>OX442332.1:19726869-20351869 GCA_949358125.1 Idaea dimidiata | reverse complement strand
TATTATTACATATAATACATTTTCAAGTGGAAATGTATTTTTTCTGGATAGTTAAAAAAAAAAGAGCCTCGAGATGGTTAAGTTTTTGCTAAGCACAATCTAAGTATTTTTAATTTAGTAAACCAATAAAAATTAATGACTTAAACGTTGTTTCTCTGTTGATGACTATGAAGATCTTTCTGTTTTATTCGTATTACAAAATGAATTTCGACTGTAAGTTCTATTTCAGTTTTTGCTTAGCATAAACCAACGTAGTGTTGGGTATCCTTATAGAAAAGCGATAACGGTAGCAACAAATATTTGTTCAAACCATAACTTCGAGTCTTGTCTCTTTGATATAGATAGCATGTAACCTACTTTCTATACAGAAACTTACTATCGGATTTTAGAAGATTCTTTCTTTTATACCCGAGTTAATTGGTTGTAACAAGTGACGTTTTAATATGGTTATCGGGATAAATTTTCAGTACGTTACTTTTATTTACCCATGATAAAAAAAATATTACCTATACTATGTGTTGCGGAGACGGTAATTTAAGCCGATAGCGGGATTTTCTAGACATCTAGGCGCGTAACTTTTGTCCTACGACAATAGGAAACATCTTATTATATTTAGCTGGGAAACCAAAACATGACTTAAATTTAAAAAAATAAGAAGTTTTAATTTGACTAAATACAAGTTGGGTTTTTAAAGTACAGACAGTTAATTTTTAATGAAATGTAACTCTAAGTAACAGCTGATATTCAAACAAACTTGACAATTATAATTTTCAAACAAGCTAGACGAGAATCTAAACGTCTAGTCTAGCTAGACTTTTGTTCTACCTAGTACGAATTACGTCACCTTCCCAGAAAGACTTGAATTGTTTATTTAGAGCCCTAGATTTTGCTAGTAACTTCAACTGGCTTGTTCACGAGAATTCCAAATATTTCGCTCTTTATCATTTTATGCAGTGAAAACAATCATTTTTTTTTTAAATCGTATGATAATGTATTAATTTTAGTGCCAAACACATAAATGCCAGACACATAAATGCCAAAGGATGATAAAGTCACCCTTCGTTATATTATGTGAAGATTAGCCAAAACAGCAATTTTTGTCTAAAATTGGGATAAGCCTTAAAACAATAAGAAATTTCGTCTTGAAACTACATCAAAATGTAGGGAACAATATCACATACAATCCATACAAAAAGAAACACAACAACATTGTATATTTCTTTTATTTTTTATAGTAAAATTTTAGGTGACTTGAAATTTTGTGAACTAATCATTTTAGGACTAATTATCGAACTGAACGTAATTGAAAGTCTAGATAGCTAGCAAGGTTCTAATTTAATTTTAGACTAATGACAATTAGTGCACAAAACAAACCTACCGACCGTCCTAGCTTGAAAGTCGTTTATAATTTATATTCTAATTCGAAAGTTATCTTAAAGTTGTCTGCTTGATTACCGAACTAATATAAAATGTGAAGTTTACCACTTTAAACTTTACCCGTCCATTAATCTGAAGTACCTACCATCAAGTCAACAGTTTTATTTATAATAAATCTTTACTTTCGTATCGGCCTAGGACATTTAACTTATGGTAGTTACTTTATTGATATAATTCGCCCTGCTGCGGATTCATGTTCCTATCGAATATTGGGATGAAAAGGAGCCCCTGTGTTAATCCAGATCTCCAGCTATCTGGATACCAATTTACACAGCAATCGGTACAGTTGTTTTTGTATGAAGGAGTAACTAATATACTTACAAACGTTCACCTTTATAATATGAGTAGGAAATCCATTATACACTTTACACATACAACGAAATACGGATGAATATTCATTTTTCAATTTTTATTTTAAGTACTAAGTGTTGGGTATACTGGGCGTCCATAGAAATACTTGTTAAAGAAAAAAAACATCCCCAAAAACACAACGCACAGTCGACGCTGCGTGGGATTCGAACCAACAACGCACCTCAACTTAATCCGAGAGTAACGACTTAACCAATTAGTCCACCGGTGTCGTTGCCTCATACGCCGAATCTTTGCTTCTGTATTTTACAATCTATCCATCTATTACAACTTAGTCATACAAAAACTTTGGACATGGCTACCGTGTTATATTATTCTAAGATACGTACCTACCGTCATGGGACGACCTTTTATTGAAGATTGTTGTATAAAGAAATACCTATTGTCATACTTTTATTAGGTACGTAAAGCCTTTTTATCAGGGACGAAGGGGATAATATAATGTTCTAGGACACCTTATTCATTTTCTTCCTCCGGGGACAATGAGGCTTGCAATTCAATGCGTTTTCAGTCGTTGAAAAAGGTCCTTTATAATGTTTCATAAAATGTAATCTGCTTCGAAACAAAACCATGTCCATTTGTCCAATGACTGGTATGAACTCGTCCCTTTGTGCTACGGGGTGAAATTATGAAAACTTCCTTTTTTTTACTAGCTACTTCGCCTTATTGCCCGCGTAAGTCCCGATCCCGCAGATATATCGGGATAAAAAAGTCCCTATATGTTAATACGGATCTTCAACTACCTGCATACCAAGTTTCATCGCAATCAGTTTATGTAGTGATTGGAACAAAAACATCTAAACAAACAAACATACATATAAACTATCACATTTATAATAGGTATAAGTGAGATTACGAATGAAACTGATAAGTCAGTTATTCATAGAAGTTTTCATCTGGCTTTTTCGCTTAAATAAATAACCACATACACACGAAGTTTCGCATAAGTTCAAGGCGCCCGTGAATTTTCCACGTTAATGGTTTATAAAAGTCTGTTGTTATCTCTGTCGTTAAACTTTTTTTATTCCGCCACAAGTTGATTGTTAGACGTAAATGTTACGAAAGGAACTATAAATTAAATTATTACCATTCTGGCACACGCGACTTTATATGAATAATACTAACATGTGTTTCCAACGAAACGTTACTTTCTGTATGAATCGTTTAATTTTTATAACTCGTATACTTAGCCATAGCCATTCAGCGCGGCAATGCTACAAGTGTGATGGATCCTTTGCACCAGGAACAATAAGGAGCGGGTTGTTTGATTAAGTTGTATTAATTTTTATTATTATTTCCTAAATAAACATGTTAACTTTACCTTCAAAATAAAATGATATATTTTATTCATTTTATAGTTATCATCTACATACAAATTTCATCGCAATCTGTTCAGAAGTTTTTGCGTGAAGGATTAACAAACTTACTCGTTTACACAAACTTTTAGCTTTATAATTTTAGTTGGGAAATGAACATTTACTTTTTAAAATTTTACTATTTGTAGTACTTATAACTTCTTTAAAAATTAAAAACAAACTACTAAACTAAATAGGATTTTTTAAATAATTGTTATGTTTTAAAGTACTTAGACTTATTTTTATTTGTTTTGAGTTACAAAAGAACGATAAAATACCGAGAAACGATTATTTTTATTGTAACATAGACGAAACGTCGAGAATTACTGATACATCTACGGTTCACAAGGAGAAATTGAACCCACCATCTTGGGCATCGCGTGGGTGTATGCGAATGTCACGTAGTTATCTAATTTTTTCATACATAACGTACATACATAACCTCGGAGACTGAAACCTTTTAGAAACTCTCCCACGCCTTAAGAAAACAAATACACTCTTTTTTAGACTTAATTCTGTTTGTAAGTACTCAGCTTTGTTAACTTACTTAAAATAAAGGGCAAAATACAAGCCGTTATACATGAAAGAGAATCAGATATTCTCACGAATTCGGCATTTCTATATCCCGCGGGCGTACCAACAGCTAGTTAAGTAAAAAAGGCTTCAACAATTTCGTGAATAGACAATAAAATTTCGCAAAATGTACGTACTTGACGTAGGAAAGATCAGGAATATGGCTACAGGAATTTAGCTCAAATCCCTTACAGTATTATTGCAGGTACTGAAACAAAACAGCGTAATCGTTTTAATTAAGTAGCCTTCATTCTCGTCCATTCAAGTGAGACTTACGTAGTTATTATACCCTTCGTACCGTAATTACGTTATCTAGAGTACCATTTTCTTTTATAAATAGTCTTGTTTGATACAGGGTGCTTTTCCTACGTTATTTTCCCTAAACCCTTATTCATACGTCCGTCAGGGCTGTCTTTGTGTATTGTTATTCATGTCAGTTAGCTATTCATTATACAATTATTTTCTCATCATACAAACCTAGTACCTAGGCAGTACATCTTTTAGATTATAACTTACAAATGATATAAACCATTTTGTCATACTAGAACTTTATTTTACTTTACTTGGGTACTTGTACAAAGCATTTTTAACCAAACAAGAGTACCAACTCGAATACAGCAGTCTTACTTAAAATTGAAATTTTTCTTCGGTTTTCGTGATGCTGATTTTCGGTTAACCCAAAAATGCAACCTAGTGAATCCGTGATTAAGAGATACGATAAAGTACTCGAACCATCAGACTTCGAAATAATGCTAAATATAATTAATGTAACACGATTTAATTATTTATTTAAAACTTTTGTTACGTAACTCAAACTGTTTTCCCTTATTGGCTGCACTGACGTACGACTGTACGTATCGAATCACGAACAAGTCATGCGAATCACAGTTGGAATATAATAATATTTTGCTAGTACCTGTATGTACTAGGCGTTCATAAATTATAAGGATGTCTCAAATGTGAACATGACATAAACGTAATTAGTATTCCTGTATCAATATTTCAAGTGAAAGTAAAGTTAACAAACAAGCCTGTTTGTGTATAAACATACTTCTTCTATCTATATTATAAAGAAGAAAAATTTTTTTGTTCGTTTGTTTGAAATGAATAAGCTCCGAAACTACTCAATCAATTTAAAAAATTCGTTCACTAATAGATAGCTACATTATCGTGGAGTACATAGACTACCTACTTTTACTTTTGACCCGGTATTGCCATGGGATCGGGACTTACGCAGGTAAAACCGCGGCCCGCAGCTAATATGTTATATCAACTTTACCGTCGCGTAGTTTCGTACGATTTCAAATTTGTTGGACCATATTAAACTGAAACCACATCTCGATAATTATATTTTGAAATATTAATATGAGATATGTCGTATCCGAATTATTGTAATTAAAATTGGTTTTGGAGTTATTAAAAACTGAAATATAATTACGGAGATAATTAATTTTGCGTGGACATTGCTCGCGTTCATTGAATTTAGCCCCAAAGTTGTCCGATACATGACCTTAACTAAAGGTGAAATCACTTGGTGGGAGGTTTAGGCGGCGGCTTTTCACTACCCACTGGCTAAGGTCAAATTACATAGCTCACCGGATTAGCAAGCTGAAGTGGCAGTGGGCTGGCCATATTAGCCGTAGAATCGACAACCGTTGGGGCAAACGAGTTCTAGAGTGGAGACCGCGTCTCGGCAAACGTAGTGTAGGACGTCCTCAGGCACGTTGGAGTGACGATTTGCGCAAGACGGCACAAACAGGATGCGAGAAGCCAAAAATAGATCTAGGTAGCGTGCAATTGGAGAGGCCTATGCCAGCAGTGGACTGCAACAGGCTGATGACAAATTGCTAAGTGGGCTTGTTCGTACAGAGCTCGTAACGTGCTGTAACGTAACGTGGGTAAAATCGACTGTCCTTGTTAATAATTTAGTACTTAATAGATATTCCCAGGATGTAAAAAACAATTATCCTAAAAATATTTTTAAAGGAAAAATTCATCTTCAAAAGTTCACTTGCGGCGAGATTTGAACTCACGTCTCTATCTAGTAAAATGTAACTGTGTTAACAAATCGTGTAAATTTAAAACGTTTACAAGGAGCTTTTTAGCTAGCGAATTTCCGCGGTTATGGAATTTTCAGTTATAAAAACAGGATAATTGTTATTTCGTAAATTTGTTTTTATTGCTCAAGGCATATTTACTAGAAATATTAATTACATTATAAATAAGGCCGCTCGTTACTGCAACTATTCTATACTAATGTTATAATTAAAGAATAAAGATTGATTTGTTACTTTGTTTGTAATGAAAATGCTTCGAAACGACTGGACCGATTTCAAAAATTCTTTTACCAATAGAAAGCTACATTATTTTTGATCCCGACATTCCCACGGGATCAGGACACACGCGGGTGAAACGGGACACAGTAAGTAGTTTATAGGTTTTCTTTGTCTGGCGTATCTAATGAAGTTGTTGTTTGTTATCAGGGCATACTCATGGTACCAGCATATCCGCTCGCACGGCGACCCGGTGGCCAACAACTACACGTTTCACAGCGTCATCACTGCCAACGACTCTGCTCCCAAACCGCTAAGGGACTTGAGGTAACTATATACATATTATTATTCTTTTTATCGAAGAAGAAGAAGAAAACTCAATCTACAGTTTCAATCGCGTTGTTTTTATTATTATCAGTGTTCTTGCAATGCCGATCTATTTGACCTTAGCCTATTTCAGACTCCGACAGACGACGGCGGTATTAAAAGCGTAAAACGAGTTTTATTTCGAAACAGTCTTTACGAATAGACTCGAAGGACCATGTACGATTCCTGAGCTGGTTAACGATTTAAGTGAAATTAGTAAAATAGTGATAAATAGTGATATTTATTGGAAACATGTCAATTACGAACTAATATTTATTAGGTAACTATACTTGTGCATTGTTGACAGTGGGTAAGTTCTTGATCAAGGTAATATAGTGTAATAGAATCAATTTAGGCGTCTTTGAAAATGTCTAGTGATTCATAGATAGATAGATTAATTATTTTCTGCAATACACCACAATTAAATAATGACAATAAAAAGAAAAGAAAAACATAAACAACTTAAAATTGGGTGGCACATTGTGCAGCTTAGTCGCTTAAAGCGATCTCTGCCAGGCAACCTTTAGATGAACAAGAAGTAATGATTCAGGATTTCGGAGATTCATTTTATACTTCATTACGCTTATTCAACGCTTAAGACGGATTACTTGATTACCCTCTGAGGTTCTTACCAGTCTATCGGAACTGAGGACTATATTACTAGCTACTCGGGAGTCACTTAAACTTTCACCTATTAATTTATATTTTTTTATCATAATGGCATATAACGAAAAATAATAGAGTAAAAATTAATCAAAGATTTGTTGAGTTACTTAATCTCCCTATGAATTAACACTTTCAAACAAAATCTTGATATCTGCGGTTATTTAAAAAAATGCATACAAGCAGCTACGCGCCAAATTGTATTCAAACATGTATATTGGAACGGAGCCTCTTCCGACACGAATCGTTAAATAATCGTAAACAACGCCGGGAACAATACAGAGAGAAAAAGATTTACACTTCATACGTTTCGGTTTTAAGTCATATATTGTTCTGTTTTTCGGTAGACAATCAAAAGTGAAACATTGTGGTGCTTTCGTGTTATTATTACGCTATATTTTTTGAACTCCACTAACGCTGTGTTTCTGGTAGAGTAATGAAATACGTTATGCTTCGGTTAGCTAGGAAACTAAATAAAATAGTTTTCCTAACTCCGAAATTCTGTTATATCGTCCCGTTGCCTCGTTATTGTATTAAAGCTTTATTTCACTGAGATTTCAATATGTTTCGTTTCATAAAATTTAATATTGAAAGTTTTAGAAACTCGTCTATAACGTGTTTAAAACAATACTATTTTTGCTTACAATACAAACAGGCACGAGATAAAAATTGAATTGAAATACATATCGAAATGTTATGTAGGTACTAGTGATGTTTCAAATATATTCCATGTTCCTTTTACGCGAAATACATATAAAAAAGTCCGCGGTTTCGCTGACCGCGTATATAGTTGCGTTAATGAAATGATTTTTTTTTTATCATTTATCATTTATGCATACGCTAAGATATAGTAGATAAATGACGATTTAAACGTCAAAAGCATTATTATGTTTGCAGCAGGGACTGCATATCGGTATAAAATATTTATCCTTCCTACTTCCTACTAATATTATAAATCCGAAAGTCTGTTTGTTTGTTTGTTTGTTTGTTCCCTCTTCACGGTCAAACGGCTCGACCGATTTGGATGAAAATTTGAATAGGGATAGTTTGAATGATGGGAGAGTAACATAGGATACTTTGATCCCGAAAATCCCGCAGGATCGGGACTTACGCGGGTGATAACTATTCAATGAATGAAAATCGACACAGGGATAGGGTAAGTGATGTAGAGTGGCATCATGATCATCGTCATCGTCATCGTCAATTACTAATGAAATACAAACTTTACTTTACTTCACCTACCTACCGCAGTGCAAAAATCCACACTTAAACGGACGACCAGGTAAGGACTGGTATTCCTAACTATGCTTTTCAACGCATCTCTCAAAATATGTCATATACCTCTACAGTGGAAGGTGTCGCAGATACAAATGATATATAAATCTGGAAAACCACAAAATGATCCTAGCTCCTACAGGCCCATCAGCCTGTTGCCCATCATCTCGAAACTGTTTGAAAAAATCATTCTGGAACGACTCAAACCCCTGCTAATTGAAAACAAAATAATACCAGAACATCAATTTGGTTTTAGGCAGAAACACTCAACAATTGAACAGGTTCACAGAGTGTGCAATAAAGTGAGAGAGTCCTTAGAGAAACGAGAATATTGTGCTGCTGCGTTCTTGGATATCCAACAAGCCTTTGACCGAGTGTGGCACAAAGGACTATTGTACAAACTAAAACAAATGTTGCCACATACCTACTACAGGATCTTAGAGTCATATCTCTCAGAAAGATTGTTTCAAGTAAAAGAAGACGATAGTTACTCGGAATTCCATGAAATTAAGGCGGGAGTGCCCCAAGGCTCAGTTCTTGGACCAGTGCTGTACACTATTTTTACAGCAGATATACCTGAAACCCCTGGGGCATTAATGGCTACTTTTGCGGATGACTCAGCTATACTATCCAGCGATAAAAATCCAACAGAAGCATCCAAAAACCTGCAGTTAGCTCTTAATAGAGTTGACCAGTGGCTGGGAAAGTGGAGAATAACTGCCAGTGCCTCAAAGTCAACTCAGATAACGTTTACCCTAAACCACGGTAACTGTCCTCCAGTCAGATTAGGCACTAGTGAGCTGCCACACAAAGACTGCGTGAAGTACCTGGGTATGCATTTGGACAGAAAACTGTTGTGGAGGACCCATATTATAGCCAAAAGGGATGAAGCAAACCACCGCTTCAGAAACCTGTACTGGCTACTCGGAAGGACTTCTAAATTATCCTTAGAAAACCAAATTTTGGTATACAAAGCCGTCATCAAACCAATATGGACATACGGGATTCAACTCTGGGGCTCTGCATCCAAAAGCAATGTCAACATAGTACAAAGACTCCAAAACTCCATCCTCAAATCTATAGCAAATGCACCTTGGTTTATTAGGAATACGGAAGTCCATGAACACCTAAATATTAAAACAGTACAGGAAGAAATCACGATTGCAGAACAGTCATACAAAAATCGACTTGTACACCACCCTAATCAGTTGGCCATGGATCTGCTGATTCCAAGTGCACTAAAGCGACTTAAACGTCAACATATACTGGATCGAAATATACAAGAGAGATCATAGTGCTATGCCCACTGGGGACTAGCGCAACATACCATTGAAACATGCAGCAGATTTGCTTATAGCCATGAGGCTGATCGCAAATGATACACAGAAGGAAAAAAAAAAAAAAACTTAAACGGACGACCAGGGAAGTACTGATGATGCCAGGCGCAGCAGCGCCTGGCTTCAACAGTACTTCAATGGGCGACCGTTTAGGTGTGGATTATTGCATTGCGGTAGGTAGGTGTTCGAACAACGCGGGTTCGCGACTTGCGCGGGTGAAACCGCGGGGCGCAGCTAGAATATTTATATTTTAAAAATATCAGTAGGTACTAAATTTTTTATAACAGTCCCAGGAACTGCAAATCGGTATAAATACTTAATAAGGACTAGTAAAATATTAGGGGTTAAAGTATGAAATTGCCGATTTGTACTGAAAATCTTAATAGTTTATTTTTTAAATTTTTAACAAATTTATTTAATCAAAATAGTTGCCATTATTATCTATACATTGCTGCCATCTAATGGGAAGGTTATTAATGCCTTTGCGATAGAACTCCGACGATCTAGACTGCACAAACTGTGTGAAAGCATTTTGTACTGCCTCCTGGGAAGAAAACTTCTTGTCACGTAGATAATTGTCCAAATCACGAAAAAAACGGTAGTCCGTTGGAGCAAGGTCTGGTGAATACGGAGGATGACGAATGGTTTCTAAGTGCAGTTCCTGAAGGGTCAAAATGGTTTCTCGTGCTGTGTGAGGTCTCTCGTTGTCGTGGAGCAATAATGGTGAAGATCGATTCATGAGTCGGGGCTGTTTTACTGCTAGTTTTGTCAACATGGTTCGGAGTTC
This sequence comes from Idaea dimidiata, assembly GCA_949358125.1. Taxonomy (NCBI): domain Eukaryota; kingdom Metazoa; phylum Arthropoda; class Insecta; order Lepidoptera; family Geometridae; genus Idaea; species Idaea dimidiata. The sequence goes on along the minus strand of OX442332.1, from coordinate 20,341,434 downwards.
GGCACAATATGCATCTGCCGTAATTGCTTGACCAGATCGAAGAAAACTATAGTGAATAACACCATGCTGAGACCACCAAACAGTTACCATTACCTTTTTATTGGTAAGTTTTGCTTTAGGACACTGTTGTGGTATTTGACCTGGGGTCAGCCATTGCATTTTTCTTTTCCGGTTATCATAAAGAATCCACTTTTCATCACATGTTACAATTCGATCCAATATTCCTTCATTTCTGTACCGGTTCAACAAGGCAACACAAGTTTCAACACGCGTTTCTTTCTGCAGATCAGTCAAATCATGAGGCACCCATTTTTCGTATTTTTTTATTTTATTGATTTGACGCAAGTGAGTCAATAAAGTGGGTAAGGTAACGTTAAACCATGCCGCTAATTCCTGGGTAGTTTGACTAGGATCGGCTTCCACTATCTCTCTTAATTCATCGTTATTCACCTGTGTGGGCGGTCTTCCTCGTGGCTCGTTCTTTAAGTCGAAATTTCCATCACGAAAGCGTTTAAACCAAAATCGCACGGTGCGTTCATTAGTAGACCCCTCTCCAAACGCAGCATTGATATTGCGGGCTGTTTCTGCCGCGTTAGTTCCGCGTCGGAACTCGTATTCAAAAATCACTCGAATTTTCGCAGTATCCATCTTTCTTGTCTAAATTGAATAACAAAAACAATTGAAAGTCGATATTCAAATGTTTCACATTTTTTTAAAAACGAACATCACAGAAACCATTTGAAAAAAGTTTCATTCGAAAACCTCAAACCATGAAGATTCTATGTCAATTCAAAGAAGCTATTGCAATAAAACGGCAATTTCATACTTTAACCCCTATTATTAGTACTCAAATATATCATATATTGTTATAATTTCTGTACCAATAAATGTTTATAATTTAAACATAAAGAAAATCGACAATGATTGTACATTAATAATATAAATAATACTATCCAAATGTAAAGGAATGAAAGTATTTAAAACAAAAATTATTATTATCATTACTGTTATTTTTGAGTACCGGAGTTTAATGGTATGGCGTCATACAGAAAAATATTGTACAGATATTCATGTTCATACCGGTATACAGTCCCTAGTTAGCGGTGGCGTTACCGAAGTGACTGTTGACAACTGTCTTCCTTATATCTACTGCAATGTGCCAAAAGCAATAATCTCGAATAGGACTCTGCTTATTGGCCAATTCAGTATATTGTCACAACAGTGCGAACCGTTACCGAAGGTATATCGTATCAAAATTATGAGCCATATAAACTTTGGATATACGGGAACGTGCGTGTAATCCGGCTCGAAGGACCAGTAACCATGAAACTGGGTATAATCGGTAAAACTTACACGAAACCTTGCAAACTGTTTATATTTAGACTTTCTCTCGTTATAAATCATTTTCCGTCTCGTCGGATCGTCGTCAATTTTCAACAACGCGATATGACAGCTTTCTATTGAAATTACTGAAATGATGTATTAAGATTGTCGTGTTTTACTTTTCTTTAGATTGACATATCTTTTCAACATAAAGGCCCTCGAGAATAACCTTCAAGAGATATAATTTATAAGATTTTTAACTAACAGAAAATATATATTTACTTGTCGTTAACGATTTTGGGAAAATTACTTTGATATTTATTAAAATAATTGAGCCCAAAGACTAAATTATATTTAAATATTACTTAGCTGAAGGCCGATGTGAGGGCACGAAAATTATTAACAGTACATCAACCTCTCTGTCTGTCATTTCGCTCTTATTAAAGGTCTTTATTAGATAGGAAAGAATTAATATTGGTGGAATTGGTAGGTATACTCGTAGTAGGTTCCGTTAATAAGCCGCTATATAAGCCGCTATAATTTTCGCTCTTTTTAAAAATCTTACTAATATTATAAATGCGAAAATTTATATATTTGTGTGTTTGTTCCCTCTTCATTCACGGTCAAACAGTTCGACCGATTTGGATAAAAATTTGCATAGGGATAGGTTAAGTTATGGGGAGTACCTAACATAATATTTTTTTCTTTTGACCTTTGGGACTTTTGATCCCGATAATCCCGCGGATTTGGGACTTACGCCGGTAATCATTATTTAACAAATCGAAACAGATCCGAATGTAACCCGACACAGGGGTAGGGTAAGTAACGTAGAGAGTCATCATCATCGTCATCAATCGCCATCGTCATCGTCTTCATCACTTCAATAAAACTTTACCTAGCTACTGCAGTGCAAAAATCCACACTTGAACGGACGACCAGGGAAGTACGGGAAGTTTTAACGCGTAATAAATAATAATAATAAATAAATTCTGTGACCAACACCCAGCGCCATCTAGCCCCATGGTAAACTGCTAAGCTTGTGTTACGGTGACTAGACGACGGATATACTACGTCTATTTATTTTTCTTTTGTAAATACATACATATTATACATAGAAATACACCCAGACCAGATACAAATATTTATATTTTAAGCATAAATATTTGCACCCAGCGGGAATCTTACCTGCAAACTTCTGCATTACAGTCAAGCGTGCGCCCGACGCGCCACAGAGGTCGTCAATACTTAACTCGTATTAATGTTTATAATTCTCATCTCTTTTTTATACATAGGTACCACATAAATTTAGTAATCTACATGTAATTTGTCCAGGAATCGTTGCCTAAACCCGGGCAAGTACAGTCACTACCTGGAACGTTGGCTCGCGGAGTATAGCACACACCAGCTGCACATCATCGACGGCTCCACTCTCCGCACGGAGCCCGCTGCCGTCATGAACACGCTGCAGAAGTTCCTCAAACTGTCGCCGCATGTCGACTACAACAAGTTACTCAAGTTAGTATTCATCTTTCTACATAAAACGTTAAAAGGTAATCCTCGAGTTCCAACGTTTAAAACCGACTTTAAAACGCATTTCACTCGTTTTTACCCAGCTGCAAGGAAAGAGTTATGTTTTTCGCGACTATCTTGCATGTTTGTAATGTTCTACCACTCAATGGATTTCTTTAATTAAGGTATCTTTAGACTATAGGCTGACTATATCAAGTGGGGTATCGTTGAATAGGAATTTTAAAATCATTCTTAGGTTTATTTAATCATTTTTCATTTAATTAAAGATTGCAACGTATCCAGCCATAGCCGAGGGCACGTTGCCGTTCAAGGCGAAGCGTCTGTTGCTATTGCACGCTGGGTACAGTTTCAACGTTAAAAACTGACAATTAACGTTGTATTAAATACGCAGTATCAGAAATAAATATAAGTGAATCAATACGGCGTTGCTAGTCACCGACAAAATTAATTAAATTACTTATTTCTGTACTAATAACTTCCATTAGGCGATAGTTATCTCTAACCATCACGATAGATATCAAATAATAGATTAATGGGTTTAACGCGATCGCGTTTCTACTTCAATAATTTATAATAACCGCTTTGTATTGATTTGTGTTTTGACCAATGTCCAGTGTCCTGTTTTGTATAATAATTAGCGGGAATCTAATTGATTATGCCATAGATATTTATCATGTTTTTGCAATAAATCAAAAGCAGATTGGTACGGCTACACGGGTGAACCCATAAGCCGAAGCCACTATATTATGTAGATTGTTTTTTACTTTTGAACCTTATGTTTTAAAATAAAGGGCCTCCTTAACCCAAGATCAATAATTCAAATGACGTATTACGCTGTCGCTAAATACTCGATTTAAATGACAAAACAGTAGCTCGTCTCTCCACTAAAATAACATTAGCGAAGAAAACCATCGCCTTAATAGATATAACTATAATTCAAATTAGGTATTTGTGAAAGTAATATTTGCAATTCTTTTTACCATGACGTGTTTTTATTTACTTTTGAACTATTTGTTTCAATGTTGGGCCATCTTAACCCAACATTAAAAATTCAAAGGACGTATTACGCTGTCGCTACTTGTTACTTAATACTCGATTAAAATGACAAAACAGTATCTTGTTGCTCGTCTGTCAACTCTAATAACATTAGCGAAGGAAAGAAGAGATATTACTAAAAATCAAATTTTATATGAAAATAGGTAACTTGCAATATAAGTATTTCGATTTAACATGGTTTTACTTTAGAACTATTTACTATGTATTTACAAAAAAAAAGTATATTATGTAATATAACCGTTGTCTAGTACCCATAGAACAAGCTTAGTGCTTAGTTTGGGGCTAGATTGCGCTGTGTGTAATGTAGTGAAATATTTATTTGTTATTTATTTATTTCGTAAATTTGTTTTTTATTGCTCAAGGCATATTTACTAAAAATATTTTAAAGGAAAAATTAATCTTCAAAAATTCACTTGCGGCGAGATTTGAACTCGCGTCCCTGGATCAATATTCCAGTGCCTATACCGCTCTGCCACGCAAGTAACTTGCGTGGCCGAGCGGTATAGGCACTGGAATTACTTCTATTATTTATTTGTTTAAAAGTAAAGGGTCACCTAAACCAATCATTAAAAATTCAAAAGCCGTATCACACTGTAGCTACTTGCTACTAAATACTCGATTAAATTGACAAAACAGTCTCTAGTTGCTCGTCTTTCAACTCTAATAACATTAGTGAAGGAAAGAATCGCCTTAATGGATATAACTATCGGCGCCATAAATAATTCAGACGGCAGTACTAGGGCTCCATTCGAGTCACGTCAGGGCGCGCGACTTCAACTATTTATTTGTAATTTACGATTTGATTGCCAAGTGCCTACCTACACTCCCTTCCTGATGTATCTATCTATTCAAATTTGCTTGATGTATTTTGTTCTCAAATTACATTCAAACGGGATACACATTACGAAACTAGTTTTTTGAAAGAAATTTTGAATTTGAAATTAGAATTTGAGACATAAAAACAAAATGGCGACCACAAGGCGCCATATTGCTTAAAATAAAATAAAAGGAAAGTAGACTAAATAAAAAAGTTCAGTAGCCACGAAACACAGCTACTTTAACAGTCGGGCCCCATTAAATGTCAAAAAATGTTCAAAAACCCAATACAGTTCTTAATACATCTAACAGAAAACAAGTAGACAATTATTAATTTCTTTACATAATTAACAGCGTTTTTTATTATAATTTACATCCAATCACTAAGTTAAAATTTGTCAAATTACAATTAAAATAGCCGTGACATAGTTCGTTTATTAAAAAATATTTCAAAATATGAACTAGCTAAATCTATTGGCGTAGATAACAAACACGTACGCTAGGTTTGATAGAAATAAATCTATTTTGTTCGTCACAGAATTCCGTTCAGTAATATAAATAGCGCACACAATGCCACCTGTGTCGCATATTGTTTCCTGACAAAATGCTGAAAATGTTCGTCACGATATTTTAACTGAAAAACTATTAATTCGGTTGTCAAATTTAACTTTACACCACGTCGCTTTTACTGATATAACTAAACTATATGTACTTTTTTTTCACTCGTTGCATTCCGTCGCGAAACGTGGAAGCGGTGCAGAAAGTATTTTGCGCGCTCTCTGTCTCACTCAAGGTGGCAGTGCTGTGCATTATTGCTATCGGACCGGACTTACGCGCGGCACAGATTATTATGTTTTTTTTTTTTTTTCAAAAAAAAAAAAAACATATTTTATCCGTTTTAATCGCGTTGTTTTATTATCAGCATTGTTGCAATGCCGTTTAGACGTTTTGGAGCCTTTTCAGACTCCTTCCTCAAGATAGGCTGAAATATAATTTGTCATTCATATCGTTCTAACACTGTTAACCCGTCTCATCTAATATTTGTATCAAAACGTTCCTGTGTGCAGGAATTTCTTAGTTTATCATGTTAGATTTTAATTTCGTTACTTTCCTAGTATCCCACCGTTTTGTTAAGCTTGGCACATCTTAAACCGTATCATCGCTTATTATATGAAGAAATAATATTCAAACGCCTACCTATCAGTAATAAAATTAAATAACAAACTTTCCCAGCCAGCTTAGTTTCCAATCTTAATTTACTTAGTCCGACTTAGTTCACCGTAAACATTTACTGCTCTCACGAAAATTTCCACGTAAAATCTTATGAACTTAATATCAGTTCCGCGGGAGAGTACGTACGAAAATGTTATCGCTTACCATCCGCAACGAAATTATAGGGAGTAAACAAAGCTGTTGGTTCAGGTGATAACAGCGGCTCGGATGGCTTACTCTGACTTAATAACAGTACATTTTAGAGTGGTCGTGCCGTCCATGCACTGGTAATAGGCTATAACTTAGTGCTATGGCCACTTCAACTCGAGAGAAACTACTTAAACCTAGAAATAAACTCTAGAATCTGTACCTAAAATGACCTAATGAGATTAGTTATTCTCTTATCGCAAAGTTGATAGGTAACAAGAAAGTTGGTTCTTAAAGTATACAATCTTGTTGTCTATTAGCATATTACCTAATTTATGAGAGTCTGGGGACTTTGAAAGTAGGTAGGTAATAAGCTCTTTATACAGGGTTATTTTATTTATAATTCGTAATAAAAATAAATCATATATTGCAAATAGTATGATGTTGATAGACGTATAGTTGATTCCAATCAAAAACAACATCAAAACGAACAACTTTTGTTCTACGACTGTTGAAAATTCGTAATTGCCAAAAGTCATATAGGCTCATCTATTTATTTATATTTATTTGTTTTCGGGAACATACAGCACATGAAACATAATTTAGGTAATAATAGATATTAAAGGCCAATTATATGTCTTCACTGATGTGAAGAATGATTTGGAAGCTCGAATCATCTATCTAAACGTTCAAAATCCTGACTAATTGACTGACTGAACGATACATCAAAGAACAGTCTAAACCGGTGGTTTTAAAGACATAAAATTTGGCCATTTGTAATGGATTCCTTTTTTATCTACTAAGAAGGTTTTTTGGAAACGCTCAAGGAATCATGACGCGTGTAGAACCGCAGGTTATTGTTAAATTGTAATAAATAAAGCCGTAGGTAATTTATAAATATTCAGAGCAAAACTAGTAAATAACTAAAATTCCATTTGTTGTTTTACGTAGTATATGGCTAACCACGGAATTTTCAATTATCATTTATTTAATTAACAACGACCGTCGAATAATATAAAAAATATGAGTTTTTAGAATGTATCAGGTTATATAAGGTATAAAACCTGATACATTCTAAAAACTAGCATAAATCACGCCCATATTTTTTATTTTATTCGACGGTTGGTGTTAATTAATTAAATAAATAAAAATAACCTTACAACTACAAGAGAGTAAACCAAGGACACTGCCCTACATAAAGCAAAGTCGAGCTTTAAGCTCTCTTAAACCTTAGCCCCTGTCCTGATACGATACAGAGAATTGTGATACTAGAGGTGGTATTCTTTAGATATAAACCATTCACTACGCTCTATTGGAATTGCATTGCGATCGTCACTTCTTAGACCCCAAGCCTTGTTACTGCAGATTATATGGAACTTATTCTACCTCACAACCACACATGTTACGCAGAAATTAGCGGGATTTTAATTTTGAAACATAATAATTATGCTCTTTAATAAATTGTTTATAATAAATATCACACATAATATTGTTTAAAAACATACTTGCTGATATCCTATCCATTGTCTGGGACTTAATAGCTGAATTAAACCGAGTTATTATCGTACCAAAATATTTCAACTACGATTTATTAAATTAAACCTTATTAAATCAGTTAAATGATACCCAAAATTAGCTCGGAGTCACGTAGTCGTCGGCCATAATAGAGCTACTGAATTTAACATACTTTTTACCTAAAATCATTCTAAAATAGACATGCAGAGGCGTCCGGCCCTGAGGCGTCGAGTCTTAAATACATGACGAAATTATTGAAAGACTCACTGAATAATAGATACCTAAACACGAAAGGAAATGTAAGATACTCCGAATTATTGGAGAGGTTCTGTGTTCGGACTCCTCGAACGCCTATAAAACAATCGTTACGGGTATATTTTATAAAACAAAGCTGGCTGTTTTCCTTTCGTTAACGCCGCTGGGAATATCGAGTAGATTAATAAAATAACATCCTCTTATCGTGTCGGAGGTTCGACTAATTAAATAACTAACCAATAGCTTGAGCCAAAACAGCCGGATCATTACTCCCGTAAAAGACGTCTAATGCGCAAGTTTCATGCCCCATTACATAATCGTAAAGATACTCCATAAGTAAATACAACGTTGCATACAGCGCCGTCTAGACCCAAACGAAGCAACTAAGCTTGTAATATACGAGTATATCAGACACCTGATCTTGTTTTTCTAATCGATACATTTGTTCACAGATACGATGCGAAAAAAGGTTTCTTCTGCCAAGCAGTTGGCAACGATAAAACCAAGTGTCTTGGTAAGTCGAAAGGACGAGCGTATCCCCCAATGGAGGATCGTTCCTCCAAGTTCCTAAAGCGGTACTACACGGCTCACAATACTGCATTGTCCAAGCTACTGGTGCGTTTAGGACGACCCGTGCCGCAGTGGCTTAAAGACGACCTCTCAAATATATAGCATCAGCACACGACCAAGCGAGGACTGCTCGCAGTCTGTCTTCTAAACCTACCCTGAAGCAAGAACAGCAAAGATGGGTCCAGCCAATGGCAGAACGTCTAAGAGACAAAAGCTTTCACCGCAGAGGCTTCAAGACGGTTTCTCAAAGATCGATCGAATGACTTTGACAAACGTACTTACCAACTGTCTCCTTAACCCTGAAGCTAGAACTGAATGAATCGTTGTTCCTGCCGATTTATACTCATCTTTAGACCTTAATTGCGTCTAGTGAAGCCATTACGGCCCAAAGATGACCAAGATATGTCACATGACTAGGAAAATGTTTTTTCAACGTACCCTGAAGTTAGGACATATGGGCGTATTATAACGCCGCTGTGTGTGGACTAGCAAATGATGCTTACGTGTGGAAGTCTTAGACTTGTGCGTAGTTATAAACTCCAAGAGTCACAAACTGTTGCCGATTGTTGTGTGTTTCCTCGATAACTTGTTGATTATATTTGTCTATCTCGAATTGTAAAATATTTTAAAGAGTGATAATGAATGTTCATGAAGTTAGACGATACGGATGTTGTTTTAGTTTTAATATTTACTTGACCTCTAGTGAATTGTTCGGTATCCGGTGAAGTGAAGCTTGCCTCTGTTTACTTAGCCATTTGACGATGTATGCTGGAGCGTTATTATAACGCCCCGGGTTAGGTGCTATTTGTTCATATTTGCTGTGTGAACGCATAGTTACGCCTTCGTTTTATGCCCATAGTATAATTAATTATTGATTTATCGATCATAGAATAAAGTTTAATTTCTCTTTTCGATTTAATAAATACACTTGCATTTTACTTTTTAACGGTTGCATTGTTCATTCCATGCTTGTGTTTAAAACATTAACACGCTTTATTTCATTTTAACGATGTTACGTACCTGATGCAACTTTAAAGTACCTAGATAGTTCGCCTCGAACTAAGGTGGTAAGTCTCAAGTTTGTGTTTGTTTAGTACTCTGTGCCATACGATAGGTCGCAAATACTCGCGAACCACGAGTACTCGAAGACTCATGTTTTATGGCAACCCACAATGGAACAAACTACTAGTCCTCTTACTGTTAAGTTACACAATAGACTTGTTATAGTGATACAAAACAGCACAGATCTGAAACGGTACTATAGTTCAGTGTTCCTTTCTTAAAACGTCTACCATTTGCTAAACATTATTTAAACCGTCAAAATATCCGCGTTATATTTATAGTAGGTGACAATCCTGCATACAAACAATATAATTGACTTTCCTTGCTGGTGTGATTGTAGTATAAAAAGTAAACAAATTTGCCCCATAATAGAACTACCTGCATGCTTCATTCTAAAGAACGCTCTCACTAAAACAAAGTTTCTAACTTTCACAGCTCAGAAAGGAAATTTACTAGTTTTTTATCACTTAAGTTTTACGGTTTTTTGAATTGTTGAATATTACTTTTTATAATGTTACAGACCTAGTTGTCTGGCTAGAAAAGTTTAAAAAAAATGCATGTTGTGTGGCAAAATGTAAGTTGTAATGAAGGAAAGACGTTTTAAGAACGGATCATTCTACGACCGAGTATCATTAAAAGTATAATTACTCATATACGTACATAGAGTTTATTGCAAACATTTTTTTTATCCTACAATGTACCATTATTCAATTAAAATATTCTGCATTTTTGCTTGTTGTTAGTACAATATGTTAAATTTAAGTATTGTACGGTGCAATACAATGCAATTTTAATACAATTTAACCGATTAGCAATTATGTTATTACTAACAAAAACCCTTATTCATAATATTTTTATAAACCTTCTAAAGTTACCCAAACCTAACTGTTTTCAAACTATTGTTGGCTTATTAAAAGTTTATGAATAAGGGAATTCAAGTTTTAGAAGATTTCTTTGTTAATTCGAGAGTTGATTGGAAAGTTTTGGGCCTCATTTGGGGTGTATGGGATCTTATAAGTAGGTCTACCCGTACCTTCCAAAATAAACAGAAAACTACAAAAATATATTCGCAGATATCCACTTCTTGTTTAATTTTGTTCGCAAATTAGTGTAATATTTGAATCCTTTTCAAATATCTTTTTGGTATTTGTTTAAATTTTTGTCGTCAGTAGCATACTTATATGCTTATACTTGTGTTATTTTACACACTGTTGATTCATTTAGGTACAATAATTTAGAATATCCTTTCAATATAAAGGTAAAAGTTGCAATCGGTTCAGGAGTTTTTGCATGAAGGATTCACAAACATATTTTATACTTATATCCTTACACACATATTTAATTTTATAATAATAGCAGGATTGGACATCTATGAGGGTGTGAGCTTTCCAGTCATTAAAAAGTCTTAGAACGGCATCAGATTTTTCTAGTTAATAACATTGTATTATGTGAGATGATACGTTTTTATTTAACACGACCTAATAAATTTATCAGTTACCGCCTTAGCAATAAGACATTATACAAGATGTAACGGGCAAGTCCTTTTAATCCGAAAGGGGGTTGTTCTAGACGTCTAGGCGAACACCTTTTGTTCTACGACTTTTGAAAATTCGAACTTTTTTTTTGAAAATTTTGAGATTATGTTTCATTGAAAAAACAGTTGTTTTTTAAAATAAAGGTAATTGAAGGTTTGATTGTAGTAAGGACAACATAAGGTCAATGACCTCGAACTCTAAGAAACAGCTGATCTTCAAGTAAACCTTACACTTAAAATTTTCGAAAAGTACTTCGAATTTCCAAAAGTTGTTCGCCTAGACGTCTAGAACAACCCCTTTTCGGCTTAAAAGGGCTTACCCGTTACATATTGTATACATAAAATAATATATTGTATTTTATATTTTAAATGAAATATCATTGACACAATAAAAAATGTATTTGGTATATATTTTGATATGCATGAATTTACTGGCGAGGTAACTTAAGGTGGTTCGTTTTGTAAAAACAGAATTATAAATAGAGCATTTCTTAATGTTTTAATAGACGGTACTTAAAAATATTGTAAAAAAAAAAGAAGTCTTTTGTCATAAATATAGATAGAAAAGTTATATATATGAATATTAAAAAAGGCAAATATTTGAATACTTATAGTATTAAAAAATATTAATGTTTTATTGTAAATAAATGACTGTTTGTTTACTATTTTGACATAGTTTGGCAACGCTTTCGATTGGAACTATTTGGTTGAATTTCCAAGGTTTTATCTTGATTATGTTACTCAGTAATGGCCTTAATGTTTTATTGTTACACTGTATTTGTTGTAACGTGTATTGTACGAGTACACCATTTGAATAAGATTACAATAGGTTTGCCACTATCTCGGAGATCGCTTTTACGTGCAAAACACTCTTAGAGGCTTGTTCATGACTCTCAAAATGTTTTACACAAAAAATATTGTAAAGGATTCGTTTTATTTCTTGTTTTGTGAATGTCTGTCTACTGTGTTTTAATCACAAGAAGGAAAATAAAATCTATGAAAATACACTCTCTTAAGCGTCTGTTTTCATTATAAGAAAAACTAATTAGATATTTTTGTTAGTCGTGAAGGGACATCTTAAATGTTTCTCATGTTTAATACATTACGTATTTTATTACATATCATATAAATAATTCAAGATTAAAATTAAATTTGAACATAATCTGTAATAATTCATATAAAACATTTATGTGGCGTCTTTATTCTCGGAGTCTTCCAAAACATTTTAGGTACTTATATTCTATAAAAATTAGCTTGACTCCTGGACCAAATTAATCGTCTTTACAATGACTTAAAAATCATTATCCAAACATATTATTGCCTCCTCGAATGTCTCGTCGGTGGTTATTAAAATGTCTGGATACTTCAGTCATACAAGCGACCGACCACTAGGCCTCAGCTCTGTTCAATTTTATTTCGAAAACAGTTTCCATTTTTTTTGGAAATTTTTGCAAGGTGCTATTGAAGTGCTAGTGATTTCTTGCAAAAATACCAAAAAAAATTCGATAAAAATTATAACAGAACTTGAGGCACAGTTAAGCAATTATAGTTTTAGAATAAGTGCCCAATTTATCGACTTATAAATCTTTTTATTGTAACTTTCTGTCAGGATTTGTGGCATTCCTATTTCTAAGTTGGTACGTTTTCTATACTTTTCGAATTAAATCGTCAACATATGGTTTGTAGCATAGCATCGTGCCTACAGAAAGACTAAATATAAAACATATTATAAAAACGACTTAATTCAGCGAAGTGTAGAAAACATTCCACCTGAAAGTGGTAGAAAATCTTGTTTTCTCCACTATAGGTTGTGTTAAGGCAATAAACTGTCGGTTTATATATCTGAGATGTTAAATTAAAACCCACATAAAATTAGTTATTAATTTTCGCTAAATATGTTTATATTTTTAACGAATCAGCCAATGACTGCTCTTACAATGTGTTCTTTATAAGAAATTAACACATCACTTATTTTATTAAATGATTTAAATTTATTTTGAGTGTTTTAATTAAGAACAAAACCCGTAAGGCAATATAGAACTGCAGTAAATAATACATCTCGTACAGATATCACTATTGATAAGCCCTTATTGATTGATCTATTGACTATGGAGTCTCCTCGCGATCAAGACTGTTGTAGCATAGTCGATACGTCGAGGTAAGACGAAGTCGATACGTCGAGGTATGACACTATGCGAAAAGGACCCGTGAAATATGTAAATATTCTACTAATATTATAAAACTGAAAGTTTCTGAGTATATTTGTTACTAGCTGCGCCCCGCGGTTTCACCCGCGTAACTTCCTATCCCGTAACGTTAATGATCTCTCACGTATGTCATACCAGGTGTTGCTTAACGATCATTCAAAGTACTATATATAATATTTCTACCTCTAAACCAACCCTGTACCAAGTTTATGAAAATCGGGTCACCTTCTCTTATTCACCCATCACGTATGTTGTACCAAGTGTTGCTTAACCCGTACGATCATTCAAAGTACCCTATATATTATTTCTACCCTTTACCAAATTTCATTCATATCGGTTTACGGGTTGTTGAGTTAGAAATAGAAATACACCACTTTATTTTTCAGAGCTGCCGTCCCGCAGTTTCACTTGCGTAAGTCCCGATCCCGAGGGAATATCGGGATCAAAAGTAGCCTATGTCACATCTGGATAATGTAGTTTTCTATTAGTGAAAGAATTTTTGAAGTATTTATTGTGTAGTTATTTTAAAACTGTAATATCTCGTGAGATATTCATTGAAATCAAGTCCTGTTAAGGACAATTATGTTTAAAATTAAATACTTTTAATGAATAACGTATTTATTTGGATAAGGATTAATATCATATTTACAAAATTACCTTCGGAAACAATGCATTGTTCTACAATAAATTTCATTACTCTAAAAGATGTTATATTGAGTCAACCTTAAGAGTTAGGCATATGCTGTCGCGGACTATTTATTAGATCCTATTTAGAGGAACAATTCTCTCATAAATGGTTTTTATGTAACTTTGACCGTTTACTCAGCGCACGCGACAAAATCTCGGAAAAGAGGGATTTTTTCCCCGTTTTTGCAACATATTTCATGGATGCTCCGCTCCTATCAGTCGTAGCGTGATGTAATATAGCCTATAACCTTCCTCGATAAATGGACTATCAAACACAAAAAGAATTTTTCAAATCGGACCAGCAGTTCCTGAGATTAGCGCGTTCAAACAAACAAACAAACAATCAAACAAACAAACTCTTCAGCTTTATAATATTAGTATAGATTACTGACTACTACTACTACTAGTAAAACTACTGAACTAATTGAATTGAAACTTGAATAGATAGCTAACACATTGGCTTCTTTTTATCCAACGAATATACATTTTATCCTGATATTACCGCGAGTGTAACGCGGCGCGCGGGGCTCAGCTAGTAACTTAAGGGGCCGTAGTAGACCAGAACTGATGTTTCTAGAGTGAATTCCTACAAAAGTCATTTAAAATAAAAGTTTTTGAAACCATAATTATTAAAGTCGAGGATATTTACTAACACGTGAATGTCGTGAAAAAAAGATTCCTGATAAAGTTTCTCGATATAAAAAAAATCCAAACTTCCCTCTAAATTGTACAAATAAGTGATATTACTCAGTCAATATTGTACGAAAACTAATAAAACTTTGTATAAGAACTGAACTTAGCTCAATAAAGGCAGTGAATGTTTTGAATTTTAAGATTAACGTTTAGTTATCTTGAAACTAGCAATTGTTTGAATTTACGCAATAAAATTTTGCATAGTCGCATCTTACGTCCTTCACTTACACATCTGAAATTCGCTAGCTTTATCCCTGTCACGCTATTAGGGTTATATAGGCCCTTAAATAAGAACACGCTGCTGCCCGCGACTGCATTTGTAGTCGCGGGCAAATCGCGGGCTGAAAATTCCATTCAATTAGACATAAGTGAGTATCAAATTAACTGATTTGGCTAGGGTAGTAAATAATCAAAAAATGTGATGCATTTTTTGTCAAAATCGGGGACGCAACTCCTTGCAACGTTTTTCGCTATCTCTTATAGTTTAGGACAGTGGTGGGCAAACTACGTCATCTCTGGTGTCTCCAGCATCTATGTAGTCTAAGTTTTATCGCAATCGGTTCAGTAGTTTTTACGTGAAAGAGTAACAAAGTCGCATACAGACATCCATACTTTCAAACTTTCGCGTTTGCAATATTAGTAAGAAAAGATGAGATAGGATATAAAACAGGATCATATAGGATTCAAATACCTACTTGGCCCGCCATAGATTATTTGCGTAGGTAAATATTAGCACGTGAATGAAAAAGTTTGCCCATTACTGGTTTAGGATATCCCCCTGAAAGCCCATCGAAATAGTGCACCCTGTATACGCCTTGAAAAATGAACAGCACGCTATTGTTAGATACGGTGCTTTCCCAAATATTATACATAAACCCGAATAACTTCTGCTAACAATGCATCTTCAAAACGGATACCTTTCAGTTGTTTGCGTTCATATTTTGTTTGCTACGAATACCCTACTAGATCATAATAAGTTGGAAAAGGGAATTCATAAAATTACTTCCAAGTTTTACCTGCAGGCGAAAGGTGAAAACTTTTTTAATATTAATGATGGAAGAAGAATCGGAAAGGTCAGTCTCCCTAAAAGTTCAGGTAGTAGCCCTTATTATTCTGTTTTTTTATTATTAAATTACTACGTAGCTTAGGTAAGTTTTATTGAAGGTAGGTTCAGTCAAGTATCCTTAGGATCCTTGCATGTTTACTAACCTTTACATTACATACTTAGGTATGTAGGTAGGTACTTATATTTTCTGAGTAGGTTAATCAGATGTACGATGTAGGTATATGGCTACTTACTTACACAATAGCTTTACAGTTCTTTTAGTATAGGGGTGTGGCTCTTTCTTTTCAAATAGCTTTATGGGTTGCAAACCGGCAAGTACTAACCGTTTAACGTGCCTTAAGAAGCACGAAGGAGCCTGAGAAGATGTAGGTATAATATTAGAGCAAGATAGATTTCAATATACATTTCCATATAAATCGTAAGGAAACCACACAATGATTCTGTCGATCTTGAATGCGGTGGAGGTTGATTTCGCCTTATACCAATGTAAGAAGTAGGTACCAAAATTAATTTGCAAATATAGAGTTATTCAGATTAGAACTTTCAGGACAAAATATGTTCTATCGTTTCAAGTGAATATTGTAATAATGACTTGGGTTTACTAAAGGCTGTTTTGTCCCAGTGGCGTAGTCTCTACGAAGCAACCAATCTGCAATATGATGGATTTAATCTTAAAATAAGTGACGTTGATAGATGGCACTCGCATCTACGTCGGCAGTAGCGGTAGGTAATTCATTTATCTACGATTAAAGCCCAGTCTGCCGCTGGTCGTGGCTCCTCATCAAACCCGATACAAATTGACACCATCTGAATTGTTCGTACACTAACGTTTTCTAACATTTTATCATTTGACTTCTCTAGTTTGCTTAGCTAATCTGAATCATAAGTACCTACTACCTAAGTTAATATCGTAAGCACGTTAATAAATCATGATAAAGTAGATATGAAACGTTTTATGGTAGAGACGTAAAACTGCATTAACTCTAGGCTGAAGCAGTAAAAAATGAACATTCACACGGATTTTCACAATTTCCTTCTGGTTCTGAAGTCTGTTCAAAAATCTAAAGAATACCCTCACTTACTGTAGTATCTAGGTTGGTAGATACGGGGTAAGTATAGTGCATTTGCATCACCCAATTACACGGAGATGGCAGTCGAGTGCCAGGTTCTAGGTGCAGACGAGATGTAGGTAGGTACTTATTTCAGAGTTTATGACATGACGAAAGCAAATTTTATGAAAAGATACGTTCATCCCCACATGCAAATTCGAACCTTATTTTCGAAGGTTTACGGTACTAAGACAAGTAACGTCTCCCAATGTGGGTCTGATTTGTTGGTGCAAAGCTGATAACGCGATATTGATGAGCTCGTGTAGATTCGAGAGCTCCAGCGCAATTTTCTATCATTTTCCCAATATTCACTCGATCGTATTCTAATGCGTTTCGTTGCACAAAACGAGGCATTATGCGCAGAAACGTCGGAAATAGAAAATAAATAGCCGAAAACATTTAACGACCTTAGGTATATTGCAACTGTAAATATTAGATACAGATTTAATCTAGGAAACTTCGAGGTAAAAAACTAAATAGTAATACGCAATGAGGTACCTAGATTTACTTACATAGGTACCTATGTAGGTAAATCTAGGTTGTCTACCTGAAGTTGCTTACTAAATGCTTATTACGATAAAATCCTTTTACCGATAGTATTATTTCTCTTAAAATTAGTTATGTAGCGGCCGTCCTCTTCCTAAACCTTTATTGAAACATGGCTCGCGGCGTGACTCAACAGAAGGATGTCCAACAAACAATATCCAAGTTTCTGTCGCGTTGCGTTCGAGTAATATTTGCCAAGACTCCGAAAGCCCCGACAGAGTTTGAGCGACTTGCCTAGCTTATTACTATTTGTGTTGCCAAGATTCTCGTCTAGTTCACCTTCTGACGGATTCCCTAAACTAAAAACTAAGTCCTTTGAATCCAACTTAGTTTCACGTTTGAACCGATGTGCTCCGCTCGTCGCCTGAACAAAGTAATAAAACCTGAATTGTGTCATAGCATTCGCTTTCATCTCCCAGTAAACACCTTTGTTTTGTGTCGAAATACTGCCTGCTATAAAAAAAATATGGTGACAGTATCTCGCGTGCCTCTTCATTTGATGCGAGAACGTATCGGAGGAGAGAACGGCATGTGTTTACGTCGCTTAAGTAAGAATAATGGCCTTACATAAATCAGCGGCATCTTCACGTCGTTTTGAATTCTCACAAAAGATGTCAGTTCCCGCTAAATAAGACTCCATTCAATGGAGACAAACGCAACGAGACCGGGAATTAGGTACCATTTCTACCATTCCATTCCTACTTCGAGCAACAGAATGACTGTTCATGTCTGTCGTAAAATATGTATGTAGTCTAGGTAGGTTTAGATATGGACATATTTGTAATAAATTAAGGTCCCTATTTTGATTCCCTAACCTTGAGACACACTAAAATAATGAGGTAAATTGTGTAAATCTTAAAAAGTAGGTATAGTAAAAAAAAATATTTAATTGAGTAGCCTGAATACGAATAGAAGGATGATACATATAACGACACAAAGCTGAAATTAAGCCTTCAGTCGAAAACTAGTATTGTGCCTATGAAAGTTGTTATTGTTAGGCAGTGGGCAATGCAGAGTGCGGCCGAGCGAGGGTGAAACTTGTGCTAGTAGCAAGCGTTTATTGAGCGGAAAGCAAGCGCGCCCAGAGATTCAGCTGGCCGCCGCGCCGTCCGCCCGCTCGCCCGCCGCGTCGTCGCATGTCGTCCGTCCAGCGAGCTGTCTAACTTTATTTTGTTTGAAGTTTCTCATCCACTTTTTCCAACGGCAGGTAGCCAAGTATTAATTCACGTCCGAATTAAGCGTTACTGGACGTTTCCCATTTTTCTCTGGCCCGTAAATTGATTTTTGTGTAACATTTTGCAAGGCAAACAATTTTAAGAAAAAGGAGCATTTTACGCGCGTCCCTTTCGAGGACGAGGACTTTTATAAACATCGGGGCTTCGGTAAACTGCTGGTGCCGTAATCTCTTGAAAACATAAAAGCGTATGAAAAGTTTAGTGACCAATAAATTTTGCCAATACAAACAGGGCTCGTAACAGATAGGTGGGTGTTTTAACAAACTATGTAGATATCAGCTTACCCATCGCCCGACATGTCTTTAACTGGCTTAGTTATTCGGACCGACTAACTATTTCAAATACTTTTCGATAAAGGTAAAACCGTATCGAATTTCGGAACATCAAACTCAAAAGTATAGTTTCGAGTAGATGGCCACTTAAATAACAAAGCTATACAAAATTGAGGTACGATTTAGGCGCGTTTGTATTTGGTGTAGGTAGAGCGCTCGTCAAAGCCATCATTAAGCAAATATTACCGTTCGGAGAGAGACCCGAGCGACCGCTGGACTCCACTGCTACTCCATTAATTACGGGGAGATCTAATTAGTCGGCCGTGTAATCAATCGCGGTACGACATGTTTTGCATTTCACGATTTGCATTTGTTTGACGGATTTACTTAACTATTCACAACTAGTGAATTTACTACCAGTTAGTACCTACAGTAACACAGGGAATGCCTAACCAAATGCCGTGTGTGTCTGAGTGACGTCGTACTGTATACGTTTCTTGAGATTATGTGAAGTAGGACTGTTGACGTCATTTAGGTATAGGCGGGATTATTTCATTAGACTCCTAGATGTTATACCTACGCAGACGTTCAGAGAGATGGAGTAAATTGTTTGTTTTAAGAACCAGTCACTTTAATTAACTACCATAGAATAGATAAGAAGCCGGAGGCGGCGTTCATTTGTCTTGACTTCTGTCATATCTTTCTCCAAAATTCGTCTGGCATGAAGTGAAACCAGGTTACAATTTTCTTTAGAATATTACAATTACGTTCCGTTTCAGGTTAATAATTTGGAAAAAGTTAGAAGCCTTTACTAAAACACTATCTAAATCCGAATAAGTGTAAAAATATCACTTTTTTTTATTAGGATATGGCATTGCGTTTGTACATAAAATACAACCTCCATCATTTTCTGTTCGCCCCATATTTGACTAAACTGTTAACAATTTCCAAAGAAATAAATGGCAATATTAAATGTGTTGTAAAGCAGAACTTCAAAGAAAGTCAAATGAAAAAGTAAACAAATAATAACAAAACCTACATAAGTACCTATACTAGAATAACACGAAATCGGATTTCCATTTCCCGGTAAATGCGTAGTCGCTCGCAGGAACAGGCGACGTGTCAATAAGTAATAGATTTTCGATGAACTAACGACGAGGCAGCATCTCAGCGGGGCGAGAAAGCAGGCGCGGGCGGATATAAAGGTTTTCGTTCGGAATGAGCACAGTATCTATATTAGCTGTGGGACAGGCACGTTCACAATTTGCGGCTGCGGATTGGCACGAATGGAACGTGCAATATCAAAGTTGTGGTGGCAAGAGCGGCGCATATTGAGCCCGACGTCGGTGACGGACCACTGTTCCCAAACCACTCACTCCGCCCGCACCGCGCGCTGCCCTATGATTTGTAATTCAATTATGACTAGTGAAGACCGCAATTCTTGCTGCAAACGTCCCTTCTCGTCTCGTCCGTCGCTTGCAATAAAATTCATGAAGCCACTGTTACATTTATGAGCAGAAAAAAACTGGGTAAATAGACTCAAATAAGAGGAATCTAGGAGAGTGAACGATGCTAATGAAAATGCTTTTTGAGGAAACGGCTTAGTCAAGGTAGACTTATTTAATAAAAGTTATGTTATCAATTGTCGAGATATTTATTAATGGTTGTCATCAAAGATCTTCCGCCGTGTAGCCCTGGCGCAGTTACCACATCTCTCTCCGTAGGTTTCATTAAAGAAGTTTAAGGTATATGGGGAGACTAGCAAACCTTTCTCCCAGCGCGATGGCGGGTAAACTCTTGGTCCTAGAATGGTTAGTGTCAGGCAGGCGGCCAACTGTAAAGAAAATGCCACACCTATTCGCAGTGTTGTGGTCAATGATGACCTACCACCTATTATGCCGACCCCAAATAATATATATTTTAGCCGTCACGCCATAATTTTCCTAAACTAACATTTATGGCTGGCCATACATGAAAAACGCATGGATACAACAATAATTTAGATATTTTTTATTTATTTTATGCATTGAGGAAACACTTCAAAGAATATAATTTATTGTTGTAAGTTGAACGACTTGGAAATTTCAAATTAGATTTATGGCGTGAAAACAAAATGACATTTTTATTCTTAAACAGTTATCGAAATGATTTACATAATACTCAAGGAAGGAAAACTTTGCTAATGCGAAAATTGTTACGGATTTTGAATAATAATACGTTTTGGAAGTCAATTACCCTTACCTACTAAATTGATCGTCTTGTAAAGCGGACATATTTTTTAAACCCAGACGGAAAAAAGGGGTTTTAAAACTTTGTATGTAGATGTTTGTCTGTAGCATCGTAGCTCACGAACGGATGAAGCGATTTTGATGTGTTTATAGTTTCGGAAACATGGGAATTAAAAAACAATTGTTTCTTTGTTTACGCTATCTAACCACAAACTAAGCAAAGAATTAAAAAAAAACCTATTCGATTATAGGGTAACCAAGTTATCAAGGTACGGTACCGTTAACTCCACTTCAAAGACATTACAACTTTCTGAATTAAGAATACTCAACAAAAAGTCCCATCGAGAATCATAATATAATAATACGTTTTTCACGGTAACCTGAAAATCTTTGAACATTTTAACCTATCCTTAATTTTAACGGTGTCGCAAATTACAAGCACCAATTCTCCCTCATAAATCCGACCTTTTCAACAGAATAAAAATGATTTAAATACGCATTAAAACGATCTCTTTCTCTTTTAGAACATGGCATCTGTAATAACCGAACGATTGTCCCTTAATTACGATAGAACGGCCTACGTCACACAACGGTACCGCTCAATGAAAATTCTGTAAGAGTTGAAAGCAATTTAAAAGAATTGTTGCTATTACATTTCTCGTTGGACCCTCGAAGCCTTTTAATTCCGCAGATTAATAACTGGGAGATAAAACTTCTGTTAGGCGCAAACAATAGTAGCGGGTATACAGGGTGGTCGTAAACTGGAGAGACATTTAGAGAATAGCGAGCCTGTGCACAGCCTTTAGATCCAGGTACCAACCAACCAACCAACATAGTAGCCTGTAGCTCGGGCTACAGAGTAGAAACGCGTCGACACCGGAACTACCCATTGCGATTCATCCGAACAGGAAATGCTACCGCTCTTTGTTATTTTACTTCTCCAACACACTTTAATACTTTGTTTCGTAGTTTATTACAAAACCTACAATGTTTTTGTTTTTCAATCGTTCTGCGTAAGGCAGTGTTCGTCTTGAATTTATATTAAATTTCTTTTGTATATAGATTAGCTGCACTCCGTGGTTTCACCTGCATTAGTCTCTACATAATCGTTATCATAGCAAAATAGCACAAAGGCGAGTCTACGTATATATAAAGCAATACATCGATTGCTGTTAGAGTTACGCGTTATTTCAATGAATGATAGAAATTAAAGGCACTGATGAAAACTTGGCTCTAAAGTACAAAACTCAACATTCTGAAATCTGATGCCTAATACACTAGTATAAACAGGAAGTGTATAGTGTAAATCGAATCACCGGAACAAAATTAAATTAATGTTTGTCGATTGGTAAGCACCTGATACTCAAGGAAATGGTCCAAAGGATATTATCGGCCCGGGATGAATTCACTTTCGAGTTTTTCCTGTTGGACCAGAGGGGCACATTTATTTACAAGGCAAGAACGTTTTACGTAAACCGTACGTGAGCTTCGCATCTTGAGGTAAAAATTGAGAATGAAATTGTGAGTTGGTTGAATTTACCTTGTTATAATAAATGTTTGCTTAACATGTTCATGTATTACGAAGGCGTATGAAAAAATATAAGAATGTTATAGATAGAAAGATCATATGGTTTTTATACTAAATACTAACTAAAACCTGTCTAGGCCCATAGGTGTACGTAAACGGTTTTATTTTAAGAAAAGAATTATATCGTATTGAAATAGAACTATCTAATATTAAGAAAAATACAAAATGATAACACAAAACCTAACTTAAAAGAAAGAGCACATTATATACTAGGCTCATTAGGTAGATATATCGATCCAATGCGATTTGTATTCCAGACAATATTAAATGCAAGATTTCATAGAGATTAAATTAATTTTACGTTATCAATTGCGTTGCTTTTACTGCTATTTTAACTGAAACATGAATTTAATTTCATATTTCAGTTCATCTTGAAAACAATGAAACATTTGTAAAATTCATTAAACGCAGAAATATCTCTACAAGTATGAAGAAGAAAGTTTAGAATAAATAAAAACATCGAATTTCAAACATTTTAAATTTATTGTCAGGTAACCACTTCAAAGAAAAAATACGAAGCAATTATATTGAAATTCTTCTTGAAATCCTTTATATTTAACTAGGTAATCGCTGGTAACAAATTCCAGGAAATTTCAAATTGGATTTTATTGTAAGAGAATTCATCATTCTAAGCTCGACAGAATGGATCAGCATAATATTTTATGTTATTCGGGAATTTAATGATTTAATTTTATTGTAAAGTTTTCTTCAAGAAATTTTGGGATCCAGAGATATTTAAGTCGGCAATTGGGGTTGATTTATTGTTGTAATTTAGTTATCTATGGATGGTGGCCTTCTTTTTAGCATGTTTTTATTTTATTTTAAGATTTTTATAGCTTTATTATGGCTTTTAATGAATTACTGCTTACCATAATGCCAAGGCTGACTCGCCGAACATAAATTTATCTAGGATGGACAAGATTTTCATACAGAAACTTTGTAATTTATACTGAAAGTGGAATAGATTGCTATATTGGTAGTGTTTTCCAGCCTGAATATTTTCTCAGTCTGACTACAGATTCTTGCCTTTTTCTGCTAATGGCTTGTCAACCACTCAATTCAAACGAAAAATAAAATCGGACAAAAAAAATGGAAGTAAAATCTGGACAACACCCATCAAAGTGGTCCACCTTTTAGTATTTACCTATGACATAAAATGGATAAAAGCTAAATATCTTAGTCTGTTTTTCTTGGACATAAACACATAATAAGCGATAGCCACAAAATAATACCCGCTGCGAGTTATCAGTGCGCGTAAGCCTTTGATTCCTTTTCTGAATTTTAAATTAAACTAATCAGACTATTAAAAAAACATCATCAAATTAATGAAAGTAATAAAACAAATTTACATTACCTACAAAGGAACTGCCTTATGCATCAATCTGTTCCTGCACAAAGAGGTAATAATTGTAAAATATTTTATAAATAATCCGGCTCTTTATGTTTGACTAGCGACTGGGAGACCGACCAATCGTCATGTCAACATTTTACAATGGATTTTTTAGAAGAGTTTTCGCGGGAACGCGGTTAGGTTAGTGTTGCTAAATTTTCATTTTTGTTAAACCTTGTTAAAATGCGTGTAAATTGTTTAATTTTGGGGCATATTAATCAGTTTAGTTTCGTGAAAGTGTACAAGTTTAAATGAAAGTGAAAATCGGTGCAAAACATGGACTTTGGCGTTGTCTCGAAGGCTCCATGAACAAACGTTGTAAAACATGGCCCCCGTTTTACAATGATTCCCTCGACTTGACTTTAACTATGACGACTTGACTGTTTCGATGCAATGCAAATAAAAACTTCCATAAATTAATAATACTTGACACTGGCAAATGTCCAAATGGAATAAGCCATATATAAACGAAGAAGAAGAACATTTTACAATTTACATACATACTACATGTCACGAGTATCGGCAATGG
Source organism: Idaea dimidiata (assembly GCA_949358125.1). Classification (NCBI taxonomy): domain Eukaryota; kingdom Metazoa; phylum Arthropoda; class Insecta; order Lepidoptera; family Geometridae; genus Idaea; species Idaea dimidiata. The sequence goes on along the minus strand of OX442332.1, from coordinate 20,316,864 downwards.
GAACATGCACGTAACAAAGCTTAGCTCGAGGCGAGGTTTACTTTATAATTCACATATGCATATGCTGGGTTTCTATATAAAAATACTGTTTTTGGCCATAGCGTATATGACAAGAAAAATCTAAAGTGTTAGTACCTACCTATAAGTAAAACGACTCGTAACTTTTTATTTTAAAGTATAGAAACCCGGCCATAGTCGTATTTCTGGATTGGATGACGATATTGATTATTTTAATTGACGAATGTATTTTTACGTTTTTCCTACATCTGCCGTATTCTATTTTTAAACGCTTTTGTAGTTAAAGGAACCTATAGGTGCTGAAATATTCAATAATAAGTACATGGTAAGTATTTTAAATATAACGTGAAACACTGACAAACGATAGCACAAGCCATTCTAGATTTACGAAAACATAACTATCATATCCGTTGTCTAGTCACCATAACACGAGCTTAGCAGCTTAATAGGACCCAGATGGCGATGTGTACCGTACACAGAATTCATTATTTATTTTCCTAAACTTCTGATACATTATACATTCTAATTTTCCGATCGTGGTGAGTACGTAATGAATAGATTCGAAGCCATTTCGAAACGATTTCGTTTAGAATTCGTGGCGGGTTCGCTGAGTAAATTCATAAAGGTTTCTTAGTAAATTGTGCATTCACAAAAGGTCGTTGCATACATAAGGAGGCCAATATGAAGCCCGGGTGTGGCACCGGTGACGTAAACTATTGAATTTACTCTAGATAGGTGCATACAGGAACCTAGCTTATAGTTATCACACTTTATTGAGCTATGGATGAAACTTTGCATTGGAACATTGAGGTATATGTCATCTCATCTTGCCATAGGAGAATCTTACTGAATCAGTTTCCAAAAACACGTTTTCGAGCTCATCCGTGCTTCGAAAGGCACGTTAAGCAGTTCATCCTGATTGTTCTCTCTGATACCTGTCGTTAAATGAAAACTCTAAAACAAAATGTGCCACACCACTACGCGAAAATAACAAGAAGTACCCACGTGAACGAAGAATAATACATCTTTTGATCCATTCTGATGTTGATCTTTAAATATTACTTTTAGGTAGGAATATATCATTGAAATTAACCGTATCTAGTTCATCGCTAAATGTTTAAGAACATTTATTTAAGAGCAATAATGCATTAATTAAGTAAAATTACTTTTCTTTCCCTTATTAAACCGTAGTACCATTCTCGCGCTCTACTTTATTGGATTGGAGAAAATGTAACATTTCATTTTACGGTAAATCCCAAGCAGGAATACCTACCTATTATTTTAAAACGAACTTCTATTTTCATTTAAGCCAGCGCCCTTTCTGCGATACAATCTGCAGTAACTTTTCATCTTAAATTATATTGCGCTTAGTGACTATCTGAGTTATGAGAAAAGTAAGTACTAATTATATCTTTGAGTGAGATACTTTAGATACTTAACTCATTTATAATAAGGTACCACCTATTACAGGTTAATGCGAGCGGGCCTAAGGTCTCTAACTTGACGACTGCTATCAGACAACAACTGAGATCCCCTCCCTAAAATCTAACTCCTCAGTGCCTTCCGAAGCACAGAGGAGATTTGATTTTGCCTGTTTTTTTTTTGTCACACATATTTAAATTTCTACGATGACATTTTTTCTTAGGTTGTTTTGTGAACGCACATTTATAAAAAACTGATTGCATAGTCCAATCAGTTTTTTATAAATTTGGCTACCTTTTAAGATTATTTATTCAACAATGTCAAACAACAGGATATATATTATTGCCTAAAATATATTTTATAACATCTCCTGATTGCATAAACCGTATAGAGGTGGCAGATCTTTACCCACCTCGCTAAAGCTTTTATCTTTTAACATTATTTAATCGCCTTTGTCGCATAATTAACACGAAGGAATGGCCTCATTACACGCACCGACTTCTAGATACGTTTTATCTGGAGGTAACAATTAAGTAAGTTTAGAGGGAAATTAAGTACCTACGATTTTCAGCTATCTTTACTTAAGTATAACTAAGAAGGTAAACTGTGTTAAAATTAACTCGTGGCAGCAGAATGTTTCAGTCATATAAAAAATTAGTAGTAACATTAGTGATTTATTAAACTTTGAATACTTAATTAAAGCTTAAACAAATGACTTATCTTGTAAAATGTAGTTTCTTCCTTAATTAGTTGATACAGGTACACAGTCAGGCAGGTAGATACAGAATAAAGTGGTCGTTTAGGAATAAACGCGGTGTTCAATTTTGCCCGTAATCTGGGATAAGCTTCTAATTTTCTGCCAGTCGCGATTTACGCGCCGGTCCTCATACAAGCTCAACGTAGGTAATTCCATAAATGAGAAAACACATTACGCAAAATTAATACAGACCTTTTAAATCGTTTTTGGATGTAATTCCTTCACCGCTAATTGGACCATTAAATTTGGTAATGTGAATAGAATGGTGGTGAAAAAGCGAGTTTCGTTCTCAAACATAATGGGGTGATGTTTGTATTACTCGTAAAAAATTAAAAAGATTTTCTGCTAATTCCAACTACATTTTTAATTAATTTGAAATGTTTAAGTTCTTTTGATTCTTTTTGTGAATATTTTATATTTTTAACGAGAGACAAGATAAGTCAAGAACCTTAAATACATGATAGAATTTTTTTCAAAAGTCATTTATGCGTTATGTAACTTTAGTGTTTAGGTAGGCTTCGGCCGCAGCTTGTTACCACTCACCACATGTTTTAACTCAAGCGGACTCGCTGTGTTTAGACACGTAAACCGTTGTAGCCACTAAGGAAGACGGGTTGAATTTTGTTCCACTGTGTCTTCCTTCTTCTAGATGAGCGTGGAACATCTTGGATTAGACCAGAGATATGTAAAAACTTTAATAGACTTATTGGATTAGACCATAATTATCAGGTGAGATAAGAGGCCAAATGCACGCTATCGTGTTTAAAACATGGCTTTGAAATCGGCACTTTGTTAATTAATAGTCCATTATAGTATATTAGTAACTATCAAATTGTACGTACAGTGCTACCTATCACTCGCGACGAGATTTGAACTCACATCTCTGCGTGAAAAAAAAAACTATATCGAAATAGCTTTATCCGTTTAGGAGCTACAATGCCACAGATGCAAACACACCACAGACACTATCCTGTTTTTTCGTCGGGGGTAATAAATACAAGCTTTGACCGTGAGAGCTTACGTTAGAATACAGAGATCTCTTCAACTAGTTACAAATATCTCAATGATAAAACTTCTTACTTTGCAGTGTCGATATCTAACTTAATAGGTGTGTCTCGAACTTTTCCAACCAACTCTCTAACTTTCTATTGTATTAAAACTACCATGATTTTGTTTTCCTCTAAACTTTGTGAAAAATAAATATGTTTTTCAGTGAAACCCTTGAGCAGTAAGAATCAAGTGTTCAGCTTAATTCGATAAGATTTTGTTTAAAGCAAAGCAAAGCAGTGAAGTGAAATATAGAGAAAAAAGAAAACATTTGAAATCAAAGTCATTTAAAAAAAAATCGAGGTCTTTTCAGACCCTCTGTGCATGAATGGAACCGAGATCCAGGAGTTTTATGAATATTACATTTAAAAAATGCTTTTTTTTAAATAAAAAATATGCCAGACAGAAGGGGCCTCCAGTTCAAACCAAATTGGCTATCTCATTCAGTTTAAATAAATAAATAAAAATATGTATTTTTCAGACAAAGTCCATTTATGTTAGTAATTTATAAACTTAATAATAGGGTTAGTTAGTGTAAAAGGGTTAGTTAGGGTTATAATTGTGTATGGCATCTTGTTTGAGCTTCCACTTGTGTTTTTAAAGACTGTTGAAAAACAAATAAACACAAATTAATAGATTACAGTATTTTATATATGTATTTATACTAGTTACAGTCCCCTAGCCTTCCGAATAGGTGTGGCGTGAAGCTGCATCCAGTGCCCTAGTCTCTCAATAGGTATACTGAGAATGATGTTGTCAGAGCCCCACAGCCTTCTGAGCAGTGACTCACTACGCCTCCGTATAATGGCATCAAAACCATCAACCCCTGCCTCCACGAACATGGCTGACTGACTGCAATAGCGTGCCTTCTCCCCCTAATGCATTGTTATAATAATGAATACGGAGTAATCTTTACTTACCATTACAGAGCAAGGTTGCGAGCGACGAATATTTTTTCCTGGAACAATTTGGTCGCGGAGGAGTGGAGATTGTGTCCGGATGATGAGCAGCCGAGGCTGGAGTGCCGCCAAATCTCAGGCCTCGGGGAACACAGGGCCGCTGCCAAAAGCTAACTGATCGATGGCCTTAGGAATTTGCGACCGGATTTTGTATGTATACACAATAGTTTAACGTCCACTTCATTATTACTGTTACAGAGCCAAACTGTTACATAAAAATGGACTTAAGACTGGACATTGGACAATGGCCAGTAGGCTCCCTATTCAGTAATAGGGAGCCTATTTTATTTTACGAACGATCGAACGATTCACTATGATGAAAATAGAAAATTAATATTTCTTGCGTTACTGACGGACGAATACAGTAACGTTTTTGAAAATTTGAGTTCTACTTTAACAATAAAGCAGCCCGCTTTATTGTTAAAGTAGAATTCAAATTTAAATTTCAATTCAACAAACTCAAAAATTCACATAGGTACCTACTTAATTTAAATAAAGAAGCTGCTTAATTATTCAAGTACTGCTCAAATTTTAAGCGGCGTTTCTACATTCAGCTATTAGTTTTCTCAATGTTAGATGGGGTATACGTACTGACACAATTTTATCTACAGTACGTTGGAACTACAGCTGTTCACCTATAGATATAATATGGAATAGAATAGAATTCTCACCGATCAATAAATGTTTTCTAACATTTATTGATCGGTGAGAATAGATCAGTGTAGGTTCTTGAGTTCGAATGACGAAATGTCGATGTCTCTACCTCGAAATGCCGTTTCGTCGTTGGATCGGTAGGATCCTCAAAATATCAATACGGTTTCTATCTCGAAGGATTTCGCCTTGGGTTCCGTAGGACTACATAAGCCAAGGTTAAACAATTTTAGTTAAACGATTCCTTAAGAATATTCAATAGGCTCCTAGGTGTTGTTTTGGTTTATATCATCCTTTGTTTAAGTTACGATCGTCCTTTGTTTTTATTTCGATGGGGGGCTCAGTTTTCACTATAGAAATTAGAGGAGGGGGCATTTGGACCTAGTCCCCGTTACGACTCGCCATTTGCCCCCTAATCCGTACCACTCCGCACTTGTTAATAGATGAATTATGATGACTCTTGTTCCTAGATCGAACGTCTAACGACTTAAGCTGTGCATTAAGCAGAACATTTTATAGAAACTGCATAAAAAGGCAAACGCGTTGTGTTCGTCACACGGTAGCAATATCTAAAGAAATTTCCTTACGCACATAAAAACGCTCTCAATAAGATCCCTATCACCGGTTGTTAGAATATTCAAAAGAATTAATACCTTCAGTGAACGTCAGATCACCTACAGACTACAGAATTTTAGTCGTCCAATGTCTGATTTTCTTTAAATTCATTGGATTTATTTTGTTAACGCCTTAAAGACCAAAATTTTCGATTAGAAATCATCATCATCATCATCCGAATGATGTTCCCAGTTGCATTCCTCTTAGGAGCCCGGGGTCCACTTTCGTACTTTTGCATCCCCATTTCGAAAACTCTTCACTCTCCGTCTTTGTTCTTCACTCTACGTTGTTTACCAATCTTACTCTCACCTGCGTACACCCTCTGATATTTTCGACCTCATCCTTCGTTGCCATATTTTTGATTTGATAAAATTGTAACTGATTAATTATTAACTAGCTGCCAAAACTGTATCGGTGTATGTTGCGTTAATTTTGTGTTAAGTATGTTATAAATATTGTTATGTTTTCGGTTACCTGCGATACAGGCTTTGCCTCGTGCGGGGGAACCTACTGTTATTTTTCTTTTGTGTCTCCTTTTGTTTAATAAAGTATTTTGTATTTGTACGTTAATTTTAATTGTTTTCATATTATATTAAGTACATACTACATAGACTTTTAAGTATTCATAATAAATTGCACACCCAAAAACAATAAGTATTAAAATACATTTTTTACCGGATCTCCGTAAGATTTGGCAAATTTTCGACTTTTACGGGAGCGACTGCCTGACCTCCAAATCCCGAAGGGAAAGTCTGCGCCAGGGCCTCTTCCGTTCTTAAGCAGGTGCACCAAGGTTTAAGCAGGTGAGGTTGACTTGGGCCAAAGATATTAGAGGACTTCATCCATAAACACCCAAGGAAGTGGAAGCAGGAAAAAAACAGTCATCCGCGCTCCTGCATCTAGATTCTTAAATATGACCATAGTAATTACTATGTTTACACTCAAGAATCTAGGCATGGCAGATTCCTCTGCCTGATCCTCTAACACCATGCCCGAACCAAACCGGACCTTAAGGACCGTCTCCACGAGCGTTGGGCTCCTTAAGGACCGTCTCCAACAGCGCCCCGTGTGGATAAACGTTCATAGAAATTGTATAGAAATAAGTGGCTCGACGATAATAACGCCGCAATTCTTACGCTCGTGGAGACGGTCCCTTAGGGCTGATAATGTCCAGTGTTCACTCAAAATTAAAAAAAAAACTATCTATCTAACTCAAGTTATTAGTCTGCGACAGCCGAGAGTAAGAATAAGTAGGTAGCTAAGATAAGGCAGTTAAAATATTCACGAGGCCAGGGATCCAATACGGCGTTATCTCGTTAGGGTACGTGGAGGCTTGATTTCACAGAAACAGCTACCTCGATTCACTGTTTGATGTCCGCATTGCGATACAAAAGGATTACACGAGAGCCTTATTGCTTGACTTATATTGAAATCAACCTATTTCGTGTGGGCATTACGGGTTCGATAAAAATAAACGTATTACGAATCTATATGTACCTCTCTGTACCTACTAACATTATGCAGAGGTATCGTTGGTAACATGTACAATTGTACAAATGTTGGGGATAATATCCGAAACCACTGGACCGATTTTGATGAAAATGAATGAAATGAACGAAGATACATTGCATCTTTGGAAGTAACAAATTAAGTAACATTTCACCCAATCGGGTGCCTAAGCCTAAGGACCGCCTAAGGACTCTCTATTTTATAGCTTTGTGCAATAATGAATGTCACTGATTAGGAGGCATTTAAATGACTGCGGTTAAACGACGACGTAATCCTATCCTACTAATATTATAAAGCTGAAAGTTTGTGAGTATGTGTTTGTTGCTTATCGCGTTAAAACCGCTGAACCGATTACCATTAAACTTGGAATATAGGTAGCTGGAAACCTGGAATAACACATAGGCTACTTTTTATCCCGATAATCCTCGGGATCGCGGCTTACGCGGGCGAAACCGCGGGGCGCAGCTAGTAAAATAATAATTTTATGACGTACTTAGGTCGTTTCGTCCGCAGGCGTAACTTCTAAGTGGGCGAAACAACTACCGAATAAATCCAGTTTCGATTGACTATTTGTTGTTTTTGGACTAATAAAAACATATTATGTAGGTGACGTGCACCCACAGAACAAGCCTAGGGCAAGGTAGCGTTGTATAGAATGTACCTATAATACCAGTTATTTATTTAAAGCCCGCTATGAAATGTAACCGTAATAATAAAATAAAGGCAACTACAATATTTCATTCTTGTACTTCACGTTGTTTGACACTAACGAGCTCTCATTAGTAATATCTTGTAGGATGAAAATAAAATATAAAATAATTACGTTACATAAATATCTAGACCCAAAATAAGCAACTATGTAACTACCTGAAATTTAACTCAATTTTCGGTTTTAATCGCGTTTGTACATTTTTAACGCCGGTTCGATTTCTCTCCTGACCTCCTGTTCACGGGCAAGCACACATGGCGTGATCAGGAGATGGAGGATGATGTGACGCTGTGGTCTAAGATATAGCACGCTTATCTAGAAAATATCCGTGCCGTCCTCGTTCAAGACTTTTCGGTCCGGAGTGATGGTAGAAAGATAACAGGATTGGAGTTCGGACTTGTCAGCCTTAGTGCCTGAAACAATAATAAATAGGAGGTAGAAATATTTTTAACAAGGAAATATGTTTAAAAAAAAATCCCCATGACAGGATTCGAACCTGCGTCCTTTCGCTAACCAGGTGACTGCTCTAACCACTGAGCTACACAGGAATCACGTGTCATGTTATAATTTCCTGTTTTTAATTTTAATTCCTGTGTAGCTAGTAGGACGCAGGTTCGAATCCTGTCATGGAGATTTTTTGGAAATATAACTCCTTGCTAAAAATATTTCTAAGTTTAAAATGCCTTGAGCAATAAAAACAAAAAGAAATATTAAATGGGAGGTATCTAATTTAACGCTTGGATTTAGGTCGCTTGGGCCGTAACAAGCCGAAGGGGCTGACTAGCCTTCCACAAAGTAACTAAGTACTACATTACATTAAAAAAAATACGTAAAGCCAGACCTAGGTAAATAAGTTAATTTAGATAACAATAATTAAATAGACAGAAATTCTGTTGAAACGGATCTGGCAATTTTATGCTAAATCTCATGTTAAAACTTTTATGTTGAAATAATAGGAGCTTTCTCGTACAACTTAGGTAGGTACCTAATGGCGAATTTGTTTGATATAGGGTCTGCATTTGTCTGTTTCGAGGTTGTTTATAGGTAAAACATGTATACAAGTTCACTTTCTCAAATTCGAGTAGGTAGGTATAATCCTAGCTATTGTATTACTAGCTGACAATGGAGGTCGAAATAATAGTTTGGATATCCGAAATGATAGATGAAAGGATATAATGGATAACCTCCGAAAGAGATCAGTGGGTGACAGTGGCGCCAAGTGTAGGTATCTTATATCCACATCGCAAAAAAAATCTGTGACATGGTTTTCTTATAATCCTACTTCCTACTTAATATTATAAATCCGAAAATCTGTTTGTTTGTTTGTTTGTTTGTTTGTTCCCTCTTCACGGTCAAACGGCTCGACCGATTTGGATGAAAATTTGCATAGGGATAGTTTAAATGATGGAGAGTAACATAGGATACTTTTGATCCCGAAAATCCCGCGGGATCGGGACTTACGAGGGTGATAATATTTATTAGATGAAAATTTGCATAGGGATAGTTTAAATGATGGAGAGTAACATAGGATACTTTTGATCCCGAAAATCCCGCGGGATCGGGACTTACGCAGGTGATAACTATTTCTTAGATGAAAATTTGCATAGGGATAGTTTAAATGATGGAGAGTAACATAGGATACTTTTGATCCCGAAAATCCCGCGGGATCGGGACTTACGAGGGTGATAATATTTATTAGATGAAAATTTGCATAGGGATAGTTTAAATGATGGAGAGTAACATAGGATACTTTTGATCCCGAAAATCCCGCGGGATCGGGACTTACGCGGGTGATAATATTTATTGGATGAAAATTTGCATAGGGATAGTTTAAATGATGGAGAGTAACATAGGATACTTTTGATCCCGAAAATCCCGCGGGATCGGGACTTACGCAGGTGATAACTATTTCTTAGATGAAAATTTGCATAGGGATAGTTTAAATGATGGAGAGTAACATAGGATACTTTTGATCCCGAAAATCCCGCGGGATCGGGACTTACGAGGGTGATAACTATTTCTTAGATGAAAATTTGCATAGGGATAGTTTAAATGATGGAGAGTAACATAGGATACTTTTGATCCCGAAAATCCCGCGGGATCGGGACTTACGAGGGTGATAATATTTATTAGATGAAAATTTGCATAGGGATAGTTTAAATGATGGAGAGTAACATAGGATACTTTTGATCCCGAAAATCCCGCGGGATCGGGACTTACGCGGGTGATAATATTTATTAGATGAAAATTTGCATAGGGATAGTTTAAATGATGGAGAGTAACATAGGATACTTTTGATCCCGAAAATCCCGCGGGATCGGGACTTACGCGGGTGATAATATTTATTAGATGAAAATTTGCATAGGGATAGTTTAAATGATGGAGAGTAACATAGGATACTTTTGATCCCGAAAATCCCGCGGGATCGGGACTTACGAGGGTGATAATATTTATTAGATGAAAATTTGCATAGGGATAGTTTAAATGATGGAGAGTAACATAGAATAATTTTGATCCCGAAAATCCCGCGGGATCGGGACTTACGCGGGTGATAATATTTATTAGATGAAAATTTGCATAGGGATAGTTTAAATGATGGAGAGTAACATAGGATACTTTTGATCCCGAAAATCCCGCGGGATCGGGACTTACGCAGGTGATAACTATTTCTTAGATGAAAATTTGCATAGGGATAGTTTAAGTGATAGAGAGTAACATAGGATACTTTTGATCCCGAAAATCCCGCGGGATCGGGACTTACGCGGGTGATAATATTAATGGATGAAAATTTGCATAGGGATAGTTTAAATGATGGAGAGTATCATAAGATACTTTTGATCCCGAAAATCCCGCGGGATCGGGACTTACGCAGGTGATAACTATTTATTAGATGAAAATTTACATAGTGATAGTTTAAGTGATAGAGAGTAACATTGGATACTTTTGATCCCGAAAATTCCCGCGAGATCGGGACTTACGCGGGTGATAATATTTATTGGATGAAAATTTGCATAGGGATAGTTTAAATGATGGAGAGTAACATAGGATACTTTTGATCCCGATAATCCCGCAGGATCGGGACTTACGCGGGTGATAACCATTCAATGAATGAAAATCGACACAGGGGTAGGATAAGTGATGTAGAGTGGCATCATCATCATCGTCATCCATCGTCATCGTCATCCTTCGTCATCGTCATCGTCACTTACTGACGAAATACAAACTTTAACTTACTTCACCTACCTACCGCAGTGCAAAAATCCACACTTAAACGGACGACCAGGGAAGTACTGATGATGCCAGGCGCGGTAGCGCCTGGCTTCAACAGTACTTCAATGGGCGACCGTTTAAGTGTGGATTATTGCATTGCGGTAGGTAGGTGTTCGAACAACGCGGGATCGCGACTTGCGCGGGTGAAACCGCGGGGCGCAGCTAGTATTTATATAATTTACGTTTTTTGTGTCTTGGTCTTACATAGTAAGAATTCGTTCAAAATAAATGTAGTAAGTTTTTTTTTAAACATTTGTAATTCAAAAGAACAAATAAGTAGGTACTTAGATGTACGACGAATAAAATTAAAACAGTTAAATTACGAGTGTGGTCCTTTACTATTTCAGTAGGAAAATATGACTTTTACTTTAAAAAAATAATATTCATGCAGGAAAAAGAGAATTAATTACTTTTAGGCGTTTTTCACTACTTTTAGATTACCAAAATGTAAGGAACAATGTACTTTACAAACGAAAATATTCTAGAACATTGCGTCAGAAAATAATCAACAATTTTCGATGAATCCGACAGGGATTTTCAGTTTAGCTCGTATATAGCCCTTAACAACGGATATATATCTTTAGATCGGATCAATGCAGATCCCCACATATCTAGCGGATGGTAGGTATACTTGCGAGTTCACATTTGTATGTTGGAGGATTTATATTATCTCGCTCGCGTTACCTTTGTGTGAGGTTTGGCTTTTCCAAAGCCGGTGTAAGGGCCCTGGGACTGTAGATAGTGGACAAAGTGACGTTGTCCAATGTAATAAATAAATGAAAGATTATAGCTTATAGATTATTTAAAATTATATTGGAACATAGAATCATAGAGACTGCGCACGGGCGCATTGTTTTCAGGTTATTTAAATTTCTTTCATGACAAACTAAATAAATAATACGTACACTAACCGTATAAGTACGTACCAAAATTATTTTTAAGCCTACTAGAAGTAGATATATTATCATTTTTATGCCTCTATCTCGACTCGTCACGAGTCTTACGAGTCGTCACTAGTTGGGACAAGTAGCCTAGTGTTATTCCAGGTCTCTAACTATCTACAATCCAAGATCAATAGGTTAAGTAGTTTTTGAAAGAGTAACAAAGTCACGTACATACTTAGAAACTTTTATGCTTACAATATCAGTAGAAAGGATGTATGAAAGGTAGACAGTAAACCCGCCAACACCAAGTCTAGCCGGGTCGGGGTCGGTAGTCTAGTGTGCTAAATATAAATTGTCAAAAAACAGCCTCGCGCGAATATCGAAATAATCACGTATTGAACGAGTTCGAGGATGTAACAAAAAAGAAATGTTTACAAACAAACATAAACGTTTAACTTCGAAACAAACATTAAATTTAAGATGTTGTTTTCTTTTTGAGGATCAATTCGAAAAAAATACTTCCTGAAATGGTGTAAAGGTAAGCGTCGACCGGTCTGTACTCGTAACCCACTATTTTACTGATATTAGTATTTATTATTAGAGTGGCAACAGCAATACATCATGTGTGAAAATTGTTCAACTGTATATTACCTAACACGGTTCGTGGGATGAACAATCAAGTCTTAATAATTTAAAAATTAAAAAACCGACTTCAAAAAAGAAACAAAAAAGAATTTAAAAAAACAACCAAAAAAAGAATTGATAAAAAAGACCAAAATAACCTCTACATAGGTACAGTGCCACCGACTAATTAATCTGTATTATCATCTGAAGTCGGGCAGCCAAACTAAGTACAATATGGAACCAACCAGTAAAACTGCCCGACTTCAGATGATAATACAGATTAATTAGTCGGTGGCACTGTACCTATGTAGAGGTTATTTTGGTCTTTTTTATCAATTCTTTTTTTTGGTTGGTATTTTAATTCTTTTTTGTTTCTTTTTGAAGTCGGTTTTTTATTTTTAAATTATTTTTTTATTTTACCCTTTTTAGTATACCTACCTACCTAAAAATCAACAATATTGTTACCGTAATTTTAATTATTGAGGAGTTTGCTGATGAGAAGGTGGTTTCAGGTGCCCAATCAATCTGTACTTAGTTCTTTAGGGGTCTATTCTTTTTGGTAGAAGTCCAAAAATGAGTAATTTATTGAATTCTGGGATGCTATCCTGTCCATCATTCCGAAGATACTCATCAGATCCTTACCAACTTTTATGGGACCATCTCGAAACTCCCACCTTTCCAATAAAAAAAGAATCATCTCAATCGGTCAAGCCATCTTCGAGTAATCGATAAAGAATTGGATTGATTAATGCGTTTTGAGGAGCATTTCCGTTCGTCACTCCGAAGACCCTCATCAGATCCACATCAAATTTTTATGGGATCATTTTGGAGCTCCCATCTATCCATTAAAAAAAGAATCATCTGAATCGATCAAGCCGTCTTCGAGTAATTGATAAAGAATTGGATTGATTAATGCGTTTTGAGGAGCATTTCCGTTCATCACTCCGAAGACCCTCATCAGATCCACATCAAATTTTTATGGGACCATCTTGGAGCTCCCATCTATCCATTAAAAAAAGAATCATCTGAATCGGTCAAGCCGTCTTCGAGTAATCGGTGAACATACAAAAAAAAAATACATACAGACGAATTGATAACCTCCTCCTTTTTTTTGAAGTCGGTTAAAAAGTAAAATGGTTTTTATCCTTTGGACACGGAACCCAAAAAATAAACAAATCTTGTCTTAAAGATATTTCATTAAACATTTAAACTAATGTGAATTTATTAAACTAAAGCAACGGAGATACATCGCCAGAACCCAGTGTTATGTCTATAAAACTCTAGTATCACTTCACTAGTCACTTTCATATTGAGTTGAGCTAGTGATTGAGATTTTCTATTGATTTAGCTTTAGTATAACTCGCCCCAAACTGCCGCTATAGTGCGTGTCGCATTCGATTTATCTATGCAAAAAAAAACCAAGCCAGTCAGTTACATCTCATTCTACTTTGAAGAAGGAGGAGTAAGGACTCCAAAACGTCGTAACAGCATTGCAAGAATGATGGAAATAAAAACAACGCGATTAAACCGACAAATAAGTCTTATTTTAAGCTAAAGTCGTGAAAACAGAAAAAAACTCTTTATCTATGCAATTAATAGAATACCAAATTAAAACTGCCGTGAGTTCTCCACAGAATCGACAGACAATCAGATTCACGCCCACTTAGCTTGCTCATTTCGAATCAGTAGAAAAAGTTGAGACGTTACGCTTTGAAGATAGCAAGTATTGAGGGGATGCTTTTAATTAAAGTTGTGTGATGTTGCACACTGAAGGAAGCATCGAGTTGTGAAACTTTATCCGCTTCGCAAGACTTCCGACTTCCATTCGCATTCGCGTACCTTTGATAGATATGCGGACTTTTCATTCGCAAAGCTCGAGTTTAACTGTGTTTCATAAAAAAAAGTTCTCGTAGGTCCCTGTAATTGAATATACAATTTTCCTAAACTAACTCTGTTTAATTGATTTCTAAGTGCACTGTCTATCGAAGACTGTCTTTATTATTTTAATTTAGATAAAAGGTTGAAGTTCAAAGTCCTGAAACTCAAACACAACCTTATTTCAAGACAAACATTCTAGTAGGTATAGCAACATTTAATAATAAAACAATAAAGATCTAGGATCATCTTTTGTGGTTTGCCTTAGTAGACAATTTTTGAGTCGCAAACAGTATTGAGGTTGACACAATTTAGAAATGATGTAAACAAAGGTTAAATATAACAAGTTGATTGCATCCAAACACCACAAAGCATGAATAAAACATTACTACTTACTTCAAAAGAAAACTAGAGAGCAGAAAAGCAATTTACATAGATAAGTAACCCTGTTCTTTACTTTGTAACATGCGTCTTCGAACTAAGTTTTTACAACAAAATTGAAGAGTTTTGTGTAAGCTACGAATCCTAGAGCTCATGTTACAAATACTTATCTATAAAGTTTCTAGGAATCTAGTTGAAGTTTGTTCTACGTGATCGGAATGACCCTGGCTGCGATGTGTAGGCTCATCATAAATCAGTATATTTTCATATTGAGTGATTTATTCATAAACCAACCCTGAAGCTACAGCCTCTACGCATTCCTTACTATGCAGAAATAGTGAAATGGGAACGTCGAGTCGTTTATATGCTGAAAATCCTGCATAAAACGGGAGACCTACTACATGTATTACTACTTATCCCACAAACTAAAAGGAAATAACTAGCGGGATTTCTGCAAAGCTTTCTAGGTATTTTACCCTTTGAATATGAAATAAATTCTGGTCTTGGTATACAAGTAACTCACGTACTCGTACAACCATACCTAAAATCAATTTTGTAATGAATTTTGTATACGAATTTGAAAGCGAAAGTTTCAGGCGGGCTTTGAATTACATGTATAGCTAAGCTACTTACTTAAATATATAATTTCCCCAGCTACTTTCACACCTTCGCGAAATATACAATTATATTGACCTGGTAAAAGGTAAAAGTTACAAATATGTCGGAGAATTTCACTAAATTAAAAAGAATAATTCCTAGGTCCAGAATTGATGACACTTCCCTTAACTTTTGCAGGCATCTCGGCCGATTCGCTGAAAGTTTTGTACGTGACCAGCGTCTTAGTGCTCTATAAGTAGACTATACCAATGGCGCCACGGATCCGATGTCTTAAAGGAAACCCCTTTGTCAATGCCATCTATACCTTCCGCTAAGTATAGAAATTTAATAATATCTATGATGGGGTTATGTAAATCGAGGCACACATTCATAGAAAACTCGTAAGCTTTTGATACGGGCTTGAATGCTGACAAAGGTCACAGAAACATAAGTACCCTGTACATATTACCAGGAAACACGTTAATCGTATCGTAATACCCTTGTTAACAAAAAAATCCTGCCCGTCAAGAGGGTCTGTATTGTCGACTTTAACTTTATAATAGCCATAAAGCTTGTTATGCTAATAATGCGAATAATAAACTGAAATATTCGATAATACTTTTGCTTCTATTCAATGTTTACATATTTTTCCTTTCATATGTTACTAACAAGAGCTAATCTATGTAAATTCGACGTCATAACTATAAGTATATAAAAGATTATAATTGAAAAGATTCCCAAACGAGAAAATATTTATTTTTTGTTCAAGAGGATTTGGAAACAATTTAGCGAATATGAAAATAAAACTAACCTTAGACGAAGTTAAGTAACTAAACTTAACTTCAACCGCTTAAACAACATCATTTTCAAATTATTTTAAGTAAGTATAATCAGGAGTTTAACCGTGCACCATAGTCAATTTGCTCCGATACTTTTGCGAATAACTCGCTTTATTCTTATTTAACACGTAATAACCGCTTTTGCAAACAGTTGAAACGATAATGCCCAAAGAGGAATTAATCACTAGTTTTAAGAGGCGGGACTTCCATATAGCAAAGACTATTCAATGTAGGACATGTGTAGGACTTATGAGAACTTTTTTTTCCGGGGTTTTGTTTGATCGCAAATAATGCCAATGCCACGAAGTGATAAAAATACGAGTACATAATCAATTTCAGTAGTTTACACTTTTTATCTTTGTTGAGGTACCTAACACAAATCAAGGGTGCCGACCTGTGCAGACCCAAGCAGACCTAACAGTGACAAGAGGCAAATATTACCCTCCTCACCCCCTCACCCCGAAATAGTGACATGCCTATCATGTTTTTTATATATAATTCCGCAGATGTCCCGCTCTGGCATAAAAAATAAATGTTCACGTTACGTATACCGCACTACCACACTAAATTAACTACTTCAGAACATAAAGTATAGTACTTTTTTGAAGTCTGTTTGAAGGTCACAAAAATGAAGTAGTCGAGTTACTTCAAACCGCAGAGAGCAGCTGTACATCTGCAAAGTTATCTAATTACCGCAAACAGAACACCAGCTAGCGTTCGTAAGGCGAACTTACTACGAAGATGTTAGATATTACTGTGTTCATGGCTCCATTACTCGGCCGCTATTGTAGGTAGGTACCTAACGCGAGGACTTCACTCCTCTCACTGCACGACCGATTGGTGCTTCACTTAATTACTTTGAACGAACTCATCTCATCACAACAATGATCTATTGGTCGATATTCAATTACGCTATTATGGTTGGGTGTCTATTGCTTAAATTTAGATAAATATTTAAAATACTTGAGCAGGAAAGCGGTGAAATGTCTTAAGTATGTTAATTTGTTTTTAATCGGTTCAACAATTGTAGGTAATTTTGAAAAAAAAAAAACAAATCCAAACTCGAACATTTTGCAAATATTCTCACCACGGTTTCAGCTGATTTCAATACTGTAAAATATGAAATAAAATCTCATAGTCTACGAGGAATAAATAAAACTCACAGTACAAAACACAGAAGTTTCGTAATAACAATTTCAGAAAATCAGCAGAAACATTTCGAGCAGTATCCACGGTATTTACTACACCGAATTTTTCATTACTTTCAGCGAAAACAATAGGTAGGTATACTATCTACCTAACGTGGGAGATGAAATGAAGCTCTCCTGCATATTACATGCAGTTTGCTCACGGAAACAATAGCCGCGATCCGCTGAAATTATGTTCGGATTTCATTAAAATATTTTATGAAAATAAACATTGTTTACCTACCTATATACCCAACCTAATCTGAAATAGTGCGCTGTGAATGCAAAATTCGTTCAGGTTCCGTCAGGTTATGTTAACTCTGTAGTACCCTTCTAGCTTCTGTATCTATCCGTGCTTTTTTATTAGGGCTGATTTTTCAAATCCCTAGATAGAGATATCTGACAAACAAAATGTAACACCGCCGTAAACGAATGAAAAATTTGAAGGCTTTTAAATTTGGTCGGGTTCGAACTTATTCGACAGATATCTTTTATCCGTAGAATGAAAAATCAGGCCTTAGTAATTTAAACTTGGAATATAGGTTGGAGACGTAGAATAAGACGTAGGCTTTTTATCCCGATATTTCCGCGAGACCGGGACTTACGCAGGGGAAACCGCGGCTGCGCCACGCTTACTATTACTTATCACATATTAGTAACATTTTGTTTCAATTAAACACTATATTTACCGGGTTTAATCGCGTTTTATTCATGATTTTCAAGGTTGAACCTTGAAAAAGCCAACTGTAAAGTAGGCGAAAGCTCGGTTCGTTTAAAAATCATGAATAAAACGCGATTAAACCCGGTAAACAAAGTGTTTAATTAAAACAAAGTGTTACCTACTAATATGTGGTAAGTAAGCGCCAACTTTACAGTTGGCTTTTCAAGGTTCAACCTTGAATATCATGAATAAAACGCTATTAAACCCGGTAAATAAAGTGTTTATTTATGCAAAATCGCAAAAACCACAGAAGAAAATTTGCTTTAACTTGAGTGCCGATGGAGGGTTATGTTTAAGTTTACCAATCAATCGATGTCTAATAAAGAGGTCACCTACATATACAAATCGGCAATGACATACCTACTTACTTATTGTTTTTATGCTTAACTTTGCTGAAGTACCTAACACAAAAACAGGAACAAGTACAAAAACTATAAAAAGCTATCAGTATAAGTAATTTAGAGTTATTTTCAATTTCGTTGAAAGCAAAGTCTGACCTGATTCCGACTCAGACTAGATTGCATTATGATATTGTATTGTTCCATAAACATCTGTTGTGGCAACACAAAACTTATATAATGTCATTATAATGTAGAAGCTTGCGTGAAAACACCCCGTATTAACTGAATTCTACGATATTTTTTTATATTTGGTTGCATTGTCAAAAAACAGATTGCAGTGTAAAAAAAAAAACAAACTATGCCGACCCCACATAGTGGAATAAGAAAGGAAAGTTGGAAAAAGAGTGGCTACAATTTAAAAGTTTCAAATTACTCATTCAATTTACAGGTACAGTGCCTAACTAAATAATAAAATTAAATATAACATCATGAACGTTCTATCATTAGTACCTATCATTGCAATTGAATAACTAACAACCGCAAGCGAATTCGAGGCAGATCTGAAACAGAAGGTAGGTAAAACCGAAACAATTTTGTTAATTGAATAGGAAACTAATATAGATTTATGATGTGTCGCATTCGTGGATCAGTGCCTATCAAAAGCTGATGATAAATGACGGGAGTGCGGCGTACACGCCGAGTTCAGGCAGGCCTAGAGTTACGAGTAACACATTGCGACATGGGTCTTGATGAACGTGAGCTAGGCTGATCGCTGCCCTCAATAATAATCCGACAATCCAACCCAATACCTCAAAGGGTTCGTTAAACAGTCACAGATTTATTAATAAACTTGTACTAAGTGACACTTTGTCTTTTACCGTGACTAAAACTTTAAAGAAAGACAAACAGAAACAAAACATGCTCCAGCGAGTACGACATTAATTCGACGACAGCATCTCACCGTGCATCTCATCTTAAGGATGATTTATACTAGACTGTCACCCGGCTGTGCCGGGTCCGAGCTTCGTTGTCCATTGCTCAGCGAGCAATGAATCTACCTCCCCAAATTAAAATCTACCATCAACGGTTTAGGCTGTGCATTTAACCATAGTCAGTGAGTCAGTCAGGCCAAAACATATCGCGCACAGACTAATTTAAAACTTAACATTAGCCTTTTTGAATTATGAATCCTAATAATCGACATGACAGCACTTAGCACTTTGAATAGTGCATCTTGTAATTGTAATTGTAACGGGCTCATTTACCGCAAATAGACCTCCTCAAATTAGGTTCATTTTGTCAGTGGGAGAACCTGCCCAGCTCTTCAATAAAATTTGGCCCAAATGTATTTTTTTTTATTTTGTTGGAGGCTATTCACGTCACCAATAGTTGTAGTGTGCCTCTTCGGCGACGTCTATTAAGATCCTAGTCACGCTGGGGCGCGTATTGCGTAGCTCCCGCCAGACCCACGCATGTTACACCATCCATAAATCACTTTTCCCGAATCAATTTCAAGAACAAATCGGAAAATATGCTCAATAAACAAATATCACCTTTGGAAAGTGAACTACATGACTTTTTCTTGGAACAAATTCAATCATCTTTTATATATATATCTTCCACTATTGAACTAGTGAGTGATCCGATCCGGATATACGTACTTGCACCGTTGTGTAAACACTACAGTGGTAAAATTCTTTAAAATTAGTGAAAAACTTAATAAAAAGTATTCGGCCCCTTGCAGGCCTTCCGAACGCCTGGGTGCTCCAAAGTCCAAGAATAAGACAGGGTAACATAAAACCGAAATACTTTAAATAGGTACACATGAGATACCGTAAATCGAGGATACTTTCTGACAAACTGGGGATACTTCGTGACAAGATTTTTCGAAAATATAACTTTTGTTTCTTAACTTATATCGAAATAAATTGTTTGTTGGTTTTTAAAAGGATCATTGGATGCGTTCAAATAAAAAAAAATATAACACCAGCGAAAAAAGCGTTGTATGTCAAAAAGTGGGGTGTTAGGCACAAAGATAGGCTGCCATACTGCCACAAAATAACCCCATTTTACCTGGTATCAAATTACCGAGAAATAACCTGAAGATTTTCATAACTGACGGCTAATTCAACGTCACGTGTCACCACCCTTTGAAAACGAGCCAACAATGAGTCCTCGAAAATTCTACGAAAAAACCTTCAAAACTCATCTCTGCGAACGCGTCGTGACAGAGAAAGCCCTCTATCAATCCACACTCGTAGCTAGGTACCTGATTCCAACGTTCCTATCCTTTAATGTCACGGACATAGAAGTAAACTACCTTTCTATAAAAAAAATAGGTCTTATAGCCACGCATAGTCTATGTAAAAATTGTGTCCCATTGTTCGTATGTACCTACTTATGTTTGTGTTTGTTGTCAATAAATGTTTTTCTTTCTTTCTTTCTTTATAGCCCGGTTATAAAAGAACATGGCTAAGGTACCCACTGCCCGTCGTAAAGGGCGATCAAAGGGGATTTCTCGGCGGAAAGTTTCAGTCGCGGCTAACATCCATCAGCCTAAGGAAGACTTCTTCTAGATGAACGTGCTGTGTCTTATACCATAACACATACCACTTACTAACATAATAGTCAAAATCTCATATCTATCATGTTTAAAAAAAACTTTCCTACCAATAATTAGGTATATTACCGAGGTAAGTATTTGAAAAGAAAAACTTTCGGAGTAAAGTGAACTATGTAAGTAGACTTACAGACTGGTAAACAGTATTACAATGATTCAAAACCCCATCAATTGTCTAGATGTTTTATTTACGCGAAAGAAAAGTATTTGGAAAAAATAGGTTTTCAATGACTATACATGCGGGTAAACTACCTATTTAAAAATAACAGTCATTGTCCTTTTTTTGTTTTAGTTTTTACTTGAAACAAAGTTGCTAGATTGTGTCTTGGTAAATAATCGTACGAAATAAGAAGTGTGTTAGTTAAAATTATAGAGATTTGAGGACATATCTTAGATCCTGATTAGGTGTAGCCTTTTTATATTAAGTGCGTTTCTGTACAGCATCCTAGTACACCATCGGCAAAGGCAAAATAAAGAAAGTATTTTCTTCTGTTTCAGGAGTGAAATTAAACTGAAAAAAAAAGAACTTATTTGAAGTATAGTTGTCATGAAAAGACTTCATAGTGGAATAGTAATAGCGAGTAAAGACGACCTCTGTGGCGCGTCCGGCGAACGCTTGCTGCAATGCAGAAGGTTGCGGGTTCGATTCCCGCTGGGTGCAAATAATTATGCTTAAAACTTAATATCTGTATCTGGTCTGGGTGTATTTCTATATATAATATGTATGAATTTACAAAAGAAAAATAAATGTAAGCAGTATATCCGTTGTCTAGTCACCGTAACACAAGCGTAGCAGCTTACCATGGGGCTAGATGGCGCTGTGTTGGTCACAGAATTTATCTATTTATTATTTATTAATTAATTAATCAACGACCTGCAGGGTAACCGCGCAACTGCAGTCATATAATGAATATATCCTGCGCGATTCAAACTATAGCGTTAAAAACATGCATGTTATACATGGTATGCATATGTTAAAATGCATTGAACTGTCATTGAAACCAGCAGCTCAAGAGACCTCGCTTGCAATGACAGTTAAACTTGACGATGCCGGCTTCAAATCCATGCAAATCAACGCTGTCGTTTTCACCGCGCAGGTTCTTTCTTTGCGCAGTGGGATTTCGATGCCGATTACGACGGAAGATGCGCAGTTGGGTTCCTTACCTACATAACACGCAATGTAGATATTATTTATTATATAAGTTACCTACCGATAAAAGAGTTAATAGGTTTACGGAAACAATTTAACCTTCTCCGTGAAAACCTGGTTTATACTATAGCCTATATCGACGTGTTTAATAGCTCTATCTTTGCATTTATCACTCGATTAACGGCGGCGTTAAATGCTATACGACTACTTAGGTGGGCTTATGCCCGGCCTGGTTAAGAAGTCTACTCCCGGTGTTTCTGACACTATTGTGTCAAAATTGGGTCTAATCCTAGGGTCGAAAACTGAGGAAATCTATAGAGTGTACTTATACTTAGCTTAGCAAAAACTTGGCAAAGTTGAATTGTGATTAATAGTTGAAATTGTCTAAGCAATATTTTGTAATACGATTAAAATAAATAGATCTTCATAGTTATAACAGAGAAGCAAAGTATAGGTCCATTATTTTAGATTGGAGATAATAATATAATAATAAAATTTGAAAAACTTTAAATTTGTTAAGCAAGAACTTTGGATAGTTGCGAAGATCGCTTTATAAGTACCAAAATTGTCTGAAATCAAAGTTTTACCTGAACAAAGTCTAAGCACGCTAAATAAATTTCAGCCTAAGTCTCGCTGGTACATCTGGGCCTATCATTTTCTGGTTTAATAAAATATCGACGCCTATTATTGGTTTAATTCTAACAATTTCTTATCCATTATGATAAACAAACGTTTTGGTCAAACAGTATTTCTAGACAAAAGAAATGAATACCTAAGCGTTTAGTAGTAGGTATATGTAATTATTTTGGATTTAAGCTAAATGGATATTTGCACCACAGAGTTGAAAAAATACCTAGCTACATACTTCCTAGGTAACGAAAAAAAAGTACCCTTGAAATAGATTGCAAACGCAACAGTGACTGTAAAATCGGTCTTCAAAGCTCTCAAATATTTACAAATGGAAAATACATGGACGAATAAAAACCATTCCAATTTGTTCGAAGTTGCATTGAGTTTTGGGTGTGTAAAGGTAGGCTTCATTTGATCGACTGACATTTGAAACCTATCAGATATTACTATCTACTTATTAGGTACCTACGTATTTTAAATGCTTTACAGTAAATATTAAGGCCAGCTTGCATAACGGTAAGTATTTAAAAATATTATATTTAACCAAATCAATTTTAAAATAATTTACGGGAAATCGAACATTGGACTCTATTTCATTAAGTGGACGATTGATAATATGTTGCACATGGACAGTTCTTGACATTCTGACAGATTTTAAACACGTTTAACAGCTTAAACATGTTTAGGAACCGTTATGCAAGCCGGCCTAAATCTTT
This sequence comes from Idaea dimidiata, assembly GCA_949358125.1. Taxonomy (NCBI): domain Eukaryota; kingdom Metazoa; phylum Arthropoda; class Insecta; order Lepidoptera; family Geometridae; genus Idaea; species Idaea dimidiata. The sequence goes on along the minus strand of OX442332.1, from coordinate 20,293,342 downwards.
GAAAACATTCGATATTTTTCTTAGACAAACATTGGGACTTTTCATATAAGGTAATATAAAACAACTAAAATAGGTAACCCATAAATAATAATTATAAAATCGGATTGAATCCGATTTCTGACTCTCAACTCATAGCTCAAAGAAATGAATGGATTCTACCTCCACCATTCCAAATTAAACACAATTTAAACATGAAATCAACAACAAAACAAAAGCACCATTAACAAAAAGTACCAACAATTATTATAAAAAAAACTTGCCCGAGAGTTTTTGTGTAAGTACTGTCAGGTTTACAGTCTCTTTTATAGTTTCTGTTAATCATAGGGGAGGGTAGATATTACACGGCTGGCTGATGACACCGCTAACTCTGGTGTGCATCTCAAAGGGCACGCCTACAGCGGCATGTCGCTTTGTCGCGGCGAAGCGACGCGGCATCGGCTGGCTAATTACAAACAACGTGTGTTTGTCTCCACACAGATTACTTACCTGCCGCATTTTCTATTATCATCCTCACACATTAACATCCTCCTCCTTACAAAGTATAGTCTTCACGATAATGATGAAAAAAATCAGAATTTTCAAATGGGAAAGCTATCCATCATGCGACATTTGATTGCATATTCCATTAAAAGCTACAATATGAAACTGCTCCAAACAAAAGACCGCATCGAGCAAAAACTTCAGAAACCTCCTCAATGCTTGGACTTGGCAAGATTGAAGGTACGACTGCAGCGGTGTCGCATAAAACTGTAAAAGTCGCTATGTCGGGGAGATAAGGAACAAAATGAGAAAATTGAGTAATATCAGAACCGCAAACGCGTATGTGGTGTGTATCTACGTACGTAGCGTAGTTCGCACGCACGCACCTCACATTGTTCGAGCGTAACGCGAGCCGAGGAGAATGATTTTTCTGCCCGAAGCCTTTCTCCACAATAATGAGTCAAGTGACGTATTGTCCCGCGCGCGCCATCTCGTCCAAATTACGAAGCCATTGTTACTGAGATATTGTTCGTCGCCGGTGAATATGTGCGAAAGGAAATGAAACTGTTCCCTCGTGCCAGCCGACGTTTGTTGCCTTCAAAGGCCGACACCACGCTTTATTTTCATTTTTCTCACGTGATCGCTCACTGAATGAGCGACCGACTAGCCCGACTAGGTGACCCTTCTTGTCGTTCTCTAAATACTCCACTTACAAATATATATTTTTTGTAAAATAGTGACTGTGGTGTCAGCCACATTTTGGATCGGGTCGGAAAAGTCGGGAAAAAAATAATATAAACAGTGTCAATTACGAAAAATATCAATAACAACGAACTAGGGAGTTTTGGCGGGAACGCTTTGAGGAGATGTGGTGCTAAATTTTCATTTTTGTGAAACCTAGTTCAAATGCGTGCAAAACATGGACTTAGTGTTGTCTCCAAAGCTCCGTGAAAAATCTTTGTAAATAAATGGCCGCCGTGTTTACAAATGATTCCCTAGACTTGACTTTAACTATGACGACTTGACTGTTTCGATGCAAATAACTTGCATAATATTATATTAATAATACTGGACACTGGCTAATTTCCTAATGGCCAGAATCGGTTCACAACCGATAAGAAATAAAAAAAAATAACGAACTAGATTGCAAGTAGGTAAGTGTCAAATTGAAACAAAACCGAAGTTATACTTAAAAGTAGTACTAGTACTACTGAAGTAGGAACTTAGAAAGTACCTACTCAAAGGCAGCAAATTAGGTAATTAGTCAAATCAAGACGTTTCTAGACTCAATTTGGTAACGGTATGTTATGCATATTGCAAATGATATTACACGAGACACACTTCTGGCCTATTTTGCGCAATCCCATCCAAGATTCTTATTGAAATCAAATCGAATATTGAAAATTGTACTGTTATCTATCGAAAACTCCGCCTTTTCATGCATAACAGACGGAAAAGAGCCAAATATCATATATTTCTTTCCAAAAATGCTTTCCCCTTTTCATAACATTACACTATTACGATATTATGATATTGGATTTGCGTATTGAAATATAAATGGCACTTAGATCCCGGGATAATAAACGTTATTTATACGTATAGATGCCAACGCTAATAATAATATTAAGGCATATTGTAGATTCGAAGAATATCGCTAACATATGGCCTAACAAAGTAAATAGGTACCTACCTACGTTTAGAAAACGTCAAACATTAAATGCCACTAGGTTTATACAGTGCCACAAGTATAAGTTAGCGATCGTGCGCCACTGTGTTCAGTTTAAAGACTGATTGTTTAGACTGTTCCCGGCTTTAGATAAGTTAGTGATAAAAAAACAAAGAAAAATTGACTTGAAACTTTATTACAAAAGCTTTTCTATAAAAAAATAAGTTGATATTCGATAATAATTTTAGTTTGTGTTTAGTTCCTAAAATCGCCACCGCCAACTTATACTTGTGGCACTGTACTCCGTGTTGCTTAATCGAATGTATTTTTACATTTACCCGACTTTTCCATTCCGATTATCAAGGCTTCCGAGCTAATGGCCTGTCGCATTCTCACCGCATATTAAGTGAACCAGTGCAACAAACATTAGCGTAAAATCGCAAATACTTCCCGAAATGAAGGCGACACGAGATCAAAGATCTAAATGTTACAACGTCGGGACAAGTATTTAGAAAATAGCGTTGTGCAAACTATACTTTTCACCTTATTATTATATTTTAGTTGGCCTCTTTGGCTATACCTATACAGCCAAAAAGGCTGAATCATTGTTTTGTTCCACTCCTTTGGCCTTTGGCATTGGTGTGTATTCTATATTAATGAGACTAAGATAAAAATGTTTTTTATATCTTTTTTGTTTTTTTTTTACGTTTTTCTTCTAAGGTACAATCCACGAGCGTTAAAATCACGGCGATATTATCGTCGAGCCACTTATTTCTATACAATCTCTATGAACGACGATGTTGACGCGGCGATTGTATAGAAATAAGATAATATCGCCGCGATTCTAACACTCGTGGAGACGGTCCCTAACTATGCCATCGAATCGCCTATTGAGATAGGTCAGCTATCAAAAAGTCTATATTCTGAACTAAGGCAACTCTGCACGAGAAAAGGATTTGGTAGTTAATCATATTGATTTTTGTGATCTTTTCTTAGATTTTCTTCTAAATTTGAGCCATAGTTATCATTTAGGTGATCTTACCTAAATGCCTACTGTAATTTATTGGTATTTCCATACACTTACTCCTTCCTAAAGCCTTGTCCTTACGAAGTTTAAGTTCAATGCCTCAGTACCGGAGCCTGCAATTCGCGACAACGTTGAATTATCACAAATACCCACATTCCTATTATGTAACAATTTAAGCTACGTTCCTTCTCTGTATTTCCACTCAGACGTTGTGATTCCAATGAAAATGAAGTAAAAAAGTTAAATAGTTATTATTTAGATTACAGAATTAGTTTTCCGACTTATCTGTTCAGGGGAAGAAACAACGAGCAACAAATGACGTTAATATAAGTAGCTACTATGAACTATTATCTACTATTAGTATGGGTATACTTAACACAGGACAGCTGTTGCAGATCTCGAAGAAAACTCCAAATTCCAAATACACATCAACTCCTTTTATTCTTACAAACCAAATTCGTCCTCACAATTCTTAGCGGGAATCCATCAATTGTTCCTTTTTATATGGCAACTCGATAAAAACCAACCTTTGTGGCGGAAAAACCTAGCCCGCCGATTGGCGGACATCGTATGTTGTCTCTGACGTCACCCGATCGTTGAACGATCTTTTGTTCCCGCCACAAATTCCGCCAATCACGTTCACTATTCTTCTTCTTTAAAAATGGCTTTTCCTTTCGGACATTTGCCAGTGTCAAGTATTATCAATATTTGCAAGTTATTTGCATTGAACAAAACAGTCAAGTCGTCATAGTTAAAGTCAAGTCGAGGGAATCATTGTAAAAAGGGGGCCATTTTTTACAATGTTTGTTCACGGAGCTTTGGAGAAAACACTAAGCTAAAGTACATGTTTTGCACCGGTTTTCACTTTTATTTATACTTGTACACATTCACGAAACTAAATTGATTAATATGCCCCCGAAATTAAACATTTTACACGCATTTGAACTAAGTTTCACAAAAATGAAAATTTAGCAACACATCTCCTTAACGCATTCCCGCCAAAACTCCACACGTTCACTATTCAATATGGTATTACCATGATTAAAAGCAAACGTGATTGTATAAACCATAGACTAAAAATAATATTTAAAAACAAAACAAAACTCAAATCTAATCTTTTTATTACATTTTCTTATATATAATAATTACCAAAATACCAAAATTAATGAACCTAACACTACTTATACCCTTTTTCGGAAATTTAGACCAAAAGTGTATACAAAAAGCTCATATAAATATTTGAAAGCTCTTTGTTTACTTTTTCCTCTGATAATTGACAGTTCGGTGTTTACATTTTTGATCTAAGTTACTCAAAAAAGTTATAAAAAGGTTGTAATGACACAGACAATTATTCATTTGTTATAAGTATTTAAGTGATATTTTAGGTCTAATAATATTTTATGCATGTACAATACTTGTTCTATGTCAAAACGAAATCGTAATATTTTGTTTTCAATCTCTAGTATAGAGTCGTATGTATCTACATTGGTATCTACCCACATTATATACTTAGGCAAATTTTGTTAGAAAAACTTAAATATATTCAAGTAGGGATTAAAGCTAAAGTATATAATGTGCCTACATTATATACTTTACTCGGTAAGTATCGATTCTGTGCGCTCAATTTTAAAATTGTACACAATGTAAAAGTACTTAGGTATTTCTACCAATTTCCACAAACTGTTTCAGCCCCATTTCGTTTTTCAATAAAGTGAAATAACGCCATTGTCAATTGTATTGGATTCTACAAATGCCGTTTGTGTATGAAATTCCTATGGCAATTTTGTAATTCCATCGCACAGACATAAAAACAAAACTGTGACTCCACTAGATATAGACTGGCCTTTGGTGCCAAATCAAAGCATGCTCACCTGAGAATGTAGGTACTTTTTGTCATTGCCCAAATAGTGAAAATCCAGATTTATTAAACGACTTACTTCCAAAACTGAAGGAGGGTGTTCTCTATTAAGCAATATAATTTGATTTCTGTTGATTTTTGGTATGTTTACCGCGGTTTACGCCGTAACGTTGGCCGTTTGAAGTCCAAACGCGATGATTTTTTTATTAGTACCCACAAACACTGAAAATTATTAGTTTTTAGACTATCAATAGAACCGTTCTTTGTATTCTAAGTATCCCAAATATTTCTGGAACATCTGAAACCACATAATTACATTAAAAAAAATGTGATGCCATACAGACGGTCAAGCACACAGATGGACAGTGACCTCTTATTTTTTCCTTTTGTACGCAACCCTAACACTCCTTAATGAGTACTTTTTATTTATTTATTTAAGGAACATTCACAGCTACTAAACGAAGTAAATATGTATATATAGAGATACTGTACCTAAGGATATTACAATTCAGATAATTTGATAGATAGGCATTTTGAGCAATTATCATAGTGCAATAAAAATAAAATAACAATTTAAATATACAAAATTAAAACACGGAACTCTTAACAAAACGCAACAAATGCTAGGGATATCTCTGACAAATTATGGTGAAGGAAAATACGTGCAACAACGCTGTAGTACCATAATACAGGATAATATCAAGTAGGTAGGTTTGTTTATTTCCCAAATTTCATGCTCGTAGTACTAACGGACACCCTCCCCGAAGCGTCTGTTTATATTGCCTAATTGATAGCGAGATAAAACAAATATTTTATTGGGGTATGGAGACTCTATTAGCGAGACGTTGTTTGATTAATTACGCTACAGGACAGTTTTAAAAAAATAACCATGAAGTAATATATTTATTTAGGACTAGCTGCGACCCGCGGTTTCTCCAGAGTAAGTACCGATCCCGTGAGATTGGATTAAAATGAGCCTATGTTACTATTTTTATAAAAACTCGGGTCTCGATCGCGTTTATGCACTTTTTATAAATTTTAATATAGATTTATAATGACCCCGACGTCTCGGCAAACGGGTTACACCGGCCGTGATCGCGGAAAGACTGGAGTGGCAAGCTTCGTTTTCCGTCGACTGGGTAAGTAGTATTACAACTACCTTCATATTCATAAAATGTTATTAAGACCGCGGCACACTACACTCACAACATCCCGCGATATGTCAGGCGTTCTCACACGATGCTTGCAAATAGCTTGTTGCTAATAGCAAAGTTGCTTGGGTGTGTCCTTCTATTTCTTGGGTGTGCTTTGACTTCTATGTCCATATTTTTAAACACGCACATAAAAATCACAACGCCAATTAGACCAGTATTTATTACTCCTATCTTATCCTCCGTTCTACCTATTTATCATACTAATATCTAGACCTAGAAGTCACATCAAGGCAACTTCTCAGACGATTCTAATATTGGGACAGCTTCACAATGCCAAGAATTCTGAAGCGATATGCATTACTTGATACTCGAATGGCTATAGAGTATGTATATGGATGTAAGATATAATGTTAGTGAAACTACGTGCTTCTAACGTAAATTACAACGAGTATAGAAGATGAAATAATATAACATTAAATCATAATCCTATGAGAACGTTCCCGAAACTCCGTAAAATTACAAACTTATTTCATAAATGCTTCGGATAGATTTTAATTAAAATTCAGAGCAAGTATAATGTATAACTACCTACCTATAATATAGTTAGTTACTGGCAGTCAGCCGGTGAACTAAACTTAGTCAAGACTTCTCGATTCAAAGACAAGGAAGTTCATTTATTAAGTGGCCTCGAATGCTCGTCTAACTCGGAAGAGGAATTTTAACTAAATTTCACACTAGTGCACACCAAGTAGCAGGGAATGTTTAACTACGCACTACCTATCTAGTGGTAGGTAAATAAGTTAAGTTACCCACTTTTGACAAAATAGATAAAATATACTTCTAAAATTCATTAGAATAAAATTACAGAACTGCTTTCGAACTTAACTTTCCAAAAACGTGTGGTCTACATTACGAAACTATAGTGAATTACAAAGACAATTTCAGAAAAGCAGTCTCGCAGCAGTTACCTATACTGAATGGAACTTTATCAAATAGGTTCACTCTCTACCTATGTACTTAATAAAGTGACTTCCAGTCTACGAACCTTTTTTTGTGAAAATGACTAATATACATGTCACTAGTTTCGTAATGTAAACCCCGCTTACGAAACATATTATTTATTTATTTACATATGATTTACTAGCTGCGCCCCGCGGTTTCATCCGCGTAAGTCCCGTTCCCGCGAAATTATCGGGATTAAAACAGCCGATGTGTTATTCCCGGTATTCCAATACCTATATTCCAAGTTTCACCGCAATCGGTTCAGCGGTTTTTACGTGATTGAGTAACAAACACACTTACTCACAAACTTTCACACATATAGGATGAGACCTGTCCTAAACGAAATATGCGGTAAGAGTTTAATAACATCATATGTGAAGAAATATTCTCGTATACCCGACTCTACCGCTGTGTTCATCTTTTGGCTAAACATAACGAAATGCACTTTCGGTACCATTTTACATATTTCATAACCACAGACTCCCCCGTGTGTATTCTGCATAATTTTTCCTTACCATCTGTATCAAGTAGAGAAATATTTTCGCAGCTTATTTCGAGAGCATCGCGGGATCAAAATAAAAGAGAGGGATCCATAAAGCTTTCAGTTGAAAATGTACATTTGCCATTATGTTCTGTTTGGTTTTTCGGAGTCGACATCCGCCGGTCCTCGTCGCCGGCTAGTGTGGCCGCAGGCGAACAATCCATGCCAAGCCACACTTCATTGAAGTTCTCGCAAACTAGGGACTAAACAATAAACCGATTGCTTGAAATTAAAAGAACAGGGTTAAAGTTCAACACCCAAAAAAAATGCCGACATCTAAAATAATGATTAGGGGCGATGTTTTAACGATGAGCTTCTATACAAAGCTGCGCATGAAGCGTCAAGTATTAAGACGCCACCCGATTTTATACTACCGGAAATCTGGATTAATACCTATAGCACGTTATCAAGAAAATAGTTATTTCTGACTTATCACATCGCTATAACGTACGTAGTGGACCAGAAAGACTTAATAGGAGTTCGACCCGTCTTCCTTAGTCCAGTGTCCGTATTCCGATACAGAGTAGACCGAGTAAACGTAGACCAATGCAGCAATCGTATATGTATAGGAACCAAAGAAGTTACTAGAAATATAACTTATTTGATAAGAACCAACACTAACCACCAGCCATATTAAAATTTTTAGTCTGTTTTCTAACGTCACTGCATGCATACCTAGGCTAGGTTGTGGCATAAAGTAGAACTTGCTTAAAAAGATAAACTTCCCCGCCACAAAAACGATTGTTCCTGTGTGCAAATCGTCTCTTGGATAAACGGTTTTATGAGTTTATCCGCTTGGTACACAGAAATTTTACAAGTCGAATACAGAAATTCCATACAACATATTTACTAAAAAATATTTTTTTATTTCCAAGTATATCCACGCATCTAGATATAGCTTGAAGGTCTCAAAGGATTTTTTCTTTAGATTCAGAAATAATTCGATTTTCTCAGAATCCCAATACCTACACAATTCATATGACATAAAACAATGTGAAAGTTAAAACATGTAAAAAAGGGGAATGTGGTTTTCTTTTGAACAGAGCTTTTTTTACTTGACTCTTTATAATTCTTCAATTACCTTCAATTAGGTACCTAAAGTATCAATTAGTGTTGTTAAACCGATCATTATAAAACTAGGCAAACATTATACATACCTTTTGCTAGCAACGCCCCGCAGTTTTACTCACGTAAGTTCCGATCCGATGAGTGGGAATATCAGTCATCTTACTAATAGAAGTTTGTATGTATGTTACTCTGTTACTCTTTCACGCAAAAACAACTGAACCGATTGCGATGAAACTTAGAATATATGTAGCTGGCGACCTGGAATAACACATAGGGTACTTTTTATCCCGAAAACCGCGGGGCGCAGCTAGTAATTAAAAAGTATCAACCATAGTCATGAACTCTCTATCTATTGTTGCAAACCGCAAAAAAATCCGATCACTAATTCTTGAGATGATTACGACTGTCTGTTTGAAATTTAATTACAAAATTTACTTACGCATCAAACAGACAGACACAGCAGACTTTGCTTTGATTTATAATATTATAAGTAGTGATAACAAAAACAGTAGTAACAGTAAAAACAGGTTATCCTACACATATATAGTAGTAAAATAGCGTAACTATTAGTTTAAAATTACATTTAATTAACAATTTAGAATAAAAACTGCAAACTTCAGAAAGTTCAGGCATAACATATCATAAACAGGAACCTAGGTACTTATTGAAATAGAGATAAGGGGGGGGGTCTAATACCTAAAGGAATTAAAATCCAAGTTAACATTTACTACTTTATTCGTCCCAACTGACAGGGTACAGAAAAAAAATAAAGGGTACAAAATAAAAATATTAAGGGGACAAGCTGGCAGGCTTGGCTAGGACCTCTGACATTTGAGTAAACCTACTTAAAGTTAGTTCCTTAGAGTAAACAGGTAGGGGTACAGACTAAGTGCTGGACCGAACAGTATGCTTACGTTCTAAAAGTTTAACTAAATTTTAACACTCGCTTATAGGTTTAATGTGTGGGTTGACAAATCACTCTCAGGGTACAGACTAAAGCTGGCCCAAACAATCAACTTACAAACTAAAGGTGAGACTTAAGTTTAACATGTAGATCAACACCACGGTACGGGTACACATTTTACATATTAATACGCCATCCTTACGGACGTGAAATTGAATACACCTGAACAATAGTTCTTAGCACTTAAACAAAGATGCGGTTAACATACCTTAACCTGAAGAAAAGTTGAAGTAGGTAAGTTTAAATATTTAGTGAAGTTAAAATAAAAAACCAGGTAACGCGAACTAAATAAACCCCCACACGCCAGGCGCGCCGCCTGCGTTACTCCCTCACGCGACACCGCAGGGAAGCCAACGCGCTTCCTCTCCACCTCCACCACTCAGCTTGCCCGGTGAACCACGACGCCCTCCACGGCCTCCATGCCGCACCAGCACTACCTTCGGGCAGACTTCGCCCCCACTATGCACCTCCTGAAGATAACACAACATAGTTACTTCAGTACTTATAAACTTTAAAATAAGACCGTAGGAAATTACAGTCTCAACGGGGAATGTACTTTGATGAATATCGACAATAGAACCGTCGACTGAACCCAAAACACACACGGGGATCTCCAACAAAACTCCTCAGAAAATAGAACAATATCACACTCTATACACTACTCAAGACTATCAAATTAAATCACCGGATGGATGGACTCGGACATTAATTTAGGAAAAAGGAAGGTAATTACCGGAAGGGTCCTGGGAGTGTGGTTTCTCGGCCGGTGCCCACGCTTACGCGCGGCACGGCCCCTCTTCTCTCTTACCAGGGTATCCATCGCCTAAAAAAGGGGAACTATTAGTTAAGTGATATAAAGGTTACATTAAGATGTGGATAGAAGGAGGTTACTTTTCACCTAGTTAGGGGTAAAAGGTGACTCAAATGGGACATGACGGGACCAACAAGGAACACCAAAGGTACCACAAAAGGTCGCCTAATGTCTATGAACGTAAAACACTCACCTGTCGGAGGTAATTCCACTCAATTGGAGACACGTGTCGGATTCGAAACGTTGCGACGCGGCGTCGGGAACGACGTAGGACTCTCTCGTCGAATATCCTCCGCGAGTGCCACGGGCAATCCTCGCAGACTATCTCAACCGCCCAAAAAACTCCAGCAAGTAAAATAATCGCAATTTCCTCTAAGTGCGGCTGCCACCTCAACCTCAGACAGCCAGCCAACGCCCATCTATCAAATGGCGAAAGGAAGTCCTCCCTTCCACAGACAAAACTATCCTCCTCGTCCTACTCATTCACGTTCAGTCAACCAAAAAAACTAATCTCGTCCGTGGATCGATTGGCCACTCAATGGACACAACACTCAAGCGGCATCGTATCCGTCAACGTCAGAACGCCGGAGCTGTCAAATGTCAGTGCGATCTGACATCCGTCAATCCCATCCATCCGTTTGTTTACAACTCGGGTTTACAATAAAAGCGAGGAATTGAATAACTTAAGATGTTTTCACCGTAATTCGGTGAGAAACAGTTTCAACACACTATGAGGATGCTACCTCGGTATAACGTGGTACTAGACACCCACCGATCCCGTCGGAAAAAGGTAATCTAACTTCACAAAAACTTACTACAAAAAACAAGGTGTTACAGTACCCCCTCACTCGCCAGAATTTTGCGAGGCTACGAGAAAAATTCCTACTGGCCCTCCAGTACACAAGCCAAGACGTACCACTCAACAACTCGATCAACCAAAACAACAGTCACTAACCTATCAATCAACACATTTTATATCCTTTACATGAGTGTCACAACGACGACCTTTTTCGTCCTCCAACACATACACCAACTTGGACTTCTTCTCAACAACGTGACATTTCTCATAGCGAGGCGCTAACTTGTAGGAAAACTGCTTCGAAGCGTCACTCCGAACATGAGTGCGACGCCACACCACATCACCCACCTGAAAACTAACGTCCCGACGACGACGATTATAATAACGCGCGTTCCGAGAATGCGATTTATTTAAACTTACGTCCACTCTCCCAAATATATCCTTCAACGCTACGATCTTGCTGGCATAATCAACTCGTGAACTCACCACCACATCTTCCAAATCCTCTCTATCCCCATACACACTACCATCAACCACAGCCTCACGACCATGAACCAACAAGAAAGGAGAAAAGGTAGTACTGTCATTAACAGCAGTATTAATGGCGAATTGAATTTGGGGAATATGAGAATCCCAGCGACGCTGATCATCTCCAACCAAGGCAGCTATAGCCGTAACTATGGTACGGTTATATCTCTCAACGGTGTTCACCTGAGGACAATAAGTAGGAGTGTAATGAACCTGTGGAACATTGTACTTCTCGAACAGAGCCTTCACATCACGCCCTACAAATTGCGGTCCGTTATCCAAGATTACGGTTTGTGGAATACCATGAACCAATAACACATGGCTTTCCAGACGCTCGGCCACCGCCCTACTCGTCGCACGTCGAAGAGGAAACACCAAAACATACTTAGAAAAGCAACAAACCACCACGAGCAAATACTCATTTTGTAATCGCGACTTTGGCAGTGGACCAACCAAATCAACGCTGATACACTGGAACGGTCTTCGACACACCTTCGGGTTACCAAACAGACCAGGAGTAGTCCTATTCGGGTGTTTAAATGCTTTACATGTGGAACACTGCGACACATACTCTTCCACATCCTTGTACAGTTGAGGCCAATAATAACGAAGACGCAAACGCTTATAAGTTTTTTCTATTCCCAAATGCGCACCAAGAGGAGAATCGTGATTGCCACTAATCAAACTCATCCTCTGATCCGAAGGAACTACTTCCTTCCAGTCAAAATCGCCAGTCAACGTAGAACTACTTTTGGTATAGCGATATAGCTTACCATCAATAATTTGGTAATTAGGACAAGTCTGCGGTCTCTTCTGACAACGGGAATAAAGATTCGAGAACCAAGGATCCGTACTGGGAGTAATCACAGACACAGGAACAGAGCGAGACAAAGAGTCAGGAACTAAATGTTCTCTACCACGTCGATGTTCAATCTGAAAATTATAAGGCGAGAGCCTACAACCCCATCTCTCCAAACGTCCGGTAGGATTCTTTAAATTCAAAAACCACCTTAAACTAGCATGATCGGTAATAATCTTAAAAGGTTTATGACCCTCGAGATACGGTTTGAAATGTTCAACTACTTGCACTACAGCCAACGCTTCTCGCTCCGTAGCGGAATAATTTCGCTCGGGCGCACTCAAAGAACGACTGTAATAAGCAATGGGGTGTTCCTCCCCGTCAAAAACTTGAGTCAACATTCCCCCAATCCCCACATCCGACGCATCAGTATGTACAACAAAAGGAAGGGAAAAATCCGGACAAGCCAACACAGGTGCCGACGTTAAGGCACTCTTCAACTGAAGAAACGAAGTCTCGGCCTCAGGAGTCCAAACAAACGGCGGTCTATCTTTACGAGTAGAAGTTAAAGCATTTAAAGGTGCAGCTATGGTACTAAAACTCCAAATGAATCGCCTATAATAAGAAGCCGTTCCCAGGAAACGCTTAACATCCTTCGAACAAGTTGGAATGGGAAAATCAGTAATCGCCTTAACCTTGTCAGGATCCGTTCGCATTTTCTTCTGCTCCTCCGTAAGAGCGTCGAAGGGGTGGATGCGATTCACCTGCGACACCACTCGCTCAACCGTTAATTGAAAAACACTCGGGTCTTTCTTCGTTAAACTCAAAATATCAGGCGCAATATTGAAAGCCTTCCAAAAATTTAATCCAAACAATAACGAGGTAGAAATACCCGGAATCACATAAAACTTAACTACACGTAACACATTTTTCACCACAACCGGCAAAAACATAAAACCAGCAACGGGACAAGACGACCCGTTAGCTGTCACCACAGATTCTAACCTATCGGACTGATGGATGCTCGCCCATTCCGTAAAATAATCCACAGCGGTACTACCGATAATAGAAATCTCAGAACCGGAATCCATCAATCCCGAGTACGGAACTCCCCCAATCTCAACATTTAAATAAGGGCAAACCCCACGGCTAACCCCACTTACACTATGACGGACTGGCCTCTCCCCCGTTCTACCACCTTCAAAAAAGTCGCGCACAAAGGTGCACCACTCACGCCACTCAACCTTAGAAGTAAACGGCTTCACCTGAAGACAGCCCGTCTCTACTCGTTTTTTGATTTCTCAGAGTTCCGTTTAGGGGAACACTTCGAACAATCAATCACGGTAACATTGTTTTCACCACATCGATAACAGACTTTGATACGAGGTTTAGTACATTCAACGAGAGAATGGCCTTTCACCCGACACTGAACGCAAAAACGTTCCACTTCCTTAGCCACGGCTTGGCACCTTGGACTCTTAGATGGACCCTTGTAAGACAAGTCAAAAGTGACGGAATTGAATTTATTCTTTGGCGGTTCCACAAAACTTTCGGCCCTTTGCTTGGCTGCCTCCAACCTTCTACAAAAATTATTTAGTTCCGACCACGTCCGTATGTCACAATTCGCCAACGGCACGGAGTAAAAAGGCCTAATATTAAATTTAACTATGTCTAATTTCTCTCCATCCGTCAATGATTTACGTAACCGTGAAAAATAGCAAAGCATTATATTCAAATAAGAGGAAATTGTTTCCTCTGCACCTTGAGTTCGGGACCTAATCTCATCGAGCAACCTATGATCATAATCGTATGGCAAGAATTCGTCCAAAAGAGCAGACTTCAACTGTTCCCACGAATTCAGCTCACTTCGAACACCACGGAACCAAAACAAGGCTTCCTCAACAAATAACTCAGCAGCCGATTTAAAAAGTTTCTCTTTACTTATATTACGAGAACTAGCCAGCTCCTCCACTCGCTGCAAAAATGCGTGAATACTTTCTTTCCCATTAAACCTAAGATTAAGTGAAGCAACACTAGACGAGCGATCACATCGATCATAATCACAACGTTCACGAACTACGGGTCGAATAACATTAGGTTCAACAGCGGGTTCACTCGGTTCGGAGCCATCACCGGCTTGATCCTCCTTCGCAGGCTTAAATTCGAAACTACTCGAAAATGTGTGGGACATATTGTCTATCCGGTGTAAATGCGTTAGTAAACGTGTGTGCAACGCGTTCTTATGCGACTGAAGCTCAGGGGTCGTGGGTTCAACTCGACTAAGTCGATGAAAGAGGTGGTTGCCTAAAGCTTGAAATCGGTACAGCTTTTTGAGTAATAGGGGCCCCTTTACCGAATCGTCATACAAAATCCCTTCAAGTTCACCTATCTTCGTGTCAATAGTCCGTAATTCAGAATCTGCATCCCCTTCAAAAGCATTTACCTCGTCCGTAGGTACGTCTTTAACTAAACTTCGAATTTGTGTTCTCAATTTCTCGACCGTAATAGCCGGCGACTCATCCCGAATGGCAACCTCATACGTAAGCTCATCTTTGTTTAATAAATTAAAACGGATAGGACGTTCCGAACTCATGATGGTAAATTAAATTTACTCAACAACCGCAATCAACATGTAACGTATCTAAAAACTAAACACGCTCAAAAGCTATCCTCAACAGTCAACAGTTCACCACAATCAACATACGAAAAAAAAATTCTTAAGTTAAAAAGAAAAATGTCAGATTGACCAGCCAATCCGACGTTGAGCGACAGACCAACGTCAGGGAATCAATCCGCACAGCCAGCATGTCCCTGTTCGGGCGCCATTGAAATAGAGATAAGGGGGGGGGTCTAATACCTAAAGGAATTAAAATCCAAGTTAACATTTACTACTTTATTCGTCCCAACTGACAGGGTACAGAAAAAAAATAAAGGGTACAAAATAAAAATATTAAGGGGACAAGCTGGCAGGCTTGGCTAGGACCTCTGACATTTGAGTAAACCTACTTAAAGTTAGTTCCTTAGAGTAAACAGGTAGGGGTACAGACTAAGTGCTGGACCGAACAGTATGCTTACGTTCTAAAAGTTTAACTAAATTTTAACACTCGCTTATAGGTTTAATGTGTGGGTTGACAAATCACTCTCAGGGTACAGACTAAAGCTGGCCCAAACAATCAACTTACAAACTAAAGGTGAGACTTAAGTTTAACATGTAGATCAACACCACGGTACGGGTACACATTTTACATATTAATACGCCATCCTTACGGACGTGAAATTGAATACACCTGAACAATAGTTCTTAGCACTTAAACAAAGATGCGGTTAACATACCTTAACCTGAAGAAAAGTTGAAGTAGGTAAGTTTAAATATTTAGTGAAGTTAAAATAAAAAACCAGGTAACGCGAACTAAATAAACCCCCACACGCCAGGCGCGCCGCCTGCGTTACTCCCTCACGCGACACCGCAGGGAAGCCAACGCGCTTCCTCTCCACCTCCACCACTCAGCTTGCCCGGTGAACCACGACGCCCTCCACGGCCTCCATGCCGCACCAGCACTACCTTCGGGCAGACTTCGCCCCCACTATGCACCTCCTGAAGATAACACAACATAGTTACTTCAGTACTTATAAACTTTAAAATAAGACCGTAGGAAATTACAGTCTCAACGGGGAATGTACTTTGATGAATATCGACAATAGAACCGTCGACTGAACCCAAAACACACACGGGGATCTCCAACAAAACTCCTCAGAAAATAGAACAATATCACACTCTATACACTACTCAAGACTATCAAATTAAATCACCGGATGGATGGACTCGGACATTAATTTAGGAAAAAGGAAGGTAATTACCGGAAGGGTCCTGGGAGTGTGGTTTCTCGGCCGGTGCCCACGCTTACGCGCGGCACGGCCCCTCTTCTCTCTTACCAGGGTATCCATCGCCTAAAAAAGGGGAACTATTAGTTAAGTGATATAAAGGTTACATTAAGATGTGGATAGAAGGAGGTTACTTTTCACCTAGTTAGGGGTAAAAGGTGACTCAAATGGGACATGACGGGACCAACAAGGAACACCAAAGGTACCACAAAAGGTCGCCTAATGTCTATGAACGTAAAACACTCACCTGTCGGAGGTAATTCCACTCAATTGGAGACACGTGTCGGATTCGAAACGTTGCGACGCGGCGTCGGGAACGACGTAGGACTCTCTCGTCGAATATCCTCCGCGAGTGCCACGGGCAATCCTCGCAGACTATCTCAACCGCCCAAAAAAACTCCAGCAAGTAAAATAATCGCAATTTCCTCTAAGTGCGGCTGCCACCTCAACCTCAGACAGCCAGCCAACGCCCATCTATCAAATGGCGAAAGGAAGTCCTCCCTTCCACAGACAAAACTATCCTCCTCGTCCTACTCATTCACGTTCAGTCAACCAAAAAAACTAATCTCGTCCGTGGATCGATTGGCCACTCAATGGACACAACACTCAAGCGGCATCGTATCCGTCAACGTCAGAACGCCGGAGCTGTCAAATGTCAGTGCGATCTGACATCCGTCAATCCCATCCATCCGTTTGTTTACAACTCGGGTTTACAATAAAAGCGAGGAATTGAATAACTTAAGATGTTTTCACCGTAATTCGGTGAGAAACAGTTTCAACACACTATGAGGATGCTACCTCGGTATAACGTGGTACTAGACACCCACCGATCCCGTCGGAAAAAGGTAATCTAACTTCACAAAAACTTACTACAAAAAACAAGGTGTTACATTATGTGTATGTACAGAAGCTAGTATTTTGAACAGCATATGCGGGGAAGTTGGCCGCAGCTCATTAGCGTAATGCCTCTTGACGTAGTTTTAACTGCTTATAAGTTTACGAGGAGCCTTAACGATCCCGATAACTGCACTTACTGCACAACTCTACGTACCTAAAATCTTATTTACATACGTAGGTCTGTACTGAGGTCATAGGCTTCTCTTGTGTCACTAGGTATAGAGTTTTTCTAGAGTGTAGGAAGGGAGAGGAAAAATCGCTTCATGGAGCTCCGGAGGCGTGGATCGGATGTTGTTGGGCGGGTTGTGTGTTTGTGGATGCGATTGTGTATTTAGTTTTTCTCTTTTACATTTTTTTTAACCGATAGACAGAATTACTTTCGAACTTTTAATGTTAGTAAAGATAATGGTAGATTATTGTTCCAGTTTCACTATAGCCCTAAATATGCTACAATGTGAATCACATGATCATTGCAAAATTAATGAAACATAGAAATGATAGAAAAAAACCCATGAGTTTGTTATGTCTTCTTTTCATTGGAGGTCGCGTTCCGAAGACACGGTAGTGGTTTTTAATTTGAATTTGAAATCATTCGGTCTTGGCGCAGAATAATGTCGCTCTTGCAGAAATTAGATCGATATTTTTTTTCGGTTTTTCCTTCTGTCTAGGCGCCATTCGCACAATGGCACCCGCGCAAATGATAATAAAATAATAATCAAAAAAGTATCAAAGAGTATCATTTTCAAAGCATAATTGGACTTTTAAGAGTTTTAAAACTTTCTTAAGTAAGAGGAAATACAGTTCCTTCAGCAAATGCAGTACCTAAATCTAGGTTTAATAGTTTCGGCCAGGGACAATTTCCAACTATGTTTCCTGAAGAAATATTTTAAACACCCCATTTTTTATTTTATTGACAATTTGAAAAGAAAGAAGTGTCAAATGGTTGCATTAAATAAAATAACAAGTATGGAAAGTATACTTGTTATTTTATTTAATGCAACCCTAGGCATGAAATGAGCTACTTTCAACCCGGCTATCTACCCATGAAAATTAAACTTTCCGAACAGGAGAGATGAAAAATATGTCTCCTATAATTTATCGTATAGCTGCAGTAGTTCTGCTGCTAAGCTTAAATAAAATTAAACAAAATAGCGTATTTTTAATAAAATAAAAAACTTTTTTGGTTTTTAATTGCGTGTAAAATACGTACCTACCTTTTTTGTACACAATACAGAGCGTTTAACCACTATACCACAGTAGACTGTACCACCTGATTGTAAGTGATGATACGGTCTAGAATGTATCGTATCTAAGTATACCTACCTCAGTTATAAAACTTATACAACATTTCATGCAATTCAGCGGGGTGTACCTACAAGCCATAAATCTGTGCCAGTAACCTGTTATTAACCTTGGCACAAAATGTTAAAGTTATAGGCGAAGTTTTGTTATGAAACCTCTTTGCTTTAATATGTAGGATGTTTTACGGAGGAGAAACTCTTGTTGCTTGTGCCTTCCTTATGCATAGCTAACGTTTCGTAGCGCCTGAGGCTACACTTAACTACGAATTGTAACATAATCTTTTACTTGTTTTTTTGCCATAGTCCATTAGAACCTGAAGATCTACTTTATTTAAGTACGAGTCTTTTACAATAAAAAATATTTATTTTTTATTTTATTTTTATAAATTTCATAACGATCTACAATAGTTACGAACAGCGGCTCTGTTGCTAAAAATTTCTATTGAAACAAATCAAATTGTTGTATTCACGTCATTTAGGAGCAAACAAATTGCCATTGCACTTAAAAACTAGCGACTGCCTTACTGTCAAATTGTATTTTTTTACAATTTGACAGTAACGTCGTCGTGTAAGTTAGTAAGTAAACGAATATGTTTTACTCCTTCAAGCAAAAACTACTAAAGCGAATCCGATGAAACTTGGTATGTATGTAGATAGTTGAAGAATAGAAAAACACATAGGTTACTTTTATCTCGACATACCCGCAGGATCGGGACTTAGGTGGCTAAAACCGTAGGACACTGCTAGTATCACGATATACAACAACAGATTAATGTTAATGTAGGTACATTATTACCATCCATCTAGGTTATGGGTATATCGTATATCAAAGTGGTTGATTCATAATTGGGCATGACGCGAAATAGTCACTTACTAATTGTGTTCAGTCAATTACAGGATAATTACACCAGTCGGTTCCGGACGAAATCAGATCTCACATTACATCAAAGCATAGTGGTACTTGCTGCTCACGCTGGCACAGCTACTAGCTGGGATTATAATCTATAGGTTCTGCCCAACCAACCAACTAATATTATAAATATGAAAGATTTTGTGTTAGTGAACGAGTATCTTTGATGGAGATCAGAATTAACACTAAGAAGCTACTTTTTATGCCGATAATCCTACGCGTAAAATTTACGGGGCGTAGCTAGTATTTTTTATAGTAATAATGTAGTTGTAATGTAGTTTTATGTTTGTTCGCATTTAGAAGGTAAGTACATTTGGTTGCAGGAATTGGCATAATGGATAATTTAAAATATAGATATAGAACTAGGTACTTTTTATTTTATTAACCCTTATAAATCAAGTGGCATCTGGTGTTTGTACCCTCGAAAAGAGAAGCAAAAAACTCATTTTCTTTCAGAGTAATTGAGGAAAAAATATATCAAAAATCCATTAAGAAAACCAAACAACAAGCAGGGGTGTAAAATCAGGAAGTGTGGTAGGGCTGAGGCAGGCTGTCGCCAACTCATCCGCAGTTCATATAAGCGTAGTAGGTAGGGTGTAGTCAGAAAGGGGAATGAAACAATTTCCCCAGACTAAGGAGTAACTAGCATAAGTCGCAAGAAAGTAAATGTACTCGCTCACACAGCTGTTTTCTGTTCTACGAGTATGTTGCATTTCAGGGACAGCAATTTACACCGAAACCGGGTTGTTCTAAACTTCCAAGCGAACAACTACAGCTTTTTTTCTACGGGAACAAAGTTTTTTTGTTCTACGGGAACAAAGTTTAGTAAAATAACTAGTAATCCATGGCCGTGGCCATTATTGTAACAGACTGATATTAATTTAATTTCATAATGTGTAATGTGTACAAAGTATTTTTTATCCTTTAATTAATGATTTCATTGACACATTTTCGTGATTTCATTCTGTGATTTTCATGACAAGCATGTCAATAGGGGACTATTATAATTATCCCTTATTGACACGCTTGTCCTGAAAATCTTAAAATGAGTCAATGAAATTAAATTAAAGCAAAACACGCCCGCCATTGCCGCGTAATGCAAGGATTCGTTTATCTAACCGAAAAGTTTTGATTCCATTTTCCAAGTAGGTATTAGCCATTTAATGAATGAAGCTCATTCCGTCCATTTTCGCAGAAGAGCATTTAAATTGAATTACACAGAATAGGGAGGGCACTTACATGGTAAGTAGGTGCAGCTTAGAGTAAGTAAGTACCATCTTAAGGCAAGTGTTGTCTAAGTTAGCGTAACATAGTATAATGTAGTATATTCACTTAAAGGTAAGTATGTTTGTAGACTACTACTTTACTCTACAATGGTTGTAAATATAAGCTGGTGTTTACTTTTGCCGTGTCCGATTTGATTAGATTTTATTTGAGGTAAGTACATGTTATAATTATACTTAGGTATATCTTTAGAAAAAAAAATAGGTACCTATATAAGTTATAATTTACTATGTATACTAAATACACTAAACAGGTGACTTAATAAAACACTTTATTTATCCGGTTTTATCGCGTTTTTATTCATTATTTGACCCGAGCTTTCGCCAACTTTACAGTTGGCTTTTTCAAGGTTGACTGAGATGTAATTTGTTTATTTTTGAGCTCGGGTCAAATAATGAATAAAAACGCGATAAAACCGGATAAATAAAGTGTTTTATTATGCTAAATCGCGAAAACCATGAAGAAATCAGGTGACTTAAGACAAAATAAGTAGGTATACTACGTAGGTATACATTATCACGTCTAAAAACTAAAACTGATTTAGTGATTACTTACTTAGTGTAAGTGTAAGTAAATGAAAAAAGTTAAAGTCGTTAGGTATTTAGGCAAAGCTGTGAAAAAAAAGCCAAAAATGTAGTGTGTCGGCTCTCGTTATGATCCAGTGAGCAGAGTGAACAAATATTTGTGAATAAATAAGGCTTTGTAGGAGCTGGGTTTGTTCACAATACGCTCGTCCCGCGACAACGAACGGCAAGATTTATACAACAACCATTATTTTGTTCGAGACGCAAATGTTTTTGATTACACATCTCATTAGTTGATAGAAATTTATTTGTATTTGGGAAAAATCTACTTTCAAACTCGACTTCAAAAAAGGAGTAAGTACTCAATTCGTCGCGTATATACTTTTTTTTACTGACTATTTAGATAAGTCAAGCAAAAGTCAAGCTGTTAGTTTTAAAAGTAAAGAGGTCTATGAAAACTAAAAATATTTTAAGTTTGTCTTAGGTTTTCGCGATTTTGCATAATAAAATAAAACACAATATTTACCGGGTTTTACTCGCGTTTTATTTAACAACGGCATTATTACAAAAGTACCGAGCTTTTGCTAACTTTACAGTTAGCTTTTTCAAGGTTGACTGAGATGTATTATGTCTATTTTAAAACTTTAAAAAGTTACTGTAAATTACCGCCTCATAATTTTATCTGTATAAAAAACTTTCAGTATACGCAGACGCATTGAAACCGCGGGGCACAGCAGCTAGTATTTTCAATAAAAAACCCTTTTTAAACCTATTATAATAATTATTATAGATAGACCCCCAGGCAGGGAGGGCTTTTTGATGATGTATTTTTTTTAATTGAGAATATTTCTAAGGAGATAGCTAGAGTAGACTGCGGCCAAAAGTACCATGAAATGTTTAAGTAAAACTTAGATTACAAAGCCTGGATCACGAATCTATCTTTGAAAAGAAGTTCCAGGAAGTTAAAAAACTCAGTCTTTTCTAGGTAGATTCGTCTGTTAAGTTGTTTGATGTGCCAAAAACACGTTGAATAATGGAATTCGAGCGAACATTTGCTTTTACTCTCATACGACTACGCAAAAAGACTTGTGTAACTTCGATGAAACTGGTACCTATGGTAGGTATATAGATACCTATTTACTTTAAACAACTTTTATAAAACAATTTTTTACTTTAGTTAACTTATTTATTAAATAAAAAAATGTAATATCGTAGGTATAGTATACGGATAAGCATTAAAAAGCTCCGTCCAAAATAAACGCTTTGGTGAAGAAACCTAATGTTTCTTCACCAAAGCGTTTATTTTGGAAAATTTACTGTAGAATCATGTTCATGACTACACAGAGCGGGTAAAAAAGAGAAATTTGCCAATCCTACTAATATTATAAATGTGAAAGTGTGTGAGTTTGGATGTTTAGATGTTTGAATGTTTGTTACTCAATGACGAAAAAACTACTGAACCGATTGCGATGAAACTTGGATATAGGTAGCTCGACACCGGGAATAACACATAGGCAACTTTATCCTTAACTTACCCCGATATTCCTGCGGGAACGGGACTTACGCGGGTGAAACCGCGGGGCGCAGCTAGTATTATAAACATGCACACATACATACTCACAAACTTTCACCTTTGTAATATTGGTAGGATCTGTGGCACTAGCTCCCTTTTCTCGAAAGGATTCCGTGTTTACAAGTGTCGGAATAATATTATCTATCTACTCTTTTTATTTGCACACATTTTAAACCTAAACTCCGCTAAATACAATTGCACTAACTAGCAATAGGTATATACTAAATAATATGATTTATTTTAGCTAAATTACATTCAAATACAAATAAATTAAAACTAAATACAAATACATTAAATCTAAATACAAATAAAATTAAATCAACAAAACACAAAGAATTAAATTAAAATACAAAAAAATTAATACAAAACATAGCACTAGCAATATTAAAGTATCTTGCGAACCTAATTGGGTGTTCCAAAGTGCTTATTTACGGCAATTGGGTTACTTAAATACCAACATACAAGCAACGTAACTTTCAAATCATATGAGAGGAGTGCAGAGCAAGTTCCTGTTTTCTCGTATGGGGCACAAAGTACCTACTTAGGTGGGAAACTTAGTTAGGTAGGTAGGTATACGTATGGTATACTTGCTAAGTTTCACAACTCAACTTTAATAAGGAGTTTACTTCGTAAAATACATTTGATAATGCAACGTATATTCAAACTTCTTTGTTTTATCACAAAAAACGGAGTCTAATTATAAATCTAGTTAAGGATTACATGTTACGAGAAAGATTTTATCTAAAACGTTGTCAAAATCTTTTAGTTATTTTAGTTTAGTTAATATTAATCGTTTAGTGTTTCCATAGTATTTATTTTTAGTGTATAGTGTCTCTAGCTGGAAGCACTAACCAATTGCGCCAAAGGAACCTCACACACAAATTTGTTGCAAGCTTACTCGGTATAGTGGGTAGCGTGGGTTTATATTCCGCAGGGAGCATTAAATTTCAAAACGAGAACCCCTTTTTAAAATATAAAATAAACTTTACCAAAATACTTATTTACACACAAATACACTTAAATCTGCTTTTTTTTTAATTAATTTTTCTGATTAACTGAAAAAGAATTCACTAAAAGTACCTAGGGTGAGCTTTCACTCAAATTACTTTTCCCTTAAGAGTTGGTAAAATTAATATGAAAGTTTGTGCATTGCTGAGGCGTGGATGAGCGCATTTGTAAATTATCAGGTCATTTAGTCTAGGCGCGGTGCTGCAATTTCATGGTCGAATGATCTTTGCTAGTCCGTACTGCCACGTATCACAACCTACTTCGGAATCCTTTAGATTCTGTGTATGAAATTGCTTTGATAGGTAATAGCTGTGGATAATAGCTTACAACTAGCCTATAGACAACTTAGGTCGTTCTGTAGCGCATTTATTCTGTCATTTTTGTTTCTGAAAATCTTGTTATTCCCAGCTTAAATCCTTTATACAAACCTAAACGTATACGTTACAATATATTTGTTGGTACGTAATTATATAACTTGTAAAACTATCGTTATATTGGTAGGTACAAAGGTACAAAAAGGAGTTTTGCACTAGTGTCACAAATGATACTGTCGCAAGCAATGAGTCTATTAAAGTTATAGAGACGCCATTGCAGAACAAATCATTATTGAAAAGCGGCACAAAGTATGTTAGACAACCTCATTATTTATATTCATTCACATAATTTAAAGAAGAAATAGACGAAACTATTGTTATCTCTTTCTAAAACATAAGACTCAATGCTACTTGCATGACGTAAGAAAGAGATGTCATAATATTATTATTAAAGCGGTTAGGAGAGAATGATAAAACGTCAAAGTCAAAAACTTCGTTGAGTTTTTGGAAAAAAAACTTTCCAAAAATAATCTAAAATAAATAAATACAGCTTTACTTACGTATAAAATCAAATATTTTTGCCAGTTTTTGGAGTATAGTTCGTGCATCGCCTAAATACGCACGAAGGCATTGTTGTCTGTGAATAATGTTGTGAAAGTGAACTAAATGTACTGTGTGTTAACAAGCGGGTGATCGTGACGTGAGCTGGGATGGAACCAAGACTTCTTTGGCCAGCTAGCTTAGATTTGTGTTGCCAAGAAATTCGCCCTATTACGTATCTAGAAGTTTTTACATATCTCTGCTGTCAAGTGTACTTTTCATATTGTTTACATAGAAATAACTGCTGAATTATGACCGAAATAAAAGATGGTATATAATTTAACAATGTTTTAATATGTACCTGGTGTACCTACATTGTACACACCTCACACCTTTATCAGATACATTAGTCAATATTAGTTCTAACATAAAAAACATAGACAGGTAATATTTCTGGGTTTTCGTTGTAACGTAACATCGCAGTAACAATACGTCGAATTAATAAAGCGTCGTAGTACAGAAATATCGACGAAAAGTTTTCGAAGAAACAACATTCGATTGTACGTCTGTCGCAGGGAAATAGGTATCCCTACTAAAGGTATGCCTACTAAACCTACTAAGTATTTTTTCTCCAAAAAAGCCCTCATTAACATAGCCCCATTAAAGAAAAACGGAAGAAAACGCCTCAAAACGCCCTTCGAAGCGTAGAACTTCGTAGAACGGGGCTACAGAATAATGCTGTCGTGTTTTCGTAGCGTAGCTGTAGATAGCTAATAGTAATTCTGGTTCCGAATTCCTGTTTAAAACAAAGCCGATAGTCGTAACAGGGTCGAGTAAGTAAGTACACAAACATCTCTGAGGTTTTGTTCTATGATAATGGTTGATCTCGGTAGCGCTGCCTGCCCATTGTCATGAGGGTCTTTGTCTACGAAAAACTTCTGTGCCACACAAAGATGGCCTCCACAATAGATTTTTAATAACTTTTAAAGTGCATTGAAGATATTATATTATCACTTTATTTTATTGCATTGGTTAGATTCCTTTGTTGGATATGTTGCAGGTTTTTAGTCGATCCCGTGAAATTAGAATTTTACCTATAGTGACATTATATTTTAATGGTGATTTTTAATTGGATTGATGTTTCACAACTAATCGTCTAGTTTTAGTGTAATTTTAACGTCCACAGGGGCACTTTAGTAATATTTTATATGATACTAGCTGCGCCCCGCGGTTTCACCCGTGCAAGTCGCGATCCCGCGTTGTTCTTGCGCGGCGCGGGAAGTACTGGGCGGCTATAGCCTCGAGGCGTCGGAAGCGGGATTTTGGCACTGCAGTAGGTAGGTGAAGTAAGGCAAAATTTGTATGTCAGTAAGTGACGATGACGATGGATGACGATCGATGACGATGGATGCCGATGGTTCAAACACAACGAAATTACGCAATTTTTATTTTTTATCCGGATATCCGGACTTGATATCCGGATAAAAAGTAGCCTATACGTTAATCGAAGTCTTAAGCTATCTGCATACCAAATTTCATTGAAATCGGTCCAGCCGTTTCCGAGATTAGCGCGCACAAACGCACAGACAAACGGACAAACATCCAAACGGACAAACAGATAAAAAGTTAAACACGGAAATGGGATCTGTTACGTTAGTACATACCCCTAAAAATAGTTTTTTCAAAAACAGACACCGCTAAGTTACGATTTTATTATAAGTTTAGATTTTGGCATAATTACTGCAAGTTAATTATGTAGTCAATTGTCTCTTAACACAAAAAGAACTTTTCACTTCACATTATCCGATTCGGGTATAAAAAAGTGTGTAATTTTCCTTACTAAAAACTAACTCCTAGATTTTGAGGTTTCAGATAAATAAATAAATAATAATAAATAAATCCTTTGACCAACACACAGCGCCTTCAAGCCCCATGGTAAGCTGCTAAGCTTGTGTTACGGTGACTAGACATCGGATATACTACTTATATTTATTTTTCTTTTGTAAAAATACATACATATTATACATAGAAATACACCCAGACCAGATACAAATATTTATTTTTAAGCATAAATATTTGCACCTAGCGGGAATCGAACCCGCAACCTTTTGCATTGCAGCCAAGCGTTCGCCCGACGCGTCACAGAGGTCTTCGAGATACTTCGTTAAAATTAAAAGCAAAAAAAACACTTTCCTTATTTTTGTACTGAAATCATGTAGCCCTATTATTAAACGTAAGTACTTATGGTAAGGTCGATATAGTGAGAACATGGTTTGTCATTTCTCGTGACAAGAACTTTTAAAGTTGGCAGACAAAAACGAAAAGCGGAATAACTACTCCGACTTAACTCCCCTTTTATTCATAAGGTTAAAGGTATTTACTTTGTACCTAAAAATGTATGAGGATTGTCTTGCGACAATTTGTGGTAGATAATAGTCCAACTTCAGTACCTACTTGACATTACTCGAAATTAGATAGGATTAGCAGCGTCCCGCGGTTTTACCCGCGTCGGTCCCGATACCTCAGGAATAACGGGATAAAAAGTAGCCTAAGTGTTATTACAGGTATCCAGCTAGCTATGTTCCAAGTTTCATCACAATCGGTTCAGTAGTTTCTGCGTGAAAGAGTAACAAAGTCACATTGAGACATTACATACAAACTTTCGCGCCTATAATACTAGCTTTATTATTTCTATAGCTAGTAAGCTGGGCCCCGCGGTTTCACCCGTGTAAGGCCCAACCCCGCGGGAATTTCTGGATTAAAAGTAGCCTATGTGTTATTCCCGGTCTCTAGCTACCTACAATCTAAGTTTTATTGCAAACGGTTTAGTAGTTTTTGCGTAAAAGAGTAACAAAGTCACATACATACAAGCTTTCGCGTTTACGATATTAGTAAGATAGTTAGATTAGTAAGAAATAAGATAAGATGTAAGATGTATAATACCTACCTATCTTTTCAATCAATACATGGTCCAAGATAATCGTAACCAGAAATAAGGTTAACAACTTCGAATGTAATTTCTGGAGAGGGTCATCAGGAAGATATAATACCATTTATATAGCCTTGATGTCTTTTTAAGTGCGGTCCCACTTAACCCTAACGCGGGGTGGACTCGAATCCACTTCAACGTTTGGTGTCACCTTCTCAATGGTAGGTAGGTAATGTACCTACCTACCTACCTAATGGATTACTTATGCTTAATGCACTTTATTTAGGTTATATATAATAGCTATGTATTGAAGTAACTTATTAATGTACATATTTAATGGAGACTTGTGAGTTTTTTATGTATATGTAGATATGTTTTTGATATATTTTATAAGTGTTTCCTACACTTGGATGACTATAATTAAAGAAATGCTTTAATGAACTTCGCATTGTGTTTGTCGATGGGCACATCGAGTCACATCGTCATCTATCGGCAAATTACCCTCGGCTATGGTAGGTGAAGTAAGGTAAAGTTTGTATTTCATCAGTAAGTGACGATGACGATGACGAAGGATGACGATGCCACTCTACATCACTTACCCTACCCTTTTGTCGATTTTCATTCATTGAATAGTTATCACCCGCGTAAGTCCCGATCCTGCGGGATTTTCTGGATCAAAAGTATCCTATGTTACTCTCCATCATTTAGACTATCCCTATGCAAATTTTCATCCAATAAACAGTTATCATCCGCGTAAGTCCCAATCCCGCGAGATTTTCTGGATCAAAAGTATCCTATGTTCCTCTCCATCATTTAGACTATCCCTATGCAAATTTTCATCCAAATCGGTCGAGCCGTTTGACCGTGAAGAGGGAACAAATAAACAAACAGACTTTCGGATTTAAAATATTAGTAGGACCCGTTTTGTAGGTACCTTGTAAGTAAAATCTGTTTATGAATAAATTACTTAACTTACCTACTTACTCTATTTATTGTTCGCGTGCCTAGCGTTCTGCAGCCGTACGCCACGATGGCGTTCATGGCAATGTGGCTCGATTTGCCCATCGGCCGTTCTTAGACACTTTGTTCGCAAAGTCTAGTTCTAAGAAATTACAACGATTTTCTTAGTGTACTTATTACCACGGTTTTATCTTAATTTTCACTTATTATAATCATTTTGTCGAAAGTTTTCGCTATTTTGTAATATTTTGCTCAACATTTACCGGGTTCAGTCAACCTTGAAAAAGCCAACTGTAAAATTGACGAAAGCTTGATCGTTTCAAAGTAATGACGTTATTGAATAAAACGCGAGTAAAACCCGGTAAATATTGTGTTTTATTTAACTTATTATATTAAGTACCAAATTGTGAACTAAGTAATATAGGTATAATACCTACTGAGAGAACAAAAATAACGAGTCCCTCTCATACTCACCTACAAAACCTAGGTACCCTGCAATGAAATGGTGCACCTACATCTTTGATTTTCAGAAATCTGTATTTAGAGGTTTAAAAATATATTATTATAATCGAAGTTATAATAGGCCGTCTTACATATTCCATGAATTACGTATAGGTAGGTATACAATTTTAGCTATACAGAAATCCGGTGACATACCTACCTACCAGCCACCAAAATAAAAAACAGTCAAATTGGTAACTTACTCCTTTTTTGGAAGTCGGTTAGAGAACTGTACTGTATCACACAAGTTTGTTTACCTACATTTATTTAGAATCCTTTTGAATTTACCTTCAAAAGCGCGCAAAAAAAACGAACTACACGCACAATGAGTTTTGGCAGGAACGCAGTGGGAGCTTTGGCGGGAACGCATTGAACAACGCTAAAGTTCATGTTTTGCACCGATTTTATTTTCACTTTCACTACACTGGTACACCTCCACGAAACTAAATTGATTAATATGCCCCCAAAATTAAACAATTTACCCATAATTAAACTAGGTAGGTTTCACAAACATGAAAATTTTAGCGACACATCATTCTCCTCACCGCGTTCCATTCTTCTTCTTTATTTAAGGCTTTTCTATTTGGAGATTTGCCAGTGTCAAGTATTATTGATATTTTTTAAAGGTATGCAAGTTATTTAAATCGAAACAGTCAAGTCGTTATAGTTAAAGTAAAGTCTAGAAAATCATTCGTAAAGACGGCGGCCATTTACAAAGATTGTTCACGGAGTCAAAGTCAATGTTTTGCACCAATTTTCACTTTCATTGCACTTATACACCTTCACGAAACTAAATTGATCAATATGCATTATGCCCCCGAAATTGAACAATTTGCACGCATTTGAACTTGGTTTCACAATAATAAAAATTTAGCAACACATCTCCTCAATGCGTTCCCGCCAAAACTCTGCACGATGAGTTACCTATCAATTTATCTTCAGAATTTATCATAGAAAACGTAGAAAATCATAAATGTAGTGATTTCAAAACCTCAATGTAGAAAACGGGAACGGGAACGCGTTGAGGAGATGTGTTGCTTTTCATTTTAGTAAAACCTAGTTCAAAAGCGTATAAATTGTTTAATTTCGGGGGCGTATTAATTAATTGAGTTTCGTGAAGGTGTACAAGTGTAAATAAAAGTGAAAATCGGAGCAAAACATGAACTTTAGCGTTGTCTCCAAAGCTCCGTGAACAAACATTGTAAATAATGGCCACTTTTTTACAATGATTCCCTAGACTTGACTTTAACTATGACGCCTTGACTGTTTCGAATTCGATGCAAATTGCAAATATTAATAGTACTTGACACTGGCAAATATCTGAATGGAAAAGCCATAGAAGAAGAAGAATGTAGAAAATATAACCGGAAATTGTTTGCTAAAAATGTTGCCAGTTGGGCGCGCGTGCGTGAACGAACGAAATTCAGAATTGACAGTTCGTCGGCGTCCCAACAGCTGTTTTTCCAAAGCTTTGAAAATTCTAAGATTTAAAAATCTTGAATCGCTGTGGTGGCACGTGTTTGAGAACGCATTTCTTATAATTTATATGATAATATCTTTGTGAACCATGGAAAAAGAAGTTGCTGGCAAGGGTAAGTAAATTTACCTTCGTGTAATGCCTAAATGCGCTAAAAAACTCATAAAATGGGGTAGCGTGGTGGACACTAAAGTATTACGCGTCCCATGCTTTATTCGATAATTTCTGTTATAATGGAAATGTTCCGTGTTTTAATTAGTTACTTTTGCATGCATTCGAGTATCAAGTAAATCTATATCAGTTCTTTCTTCCGGTTCAATGAAACGACGCTAAATTTCGATGTTCTTGGAACGTAAAATAATTCTCTTCTACAGTAAAGAAATAGATCCACTGTAAGTAATATTCTTATTTTCACATGAATTTGGCTAAATAATGTCAAAATCTATTATAGTAAAATCAATGAAAATATGTGATATTGTACATAACATATTGTATCGCTGTACTTCTGAAATACCTACTTGAGTACCAATACAGATAAGCTTTCTGGTAAACGGTTTTATGTAAACAAATTAATTTATATTGGTTATATTCCCTAAAATTTTGTACCTGAACCCACCTACCTGAAGGAGTTCACTCTGACTTAGGTACATGATAAGGCTTCCCTTTGTGCCACACTAAGATTTCGTTTTGGTACAATAAAGCAGTTACTATTATAAATAAAAAATTATTAGTGCGATCTATAATATTTCTTTGTTTTTATTTAGTTGTTTGCAATATTTATTTTCCACTGTCTTAGGTAAATGAGGTATATCTAGTTTTTTACTTACCATTACACAGAAAATGAAAGTGTCTCCTATAAAATGATGTAGGAAAAATTCTCTCTTAGTGGGTAGAGAGGATTTTTCTGTTAGATCATGGGAACTACTAGTCTCCAATTATTATTAATGTCAAGTAATTTTTGCACTAAAAGAGTCAAATTGAAATCTCATTGTCTTAATTGATATTTATCCAGTTACTCGGTTAAGGAGAAGACTGTCCATAGAAGCTGAAGAGTCCAACTCACCACAGACACCATTGACTCCATCGAAGAAGAGAGGGGGAAGGCTAGCTGCTAAGCCACAGCTGGAACTAATTGATGAAGATGGTAAATCCACTTAAACTCTAATGTGCACTCACATATAATATAAATATGATTTGTTAGTTACAGAAAGTTTCACAACATTATGCAATATTTGCATTTGTTTACTTTCAATTTATTCTATGGTTTATGCAATTTTGCTCTAGTTTACTTTTTTTAATATTTGAATTAGATTAGAAAATACTATGCTTTACTTACTATAAAGCGAATTGTGTTTTTAACTATACTTTCTTATTCAATTTATCATTTATTTAGACAAATTTTGCATTTGTTGCTTGCTTATTATTTACTAGCTACGCCCCGCGGTTTCACCCGCTTAAGTACCAACCTCGGGGGAATATTGGGATAAAAAGTAGCCAATATGTTATTCCAGGTCGCCAACTATGTATATTTTGAGTATCATTGCAATCATTTCAGTAGTTTTGGCGTGAAAGAGTAACAAAGTCATATACATACAAACTTTCGTGTTTATAATATCAGTAAGAAGTAAGACTACATTAAACTATATTTTGTTTTAAATTTTTATTACCCCCGAAGTACAATTGTAAATATAATATTCATGTTACCAAAGTTATCTCGTTGTAGAATTAGTATTAATTTACACATGTAGGTATTTATTTGATTTATCAATTTGGAACTTTGCCCCACAGACAATGGTTTGCCCTATCTTATTGCATCTTTTCTTGTCTCTAGCCTGACCATGCACCTCCTGCTGTATTTTTTTATCTCATTAACTCACCCTAAGAGGTCCACCTGTTTTCCTTTTCATATTTTTTGTAAACTAGTGCATCATTGTCTTTAACCATTTCTCATCTTCTGTATAACATGGTTACAGTATCTTCACTTCACCTTCCTGTCTCAGACAATGAAATTATTTAGTTCTCATTTGTTTCTTAATAATCGATTTTCTGATTTTGTAAGACAATCTTGTTACTAACATAGTACTTTCCCTAGCATTTTGATATGTTTTCAGTCTCTTATTTTGTGCTTTAATTATTACTATGTACAAACTAACTATTGTGGATTTATAGCTCAAACGGTCTAGCCATCTTCACTGTATTATAATTCGTTTCAAGTTAAATTTCTTGCATAAATAAAGAGTTAAATTTGTAATGTTTGACTTGATTACTTCCAGCAAGTGAAAGTGTAGTAAAGCGCACTCCACGTAAGTCCGTAGCTCGAGAAGTAATAGAGCCTGAAGAGAAGGTACTGACGCCAGCGCGGCGCAGCACCCGCATCAAGTCCAACACCAGCCTCCTGGCAGCTGAAGTCACCCCCAAAGTTACTGAGTCACCGAGAGCTAAGAGAGCAGCTAGGAGAACTTCACAGTTGGGTGAGTTACATAATGGGTTATTTCTCATGCTGGCCGGATCACGTTCTTTTTTTTTTAAATCTTATTATTAAAATGAGCTATGTCTTGATGACATGTCTGTCTTTACAGCAGGGTTCGAAATTATCAAGATAATTAAGCTTTTTGATAATTATCCGATAATTATCTGATAATTATCCGATAATTATCGGATAATTATCACCTGTGTCAGAAATTCATTTGTTGTATTGTTTCATAACAAATACATTGCCTATAACTTGGGCAAATATCACAGAAAAAATAAAAATATAATATATTAATCATTTAACATCCAACACAAAGTACCATTAATTATAGGTAGATTGAGTAAAAATCAGTGTCCGTCCGTCAGATTCGACATTATAATTAAATTAAATTGAATGAAGTAAAGCCAAAGGAATATCTTCTTCGTCCGATGAAGATGATGATTCTATTTCCATTGTCTTAGTTGCTACTGTAGCTGAAGTACTAGTAGAACTTATTTCTTCTCCTAAAAGCCAACTAAGATCTTGCTTCTTCTTGCTTTTTTTTTCTTGGTTGTAATATTTAAACATGAAAACCAGCTTTGCAGCCTTTTCATTGCCCAATCTGTTTCTTAACTTTGACTGGACTAGCCCAAATGTTGAAAAACAGCGCTCTAACGCCGCAGTTGAAGCTGTTGCGGTTAATAACTGTTCGCAAAACTTTATGAACTTTTCTTTTTGTGGCCATCTCTCTTCATCTTCTAAAGTCACAGAAGTCCACCACAACAAAGGGCAGGTGTTCTTGAACGATTCTCCAAACATGAATTTGGGAAAAGGGTGAGCTTTTGCTGTAAGTGCCATTATGAAAGGAGCGAAGTTTTCATCAACCTCTTCAGTTATGAAGTCATAAGCTTGTTTTTTCTGTTCATTGTTTAGGTTTCGACCAAGGAACCTATGATCTAGCATATTCGCAGTATAATGTAAGCCTTGCAGAGCCATTTCTCTGCGTTTCAGAAATAGTTTTTTGGTTTTTGCACTTTGGTCTGCACTACCCAACAGGTTAACTTCGAGTTTATTCCATATTTCAACAGCTACAGATATCGTGGTAGTATCACGTTGCATCCTGTCGAGAGCCGTTGCAATGGGTGACAATGTTTTAAGGAAATCTACAGCATTCATCGTAATCTGACAGTCATTTACAATTTTTATAATGTCCCTGTCGATTTTCTCTTTATGGTCTTGGCTGATTTGAACTAAAATTCCTCTATTGTCCAGATATGACCGAATAGCGTCGCTCATCGTGTTCCATCGTACTTCAAGAGGGAGGACTAACATTTTACCACCTGCTTGTTTGTATAGAGCTGCTGGAATGTGATGGTTTCGAAAGTATTTTATTACTTTAATAATCGATGCGGTAACTGCAGGGATCTCCAAATCTTTAGCAAGAAGATTTAAGATATGAGCTGAACATCCATATTGTATTATATCCACATCTTCAGTTTTCTCAAGATGACTCCTCATTAGTCGCTCATTTGCAGCACTATCTGTGACAAAACTTTTGACAGTAACGCCTAATTCCTGCTTGGCTTTAGTCATTGCCTTCAATGCGACGTCCTTCAATTTAAGTGCTGTGTGTGGATCTGCTTTTGTATCCGTGCTTTCTATAAAAAATGAGTCGCCTTGCGCAGTAACAATGCTGCTGCAAACCAGAGGATCATTGTGGATATTGCTCCAGCCATCCTGAGACATACAAACTGTCTGATTCATAAGCTTTTCTTTGCATTTAGCCATTGTTTCTGCATAATTTTTTTCTAATATGGGATTTCCGATTTCATATGCTGATGGAGGTTTATACCCCGGTCGTAAAAGACCACACAATTGTTTAAACTCTTCATGTTCAACATGATTGAATGGAGTGTTAGTCGTGTAAAAGTATTTGCCGATCTGTAAATCAATTTTGTCTTTGTATTCTTTAGTTGTTGTTATTACTTCGGAATCTTTTACAAATGGAATTTTTGGTTGTGTAGATAACTGCTTTCGTCCACTTCCAGTTTCCTCACAGACTTCTAATATCATACCTGTGTTTTGCCGCATCGTAGTCAGTTGTGCTTGTGGTGACTGAGGCTGAACTGAACTGGAACTTGTTGATGGCTGGGGTTCTGGTTCTGAAGTATGCCCTTGAGGCTGACATACTTTTACATGAGATTTCATTCTATTTATTATTCCTTGCATCTCTTTACTACATTTTTTGCACCGAGCCCATAGCCCAGTATTTTTTGTCTTAATGCAAATATAGTATGACCATATTGGATCTTTCTCACGAGGCATTGTTCAAATTCAACTCAATAAACAATATTTATCAAAACAAACACCCGATTTCACTCAACTTTGCATAATCCAAAGTACAACCAAACTGAACTGTGGGGAATCCCCATGGCGCGTTGATAGTTCGACAGTTGACGTTGACAGTTCGTGCGTTCCGATCACGTTCCGATACACGCAAGTGCAGAAATGTTCATTCGAAAACAATGCACTTTCACGAGTGCATTTTTTGTTATTATCAATCGATAATTATCCATATGTTATTATCACGATAATTATCATGATAATTATCATGATAATTATCATTGATAATTATCCTTTCGAACCCTGCTTTACAGTGCGATGTACTGATGTAACAGTGCGACATTGCCGTTTATTTGTTAAATAAACGGTAATGTCGCACTGTTAAGACATCAGTACACCTTAACGTGGGGTTGTTAAGTGAGCGTCATGTTAAAAAATAATGTTAGTATGTTAATAAATAAAAATAATATAATATTATCATCATTATATGTCATCTTCTGTTTTAGTCAAGTTCTTATTTGGTCATGATAATTTAGAGTTTTATGTCCTTTTAAGTCATATTCTGCTCTAGTCATGATCTGCTTTAGTCATGTTCCGGTTTGGTCATCGTCTATACTACCCCAGAAATACAAGATGTCGATTTCTGCATGGGATGGGATGCTACTTTTTATCCCTATATTCCTTTGGGGTCGAGACTTAAGCAGATTATACCACGGAATTTATCGTAAACTAAGTCTATGATGTAGAAAAACTACGCAGTTGAAGTAAAATAAGGAACTTTTATCCTCCATGTACATGTTTATTTTCAGGAAGTGACAATGAAACACCGGTTACTGCTACAATAAGACAAACTAGAAGAACCAGAAAAGATTCCACAACCAGTGTAGATATTGCAGGTTGGTTCATGTTTCTTTTTCTAGTTTTATTTTTATTTCTTCACATTGTCCCTAGTAAATATTAAATAATATATAAATACTAGCTGCGCCCCGCGGTTTCATCCGCGTAGGTCCCGATCCCGCGGGTATATCGGAATAAAAAGCAACCTGTGAGCTAACTATATTCCGAGTTGCAATCGGTTTAGTAGTTTTTGCATGAAAAAGTAACAAAGTCAAGTCAAGATTGACAAATATATTATTCTATATCCAAAAATTAGAAACCTTGGTTTTCGCTTGCCGGGCAATCATCCTGACTATGTGGGCCTTGTTACGTATCTTTGTTGTAAAAGTCACTTCAATGAAATTGGTCATGCTTCATCACGAGAGTTATGAATAGTAGCACAGTAAATATTAGCTATTCAAATGCGTGGCAATTACACTGCAAACAAACGTTACTCACACAAACACAATATACAGGGCCGCAATACGGTTACAGCTTCAAATATTTTGTAAAAATCTAAAGTTTAACGACCTCTAAGGCGCGTCGTCAGGCTTAAGTTAACCTACCTACATATCTTTGCGATGAAACATAACAAATTTCATTAAACTGACATTTGCAACAAAGATACGTAATAATGCCCCTGGCCCACACAATCCTTCTAATAAAATCTCAATAAATATTTTTCCAGAAAATGACAACCAGACACCGGTTGCTGCAAATATAAAACAACCTAGAAGAACCAGGAAGGATTCCACAACCAGTCTAGATAAAGGTTACATTCTTTCTATGTTTCCTACACACTGCCCAACTCATTACAGTAAAAACTGTTGCATGATCAATATGTACTTCAGAATTCTTTTTTATTCTACTCTTAACACAAAACCGCAGTTTTCATGATAAAGAATATGTATAAAAATAGATTATTTCAAATATGTTTTCAGAGGCTGACAGTCAAACTCCAGTGGTAAAACAAAACGTTACTGAAAACAGTTCTACTCCCAGTGCCAATAAGAAAGGTAATTTTTAATTTAAGGTTTCCAGGATTTGATCTTTATCAGCAACAATAATGTAGAGTATTAATTTTTTGCAGACAGACAAGGTTCGATTCCTGGCTAGGGTAATAAATTTTTCAAAAATCTTGTTTTATTTTGCCATTTTAGTTGTCAAAATCCGGGACGCAACTCCTTTCAGAATTTTTAACTATCTCTTATAGTTTAGGATATCCCCTTGAAAGCCCATTGAAATTGGTCATACTGTATATGAAAATGATTTTCTATTTCCCTTGGTCACGGCATCACGCATGAACTGCTAGATCGATTTCGTTAATTCTTCTTTTGCTGTTGATTTTGATGTTTTTTTACCTTAGAGATAGACGAGAGAGAATTAAATAGGTTTTTGAGGGATCGGGACTTACGCGGGTAAAACCGCGAGGTACAGCTAGTACAAAATAAAAATCGCTGCTGTGAAAAATCATGCACGCAATTACCTTAGCACCTTTTCATCCATTTATATTTTAAGTTCTTAGAATGCTTATGGGTTATTCTTACACGATTTACTGGGAACAAACCATATTTAGTTTTTATAATTTGGTATTCATATTTGTTAATGTTCAGTTTACATTAACAAATAACCAAATGGTTGCTATCCCCGTTACAGCTGAAATACCTGCTAATGATGATAATCTAGTAAGAGATGCAGCTACAGAAATCGAATCCAAAAAAGACACTAAATCTAATGAAAATGTCAACGAAAGTTCACCAACCATTAGACAAAGTCCAAGACTTAAAGATAAACTTGAAAATACAACACCAGCAAATGTAAGAATAAGTAAAGCCAATTCTAGTCTTCAACTATCAGAAGATCCTACACTATCAGCTGAAATCGTGAATAATGTAACTCCAGAGAAGGGTAATGTGGATAAAACTATTTATAAATCAGCCGACGATGGAAGTGTTACTTCTACAGTCGATACCAACCAGGTGAACTATAATATTAAAGAGAATGAATCATCCAAAAATACAACTTTACCAGTCCAAATAGTAAGAAACGAAATGATGGAAATGGATAGCATTAGCACAAAAGAAGAAGAAATCGAAACCAACAACGCTCAATTAAATGTATCTAAACTTGATGTAAAAGAGAAAAGCGATCTAGAAAATGGTCCTAGAAATATGCATTTAGAAGTCATAATAGTTGATGATTCCGATTCTAACAGTGGAAAGTTAGTCATGGATGTACCACATGAAAGTCAAGATCAATGTGTCCCAGTTGTTAATTCTAATCACTTAGTAAATGATCTACCAAGTACATCTGACGAGCCAGAACCGATGGATATCGACGAATCAATGCCTATAAATGTAACACTAACCGATTTTGAAGAATTCGTTGAATCTAATACTGAATTGAAACCTACAGCAAAAGACAAAGCATCTAATCAAAGTCTTAACAAATCTAAAAGAACCTCATCTATCTCCGTTCTTTCAGAAGATAACAATGAAAAAACTCAAAGTAAGTCTAAGAGGACTTCATATGTTACAATACCTTTAGATCAAACCAGCAAAATGGCAACGTTAAATGAGTCAAAGGGAACATCTTATGCTGAAATCAATAACAGTATTCAGGCTTCAAATAAATCACCTCAAGATGCATCATTATCACCTGAAAGCAATAAAGAAAATCTAACTTTAAATGAAAAAGTGCAAACATCTAAAAAGTCTTTCATTAGTTATTCAGATGACGATATAAATTATGATGTTGTTGTAAATAAATCTAATAGAAAACCTTCAATATCTCTTTCAGAGAATTCAAAAGTAAACTCTTCAATTAATAATGAAAGTAAGAATAATTCAAGAAACTCCACTCGTCACAGTGTTACTGCTGAGAATACAAATTCTGAAGGCGAAAACCAAGCTTATAAATCTAAAAGAAAATCTTCACTAAAAGAAGCCCAAGATGTCAAGTCCCTGAATAATATTGACGATAAGAGCATTAATAAAAGTAGCACAACTGTTGCTCAAGCGAATACAGAATACCTCGAAAAGTCTACTAATGAAAATAAAAGTACGTTAGTTCTTTCACAACTAAAAGATGTCTCTGGAAACAATACTAAGATCACTTCTAAATCTCCGGAAAACACTAATAATGAGTTGTCTAAGTCTGTCACTGTAACAGATATAGCAAAAAATCCAAAAAATAACATAACAAATGTGTTAACTAGTACCCCTCTCCAACAGAAATCTATGCAAAAGTTGACCATGCAGATTAACACGTCCATGTTTAGTCCTAGTATCGAAAATAAGTCGGTTAATATGAAAACTAATGAAAAGGCTTCATCTGTTATGGAGGCATCCGACTCCGATTCTTCAGACGACGAAAATTTCTCTAATAATAAAAGTAAACTGATCGATGACGAAGCATCGGAAGCTAGCGATAATTACAAGTCAGGAGACAGTAGAGACGATGAAGAAAGACAATACGAAGTAGAAAATGAAATAGTTGAAAAGGGCGAAACATTAGAATCAGAACAAGACTTTTCCAACGACTCCGATTACGAAAGAGACTCGTTTGTAGTGAGTTCCGATCCCGAAGATGATGAACTGCTGAGTGGAACCGAAAACGATCTGTCGCTTAGTGATAAAGAACTTACTATGAATAAAAAGTCTAAGAAAAAGTTTGATGAACGAAAGCGCAAAGAGCAAAAGAAAGCTTCTAGAGAAATGTTTGAAGCACGTCACAATTTAAACAAAAGTAATAATGACTCCAAATCGAAATCCAAAAAGAAAACAAAACAATTAGAATCATCTGAGTCAGAAAGCGAAACTGAAATACCGAAGAAGAAAAACTGGATGAGAATTGATTCTAGTCACGAAGCCAGCGTTTTAAGAAGTGATGCTGATGAATCTATTGGCTATAAGAAAAAGAAAACGAAACGTTTGTCTGTGTCAGTTTGTGAAGAAACTACAGCTATAAACGAGAAGGAAGTAACTATTCTTAATGAAAGTGTTGCAAGTAAAAATGATCCTTTGTTAGCAGCGATAAAGTTTGAACCCAAGACTCCTTCAAGAGAATTTAACATTTCAACTGTTCCTATAGTCGATAAAATAGAGGAGGTACAAGTGGGTGATATGACTGTCATTGATTCAAATGAAACATCAGACCCTCTGCAGACAACGATGGCTCAAGATGAAGATTCACTGAGCAGCGAAAATATGGAAATCATGCAGAATTACGATTCTGTACTTAACAATTTGAATGATCAAAGAAAGGTGAAAACCTTAGATTTGTCGCTAAACATAAAAAAGAAATCGGGAGCTAAATCAAAAGAACCTATTATCGATCAACTTAACCTGACACAGACTAAAAAAGAGAAGAAAAAAAAGTCTATTACCAATTCGTTTGATAAAAACGAAACTGATACAAATACAAACAAAAACGTTTCCAAAGTGGAAGTGCAAGAAGAAGAATCTTCAGACTCTATTGATATAGTATTGCTTTTCCCTGAAGATAGAAATGATACCGAAGTTAATAAGAGTAAATTGAACAAAGACAAAGAGTCAGCTAAGCCAGGTGACAAGTTCATACCATTAAAGAAGGCTGAGGGTAAAACGCACATTCCAGAAAATACAAGTGAGTATATTTTTTAATTAGTGTTTTGTTTCCCATTTATTTATCTCTATGTAAATCTTAAGGGACTCAACTAGGGTGACTGTTTGCGCATCTTTTGTTTTGGCACATGATAGATACATGCTTCTTGATCTCATATCATAGATGCGACCTATTTGTTATAATAATATATTATATATCTACTGGCATTCCATCTAGTTCATCATTTTTTTACTTCTAGTAAACCTGAATTTCTTATTAATGTATGATTTTTTCCAAAAATTTCATTACAGACGAACCGTTCGAAAGTCTAAACTTTTTCGTAGATGTCACTGGAGACTTAAATCTTAGTGGTTCAAAGAAAAATAATAAAATGTATTTCGATGAGGTTGATTCTATGCAGTCTAACAGTTTTGCTGGGGAAAATTATGTTCAGGATTTTACAGGTAAATTAATTATTCAATTTACAGCCTAACCTTTGAGCCCTACAAAGAAACATCCATACAAATGGTTTGACTACATTTATTACCGCTTTTATTATGGTTAGCATTTTATGAATGCCAGACGCGGACTTGTCTGAAACTACTGGATCAATTTTACAAATTGTATCACCAATAGAAAGCTACATTTGTTGACACTACAAAAAGCTTGCGAACAGATACCGTGGGTGGTCTGTCGAATGCAGGACCGAGTAAATAATTAAGTTAGTGACAATTGTAGGAGACCGATAACCAGACGCTCGTGAACAAGCTGGTTAAAATTGCTAGCTAAATATCGAGCTCCGCGAACAAATTATTAAACATGGTAAACACCCTGTTAATAAGTAATTTTAGTACATTTGTCGAGTAGTAACATATAAGTAGTAATAGGCTACTTTTGATCCCGATTTTCCCACGGGATCGGGACTTACCGGGTGAAATTACGGCACACAGGTAGTTATAAATACAAATACCATACTCACAAAGTAACGAGACCCATTCAATTTCAGTCAATGATGAAGCTCCAACCGAAGTTTCATTTAAAAGTGATAAGAAAAAGAAGAAGAAAAACAAACTACAAAATTCGTCGCAGAATGAATCAATTGTAAACGAAATGGAAACGAATATTGTACCAGAAAACCTAGAGAACGAAGTTGGAAATGGTGATCAAATTGAAAATAAAGGTGAGAGATTCATTTACTGTTAAAACTTTATATTTTTCTAGCTATAGACATAGTAGGTATATTGACATAAAATATAGTTACATTGTATATTGCTATTATTATTCTTAGTATAGTACATTTTAGTTTTAAATGTATTTTTCACAATTTCAGAACCAAATAAGTCACTAAATATTTCAAATCTTAAATCTGATAAGAAAAAGAAGGAAAAGACAAAAATGGATGTGTCAAATGTAGAAATGCCCAGTGTCGATTTTGAATCACAAAGTACAAACAAAAAGTCTAGGAAATCTTCGGATAAATCTGTTGAAATTATTTTAAACGCTGAAGGTAAGTTAGATGATCACAAATACAAAAGTGGCAGTAAAATACGGGTTGACAAAATGCACCGTGCATGCTTTTACTATATCTTTATCTAGTACTAGCTACGCCCCGCGGTTTCACCCGCAGAAGTGAAAACGCGTTATCAAGGGCGCGGGCGGCCGAGCGGTTCTCGAGGGGTTGCACTTTTTTTGTTCATTACTCAGGTTCTACTAATTGGATTTCGGTGCAAAGTATACCACGACCTTCCTCGAAAATAGAACTATCTAATATTGAAAACCAGATTTCAATTGAAATCTGGTTTTCAATATTAGATAGTTCTGAAAACCAGATTTCAATTGAAATCTGGTTTTCAAAAAAATATGTATTTTGACGATTGTAAATAAAAACATGATCACTAAAAAAAACCCAAGAGTTTCGTGTGGCTTCTTCTCATCGGAGGGCGCGTTCCGAAGCCACACTAGAGTCATAGTTGTAAGAGCACTCGACATATTTAAAGTGATCAACACATCCAATTAAACAAAAAAAAATTGACTTGACTTTGACTTAGGATTATGTTTATTGGAATATTCGTCGAAAGAAACCAAGTATTCGCTGTTGGTGATACTTAATACCACTATGCTAAAAAGTTGGGATTTTTCCTAACCTTTCAACAACTTTTCAGTTACAGAAATTGTACCCGACAAGTCATTTAACTCCGAAAAGAAGAAGCAGAAAAATAAACTTAACACCTCAAATACAGACAAAAGTCAAAACAACAGCCAAGTTGCAGAAGACAACACACTTACAGAAGAAAAACCTGAGAAGTTAGATGTATCGTTGAAATCAGAAAAGAAGAAAAAGAAAAAACAGAAAAATAACAATGTATCAATAAATCAGAGTTTGAGGCTAGGAGAACTATTTCATAATGAAACTTTGGGTTCACATGAAGATGTTATACCTGGTATGTATCAGGATTTTAGCCTATTTGGAAACTGGTTTTGAACCTTAGGTTACAGTGAAACTTGGTTAAATGGATCAAACTAAGCAACTAGGCTTGTCCTATGGGTACTAAACAACGAATATGTATACAAATATTATGAAGAGGAAAGATTTATTTGATTGTTTCTTTGTAACGACGATGACGAAACTACTTGACAGATTTCAAAAAATCTTTTGACCAACAGAAAGCTTGAACAACGAAGAGTAACATAGGCTTACTTGATCCCGATATTCCCGCGGGAGCGCTGCTAGGACTACATATAATATTTTTTTTGTAAATTTCCCCCGTCAAGTCGAGCAAAAAAATCACGGCCATTTCGACCCCCCTCTAACTCCTTTATGGGAGGCCAATAGGGATTAGATAGTTTATATATTTCCAAAAATCATTAATTTTAGACCAATAGTTTCGGAATTATTTCAAGTTTAAG
Organism: Idaea dimidiata; assembly: GCA_949358125.1. NCBI lineage: Eukaryota > Metazoa > Arthropoda > Insecta > Lepidoptera > Geometridae > Idaea > Idaea dimidiata. The sequence continues at coordinate 20,249,383 of OX442332.1, read as the reverse complement.
TTCATTGAATTTGTCACTCACTTACCCACTGACTTATCAAAATTGTAGGGCACGACGTGACGTGACTTTTTCGACAATACGGGATCGATTCCCGTCATGTCGTAAATGTTCTGTAACTTTCGTTCTATTTTTACTTCAGAAACCACAAGCAATACATCTCAGCAACAGATCAATACATCTCTGAAAAGTGAAAAGAAAAAGAAGAAAAAACATGAGAATAAAGAACTTGCCCGAGATGAACAAAATGTAGAAAATAATCAACAGGCTACTACAAGTCTGGGTAAGTCTAGGAGAAAGTGACTTTTTAATAATTATTATTAAATAATCAATATTTACTCCTAATTATTATTAAGCTGAAAAGTTTGTGGGTATGTATGTATGTTTATTACTCAATCACGCAAAAACGACTGATCCGATTGTAGTGAAACTTGGAATATTGACTTGAAGCGATGATTGGCCCACGAGTCACATTAAAGACAATTTGTGCAAAATCTCGCAAAGGCGAGAAATATAAAACTTAAAAGCTATCTAAAATCAATACACCTAAGACGTAGCCAAATGATCATGTGCATTTAATGTTTTACAAGAATCTAAAGGAAATAAACTATTTTGACTATGAGTTTAAAGATCAATTTTCATTCTAGATACAGAAGTCGTTACTTCGTCCAAAAAGAAAAAGAAACAAAAATACACATCAACACAACCTACAGACTCTGACGGGGCACCCGAGGAAGTATCATTTACATTCGAAAAGGCTACTGAAGAAGGTAAATAAAAACACAGTATAATACCGGATTAATTGACTAACAACCAACACCGAAACACCACTTAAAATTTGAGAGCAGCTTCTAAATTTATAATTAGTATGCGAATTTTTAAGTTTACTAGCTGCTTAATTGTTGTACCCCTTTAACATTGAGAAGCGTATCAGTATTCGACCGTTAGATTGTATAGCAAAATTCAATATGAGCCATAGAGTTTTAAAATTGCTATTGGGAAAATATTTTATGTGAAGAATGAATTTTTATAATGTCTCTAAATTTAATGTTGCAATTTTAGCTGGTCACTAAATATTGAAATTAAGATCTGCTTCAGTTAAAAACGAACGATCTTTACAGGTCAAACTAAATATTTGTGAGGAACCCCTCACCATTTTACCAACAATTAAATGTTTATTATTAAAGAAAAGATATATCCACAAAAACACGCACGGTTTACGGTTCACGGTTTAGCGTTGGCGTTAACATGCCTAAGTTGTAGTGAATGGAAAGGATATTGAAGCGATAATTCGGCGTATGAGTCTCCGCGTCGGTAGACTAAGATGCCTTAGTCGCATTCCCCGGATTGGATTGAGATGCGTTGGTTCGAATCCCGCCTGACATAAACCGTGCGCTGTGGTTTTGTGGATATATCTTTTGTTTAATAATAGTTCTATGAACGCCCAGTCGGGCTTAAGCACTTTAAAATAAAAATATAATTAAATGTTTGTTATAGAAATCACCAACCAAAAGTCTAAAAAGAGAAAACTTGAAGCTGAGGAAGCCCCAGGTAAGCAATTCAACCTTAAAATGTTACAAATAAATCTAAATTATAGTCGCCCTGTTTGATCCCTTTGTTTTATAAATAATAATAAAATAATAAATAATAATTGTTTTCAGTTTGTGTCCAAACAAACAAATCAAAGAAGAAAAGGAAAATATCCGATAAGATTGAAAACACTGAAGTTCAAGGTAAAATACAAAAATTACTATTACTCTCTTTTGCCTGTCTATGTATTTAGGAACGGCACAGTTCGTCTTTTCTTTTTGACAATTTTTTTTTTTTTAAAATCCAATAACCATTTTATCAATGACTTTAACAATTTGTTTACGTTAACAGATGATACAGATTTGACACAAAAGTCTTCTAAAAAGAGAAAACGTCACGAAGGCGATATGGAACAACAGGAGAAGAAAGCTAAGGTAATTTTTATCAGTTTTCAAAAAAGAAGGAGGTTCTCAATTCGACCCGTATACTGTTTGTTGTCGTGTTAACTTAATGTCGTTTGTTTACGTGACGGTTATTTACAAAAAATAATAATTTGTTATACATTAGCTGCGGCCGCGGTTTCACGCGCGTAAGTACCGATTCCGTGGTAATATCGGGATAAGGGTTACTCCTTAGCTGTTCAGTTTCACCGCAATTGATTCAATAGTTTTGCGTAAATGAGTAAACAAGAGATTACTTACATACACACAGACTTTCATCATATTTATAATATTAGTTGGATAGGATCTGCGAACACACTAACTTTTTATTATGTCTACGCATAATAAAAAGTGAGCCTAACCCACAAACTTCTCACCACTTTTCAATAACGTCCCAAATTTGTTATAGGTGCCAAAAGAACACTCTCTAGATAAAATACATATTCCACGTTTACCATTATCCATATTGGAACATTTAGACGACGAGCCTCCAGCACCCAAGAAGAAAGGAAAAGCTATAGCCACCTCCGCATTCATTGTAGAAGATGCACAGACAAGCAAAAATAAACCCTCAACATATCTAGAACAGAGTGTCTATTTGAACGACACTCCGAAGAAAAACAAAAAGAAGCAAAAAGTGAAAAAGAATCCTGTTTTACCATTCCTTCCTACTGCAACGACCTCAGATGAAGGATTTACTAGTCACTTCAGAATTAATGTTGTTTCTGAAACACCTTTTGTAGCTAGTAATACAGGTAACTTCAAAACTGATTACTTAGCGCAGCAAAGGGTTAAGAAATTGGGTACCTTTGAACGTTATAAAGCTCAAAGAAGTCATAAGTTATGTAAATTTTGAATGATTTGTTTGTAATGTTAGTTCAACATCCGCCTTGCTAAACTCAGGTAAATTCCTGAGATATAAATCACAAATAAACAACACTGTGCGGTAAAGTATCTACTAACTTAATTTGTATTTCGTTAATTATTTAAAACCTTGATAATATTGTAACAAATTGGCTATAGTCAAACACCGCGAATGTGATAAACATGGGCTCGAGTCCCACCCAACGAGCGTTGAGTTTTTGGAGATTTATCTTTGTTTAAAATATTTTTATAACAGCAAAGGACAGGGTCAAGCCCTTAAAACAAATAGAAGATCAATGTAAATTTGTCTTTTTATTAAGTTAGTATATTTTTTGAAAATTCAATGCTTCATGTCGTTCTGCCATATTTTGTACTAATAAAAAAGGCATCCGGGCAATGATTATGGGTGAAGTTTTGTTTACGAAAAAATCGTGTGCAGGACACGCGCCTCTGTTTTTGTTTGTAGGTATCACGCAGTGTCAGGCTGTAGAACAAAATAAATGTATTGGGTAAAGATAGATTTTGCGCTGGTTTATTATTATTATATATAATATAAGGTCTTAATTTCGGCCATCCGTGGATAACTTTGAATTAAGTATGATTGTATTGGCGCAATTGACAATTGCGGCATTTAAAGTTGTATATATTTTTTCCGGGCATATATTTATTTATGAAGTTTGCTTGTGATTTATCTACCTAATTATTGTTCTTGTTAGTGTTATGTTTATTCAATCTTAATTATTATTGATATTGTAGTTTACAGCTTTTCTTTTCTGACATCTTTGATTTTGTGTTAGGTATGTTAGTATGTTGTGTTACGTGACTATCTACATCTTCCTCATATTATAAACCCGAAAGTTTGTATGTATATATGTGAGTACTCTTTCACGCAAAAACTACTGAACCGATTGCGATGAAACTTGTAATATAGGTAGCTGAAGACCTGGAATAACACATAGGCTACTTTTTATCCCGATATTTCCGCGGGAACTGGACTTACGCGGGTGAAACCGCGGGGCGCAGCTAGTTATTTATAATATTACCGACATTGTACTTTACTTAAATTATACTTAGGCAGGCTGCAGCCGTTTAAATTATTTGAAAGTTTAACTGTACAGATAAATCGTACATGTGTAGGTAATACTAAACACTGCACAGTGGAAGTTTGAACTGAAAGTCTAATCCAAATATCGTTAGATAAATCTGTCAGTTAACCTGTAAGAAAATGTAAATGTCTGGAGCCTGCTTTATTAACAATCTTTCAATTCACGAAATCATCTAGTCTAGTATGATGTAGGTATGTACGGTCACTGTGTGTTATTTTATTAATATGTGTTATGTTAAATGTATGACTTTTTGTTTGTTCTCTTAGTTTAATTATATTTCATTTTAATTGTCATTTGAATATTTTTTGTATTTGTTATTTATTTCAAATGCGTTCATAGATGTATTTTACATATTTCCTAGAAATTCGTGTAAGAGATCTTTGAGTGAATGTTTAAATTTTCGCGCCTAATAATCATCTTTTAGTATTTGTCACTAGTGGGCGCTGGCGTCGCTAATAGTGGTATCGTCCATGTGCTCAATACTTCGATTTTTATCAGTAATTTAACGACAAATGTAAATTATTTTTCAATAAAAGTATTCATCATAAAGGTAACATTGTTTTAGCAATTAAAAACACCGTACAGGAACAGCATACTCGATAGAATTACTTCCCGCCTTATCATGCCGGTGTAAACAAACCGCCATGTTGTTCTGAGTGAAGAGGCCATGAAAACATGTAAGTAGTAAGGTAAGTAAAAAATAAATGCAAAGAACATGCAGCTCTAAGCTAAATATTCTAAATAAAATTATTTATATAATTTTATCATAATATACTTTTACTACGACTGCGTAAAAAATAAAAGTAACTCAAGATGATGTTGCCGTCAATTGACTTTGTGCGATGGGCCAATAGAAACACCGCGAACTCTAGTCACGTGGTCATATTCCGCCAATAGGAAATCATAACATTCTTTGTGTACCTTTTCACAGAATGGGCAGTAGTAAGTAAAGTAAAACAGTGGTTTTGTGAAGTGAGTGGTGTTTTATTTTATCTGTCAATCTAATGACGATAATAAACGTAAATGTGTGAAATTCAGGATTTTTCAATTGAACACAGGGATCATTTTACGAGTAGATACTCGGTAAGTGTCCGAACAGTTTATTTCCATGACTAATAATGTTGATGTTATGAAAACATGATATCGTTTCGTGGGAAAGTCCAACGGGTTATCACATCCCGCTCTTTTTAGTGTCATTAACTAGATTTATTCAGTTTTGACATGTTTTATGCAATAAATAACATAATGTATTCTAACGAGCCATGTATTTAGTACTTGTTAATTTATACAAAACCCTAGATTAGTAGATATTCGTTGGCGGGAAATATCTGACAGACGTGCACCAACAATGTCGGTTCTTTTAGCGAATTCAATCCAACTTCTATATAAAATATTACTGATTGCCAAGTACCCGGCTTTTTAACGTTTTTCTAATTTATATAAACAGCAGTTATTTTAGCGTAAAAAGTTTAGTAATTACTTTCTCCGCTGTTTTAGGACAACGGCAAATGAATAAATAGTGTAGGTATATATTTATATCCATCTCTTTCACTCCAGCTACTATACGCATTGGGCAGAAAGAGATAGTATATTTTGTAGAATGATAAATTACCCCTCCCGCCTCTGACAAGGGCGATCCTTCGTCCAATACATACAGGATGTTGGTATTTTTTGGATAAAATATAATGATTGAATGAATGTGAAAATGATCATAAAACCATGCAATTAGGTTTATATATCGATATTCCTTAATTAAAATTATCGATGACAAATACTTATACCTAGGTAGATTATAAAAATAATTGCAGGAAATTGTAGGAACATACAATAAATTAATAAATTTATACGCTATACTTATAATTTATCTACTATAAATAATTAGTAATTTAATTACCATACCTTAAATGTTACCTTACTAGACTTTCATTCATTTCTATCCATAAATAGTTAAGGAAGAACAGACTCATTCATTGGGTAGGTAGATCTATACTACAGATTACCACCTATTATTTATATTGCAAAGTAATATTAATCGCAGTGGGATTATCATAAATTCATAACATTTAACGCGTTACTCGGAATAAGAATAACAAAAAATGTAGAAAAGGAATAAATTCTACAAAAAATATTTCCTACTTAATATTAAGTTATAAATAGGTAACCTATTTATATATTGCTCTTGTTACTTGAAACTACTTTAAATAAAATACAAGATGACATAAGAGTTTTTTAAATCGCGCTGATTTGTCTCACTTTTCTACTGGAAGTAGATTACTATTGGCAAGTAGGTACCTACCTAATTATATTTGTACGAAAATGTCTTTTTACAGCATATCTGTCTCTTTCTCTCTTCTTTATTTTGTTATTTATTACCTTACCTGCTTACTAGACTATAGAGTTCCCACGGTTCGTCGGGACTGTACGAATGGGAATTTTCAAAAGGTTGAACAATGAGTGCATTTTGGTTGCATTGTCCCAGGTCATGAATTCTTGGATCTTGTTTCTGATGATAATGTACGAGACAGTGCTCTGTGCTTTTACCCGCGAAAGTCCCGATCTAGTGAACATTTCGGGATGGTTAAAAAGTATTACATAAGTTTGATAATACTTGGCTAAGTCTGATCGAAATCGGTCCAGGAACTTCTCAACAATATTCATGAAAAATACTTTTTATGCTCCTAGAAAGTTTACCAGACTTTAGAAAAAATGTTGGCGGCAATTTCAACCAAGTGCTTTACCAAACACCATTACACCATTTCGCATTCGCAATCAATACAGAAACCCCACCTTAGTATTGCGCGCGCATTCAGTTTGAGTAGATAAATATGTATGGAATAATGGAACATAAAGTATAGGAAACTTTGAAAATGATTACAGCGGGAAAACAACTTTCAGAATTTATACCTAGTTATTTAAAAAAAAATGCTCAAAATGGTTTACAATAACTTAGGAAGAGGTAGGTATTGTAGCTGAATCGTGGTTAGTCGATTCAATTAGCAGCTAGCTGCGTAAAGTTTTCGTGGCAATAAATATTTTCCGTCTACGTCCGAGACGTCTTTCGAGCACCATCGGCGAGAGGGCCGTCTACGGCTGTACGAGTGACGAGTTCAAGGCGAGCGCGCGCGGTCAGGTTCGAGGACACGAGCCCCTCGCGGCGCCTCCTCGACTCCCTCACAATTCAACTACATAGACCGAATTACCATGACGTACCTGATGGTATCTATTATGCCCATCAACCTGAAACATCTTTGTAAAGAAAGTATGACGGTACTGAGACTTATCTACAATCCAGACAATGTGGGTATATGTTTCTGAAAAATGTTATGCACATAATATACTAACTAAAATATTACACACTAGCTGCGCCCTGCGGTTTCACCCGCGTAAGTCCCGTTCACGCGGTAATTTCGGGATAATAAGTAGCCTATGTGTTATTCTCGGTATCCAGCTACCTATACCTACCTATTCCAAGTTTCATCGCAATCGGTTCAGTAGTTTTTGCGTGAAAGAGTAACACACAGTAAGTCACATAGGTACATAAAAGCAAACTTTCGCGTTTATAATATTAATAAGATATAGGAATTTTGCTGGATTAATGAGTTAGAGCGCAATAAATATTAAGAAAATAATATCATTTAGTTAATCATTTACCTACCTACATAATCATTTTATCAAAAAACCGAGTAGATTATTTTCCTACACCTACATTTACGAAAGAACGAATAGTTCATAATACCTCTCTCGTACGCTTTAAAATGTTTAAAATACCTATTTTTCGCTATGAACTCTGGTTATATTAGACTTGAGTTCATGGCCCTCTGTGACACTGATCTCGCATGTACCGTAGACTATGATTCAATATCATTTTGTAGCTCAGTTTATATAAATTCAAGTATAAAATGACTGAGTTCATATCAGACAGGACCTGGGAATTGTATTCTACATCATGTCTCAAACATACAGGCCGGTTATTTTTGAAATTTTATAATTTATTAACGACATCTATAGGTTCCTACCTAATAATTTCCAAATCATTATAAGTATAATTTTTGTCGCTCATTGATCATCAACATTGTTCATTAGTCCTGAATATAAAAATAAGATAATTATTTAGTGATACCTACACCAAATAAATTCTTATGCACTTTATTTACATAATAAAATTCATTCAAAACCAATATTACGACGTTAGTACTTTCTTTAAATTCATAATTAATTACCTAGATAGCTAAGTGTTTGGTCAGTTGATCAATTACAAAAGTATTGCTTGTATAGGTACCCATTTAATTGATGATTGGGCAATAAACTAGATCTAACTTATTTTTACGTGTTTTATGCTTAATAGTACAGCTCCGAGTTCTAAATCATTAGGGGTTGATTCACCCTCTTTCGATTTGATCGTTCCATCTCTTTTTGCCACCCTACCACAGATGTCTCTTTCACTCTTATACAAGCCGTAGGTACAATCGACCCTAGTCACGAGTTTGGCGGGAAAGAAGTGCTAGAGTACTACTAAATTATAAAATATGTATTCTAAACGCATACGAACGTAAAAAAGGAATTATAAAAATATTATAATATTTCATTGACATTGAAAATTTTAATAAAATAATCAGTGTTTACATATTGTTTGATTTAGTAATGATTGTTATCGGTCAGAATCACTATCGTAATCGTAATTCTTATCTGTCAATGCACTCTCGAAAACCTAAATTTATGGAACGAAAAATTGATAAAACGTTCATGCACCTACTAGCGGCTTTACTGTCTACCCCTCTTAAGTAAACAAACATGTCTCGTATCTGCTTCAATAATGCTGGCCAGGTAGTTTGGGTGCGAAATAAAATATTCTGATAGGTAGGTTAGGTTCCTTCGCTAAATTTATAATGTCGTAAACATCATGCCATTCATTTACTAAACTGTTTTTCTATACACAAAAATTGAGAGTTCTTAATTCTACCAAATACTACATTATATTATTTATATGTAGATGTTTATTTTATCATTACGTAAAACCCCATAATAATATAATATTTACTATATCCAGAGAATGAAATGAAAGTAAAGTTGATACATTAAGATGACCTACCTAATGGATCACGCAGCAGACATACCAGAACAAGTTTATTTATAGTTCAGTAAAAGTATCTACAAAAAAGGTTGGAAGCCTTCCTACGGTTCCGTTTGTTAACAGGTGCCCGGTTTTTTATAACGTAACTCGCCACTTGGATGCGATCCCTTCGACCTAACTTTGTAATGTTATGTTAATGCAGGTCTTCTTTGACACGCAGAATGTGATTGAATGTTGGTATATTTAAGTATTTGGATTTAGATTGTTAAAATAAATACTAAAAACCACAGATTATGGTAAAAAATGTATATCATACCAAGAGTAAGTAGGAGATTAATTAACTGGAAAAAAACTTATTTATTTCGTTTTTAATATAGTAGCAGCAAAATAATATTTTCATTATTGAAAGATATTTCGCTTTCCGACAATTTAAATATAACAAAATGTAAACAAGACAATTTTACTCCTTTACTGGGGTATCGCATACCAATACCAAAACTGGTTTTACTACGTAGTGGTTTCATTGTGCCCGTTCGCCCGTCCCTCTGTTTCACCTCAATGACTCAAAACGTAGTTATTTATACATATACTTAAAACAGTAGAAAGGGCGCGAAATTATGATAATGTAGCTTGAAGGCGGAAATTATTCAATGGTCAACATGCTTTCATCTATGCTCCTGAAAAATGTATTGCTAAGATATAATAATTAGCATACCAATTCATATTTAAAAACAAACCTTTTGACTTTTTGTTACAGTGCTCCAGTATGGACCTCTATATCACAGACTCACTTCAAGACATGCTGGACATGGACATCAAAAATGAAATCGCAACAGATTTAAGTAGTATGACAGATTATGTGAGTATCAATCATAGACCCATAATGAATTAGTAATCAGATGGAGTATGTTATGCTAATTATGGTTTAAAAAGAAGTCCTAAAATTTAACATTTTTGCATTTCAGGATTCACTAGGACTAAATTTCAGCGAACTGCCACCGTTACTAGATATGGATACGGATAATTCTGCTACATGGATAAATAACTCATCCAGTTTTGTACATAATCTAGATTTGTACGGTTCAGAAGCAAATGCGGTTATGGTCAATCCTAATTCAGTTATGCCTTCTACATTTGTTGATACCCCTGTAAAAAATGCAGTTAAAGAAGAGGCTTCAAATGTACTACTCACATCTGCCGCAAATAACGAAACTAGTACTCATACGGCACCTTCTAGTCCTAAACAAGAAAAAAGTCATTTAACGTTTTCCCCTAATGCAATTAAAGTACCAAAAGTAGAACCGAGTGAAGAACCAAAAGTTAAAAAAGAATTAGAAGAGGGAACGCAAATGGTGATACTAGTAAGGAAACAAGAAAAGAATGTCGTCAAAGATTTATTGAAAGATTTAGAAAAGAATCACAAGTCACCACTAAGATTGAAAGCTCAATCCGAAGTAATCAAAATGAACAGCAAGAGTTGTTCCATTTTAAATACTAATCAGAAGATTACACAACAAGTAGGAACTAAAACGATAATCTCGGGGAATATTCACATATTAGATCCAAATCAAATTAACACTAGAACAATTTTAACAAATGGCAACAAGAGTCAAGCGACAATATTAATTGATAATTCCGCATTGAACGGTAGTAGGCAAATAATAAAGACTTCTGTAAGTGGTGCATTTGCAGTAGATAGTAGCCAAACTAAATATGTTAATACTTCTATGGGTGCCAATAACAACAACAAAACAGTTCCTGGGGAATTTCCAAAGCCTGCATATTCTTATTCCTGTTTAATAGCAATGGCACTAAAAAATTCTAGGACAGGAAGTTTACCGGTATCAGAAATTTATAACTTTATGTGGTAAGTTAAAGATACGTTAATATGCTATTAATAGGCTTTTGAAATAACTTGATGGTATTGTAATCGTGATTACTTTATTTCAGTCAACATTTCCCATATTTCAAAACGGCACCTAATGGGTGGAAGAACTCAGTGAGGCATAATCTTAGTTTAAACAAATGTTTTGAAAAAATTGAAAAACCTTCCACAAATGGCAGCCAAAGAAAAGGTAAACTAAAGTGAACTTTAGTAAAACAATAATGCGGCAGTCATAACAACATGTGTTAAAATGTGACTTGATATTTCAGGTTGCTTATGGGCAATGAATCCTGCAAAAATAGGAAAAATGGACGAGGAAGTTCAGAAATGGTCAAGAAAAGACCCACTTGCAATAAAAAAAGCGATGGTTTATCCAGGTAAATATACCCTCTTAAGCGCATTAATGTGTTAATGAAAATGATTGTCGCTCTCCAATCATCGGAATGCAAGCTTCCCTTGACTGACTTATATTTATGTTGAGCTTGTATTGGTTGATGGTTGGTCAATGAATAAACTTACAAGACAAGTGAATTTAGAGCCTTCTAATCCATATTTGTAATATAGTCATTTGTTATATATATATTTTTACCCGCTTTAAAAAAGGTTCTAATCCAAGTCTTAATACATAAAATGTTTCAGAAAACCTAGAAGCTCTCGAACGTGGAGAGATGAAATACAGCGGAATGAGCGGCGACGTCGATGCGGATGACGAAGTGGACGCCGACGGCGACGCCGAGCTCGACGCTGACCAAGATCTCGACGCCGACCTCGAGGTCATCGAACCCGAACACAAAGTCGAACTCGAACACGACGACAATGACCTTGAACAGGTTAGTTTAATTGCCCGTAACGTGCCTTCTATTGTTTCATATTTGAATTACCTACGTACTTCACATAATCCCCCTTATTCATACACATTTTTAATAAATTTGCGTCAGTAAAAATGTTTTACTCTTTCCGCGCTTAAAATAATACGACTTTCAATTGTTAACAAATGCCATTTTGGAATTATAAGCGGTTAACTCACTGTGCCCTACTCTAAGTATATCTAAAACTCATGCGACTTCGATTGCTTAGCTACATTTAAACAAATTTTGACAAAATGTTGGTTAAAATTGTTTGCACTTTACACCTTGTTAGCTTTACACCCTCGACACCCTAACATAGAGTAATTTTTCGGATAACCTTGTTTGTGTGCCTAAATATACCTGCAAACGGGAAATAATGTGAAATTGTTAGCCAAATGAGCCTCATGTAGAGATGTTAGATTGTGCATATTATTTTACAATACAACTTAATATACATACTATTTTATCGAGATGGACCGACTAGTAGCGAAAGCTGACTAGTTTGCAGCTTTACCGACTAGTTGACGCATGAGCGAGCGTGACGAATTATAACGACTACCTCAAATACCCCCGAATTAAAATGATCGACATTGCAGATTAGTCGACAGTTTAAAAGTCTCTAGTATTTATTTAAATTTACACATGAATGAATGAGATAATAAAATGACACCATTTTCATAGTAAGACCCAATGAGTCTATTATAGGTTAAGTTTCATTCAGTGAGATCGAATGAAATGAACGAAAGATCGATACAATTAAAATCAAACAGCCTGTACATGACAGACTTCAAAAAATGTTTTTCGTGTAATTCCTGCTAATTTTGAATGTTGTCTAATACATACCTACCTAGGTAATTTATTTAATTAATATATATAATATATATATATAATCCCGAGGAAATTTCGGAAAAGTGGCCTACATAATTATAATATTATCAGATAAAGGAGTTGGTACATACCTACTACATATATAGTACATAATCGTTACAGTTAAACAGTTATAGTTTGAACCGAAACTATAAAGGTTGCCTGGAAGAGATCGCTTTAAGCGATAAGGCCGCCCATTGTGCCACCTATTTTTAAGTTGTGTTTGATTTCATTGTACGTATTTGTATTTTATGTGATTTCATTCTAAACGAAATATTGTTAGATAAAACTGTCAGTTAAATTATGAGATAATCTAAGACTGTAGCCTGCTTTAGGCATCCATTTAATTATATAACATTTAATTAATATTATTTAATTTATATTTATTATTAATTTTATATTTAATTAATCGACGACCTCTGTGGCGCGTCGGGCGAACGCTTGACTTCAATGCAGAAGGTTGCGGGTTCGATTCCCTCTGGGTGCAAATATTTATGCCTAAAAATAAATATTTGTATCTGGTCTGGCTGTGTTTCTATGTATAATAATGTATATTTACAAGAGAAAAATAAATATAAGTAGTAAATCCGTTGTCTAGTCACCGTAACACAAGCTTAGCAGCTTACCACGGGGCTAGATGGCGCTGTGTGTTGGTCACAGGATTTATTTATTATTTTTATTAATTAATTATTGCAATAAGTGGTTTATAATGAATATGATTTATTGAACGTTTACCGCGTTGTCCCCAGGAAGTGTCCGAGACGGAACTGGAGGTGGAGGAGGTGGAAGGTACGGGCATGGTGGGCGGCACGTACCGGCTGCTGGCGGCGCGCGCCCCGCGCCCCGCCGCGCTCGCCGGGTACGGGTACGGCACCGACCCGGACTCGCAGGACGAACTCAGCGATATCGAGGTCTGTACTGTGTACGTTAGGTCTAATGGAAGCCACCAGAGGACAGCGTCCTCTGGATGATATGGCTATTTACTTGTCCATAAAATAATGGAAATTCTTAATAAAAATAATGGAAATTCATAATAAAAATAACGGAAATTCTTAATAAAAATAATGTAAATAAATCCTGTGAACAACACACAGCGCCATCTAGCCCAATGGTAAGCTGGTAAGCTTGTGTTACGGTGACTAGACAACGGATATACTACTTATATTTATTTTTCTTTTATAAATACATACATATTATACATTTAATACCCCAAATCAATAATGGAAATTCATTATAGCAGATTACAGACACCTTTAAATTTAAATTCGCAATATTATCTAACGAAATTTAGATTAGATTGTCAGTTGAAACTTCAACTGTACAATTTTTGGTTTTGCCTACAAGAGCCGCTGTGCCGCTGTGGATATGGCTATTTACTTGTTCATAAAAAATAATTTAATAAAAATAATGGAAGTTCTTAATAAAAATAATGAGAATTTCCATTATTTTATAGCAGATTACAGACACCTTTAAATTTAACTGCGCAATATTAATTGTACACTTTTATCTAACGAAATTTAGATTAGATTGTCAGTTGAAACTTCAACTGTACAATTTTTGGTTTTTCCTACTCAAGCACAATTAATCTGTACCGATAAACTGAACAGGTAAAACTGCTCAGTCAAATCTAATGGTCTTTAGATGGCTTCTGACGATAAGCTTTCGCAAAATAGTGTTTGTCACTTACGGATTTTAGACTACTTAAGCCCACTAATTTAACTGGCTGACTTTAAATCTTATAATAACATACGGGAAGTATGTTATGCGTCCCTTATCAGAACTTTTCAGACCCATCCAATAGGTTAGAATGAACAATTTTATTTCTATTCACAGGTGTTGGAACATGAATATGAAGAAATCGATATCGATGTTACGAAACCGATGAAATTAGATGTCTCAATGACTGAAAATTACACATGTAAGTTTCTATAAAATTACTTCTCTGGTTGCTAAATGTTCTATATAAAGTTACGAAAGCCGGCTTGCATAACGGTTCCTAAACATGTTTAAACAAAACTTTGCATTTCGTTTTGGGTTGGGGAAAATCATGGGACACGGTAACTTATACCGAGTAAAGGTCGAAAAACCCCTACATAATGAGATGAAATAATCAAATTTCTCAATCATTTTGGTGTGATTTAGTGAAAATTAATTAAGTACTTAAAGATTAATTTGTTTGTAATGAATAATCTCCGAAAGTACTGAACCGATAAAAAGGTACTTTCACCAAAAGAAAGCTACATTATCGAGGAGTAACGTAAGCTACCTTTGACTGTGGCTGGTTTCTGGTCTGGCAAAGTTTAATTTATCCTCGGCTCTAACAACGGCCATTGAAACAATAAGAGGAGAAAATCCGGATATTCCCACAGGACCGGGACGTGTGTGAAACCTATTTTGAATAATTTAAGTAAGTACATCATCTAAGTATAAACTTTTTTGACTTCCAGTACATCCAGCCAAACGAGCGAAGACAAACTTCATCTACCAACCGGTGTCGACGCAATCTCACACTAGCAGACGCAAAACGCCTCTCGTCAACAGAGTAGCTCTCATATAAACACATTTTGGAGTAAAAGTCCTTACTGGCCATACTCTGTGGGTATCGTACAGCATACGGCAAAATTATATGGTGAATCTTTATCTTTCTATAGAGAAGTTACGCGTTAAAGCAAACGTGATAGTTTGCACTACGAGTGTAGTTGGAAATTTAAATCAACACATATTTCTAACACAAACAGAAGTGTGAAAACGGACCCTGCAGGAACTTGGTAAGTCCAAAACAAGTTACAATTGTGATCAACATGGGGGTCAATATAGATTGTAATCCAGTAAATATTCCACTTTATTGTACTAGCTCGATGAAAAAGTCAAAATAATGAAGCAGGTATGAATAAATTAATGTAGTGCAAAGTTAGAGCCTTTCATACTGAAACAAGTCGCATTTGAGTGTCGATACCTTTGAGAGCGTAGCCTACCAGCATTTACCATACAAACGTATACCCTATTTTTCTTCCTTGTTAAAGGTTGATAGGATACGTTCCTTCTTAACTCGTTTATAAAAACGTAACTTAGCAATACAAGTAATAAAGGCTTACACAACGTAGAGTGTACACTTGTTACATATCTTACACTGTATAGTTTTTTTATGTAAGTGTAATTGTAGAATTGTAGAACTTGTAAAAGGAAATAGACTAGGTTTTGAGTTTTTTATCGGCCGACTTATCTTTTACAAAAGCTATCGGTCGGGGGAAACGTCCTTTGTCTATTACATTGGTATCTTAAAATAAAAAACAACGTGAACTGCTTTTGGTCTCAGTGATGTTTGAATTAAGTTATAAACGACTAATTTGTACAATTATAAAAGACTTTAGGTGCCAGGTGCACAAATAAGTGCAAATTATCTCGTTTCTATCTTAAATCTGTAATATTCACTGTGGTTTTACTAGAAAGCACGAAACTAAATAACCACTAGTACAAAATCAAGTGCCGCTGAATTGACACATTATGTAAGTAAGATAAATAGATATAATATTGTAATAACTAGGTACATTTAGGCTTTATCTCACGACTTGACCTTAGTCTATACTAAGTACTAAACAGTCTGATAGTATAGGTATATTAATTGATGTTGTTAGGTTCAAATACTAGATTATGCAATGTCTCAATGCAGCGGCTATCACAATAGCGGGTATATATTGTATAATTTTCCCACCGCTTTTATCTATGACTATTTTTTAATAAATAAATAATTGTATTTCTTTTTATTACGGTGACACTGGCAGCTTTAGTTAAAACTGTCTATGAAGTACAATGGTTCTATTATGAAAATTGTAGCATTTATTGTTATTTGAGTGGAAATGGCTTTATATTGAGAATTTTTTACTAAAGTAAGGAAAAAAATGTAAGATCAAGCAATGTTCCCTATTGTAGTTAAAGGGTACGAATGCAGGGCCTCTACTTTGATTCTATGAACGAATAAAAAAATCTGTCGACCAGAAAGAAAATCTGCTATTATAGTGTAAGCTGTATGACAGTAAAATTTGTTCGTATAATTAAGGTACAGGCCCAGATGCGTATAATTAAAGTAAGTACAGACCTTTGCGATTCTCTAAAGAAAAAAAAATACTTTATGTTTATGATGTCAAATAATTATTTTTCAGATTTCAATTATGTAAATGTAATCTTACGAGACAAGAGTCTGGGATCTTACTGTATGTGATACTTAATAACTTTTCAATATCGACACATTTTCATTTTAATTTCGTTTATAGTGACGATGGATTATTATAGTCCATGAAAATAGTATAAATAGGTGCTTATTGAAAGTATTTTTTGTAGTTTAATAATAGTATGTATGTACAATTTAGTAATTTAAAAGTGGTTCTACTAAGAGTTTGCAATAAGTAGATTCTAAGTACGATTACTTTTTGAGTCATCATTTCTTGTAGCGTTATTTCAACGATTTTAATGTTCGTGGAAATGTATAAGAAAATTGGTTTTATTAAAAGCGTCTTAGTGTTATACCTCGGTCAAATTCGGTTTGTGATAAACTTGCTGAACTTCGCAAACTCATTAGTAATGTGTACTAAAGTACCTAAGAATTATATTATTTGTCTGCTATAGATAATAATCATATGTAAAGCAGTCTACAGTAGACGGCAAATAAATAACTTGAAAAAAATATGTCGACCAATGCGAAAGTATCGACCGCGTGGTTGGTAGATCATCGTTTATCTCCTTCGCACGTACTGTTATTTGATCCATTCGTCTCGTTCTGTCACGTTTCGATTTACGATGCTCGCAAGTGAACAGCGCGAATTTACCCCTGCCACGTTGTTTGCCGGCTATTGTATATAAACCCTAAGATTGAACGGCGAAGTTTTATCTGTACAGTTTTAACTAATGATATTTCGAACTGTGGAGATCTTAGTTTTGTCTACATACTTAAGATTCAACTGTACAGTTAAATCTAATGGTCGTAGCTTTTGTGTTTTTCTCTAACACACGAAAAGAAAATAAAAAACTTTGTACAAATCGAATTTGACGCCAGTGTATTGGTTGTGTTGAAACTAGATCTCTCGAATAATGTTTGCGAATTAGTGATATTTTGCGTGATTGTAACAAAAAAAATTAAGTAGTTTATTAAACGTCATGGTAGAAAACGGTAGACGTTCCTATAATTTGGAATATTATTACTTTTACTGTATTTTTTCCTATGGAGCGTCATTAATTCTAAAAAATAAACTTAAAAGTATCTAAAAATATCATAGATTTTTACCAAGGGAAGCTAAAGGGAAGCTTTGCTTTACATTGATAAAGTTGGGAAGAATCAGGAATAAGGAAGCTTACAAAATTCGCGTGTCGTCGTCAGTAAATAAATAAATATACGGTTAATGTGAATTTTAGCGAGATTTTGTCCAGGGTATATTTATCATTTACCTTGTTTGGTAGGGCAAAGGGAAGATGAAGAAAAGCTTTTGCGTTTCTGTTTTTAAAATCAGATTAGGTATAATGTGTGTATATAAAGTTGCTTTGTGAATCCCGTGCAATTTCGAGAAAACTGTAATTTGAAAAATATTTTCCTTGCGTAAATCGATTCTAGGAGTTCAAAACAGTTGTTTTAAAAATTCATAAAGCAATTTCTATTCTAAATGTTTTTTTTATACCCTCTGTTTCGGTTCTGCCAAAATCGATTTACGATGAATGAAGAACAATTCCAGAGACTGCTATAGAAATTTCTGTGATGAGTAGAATCTGTTCCATAATTTTCTACCATTTGTATATTTATACTTATGGACACTCAGCTACTGGTGTGTCTGTAGTATACGTAATCAATCATATAATACACATAGACATACATAATCAATGAAAAAATCTGAAAGAAACTGCCGAGGGTGTTTTTATTATGTTTGCATTTATTTCTAACTTTAGTTTGTAACAAATTGTTGCATTTAGTTAACTTACAATTGTTGTATAAAAACTATCTTCAATACATTCTACAATTAGTGTAGTAATAATAATAAGATAAAGGTACAATGTAGTACTATTTTTTTCTTGCATTTTGACCTCGTGTGGTATAATAATAATGTAGATTATTTTGTAGTAGTGACATTGTATTATTCAATGAGGCAATTCAATTACGTAAATATAGAAAGTCTAGGTACTTAGATTACTCTCTATGTGAGTGCAATTTGTAAATATGATGTTAGTATTGTTTGGACTAAGTATAAGTACTAACGGATTCGCTTTTGTACTAATGACTATCGTATAATTTCAAAATAATCGTGTTTCTTAGTGAATATTGTTAGAATTAGATTTAATTTTAAAAATGAAATGTCACGTACAATGGACCGATTCTTAAATCTTGAGGGTAGACAAACAACATGTTTTGTTTTGTTTACAACTTTGTGTAACACACTTACACAAAATTGTGTTTTTCACTGCCAGTATTTCGACAGATCCAATTTTGAATTTATAAACATTGATGTAAGTTACGTAGGTAAGCATATAAGTATATAGTAACTAGGAGTCTTGTGTTAAGAATGCTAAGTTGAATGATTTTTAATAACTTTTTTAATAAAATAAAATTACCTAATTGATTTTAATTTGTTTTATTTGGCTACCTACCTACTAGTTTTTAATTGAAATAGATGAGTATGTACAGGAACTCACCATTATGGTATCCAAAGGGAAAAAATAAAGTTTAAAAAACTAAAAACCGACTAGGTTGGAGTAAAAAGGACGAAAGAAGAAAAAAAAATGTTCAGATATAAATTCAGAAATGCAATAGCTACAAAAATTGTCAAGGTAGAGCGTAGTCGCACACCTACTATAGTTATTTATTAGATAATCCAGTACTCTACAGATTTATATTATATTATAGCTTTATTGTTAAAAAAATAATGAAGCACATGTATGGTTATTTTTTCACCACACTGAGGACATTCACTTATTGAACCGATTTTTATAAATAAACGTAACTGAGAAAGACAAATTCGTTCAAGTTATTTTTTCTTAACTGAAATCAAAAAGACAAGGTTCGATTCCTGGCTAGGGTATTAGATTTTTCAAAAATATAATAATGCCATTTTAGTTTTTGTTAAAATCGGGGACGCGAATCCTTTTAGCATTTTTCTTTTCGCTATCTCTTATGGTTTATGATATCCCCCTGAAAGCCCATCGAAATTGTTCCCCTGTATATATTGTGCACCCGTCTCTACTCAACCTATTTATATACCTACCTATGTTACTAGTTGTGCCCCGCGTAAGTCCCGTTTCCACAGAAATATCGGGATAAAAAGTAGCCTATGTTTTATTCCTGGTATCCAGCTACCTATATTCCAAGTTTAATCGCAATCGGTTCAGTAGTTTTTGCGTGAAAGAGTAACAAACTCACATACAATACATACATACATTCAAACTTTCGCGTTTATAATATTAGTAAGATATAGTAGGATAATATAACTTGTTCCAAATATAAAAACGGTCTCGACAGAGACTTTGTCTTCGGTTGTCCCTTTCGCACGCTTGCCAAGGCACCATCAAGGCACACAATGAGAGGTAAGTATTTAAAATTTGAGGTCTACTTTAAATTTGTGCAGGTCTTCATATCAGTATTGGGGTATATTAGGAGAGGTATATTACAAGTTTTCAGCTTGCCTCACTCAAATACCTACCCAAATATTGGCGCTAGGTCTCCGACTACATTCAGACAAGGACGTGTAAAGTTTACGTCCTCTCCCTCGGCTCCTTTTTACTGCCCGCAGTGAACCTTCCAGTTGTACGTAGTACTTCTTAATTCTATGGTTTGTACACCTTCACGAAACTAAATTGAATGCCTAACTAAACTAAATTAAATATGCCCCCGAAATTAAACAATTTACACGCATTTGAACTAGGTTTAAAAGTTTTCAGCTTGCCTCACTCAAATACCTACCCAAATATTGGCGCTAGGTCTCCGACTACATTCAGACAAGGACGTGTAAAGTTTACGTCCTCTCCCTCGGCTCCTTTTTACTGCCCGCAGTGAACCTTCCAGTTGTACGTAGTACTTCTTAATTCTATGGTTTGTACACCTTCACGAAACTAAATTGAATGCCTAACTAAACTAAATTAAATATGCCCCCGAAATTAAACAATTTACACGCATTTGAACTAGGTTTCACGAAAATGAAAATTCAGCAACACAGCTCCTCAACGCGTTCCCGCCAAAACATAACTGGCTAAGTAAATCAGCTTTACTTTACACTGGCTACTTTCCAAGCGACCATAATTAGTATTCAGTTCATAAATAATAAAGGTACCTACTCTATGGCAGTAACTAATTACTGTCACTGTCGAAAAGTTCAAAACAAATGTGATTTCATGTGTAGCATGGACGCGTTCGTATTTTCAAAAAAGTGTAATCTATAATGAAAAGATGTCTACTCGCGAAATTCTGACGCTGCAATTTGGGAATTATTCAAACTACGTCGGAGCGCATTTCTGGAATATCCAGGAACTAAGTTTTGATTACTCGGGCACTGTAAAGACTGAAGTGAATCACGATGTTTTGTACCGCGAGGGTCAGACGAGTAAGGAAGAACTTACTTTTACCCCAAGATTACTTCTAGCGGACCTGAAAGGGTCATTGGGAGCTCTATCTGTAAGAGGAGGGTTACCAGACGAGCCAGAATCAAATGACCTTTCCTGGGACCATGTTGAAACTGTAGAAGAACCGCCAGTGGTGAAAAATGAGTATTTACAAGACATTGATCAAGACCAACCACCTGATGTCGAGTCCAAAGAGTATAACTTCGAAGAAAATGTACAATCATGGACAGATTTCCTTTACCCCAGACTACATTCTAGAACTGTAAATATTGTCAATGAATATCAACATGGAGATGAAGGAGTAAGTATTGATAAGATATCTCGAATACCGCCTAAACTTTGACAGTCCAAGACTTAGTTACGAAAGTTTTGGAAAAATATTCTCAGGAGATTGTTACAATAACCTTAGTTAATGATTTTTGTTTTGTTACAGCAAAGCTTTGATATCTTCACAACTGGCAAATCTTTATGGAAATCAGATTATGGGTATTCATTTGATGATAACATCAGAAAATATGTCGAAGAATGCGACAGTATGCAAGGTTTTAATGTAATGCTTGATTGCACTAATGGATTTTCGGGGCTTGCTCTCGGTTGCATAGAGTTACTAGCAGACGATTATGGAAAACCTACTCTTGTACATCCAATTATTCCATCACATTTTACTGACACCAACCCAACAACTCAAGAAGAGAGGGATAAATCTACCGTGAAAGATTCCATGAGATTAGTCAATATTGCTCTATCAATACAAGAATTGTCTGAACACTCAAGTATGTTTGTCCCTATTTGTACAGGGGAGAAAGGATGGAGAAAGCCAGGCAATCCACGATTATTTGAACATGTAGATTACAAACCTGATTTATACTACCATTCCTCAGCTTTACTTGCATCTGCATTAGACACACTGAGCCAAAGATACAGAAGTAAAAACGATGCTTACACTCTATCAGATATGTGTGCAGATATGACAGGGTATGGAAGGAAAATGGCTGCTGCTTCATTAGGACTGCCTTTTGCAATGAAAGAGTCTCAATACTTAATAGAATACTTAAATGAAACAACAAAACCAATTTATTCAACTATTACACCAAGTTGTAAACTTGCTACTGATAAAATTTTCCAGCTAATAACTGTTAGAGGAGTGCCTGAAAACTATCTAAAAGCTCCACCAAAAGAGGCAAAGGAACAGATGAATTTACCAGCTTACAGATGTAATAATGTGAAAGAAATGTTTGAATTATACTTCCAAGCAAACAACTTCTTATCAGCAACAAATGTGATGGTTTGTGAAAAGCCTTTTGAAACAAATACGCCTTTTCCAAAGTTCTTTTCAGAGAGTCTAAACAAATATGGATTTATTGATTCTAATAATGTTGTTGAAAAAGTACAAAGCTGTGCAACCATAGCAGGGTACCATAATGGTAACTTTATCACTGATATGTTAGAGAAATTACATAGAGAAGTGAGCAGGATAAAGTTTGCTAAACTTCACAAATTCCGTGAAGAAGGCTTGGAGGCTGAAGATTACAGTGAATCCTTAAACAAACTCTCAGAATTCAAAGACAATTACGAAGACAATTTCGAACTGTAAATATCCAATATATTAAAATTAGTATTAAGAATAAAACAATGTGTTTAAAATTCATAATTATAATTTGATTTAGATAAAATAAATCACTCCCATTCACACATCTCTAATGTACATGAGTCTTTTCTACTGTAATCACGTTGAACGCTCCAGCGCTCGCTCTTTCATTCTCGTTATAAATGCTGCACCTTTGTTCTTTCTGAAGTTTTCATAGGGGTCGTTGAGGTTCACTCCAATACCTAGAATAAACAAGATGTTCGGTCAACAAACGTGAAATATTTGCGAAAATTATACAAGTGAGAGTGATGCAGCACACGCCACTCACAACTTTACGTACAGGTGCCGGCAAGTTAGTTGAAAAGTATCTGGCGTGGAGGGCTCGCAAGTATACTGCGCGAACTTACCCCCTCCACACTAAATATTATCTAATCCCAGTTAAGATTTACCTTTAAACTGATCCTGTCTGTCTCTAACATGCCCCCCGCTGATAGGCTCCGCGATGCCCTGCCCGGACGCCCCAAGCCCGCCTGCACTCCAGCCCATCTTCTGAAGCAGCTGGTGGCCTTTGTTACTTGAGTCTATACCACCAGATGTAGTTGGATATGCACCACCCCTGAGGGTAACAAAATAGTTAAGAACCCTTTCCTTGCAGCCGGGTAAATCACAATGACAATTTTATTTATATACAACTAGCTGCGCCCCGCGGTTTCACCCGCGCAAGTTGCGAACCCGCGTTATTCGAACACCTACCTACCGCAATGCAATAATCCACACTTAATCGGTCGCCCATTGAACTTCCCTAGTCGTCCGTTTAAGTGCAGAGTTTTGCACTGCGGTAGGTAGGTGAAGTAAGGTAAAGTCTGTATTTCATCAGTAGGTGACGATAACGATGACGAAGGATGACAATGACGATCAATGACGATGGATGACGATCAATGACGATGGATGACGATCATGATGATGCCACTCTACATAACTTACCCTACTACCCCTGTGTCGATTTTCATTCATTGAATTGTTATCACCCGCGTAAGTCCCGATCCCGGGGAATTTTCGGGATCAAAAGTATTCTATATTACTCTCCATCATTTAAACTATCCCTATGCAAATTTTCATCTAATAAATAGTTATCACCCGCATAAGTCCCAATCCCGGGGAATTTTCGGGATCAAATCCCGCGTGATTTACGGGATCATAAGTATCCTATGTTACTCTCCATCATTTAAACTATCCCTATTCAAATTTTCATCTAATAAATAGTTATCACCCGCGTAAGTCCTGATCCCGCGGGATTTTCGGGATCAAAAGTATCCTATATTACTTTCCATCATTTAAACTATCCCTATGCAAATTTTCATCTAATAAATAGTTATCACCCGCGTAAGTCCCGATTTCGCGGGATTATCGGGATAAAAAGTATCCTATGTCCTTCTCCTGGTTCTAAGCTACCTCCCCACCAATTTTCAGCTAAATCGGTTCAGCCGTTCTTGAGTTATAAATGGTGTAACTAACACGACTTTCTTTTATATATATAGATTATTAACTGACATGGTATTTATTACTAGAGGATTTGACTTTGATTTTATTCCAAAGTATTTCCCACACTTCGATGACTATTTTAATAGAAACTAAGAGTCTAAGAGATGCCATTTCTAATTTCAATTGGACGAGATGAGCACCTGTGGCCGAACACGGAATATCAGAGATGCAGTTTAAGTCCTGTTTAAACGTGATATTTACTACCTATGTTCTTTTTGTTTCAATATTTTAAATTAATAATTAGTATATAACTTACATAAAACTAGGCGGTGTGGGCGACCGGGACCGCTCGACGCGGCGTGAGCGCGGCGACTCGCGGGGCCGCTCCCGCTCCCGCGACCGCGAGCGGGAGCGGGACCGGGACCGAGACCGGGATCTTCTACGACCTGAAGTTAATACATACATTTTAAATAAATCAACACCTATCAATTTAATAACGCTAATATAAATTATAATTATATTTTATTATAATTTTTTTAATTTATAATAATTATTAATTTAAAAATTTAATATAAGCACAGAAAGTATGGCCATACGTAAGTCTAAATAGACTTTTTTTTTCCGATGTTGTGCTCGTATTATGAGCAAGGAGACCTCGAAACGTCGAGCTTTCAAAAAATGTTTAAATATAATAAAAGCAATGAGATGAAATACGAGAAATTAGTTTTATTTTCAGTTATTTTTCTTCTTTTCGTGTGGGCAGTGTAACCTAGTGGTTTTTTTGAGGCGCCCTAAAGCCTCTAACTTGACATCAAACAACCACCGGGAAAGACTGCTTAACGTGCTTTCCGAAGCACATTAATATAGTATTTCACGTTAGCTTGAATAGGCAGATGTTTTAATCTGGGTATCTAATTGAGAAAGCTCAAGTTGATAAGCCTCTAATTAATGGCCATAAGGGTACATCCGCATACGCAGGATGATTGCTTAGCGCCTGGAGGCAGCGATTCACAACGAAAACGGTCTAGAAAGCAACCGGCCGCATTGAACGCTTGGCGCCTACCTGTGTATCTTGTAAGAATGCAAGCCACTAGGCGCCAAGCAGCCGCCTGCCTATGCGGCCGTAGCCTTGGGGACCCGAGTCTGTAACTAATAGACGCCCGGCTATAGACTAGTTGTCTTACTTTCTCGGTCTCTGTCTCTATCCCTCCGACTGTGCGACTTTCTCCTTGGTGAGGGTGACCGTGACCGGGACTTAGCAGGAGAAGGTTTTTCCGGCGTTCTGCTTTTCGACCTATGGATATAAATAATGTTTTTTTTTTATTGAACACTAAATATTATGAATTACATACGCACCGTAAAATATAGGTAGCACAATAGAGCGAATTTCCTTAGAACTAACATTTTCAGGCAACCTTTGGTAAACGTTTGGATCTATTTAAAACTGTACTAAATTTCATTCTAACAGCTTAATCGTTCTTTTTGACCCATCACGTATGTCATACCAAGCGTTGCTTAACCCGTACGATCATTTAAAGTAGCATATATCTTATTTCTACCCTAAAACTAACCCTGTACCAAATTTCATTCCAATTGGATCCGCCGTTATTTGAGTTATAAATAGTACGACACGACTTACTTTTTTATAGCTGCGTTCCCCTCGCGTAAGTCCCGATCCCGTGGAAATTTCGGGATCAAAAGTAGCCTATGTCACTCCTCGGTAATGTAGCTTTATATAGGTAAAAGAATTTTAAAAATCAATCCACTAGTTTCGGAGCTTACCCCCAAAATACATACACACATCCATACAATCCAATGTTACCTCTTTATAGTATTAGTATGGAAGATTGAGCAAAAAAGTAGTCAGGGGATCATGCCAGGGTTTCCGCCAAAAACGTGTGAATGTGTGTACAAAAGAGAAAATTCCAAATTGGAAATTTTCTGTAGTTTGTTTTAGCTTTAGAGCTAAAACACACTAGATACTTGTTATCACGGCATTGATATAAAATTTGTTTTTTTTTTCGGGTAGGTAATAATAGTAGGTACTATTATCTATTTAAAACTAAGCTACCAAAGGATAAGTCACAGTTGGAGTCCCGCAAGGAATCATCCTAGGGGCCGTTCTTTATTTGGTTTACGATAAAGACTCTGGAAAAAAAAACATGATTTATCTTTACCTGTAAACTCTGCCGGGCGGTGTGGGTTGTTTCTGTAAATCTTTTGGTATAGGACTCGGAGATTTTGATTTCTCTCTAAATCCTTGCGCGATAGCTTCCTCTTTCATTTTCCTCGCGACATTTTTCGCTTTGTAATACTCATAGAGGCCTAATTTCTCCCATCCCTCACTGAAATTTTAATAAAGGTATTTTGCATAGCAGGGTTATTTGTATCTGTAGTCAATAGAATTTAGCCTAGATTTAAAGTTTGATCTACTTATAACAAATATTTGATGGACTAAATCTAAGCTAAACGAAATTGTTATTGTTCAAGTTTATTAACCTATGTATTTACAATGAATGTACCCATAGTATAAGCCTAGTTGTCTATGTTGAGTCCAAATTCCGGATTCCTTATTCAGAGTAATAAGATAGTATGGAAACAGCTCTAGACAGCTATTAAAAATGTCTCCCTGTATTAATATTTCGAACACTTCAAAATTAGCTCTAGACAGCTATTAAAAATGTCTCCCTGTATTAATATTTCGAACACTTCAAAATTTAAAACATAAGTGAGATATACTAGAGGCTTTTTAATTACCTATACAGCGTGTTTCGACGATGATCATTTAAGCCGAAAGGGAGTTGTTCTAGACGTCTAGTCGAACAACTTTCGATCTACGACTTTTAAAAATACTAAAAAAAACCGAAATTTTTGAGTTAATATTTCACTGAAATAATAGCTGGTTTTGAAAATAAAGGAAATTAAAGTTTTGATTGTAGTTGTCCAATCTGAATGAAATAACAAAATAAGGTCAATGACCTCTAACTCTAAGAAACAGCTGATTTTCAAGTAAACTTTTAACTTGAAAACTACTTCTAATTTCGAATTTTCATAAGTTGTTCGCCTAGACGTCGTCGGAACACGCTGTAGAATTTAATGGTCTATCTAATGGGATACAACTCTTAAATGGATGATTTACATTATTAGTATAATAAACTTTTAAAACTAAAATAAAATTTAACTGGTATAAATGAGTATGAAGTATACTGACTTGTCCCTCGGCCGCTCGTGGTTGGGCGACGCGTAGAATGCATCGACGGCAGCGAGCAGCCTTTCGTTGGGAGGAGCCGGGGGCGGCAGTCTTATTTTAGCGGGGTCTAGCGGTTTGTATTGGTCTTCTTCCAACTAAAATCAATATAGACTTATTTATGCAGGTCCTTAGTACTTTAGTTAGACACCATAGTTCAGCGAGAAAATAGTGGATTAAATTTGTATAGAAACAGCTTATTAGGCTTAGATCAAACTATATTTATTCCGATATTGAAATAGAACTCATTTTCCGATTTTAATAACGTTGTATTTATTATTTTCAAATATTCCAACGTCTACATTGAGGAAGGAGTCTGTAAAAACTCCGAAACGTCGGAACGGCACTGCGACAACGCTAAAAATAATAAAAGAAATGAGATTACAATATTATTCGAGTTTGTTGGATTTAAACCGGTAAACGAGTTTTATTTGAATTGAACATCGCGAAAACAGAAAAAAAAGACGTTGAGGCTTACGCGAGTAAGACCGCGGGGCAAAGAAAAAGCTAGTGTCCAATATATTTCAAATGCATATGTATACAAGATGTAACAGGTAAGCCCTTTTAATCCGAAAGGGGGTTGTTCTAGACGTTTAGGCGAACAACTTTTGTTCTACGACTTTTGAAAATTCGAAGTACCTTTCGAAAAATTTAGGTGTAAAGTTTACTTGAAAATCAGCTGTTTCTTAGAATTCGAGGTCATTGACCTTATGTTGTTATTTCATTTAGTTTGGTCTACTACAATCAAACCTTCAATTACCTTTATTTTCAAAAACAGCTGTTTTTCCAGTGAAACATAAACTCAAAATTTTCAAAAAAAAAGTTCGAATTTTCAAAAGTCGTAGAACAAAAGGTGTTCGCCTAGACGTCTAGAACAACCCCCTTTCGGATTAAAAGGGCTTACCTGTTACATCTTGTATAAGATTTCATAAAAAGCGGTCATGCCGTTTCGGAGGCGTATGAGAACACTAGGACAAGACAATTCTATATTTTAAGAAGAAATACCTGAACAAGAGGAACCATCAATCCAGCTGGTAGTTCAAAATACGGTACAGAGGGCATCAAATCTTCATTGTTGATTTCAGGGAATGGGGGAAATCCAGGGGGAGGTTTACTAAGATCAGGAAGACCATTTTGGAATGCTAGAGGAGGTTCCTGGGGCACAAACCCGGGAGGAGGCACGGAGAAATTCACATTTGGTAGGTTCGATAAGTCTGGTTCTTCATTATCGTTTTTGTTCTGCGTAATCTGATCAAATGTCTGACTGTCATAGCTATTCTCGTTCCCACTTATACTGTTATTAGAAGGATAGTTATCCCCGCTTTCGCTCCCAAACTGATTATTCGGAAAGTTCTGCTCATAACCACCCATTTGCTGGAAGTTTTGATCGTTAAAATTGTTTTGGAACTTCGACATTTTTGATTGATTCATATTATCGTTGCTATGGTCATTGTTCTGCATTTCTAGAGCCTGTTTTTGCATTTCCAACTGTTGTATTTGCTGCATTGTGTGCGCTACGAATGCTTGGTGTTGCGATTTATAGCTGAAAGTGAAAATGAGATCACCGATATAGGACCTATAGTTGCTAATAGGAAACTAATGAATACTAAGGTACATACTTTTCGAAAGCAGACTTTGTCTGTTGCGTCAAATGTGCGATAGCGTTAGAATGCTGCGATATCAAGTTATTCTGGTACTCCTGGTACGACGTGGTGGGACTCTTCATTTTCTCAATTACTGCAGTCTCGAAATAATTCGATTTAGATTCCCAGAGCCGAAGAAGTTTATTCAGTTTAGCTTCCTGCTCTTCTGTGATGGCTGAAACAGCAAAATAATGAAACCGATGTCGTATGAGCCTTTAACATCAAGCATGTTGTTACCTGAGGCCTTATTCTGCTAGTTACTTGCAGTTGTATTGACTTAGGCAAGTCTCAGGATAAGAGTACGAGTTAGTAGTCTCAGATTTCTTGTGTGTTAATCTTTATGTACTGAGAGCTATCTTAGACAATGAAACTGAAAGTAAATAGCAGAATAAGGCACCTGGACGGTGCAAGCTTCAGGTCATCATTGATGGAACGATAAGATGCTTTATAAAGATGACAAACAGAGACCTACATCTCGAGGGCATTATTATAAATATGTTACCTATACTGGCATTGCAAAACATTGGAACCACCACATTTTCCAAATTTTTCTTGAGATCTTCTGCGTTTTTGCGTGCACTGTAATTAGGAATAATTGCATAATAGACACCAGATTTATTATGAAACGAGACAGGTTGGAACTAAACTAAAAGACAATTGATGTGCATTGAAAAGTTGTTATCAAAATAATATACTACTGCATACCCCTTAATATTTTATTTACTCCCTTTCATAAAATTTAAAGTCATAGTTAAAGATGATTATTTTTTGCTATTGGAGATTATCGAATGTCATGACGAAGAAAATGGGTATAAGTATTTAAAGTATGCTTTATATCTAAATGGATATTATACTTTATATTCATTTAGATATAAGTATACATTACAATACATATAACATAGATATATGTAATATGAAATAAAAGATCTCAGAAGTGAGGGACCTACACAAGACATACTATTTTTTTGTTTTATATGTACTTTTGGAAATTGTTTTGAATAGTCCAAAATTTTGAATAAACCATGTTCCTACATTAATATCCGATTTTTTTTCAATTAATAATATACAACAAACAGTGCAAACCTTAAATATTTTCTGAGTTAATATAACTTATTACAATTGCTGCAAAAATATACACAAAAAGCAAACATAAAATCCCTAAGAAACATTAGTGACAAAGACCCAAGAAGTGTTTTGAACAACAACAATAATAATAGAATATTATTAACTAACCAATGATGTAAAACATCGTTGACCAAATAAATGATGTGAAGTTTCTGTGTGAATGCAGCACCGGGTTGTGTGACTTTCCTCAGTAAATGCTGCGATATCACCTTCCCAGCTTCATTTGAGATTGCATGTTGGAGTATCCAGCCTTTTCCTGAAACATATTTTTATATATCAACTTAACTATTGGAGTCCAGACTAAGCAAAATCCTGTATTGACCACTAAGATAGTGTTAATATGAAACAAAAATCTTCAATAACTTACCTATGCAAGTAATTAATTATCATATTTACATTTTACCAGGTCTTAATCATGTTTTATTTAAAATATTAGCAATTAAAAAAAAAGAAAAGAAATAATAGTATGCGATTAAGACCAGATAAAATGTAAGTATGTTAACAAATCGTGTAAATTTAGAAAGTAAACTAATAACCTATCAGCTGTGGATCAAATTGACTGATTACAGGCTCAAAATTTTACAGCTTTTCAAGGCAAAACAGTCACATATCAATCTGTCACAGTGGTCACAGTAGACTTGACTCACAGATAATGTGTAGTTGATTTAACACTAGCAAGGTTATGCTTCTATTTAGGTGGCTGAAACATAATGCCTGGATATTTACCCGACGAGATACTATCCTTAGTGCAAGTGTCAATAATAGGCTGCAATATGGTGTCCAACTCGGATAAACTGATATTGTTGTCTTCTGCCATTAATTGTATCTTTTCCAACTGAGCCTTGCTTACCAGCTCATTTATTTTAACTTGCTGCTGTTGGATGAGTGCCTACAACCAAATTATTATTTTAAAACTATTCTTAGTGAGAAAATTTGCAAGTAAATCCATTACTTTAATTAATTAATTATATAAACAATCATCTAGATACATAATTAATTTTTTTTTAAATTTAAACTTTCATTTTAAAATGATTAAACACAGCAAATATGAAAAAAAACATATTTTAAAAGTTTTATCCCAAAGATGCATCTCAATCGGTTTAGTAGTTTTGGTGTACTGTATCAGCTTGGTTGAAGTACCTATCAAACATGCAAAACTTTTGTGTTTATAATCTACTTAGGAAGTAGGTTAAAGCTGGAAAGGAAATGTTTACACAGTATATTAATCATTATTTTATCATCATTATGAAATAAAATCTAGTGATAATATTGTTTGTTTATAATATTAAGGGCAGGGATATTTTTATCAGCAATTATGGGATATCACGGGATTGATAAATTTATATAAATTGCTGCACCCTGCAGTTACCTATATCATTCTGAACTATGTCACATATATCTAGAGGTTATTAAAATAAGTACATAATAAAGCAAAAAGTAGCATTTGATCATTTATAATTTCATGAAAATCAGTTTAGCAGTAATTGCAAAAATTGGTTTATATTTGCCCAGAAATTCAATAAATAGGTACATCTAAGAATTAATTCATAAAATAGAACAATCATTTTCTTTTGAAGTTGGTTAAAGATAAACAAACTTTCACTATTAATACCAAACTTTCATTTCAAGCTTTATATTTATAATCACTAATACAGAGTGTTCTGACAATGACTGTATAATGAAAATGCAGAATAGTTAGATCTTTACATACATAGCTATCTAGATTTTTAACTTTTATGTTAATGGAAAGAGTAAAACTATGAAAACAATGTGGAACTCACAGAATGCTGAGCGTTTAGATTATTTTCCGATTGTGTGATTTGTTCTCTGAGTATGTTGATCTGTGTGGTAAGGTTGTCGGTGTCTGCGAGTGTGGGCGGCGGCGCGGAGTTGGCGGCCAGCCACTGCTGCAGCGCCGGCGCCGCCGCCATGGACGCCGCCAGCCCGAGCGCCGCAGACGTACCACCCCCCTGTTGGGGCATTACATATTGCCTGTTCTGTGCCATATAAGCCCCGCTAGGAGCCGTCGCCTGGCCACCGGCCGATTGCTTTAGAACTATAAACAGCGGAGGTTCATTTAGTTCGGTTTCATTGCAAGATATCATAGCACGTTAACTCATACGTCTTCCGTTCGTCATTTGTGTATGCTTACTTGCTTGCTCCGTCGTCACTTTGTACTGGTAGTAGTTGAAGTACTCGCCGCCGTATAGGAAACTGAATTTTGGATTGTTCTTCTGTTTCGTTTTGGTCATTTTCTCGAATTCGGGCCCATTTCTTGCGACGAACTGGGCCAGTTTATCGATTATGTTTCTTAGATCTTGATCTGAAAAATAACTCGATTCAGATACTCGTTCAACTCCAAATATGTTTACTTGTGTTTCGATAGGCCGAAAGGTATTTAAAATTAGATAAAAATACCTTGAGGTGGCTGCGGGAGCTCCATTTTTTAGCTGGTTGTTGAGGTTATCTGTTATCAATGTTAATTTATTGTAATAATTTCACAATTACGTCCCACATTATCAAGCATCAATAACATAAGTTATTGTTTCTAACAGTTCACACTTTACACACGTTTCTATGGTTTACCGAAATACATCAACTCGTAAACGCAATATTCCGCCATTTGTAATTTTGACGGCATTTGAAAGGAGGAGATGGGGGAGGGAACTGAAGCAGAGGGAGAGGGGTGTAGACAACACAGATCAAGAAAACACAGATGTATAAAAAGTCGGCACCAGAATCAGTGATTTCTGATTCAGGGCCATGCTGCGCCTATTTGATTTAGAACGACAGAACACACTAATTTAGTACCACGGACGTCCAGGAGGGGCGCGTCAAAACGACACCACAGTAAAATGCCTCTTTTTAAGGAAAATCATTTCCAGTGGCAGTCGTATAAATTTGAGTTTGCAAGTGGGATAACATTTTTTTTTAATCTGTAGCTTTAAATGACCAATAGAAAGATTTCCGGAAGAACGAATGATTACTAAATGTTACCATACCATACCATACCTGTTTCGAAGACAGTGAAAAAAAACTAGTAACATTTTACTGTCATTGTCACTGTCTGTTTGACGTTCCACTAGTTGTCGGTTTTTTTGTTTTCAGTTTGTGGTTTTTGTTTTCGTTTGCAGGCAGTGGCTGTTTTCGCATCATAAAAAAATAATAATTTCCAGACAACAGAATTTGCAAGTACGCAAAACTTTGTTTAAAATGAATAGTCCAAGATTTACCGTTCTACAACATTATTTTCTTATTATTTATTTAACATGATCTCCTTTGATTTGTAGCCGACATGGGACGCCGAAAATCGAAAAGGAAGCCTCCGCCAAAACGAAAAGCTATTGAACCTTTGGACCAACAGTTCAACTGCCCTTTCTGTAACCACGAAAAGTCCTGTGAAGTGAAAATGTACGTTCGATCCATACATTCCATCCATTTTTGTTGTCATCTGATAAACAGTCTTGTCTAACTGGTATTTGTTACTTTTGCAGGGATCGAGCTCGAAATACAGCAAGAATACAATGTCGAGTATGCTTAGAAGATTTCCAGACAACCACTAACGTATTGTCGGAACCTATAGATGTGTACAATGACTGGGTTGATGCTTGTGAAAGTGCCAACTAACTTTACAATGTAAACAAATAATCCTCTTGCTTGAAAAAACTGCTCTCATTTTTGGGCATGATTGAAATGAATAAGTGCTAATCCTCCAATCCTAAGTCTTCAGGTTTTTACCAATCAGCTCAAGAGTCTCTTAGACAAAAGACAATTTATGTGTAGAATTACTTTTTCCAGTTTGACTCCAGCCATAATAACTTTAAATTCCACTGGCCAGACGTTTTTTCTGGTTTTACTATGAATACATACTGAAATCAGTAATTTTATGTATTGATCTGTGACTGAAACCATAATTAGTAAATAATCAGTAATATTTATGTGTCCTAACAGCACTAAGCAGTTTTTATAAGTAATGGGGCACTTAAACCTAGGTATTCTTAATGTTAAATGTACTATATTTATGAAATCATTTAAATAATCTTATTAAATTCTTAATTCTCAGCTGATCATTATTATTTATTCATTTACTATTTGTTGCTCACAATATTTAATCTTTTTAGCTTATTTGTGTATGCTTACCTAATCAATATATCTAATACTTATATTAATCTTATTAGATTAATATTGTGTGCAATATTATGTTTTGAGTATTTTCAATACATTTTCTGTGCATGCGCTAAGCTAGCAAGACAAGTATCAAAACGCCTGAACTACCAGCAATTGGATTTCAGACACCACTACATTCGGTTGTAGGATGCCGAAAAGTGGACACTTAGCCTAATTAAAATACTTACTATTATGGAAAAACTCATAGAGCTAGAAACATTAGCAAATATTTGCAGACCATTGTCTCACACAATTACCAGCTTTTTTTTCATGAAAAATAAATGTCTTTGGTTAAACACCATGACAATGGAGTATAAATATTTGAGAATAGATGATGTAACTTTTGTTTGTACATATTATATGCAATCCCATTGTTAACTGTTGGATTATGTAGCATTCTAGATAGCTATAAAATTTATAACTTTCAATAATCTAGGAAAAATCTGAAATACATCAACAATCTGTTATCAGTGGTAGTTTGAGTAATATAACATTTACTCCTTTTAGTACTTACCAAAAATTTGTTACGCCTTCACGCGAAAACAACCGAACTTAATCCGGCATCGGCCGAACATACGTTAGAGTGTTATTAGACTAAGAGGGGATCTTTGGTAACGTAGCTTACTTAGTACCAGACTAATGTGGTGGAGCGAGAATTGAAAATTAGTATTAGTATTATAACATTTTGAAAATTTCTGTAGCCCTCCGTAGCATGTAAAATAGTTTTCTTTTTATTTTCGCGTCTAGCTCATCATGTAGGGTATCGTTAGAAGTACCTATTATAAACTGCGGGAGCACTGCTAGTTATTCATAAAATTTATATTATAAAAATGTAAATCTATTTATAAAATCCTACTCATAATATGATAAAGCTGAAAGTTTGTATGCGTGTATGTATGTGTGTTTGTTACTCAATCACGCAAAAACTACTGAACCGATTGCGATGAAACTTGGAATATATGTAGCTGGATACCGGGAATAACACATAGGTTACTTGTTATCCCGATAATTCTGCGGGATCGGGACTTGCGCGGGTAAAACCTCGGGGCGCAGCTAGTAAGTAAAAAAAACATGAAAAACTTTATCAATCACTTTATTTCGCAACAGTAGGTAATTGTACATAATTCCCTATGTACTACATGGCTTATTTAACAGGGCGACAAAATAGCATTGTCGCTTAATTAACTGTTTATATTAAAATCTTGGTTTAGGCAAGCACTATAATTATTCTAGTTAGATAGCTAGACTAGACCATTCACGACAATTAGATATGGAAAATAACAGGCTTATGGCCGAGTCTTATGTGGTCAGTGACAGCAGTACAGTCTGTAATCCAGTACAATTTTAATTTGCTATTTCGACTACTTAGTTACGACACCTAGTATTCATTCAACCCAGTTGATTAGATGATTTGATAAGTAAACTATTTATATATTGTCTGTTATACGTCCAGTATCACTTTTGACTTTTAGGACTTTTGGAAGGCGTGCGTGGAGCCGAAGGCAACATGTAGACCCTTTTCAATAACAATTTTACTCACAAACTATGAATTAGAGATTATCCCTGTCTGCACTATAAAATGCAGCCAAGGACAACCACAAGATTGGTAGAGCTATTGAGAAATCTATGGATGAAACAATTATTTATTTCTTGTTAGTTCAGGAACATAATAAATTAAAATAATGGATTGATTGACTTCATGTTTTTAAATAATCTTGACGTCGCGGTTGTCGCAGTAAAATGAATACTTAGTTCTATACGTAACAAGGACTGGTTCTGAAAATCCAAGTCAGTGGATTCTGTTACTGACCCCGTAAAAATCTGCCATAAGCCAATTTGATTAACGAACATTATAATGGAATGTTTAATGAATGACTACTTTAAACGATAAAAGCAACATTTAGCGACCGTTTTTTTCTCATTTCATGTTCGTATAACTACTAATTTTCGTGCCTTATTAATTGACGGATTTTACTACAAGTGCATTTAAGTACACCGCTTATTATAAAATTGTACTAAACTGTAAAAAGAAAAGCTTTGCTACTAATAATTGTAACAACAATAGTAGAATTCATTTTGAGAATATAATACTTAGTATTTCGTTTAACATCTTAAAATCTAATATATTAAAACATTTATCAATTTTATACCTAATTATTAACAGAACAGCATCGAGCTAAATCACATTTTCCTTAATAAAATAAATAAAACATTAATTTAAATTAATCGTTAAGTTATACAATGTGTTTCAGCAAGGGTATCGTTATCCGAATGGAAGTTTTCGAGAAGTCGACGAACAACTTTTGTTCCACGACAACTCAACTCTTTTATTTCTTGAACGAATCTCAAAAGGACATTAGTAATTTTAGGATTACTTAATTAAAAACTAAAGTTCGATTTTTAGTAGGTATTATAAAAGCCTTTTCCCAAACAACCCACCCTCCGGAATCCAATCCGGAACTAAGAAATTTGCGCCACGTGAGTCCTAATTGAATAATAATTATTCTAAAACATAGTTTTCAAAATATGTTCCAACTTTCGAGAGTCGTAAAAAAGTTGTCTACTTAACAGTCCTCTTTCAAACTACACTACCCTCACCGAAACACACAGTACAATACAAAAGTTACATAATAAATTGAGCTATTACCTAGACTTACAACCCAGGGATGTCTTGTAACCATGTCAAAGTTCTAATACAAAATTGCATCTACTGAAGAAACTTAATTTATATATTTACAAAAGCTACAACTTAATAATAAACAAGGGACGTGACATAGTTACAGAGACGCATACCACCTCCCATCCTTGTGCACAAGCCGTGTAAAGAAGGTCTATAAATGTGTCAGGTCAGCTCACTAAATACAATCGTGTAAATAAGTTATTTAGTCTGTAACACATAATTAATTACGCAAAAAATAATGTTTAAAGTTCCAATTATAACTTGTCATCGGTTAATCCAATCATTTCACTTGGGTGAAAAAAGGTGATATGGTTATCACCTCTGAACTATTTTACCGGGGTGATATCATCCAGGTAAAGATAGTGGAATAAACCATGTCATCACAGTCCATCCGGCAAGGTGATGGTTGCAAAGCGGCAATGAAATTAAATTCCATTCATATACAATTTCTGACATCACAATTCAATCGACAGGGAGCATCGAGAAAAGGAAAGTATGTCTTTACGTCCCACGACATAAACTTACACACTTTTAGTATAGTGAAGTAGCCGCTAAAGATCGTTACTGTAACAAGTTTTAATTCTATAAATATTATTTTCTGCACAATTATTATTGAGTGCCGAAAAGTAACGTAAAACTCAACCAATACGTCTAAATAATAATATATTTTCGGTACACTGCTCAGAATGATCACGAAACTCGTGGTATATTGATACATTCCATATCCACAGACAAGCATAATGGACCATTTAGACCGTGCCGTTTAAACTGTTTCATAGTATACTCCCTTACTTATAAAATATTATTTACACATGACTAAGTTATGTGACGTTTGTCTCTGTCTGTCAACTTTGAAACTTCATGTGACAGTAAAAGACAAACGATGCATAATTATGTAGCACATTAATTAGCGTTTATAAGTAAGGGGGAAAGTGTCTAAGGGTCGTTAAACATCTCTAGATACCGAGGTTTAGTACAATCAATGGTTTGAAACAACGGCACCGTATAAAAGGTTCAAAAGGATCAAAAATAACACCTGTCTTTTGATAAGCCTAAAATAAACCACCGGAATGATATTAACTTCATACAAACATGATTATATAAACAGTCCCATATAATTATAAAACGATTTCTGTTAAACATCCAACAATAATAATAAATAATGCACACTTAAAGCGTTAAACAATGCATAGTCCAATTAACATTTAGTCCTATTATAAAAAATGTGAAAATTTGAGTGTTAGTTTGTTTAATACTCCAAACTAAACCGATTGCGTTGAAATTGGATATGTATCGGTCACCCGGACTAAAAAAAAGTCTGCTTTTCTTATTATATCTCAGGGGATCAGAACTGACGCAGGTGAAACCGTATAAAACAGCTAGTAAGTACATAAATCAGAAGTTTCCCATGTCTATAAAGGAATCATATTGATCGAAACTGTCCACAGTTTGGTCATCTGAAACTGGAGATTGGTTTAAACTTTTACTGGGAGAACGAGTCACATCATCATCATCATCTTCATCACCAGAATCACTGTTACTATCTATGTACTCAAACAAAAACCTTGGAGGTACCCCAGATACTCCCGAAGTGCTATCGACTTCAAAACAACTCACAGCTTTCAAACCGTTTTCAACTTCTATAACATCTTGCGAATGAGAAAGCAAAGCATCATCGTACCTATTGAAATCACTCACAAAATTCGACGAACTAGCATCCTCCGTGAACTGACCAGAATCACCAATTTCCGAAGCGTTTGGCGACAGATTCAAGTTGAAAGACTGCGGTATATTCAATATACTAACATCAGTTTCGACTTTTGCCGGTAAAACTTCGTCGTTCTTTAGAGATATCGAGTTATCCTCTGATAAATCACCTTCTGCATTCAACGTGATGTCAAAATTGTCTTTCTGTTCCAAATCCTCGACACATTTGGTCGAATCATCGCTACTATCAGAGACAATTAATTCCATACTTCGATCTAAAATCCCCGTGTCCGTACAAGTTGACATTTCATCTTCAAATACGATTTCCACGCTTCTAATTCTCATAAGAGGCATTTTAGCTGGAGAAACTTCATTCCCTTTAGCTGTTTTCAGTGCCTTATGGCTGATATCTTGTATAGATTCGGTACATTCACTAACATCGTCGTAGTCGATTTCGTAGCTTCTTAGATCTGAAATGCAAGGGGCTGATTCTGTAGGTTTAGGTGAGGTTAAGTTTCTATGTGTATCGTGAGTGTCGGTGGTATGCGCGTGCGATCCCTAAGGTTGCTTATCTTATTGTATAGTCGTGCCGAGGTCGAGACAGCCTTCCTCTTGCATCTTCGTTAGGAACTTGAACGCTCTCGATTGTTCGTCTGTCTGTTTGACCATATCGATGAGGGCCAGCAGTTTTTTGATGCCAATGAAGATTCTGGAAAAATAAGATTCGTGTTTAAAGGTCTGCCAAGGGAAAAATGAGTTTATTGTATCGATTTTATGAACAATACAGCTAGGCCGATCTTGAGTGATCGGCAGCGCTTGGTGAGGTCATTATTTGGATGGATGACCGATAATTTGTGTGGCGAAAAATCCCTTTCTTGAGCTTCTCCGTGCTTTGGAAGGTCCGTTAAAATCCGTCCTATTATAAATAACAACCGGAACCAACTACGTTCCGGTTGTTATTTATAATAGGAGTCGTAAAGTCAAGTTAGCGGCTTAAGGGCAACCTCTAACTTTAGGTTAGCCACACGACCACACAAAAAAGAAAGAAGACCCAGCCCCTACGAGGAATAAATAGACTGGAGATCTAACTTCTCTATTAAATTCGAAAAGAAAAGGTTCCACGGTCACACAGCAGCAGATGCACACACTGACATGTTCCGTACAGTATTACGTATGATCGACCAATGGCGGACGATCTTTAGTGACAGACTGATGGTCCAATCATCGATCTAGGCCCCGCAACCACTGTTTGCGTGGAACATGTTTTCAAACGATTGCTACTTCCATCATAATATACATTCGAGTTCGTTGCCCAATCCCCAGTAGATTGGTGGTGTTCGTTCACAATGAAGAAAAAAATTGTGGTCCTTCGAGTCAGAATTTTAAACTACAGATTTTTAAAAATTTCATATTGGTTGTGAACCGATTATGGCCATTGGGAAATTGCCCAGTGTCAAGTATTATTAATTTATGCAAGTTATTTGCATCGAAAAAGTCAAGTCGTCATAGTTAAAGTAAAGTCTAGGGAATCATTTGTAAACACGGCGGCCATTTACAAAGATTGTTCACGGAGCTTTGGAGACAACGCTTAACTCCATGTTTTGCACTGATTTTCACTTTCAGTCCACCTTCACGAAACTAAATTGATTAATATGCCCCCGAAATTAAACAATTTGCACGCATTTGAACTAGGTTTCACAAAAATGAAAATTTAGCACCACATCTCCTCAACGCGTTCCCGCCTTAACTCTAATCTACAGTTGAACTGCAGGCTGCATGGAGCACAGTGCACAACTGACCTCGCCCCGCGCATGTCCTTCCGTATCTTCTGCAGGTCCTGCTTGGAGAAGGCGTCGCTGTCCTCGAGCACGGCCAGCACGTGCTCGGGGGTGGACAGGTTGGGCACGTGCAGGATGCCCGTGAAGGCAGACAGGATCTCCATGTCCTCCAATACTTGTCTAAGGAAAAACAACATTATAACGTTTAAAGAAGTAACATGCAGTGCCATCTATGTCCAAACTAAGTTACAATAAGAAATAATCGGCTCGTTAGCCTCGACCCCAAAATTGACAGCAGATATTGCATTAGGAAGAAGTCCATTTATTTTCATGGTAGACCGCGTTGCTATTTAGTCCGCGTAAAGGGAACGAGGAATATGTTTAACACATCTTACTAATATTATAAACGCGAAAGTTTGTATGCATGTATGTGACTTTGTTACTCTTTCACGCAAAAACTATTGAATCGATTGCGATGAAACTGGAATATGGAGTATAGGTAGCTAGAGACCTGGAATAACACAGGCTACTTTTTATCCC
Organism: Idaea dimidiata; assembly: GCA_949358125.1. NCBI lineage: Eukaryota > Metazoa > Arthropoda > Insecta > Lepidoptera > Geometridae > Idaea > Idaea dimidiata. The sequence goes on along the minus strand of OX442332.1, from coordinate 20,208,226 downwards.
GATATTCTCGAGGGAACGGGACTTACGCGGGTGAAACCGGGGCGCAGCTAGTAAGATATAATCGGCCCGTTAGCCTTGACCCCAACATTGACAGCAGATATTGCATCAGGAAGAAGTCGATTTATTTCAGTGGTGCTTTTCGACTTCGGAGGTTTGCGTTGTTTCGTGATTTTTGTACTGTTATACAACAAGCGCCATCTAAAAACATACAGTTTACGCCTGTATGTCAAACCGTATGCACATTGGCAAGCTATCCCTAATACATTAATTAATCTATGTATGGTTCAAAGTCGCTCAGCGGGCTATGGAACGAGCTATGCTCGGCGTTCTCTGAGGGATCGCATCAGAAATGAGGTGATCTGTCAGAAAACCAAAGTCTTTGACATAGCTCACCGGATTAGCAAACTGAAGTGGCAGTGGGCTGGCCATATTACCCGTAGAACCGACAACCGTTGGGGTAAACGAGTTCTAGAGTGGAGACCGCGTCTCGGCAAACGTAGTGTAGGACGTCCTCACGCACATTGGAGCGACGATTTGCGCAAGACGGCTGCCAAAAACCGGATGCGAGAAGCCGAAAATAGATCTAGGTGACTGTCCAGCAGTGGACTGCAACAGGCCGATGATGATGATGATGTGTATAGTTACCTCCGACTGCTAGTACACAGAATGAGCAACTTGCGCCCCTTAGGCGGCTGTTTCTTCAGCAAGACGAGCAGCGCCTGCAGCGTGAGGTTGGAGTAGCGCGGACCGATGGAGCCGTAGTCCAGCAGCCGCTCGATGTTGTCCACCAGGATGCAGGACAGTGTGGAGCGGTACGCGTCGTCGAAGTACTGTCGGATCATATTCATATTTAGGGCTCATATTAGACTCGGAGTTCTTCTCGAACTGAGACCTCACGACCCCCTACCGCCCCAACCCCCCCTACCGATCCGGCTTATCTCCAAACATAAATTATATTGTCCTGAACTACGTGCATACAAAAATTCATGAAGATCGGAGCTACGACACTCAAGTTATCGTCGAACAAACATACAAAGTTACAAAGATAGAAGCGCCAGGCCCCTCTACACTGGACCTCACTCGCTACACTCGTTCGGTCAATTATACATAGAAAGACACCCAAAATATTTATATATTTTGACTAGCTGTTACCCGCGACTTTGTCTGCGTAGAAATGGTGCATACCAAAAATATTTTCTTGATGACATCATAGACAGGCAAAATGTACATCCTGTTAATTGGAAGCCAAAGCCATCATTTACAGACATTTTTACTTCCATATACAGACTTATTGTCCTCTCTTCCATTATTATAAGTATAAGTATTATATAATATAATAAAATATTACCTTTCGAATCGTCAAACATTTGGCCGATTCAGTGAATCCGATCATGTCTTCGGGCGAACAAACTTTGACGAAGGGGAAATCGGACCTTTTGGCTAACTCGGCGGCTAGGGCGGTCTTACCGGCGTTAGGCGGACCTTCCAGGAGTACTGACACGAGCCCTATGGATAGACAACACCATTTAAATAATTGATTCTTAAAGTCTATGGGTGCTATGAAAATAGGGTAAGACGAAACCTATCTTTAATGTAATGTAATGCTATATCTTAGACCATATCATTATTTAATAACTGCTATAGTAGACATAATAAAACAATGAAACAAATACATTGAATTTTTGTGATTAACGTGGGCTATATTTTATCATATATTCCCTTGCGGATCGGGAAATCTGTGAGTAAAACAGCGGGACGCTGCTAGTCAAATATATCAAAAAATGCAGTACATTGCATGTAGTACAATCTCGCTTCAAATTGAGCAACTCGGCTTGTACTGTACTACTGGTCCTTGTTTTATGTGAATACATACATATAAAAAAAACACCCAGAAATAGAAACAAACAATAATATAAATGAATGAAATCGGTTCAGTAGTTTCATAACCTATTCATCACTAACAAACAAATAAATCATTCTATAAATTCCTTACAAAAGTTTGTTTGTTTGTTTGTTTCACGGTCAAACGGTTTGACTGATTTAGATGAAAATTGGTATAGGGATAGTTTAAGTGATGGAGAGTAACATAATTATGATACTTTTGATCCCGATAATCCGGCGCAGCTAGTATAGCCTTTATTGCTGAACATTAGTAGGTAATTATAAACAAACAATTTAATGTATTCTTTTATAGGTAGCTTGTCTGCTGACAGAGGCCTCCTTCAGGTTCTTCCATACAGTTCGGTCCCGAGCGCTCCTGGTTCATAATGGACCTGCCACCTTCTTCAGATCATCCTCCCACCTTCGCACCGCAGCTATTTATAGTATAACTAGCTGCGCCCTGCGGTTTTATCCGCGTAAGTCTCGTTCCCGCGGGAATATCGGGATCCAAGTTTCATTGGAATTGATTCAGTAGTTTTTGCGTGAAAGAGTAACAAACTCGCATACATACAAACTTGCGCGTTTATAATATTAGTGAGATATAAATAGCATCATACCGCTGGCCTCGGTAGCCCTCGCCTGTTCGATGTACAGCTGTCCGTCCTCCAGCAGCGAGGTGACCGGCGAGCCCCAGTTCAGGATCCCGCGGGACAGGAAGTGTTCTAACGCCTCCGCCGCGGTTCCGAACGCCTGCACACAAACACAGCGTTAGAGACACGCGACCAAATATCCACTATAGCCCTAATATAATATGACAATTGTAATTTAAAAAAAGAAAAATGACGATTTTAAATAAAAACATGATCACAAAAAATACCCCCCCTGAGTTTCTTGTGGCTTCTTCTCATCGGAGGGCGCGTTCCGAAGCCACACTAGAGTCATTGTTGTAAGAACGCTCGACGTATTTAAAGTGATTGAATACATCCAATTAAAAAAAAAAGAGATGCGGCGCGAGATTCGTAAGGAACAACCTTGTATGCGACTCGACTCATCGGGGTAATATTTCACGTCAGATCCAGTTTGGGGCACCAGTTTGGAGGTATGAGGTAATTGTACCCTAAATACAAATTCAAAGTTAATTTATTCCTAGAATGTAGTATTAGTTCTTAAATTAGGTAAAAATTAGATAAGCCCACCTACCATGTAACTCCCGTCGAGTTCAACTCGACGTCGATTTGGGAATACGATAAATTGTGTAAAAAGGCGTACTATGATACGTCGCGTCGTCATATCTTAATGAAAAAAATCCATGGACATAATTTATTGATTGCTCCTGTTTGAATTATAGATAATATCTGTATTATTACAATTGTAATTTAACACATGATCACAAAAAAAACCCCATGAGTTTCTTGTGGCTTCTTCTCAGCGGAGGGCGCGTTCCGAAGTCACACTAAAATCAATACACCTAATACGTAGCCAAATGATCATGTGTATTTAATGTTGTACAAGAATCTAAAGGAAATAAACTATTTTGAATTTGACTTTGAATTGTCGACGTTAAAGCCATAGACAATTTCTGCTCGTTCCTTGCGCGGTAGCTTTTTTCAACCCCGTTAACGAATGAATGAATGTCATTTATTTGCACTCATGGTTCGACAGCATCGTATTCCCAAATCGACGTCGAGTTGAACTCGACGGGAGTTACTAGGTTACTACTTCAATCCAACTTACAGGTTTGATATCATTCTCGAGTGCGTGCAGGAAGTCTCCACGCTCCACCATCAGTTTCTCCATGGCCTCCGGGTCCACCTCCACCTTGCTGGATGCCTTGATCAGACGGTTCATGGCGGTCGACTGCGCAGCTCGCACCAGCCCTTCCAGCTCCGCTCCGGAGAAGTTCTTCGTTAGTGTCCCTAGTTCCTGGGGGAAATACCTTTCTTAGTTCCGTTTTAAAGTTTGTTTTAGAGTGTAACATGGGGTTTGTAGAACTGTGTGTATTTTTATATGAACGGAACCGTGAAGATACAGGCCGTGGCGACCACAAGCCCAGTCTACCATTTTTCATGTCTATCGTTAAGATGATTAAAAGTTACTTACAAAATTGGACACCCCTTTTCCCCCCTTTGAGAGTGGAATTTCAAATATCGTATGCCTACACATCACAAAGGACTCACTACTACAGATTTCATGCCTCTAGGACCAGCGGTTTAAACTGTTTGTTGATATACTGGATGAACCATTTCAATGGACTTTCAGGGGGATATCCTAAACTATAAGAGATAGAGAAAAATGTTAAAAGGAGTTGCGTTTCCGATTTTGCCAAAAACTAAAATGGCTTTTTTTAATTTTGAAAAATTTATTACTCTAGCCAGGAATCGAACGTTGTCTTATTGCAAAAATAAAACACCCTATATTATGGTACCGATCGATCGATAGTGTTGCCGATACAGATCAAATACTGGAAACAAACATGGTATGGTAATTCATCAGAAATGTCTATATTTTATTTAAAAAATATGAAATAGTCGTATTCTGTACGAGTTTTATACATAATACATTTAAACGACTGCAATAGCATTTCTCATCATTGCGGATCATGTTTCAATTTCAAAATATTTGCACACAATTCAAATCATGGGTTTTGATACTTGATGATGGCATTGATGGATACAATTTTAAACAATTGTTAAGACTGTTTTTAACGTCAAATTATTATTACCTTAAATTACCCGCGTATTTTTAAAGATCTAAGCATCCATACAAACATTTGTTTACGTTAACGTTTGTTCAATACTTTGTTTGTGTAAAGGTGAAGAAGAGTATAGTTTAATTCGTTTTTTTACCTTAGTATCAACATCGTCGGCCATCTTTTTATATTCCCTCATCCGTTTGGTGTGTATGTTCAATATCTGCACGCGGCCATGTTCGTCGGGGAGCCCTATCTCCATCTGCACCTCGAGACGGCCGGGACGGAGCAACGCCTCGTCTATCATGTCTCTGCGGTTGGTCATGCCGATCACCAGAATGTTGTTCAGTTGGTCCACACCTGGGAACGGAACAAATATTCAAACTAAACTTACTTACTTTTTACTATTTTTAATATGTATGTTAGTCTATTAGGTATATATTTATGGGCCTTTGAAGCCTGAAATAAATGAATTTATTTATTTAAACTATAAATAAATAATTTTGTCTTAAGTTTTCGCGATTTTGCATAATAAAACACAATATTTACCGGGTTTTACTCGCGTTTTATTCAATAACGTCATTATTTTTAACGATCGAGCTTTCGGCAATATTGATTTTAGGCTTCGGAACGCGCCCTTCGATGAGAAGAAGCCACAAGAAACTCATGGGGTTTTGTTTTGTGATCATGTGTTAAATAACAATCGTCATAATACAGATATTATCTATAATTCGAACAGGAGCAATCAATAAATTATGTCCATGGATTTATGAATCTATATAAATAAATAAATCCTGTGACCAACACACAGCGCCATCTAGCCCCATGGTAAGCTGTTAAGCTTGTGTTACGGTGACTAGACAACGGATATACTACTTATATTTATTTTTCTAAATACATACATATTATAGAAAATACACCCAGACCAGATCCAAATATTTATTTTTAAGCATAAATATTTGCACCCAGCGGGAATCGAACCCGCAACCTTCCGCATTGCAGCCAAGCGTTCGCCCGACGCGCCACTGAGGTCGACAGGTCGACGATATGATGTGTTATGAATCAGCTTACCGTCTATTTTAGAGAGCAGTTGGTTGACGACAGTATCGTGCACGCCGGTGTTCCCTCCCACAGATCCTCGCGCCTTGCAGATGGCGTCTATCTCGTCGAAGATTATTATATGCAGACCGCTGTTGGGACCCGCCTGACGACCACAAAATAAACCTTCACTTGTATTGTAACGATGACTTGAGTAGAGATACCTGCAGTGGTAGCATACGAGTACTGGAACCTTTGCCGGACGACAAAAAATGTTTCACGTGCGCGTACACTTCCATCGCACGAATTCGTGTCTTTGTTTTATACACGTAAGTTCGGATCCTGTTAGAATTTCGAAAAACTCTTATCTGATATAAGGGTCTTTTCCCTATATTTATCCAATTCGTAAATTCGCTTTCGTAACATAAATAACACACTCTTGAAATTTCAGCTCTCTACTTCCAATGGTTATGGTACAATGGATGTACGAGGACATTGCTTCATTAGTTAAACAGGACAAAGCATTTAAAGAGAACTAGGAACCTCGCGGTTTTACCCGCGTAAATTACGTTCCCGTGGGAATATTAGGATAAAAAGCCTATGTGTAAATCTAGATCTCTAGCTATCTGCATAACAAGTTTCACCGCAACCGGTTTTGCTGTTTTTGCATAAAGCAGTATTCTACTAATATTAGTTAATATATGTTTGTTACTAAAAAGTACTAAGCCGATTGCGATGAAATATGAAATTGGAATATAGGTAGCTGAAGATCTGAAATAACACATAAGCTTCTTTTTATCCCGATATTCCCGCGGGATCGGGACTCACGCGGCGGAAACTGCGGGGGCGCAGCTAGTTAAACATACTCTTTTACTTACACACCTAGGTACCTATTAGTAGAATAGGAAAATATGACACGTACCCTTTTCTCTTCCTCCTCAGCGTCAGCGAAGAGTCTCCGCACATTAGCCTCGCTCTCCCCGACGTACTTGTCCAGTATCTGCGGCCCGTTCACGATCTTTGGTTCGCGCGCGTTCAGCATCTGTCCGATCTGCCGCGCCATCAGCGTCTTGCCGGTACCAGGTGGACCGAACAGCAGGATGCCTTTTACGTGTTTGCAGCCTGAATAGAAAAAAAAGGTAGTTTATAGAAAAAAAGGCTAGCTGCGCACCGCCGCGCCGTTTCACTAGCGTAAGCCCGGCTTAGCATAAGTGCTAGAGCACCTCGAGAACTTTTTTTTTTTTGGATGACAGCTGTCAAACTTAGAATCACTTATGCTGATTCTAAGTTTGGAGTCTTGGCGGGAACTCGTTGAGGAGATGTGGTGCTAAATTTTCATTTTTGTGAAACCTAGTTCATATGCGTGCAAATTGTTTAATTTCGGGGGCATATTAATCAATTTAGTTTCGTGAAGGTGTACAAGTGGAATGAAAGTGAAAATCGGTGCAAAACATTGACTTAGTGTTGTCTCCAAGGCTCCGTGAAGATTGTTTGTAAATGGCCGTCGTGTTTACAAATGATTCCCTAGACTTGACTTTAACTATGACGACTTGACTGTTTCGATGCAAATAACTTGCATAATATATTAAAATACATGACACTGGCTAATTTCCTAATGGCCATAATCGGTTCACAACCGATAAGAAATAGAAATAGATTCTTATTATTATTTCTTATCGGTTGTGAACCGATTATGGCCATTAGGAAATTAGCCAGTGTCAAGTATTATTAATATATTATGCAAGTTATTTGCATCGAAACAGTCAAGTCGTCATAGTTAAAGTCAAGTCTAGGGAATCATTTGTAAACGCGGCGGCCATTTACAAACAATCTTCACGGAGAATTTTTCGGAAAGGAAGAATTTTCGCACTATTTACCTAATTGTTCGACGACTTCAGGTGGAAATACGCGAGAGGCGAATGCTCGTCGGAAGATCGCGTTGAATTGCATGTCGAGACCACCGATGCCCATCTTGCCAAAGTCCCAGTCTGGGTTTATGATCGATTGACGGGGTTGTTTCCTGAAAACATGGCCATTTTACAACCATGTGACTTCTCAGTGTGAAAAAAGAAAACTCATTTCCATCTGTTAAGTCGTGTTTTTAAACAAAAGTGAAGGGAAAAATCTATAAAATAATCGAGAAAATCACTCACTCATCACTAAATCTCAAAAATTACAAGTAGTAGAAGTCTCAAATTTGGCATGTACGAAAGTATCTAAATCAACAATGACTACGGCAGGGGAACGTCAGAGTACATCCTACCACGGATCATAAACAAACTACGTAGAACTACGGGATTGTCTAAATATTAGAAATATTAAATTTAAACTTAAACCTCATTATGTTTAATCACTGTCACATGTTTTATTATAAATTCCCTACTATTTTTTCCCTTCCTTTTCCAAATAGCTAGTTGTCCAGTGTAGATGGGCCTGGCGCTTGTATCTTTGTTTGTTCGACGATAACTTGAGTATCGTTGCTCCGATCTTGATGAATTTTGGTATACGCGTAGTTTAGGTCAATAGAATTTATGAGTTCGAAGATGACCCGGATCGATAGGGGTTGGGGAGATAGGGGGTCGTGAGTTCTCAGTTCGGGGCGAACTACTAGTATAGTAACCGTTAATAAACCGTAGAGGTTTCGCTACGCTAAGTTTAGTTTTAAACGTTTTTAAGTACTGTTTAAAACGAAGGCTGCGTGTGAGAGCTTACCCTTTAGCCTTCCCCACGAGGTTGAGCGATGAGTTCTCCGCCTTGTCGAACTGTATGCAGGCGTCGGGCAGCAGGCGACCCATGCGGGTGCGGCGCGGGACCGCCTTCGACCCCGCGGCCATGGCGGCTACGTCTATCGCTGAAATAGTTTCACTATACAATAAATGTATATTTAATTTTCCTACAAGCCTCTATTTTTTTATTTTTTTTTATTTTTAAGTCTGTCTTATTGCTGGAAATAAAGATTTTTGTTTATTATTGTATAACACAATTGTATACATTTTTATTTATTTATTTCAACGTTCTATTACTTCGTTTTTTATTCTAAACTAGCTACGATCTGACATTTTAAACAATATGTTTTTTAATCAATTCAGTAAAAGCACAGAATACATAATAGTACCTACTAGGTATAATAATTCTCAAGTCATTTTACGCATTTTAATATTCTATTAATATCGATTATATATGAATAAAATATATATGTGTAAGTATAATAAAAATTAACAAATCCAATCTGTTAATAACATTTTAACAATATTTATAATACCAAAACTGTGTTAAAGCTACGCCGTATCTACGAGGTTGTTTCTTACAGAATAAGCCTGCAGACGAATATGATGACTTGCAGATGAAATAAGCGCGAAATATAGGTACATTAAATCATATTAAATCAACGCTCAGGCATGGTGCGGTGATGGGCCCTCTGCGTATTTAAGTTCCTTATAGTAAAATATACTTACATTCCAAATGCTTGACGTAAAGAGATAGTACTTTCTTGTCTTGGAATGCAAAGGCCAATTGCTGTCCAGTGGTGAATACTTGGTTCGAAAACTGGATGAGGAAGTCTCGGGCCATTTGTTCCGAATCGTAGGGCTCCTGTGAGGTCCTAAAATATAAATAAATAATAAAAATAACGTAAATAAATTTCACTTTTTGTTGTAGTTTAACATAGATAAATAAAAGGAGGTTTAGGAAAGCAGTTATGTCCGCCGCGGTATTGACAGAAACTAAAATAGTATTTTAGATCTTTGCAACACTCATCCAATGGAAACTAAAAGAGCTTGAAGAGATTGGTGGCTGGCTCAGGCTTACGTTGATTACTCGGATTCTACTTGTTGGATTTAAATGTAAAGTATACCACGACCTTTCTTAAAACAGACCTACCCAAAATGCAATCGGTTCAGTAGTTTTTGAATGCATAAGTAACAGAGAAACAGCGAAACACACAAAAATGAATTTTAAAAATTTGAAATTATTTTTTAAATTTGTGTCCGAGTAAGTTCAGTATAAGTTATAAGTATAAATAGATTTATAATCATTCTGAATAGTGAGTGACAATTCAAATATGTACTAGCCTCAGCTGCCTATCTTATTAGATCACACTGTGTATGTTAGCATTTGACACTTACGTTTTCTTGAGCATAAAATCTGCTTCCAAGGTGACACTGCATAGGCATTCTGCACTTTGTGGCTTGAATGGCCTGACATCAATGGTCTAAAACAAAAATATAAAATTAGAAAAAAAAGATCTGATAAAAATATAAGATGCATTCACGCCGCTTATTAAAATCGGACACAGGCGGACGGAGTAAAATCCATTCCATTTTATATTTGACCGAACGAGCGAAGCGAGTGACGTCCAGTGTAGACGGGCCTGGCGTTTGTATGTTTGTATCTTTGTTCGACGATAACTTGTCGCCCAAGGGTTGGGGTCGCCCCAAACTGAGACCTCACGACACCCTATCTCCCAGTTTAGTTTAGTTTAGGTAAATGAACAACAGAATTGCTACCACTAAACTATTTAGATCAGAGGTTCCCAAACTTATTGAGACACGCCCTCTTTCGACCATAATAAAAAATCCGCGCCTCCCATCCTAAAGTCTACATTATATTTCAAATCAGAATAAAAATGTCTTAAAATAAGTACCTAATTTTATTACTCATTGCCATACAAAAAATATTTGGTTAGTAGTGTATAGATTTGACAAGGTTTACAATTCTCGGCTTAACCATGGAAAAACTGGGTTGGCTGGAATAACATTACAGCCAACACTCACATACAATGGGTCAACACTGAACCGCTGGTCTAGATTCTATCTAGATTCTAAAAGAAATCGTTATTAGGTCGAAAGTGTCAGAGGCGATATTACGTAAGCGTGCCCTTGACACATGCAATATGTAGGTAGGTAGTAGGTAACTTATTTGTAGTTTTATTTTGCCGGCATTTGACAGTATTGTTAAAGGCTGTAAACTATATGCCCTGTTAGGTATACTTAACGAATTGTATTGTTTTACGTAGATAGATATAATAATATTGAATATTGCACGACAATACACACAGAGCTATCTAGCCTCAAACTAAGCACTAGGCTTGTACTATGGGTACTAGACAAGGGATATACTACATATTTTACTTTTTTTTGTAATAAATAAATACATAGGTATAATACATAGAATACACCCAGAACTAGAACAGAGGCAGAGATATAACATGCGTATAAAAGAACCATGTGAGTTTATTCAATAGATTTATTAAATACTAGCTGCGCCCCGCGGTTTTACCCGCGTAAGTCTCGTTTCCGGGGGAATATCGGGATAAAATGTAGCCTATGTTTTATTCCCGATATCCAACTACTTATATTCCAAGTTTCATCGCAATCGGTTTAGTAGTTTTGGCGTGATTGAGTAACAAACATCCAAACTTCCAAACACACTCACTTTCACATTTATAATATTATAGTAGGAAATAGGATAACAATTAGTATGATAAAGCACAGAACGGGCTGCTTTATCGTTCATTTATGTTAATAAATAGACGATGAAAGATTAATGAATCTAGCTAGGATAGAATTCATATTACCAAATTATTCCTGTATCTGCGTGTAGGTAGCTACAGCGCAGAATAAATAATAGTAGGTACCTAGATACTACTAAATTAAAATACGCGTCGTGCATTTGATAATAAAAGTAGGTAAAAAATAATTTTTACACAAAACCTATACATTTAGACATGAAATGGCGAAGTGGCAATACCCATTTCGCTTGTTCCCGGAGGAATGTCGGATGTCCACATAGTCAAATTAGCCGCCGCAAGCGTTAAAAAACATTGACAATGAGATATGATTCACGCAGGATACCATAACGATGATGACGAAATGATTACGCCAGAGCTAGAGGTGTAGAAAGAAATCTTATACTATAATGCCCTTGTGCAGGCAGAATCACTCTAATGACTAGTGACATCATAGGGGCAGTCAGTGGCCCGATTCTGTAAAAACATAGCATGCAACAAGCAGGTGGGATGCAGAAGCATTGCATAAGTCGATTTGTTGCATGAGTAAAAATAAACGCTATTCTATAACTTCCTTAATACTGATTGGCTAAGGGACAAGGGGAGCTATTTAAATAATTAAGTAGCCCTTAAATTTGATGACGACTTAGATAATTAAGTAGTAATTAAGTAAATTAACATTTACAGAATACGAAATAACGTACATCTCCTGAACATCCCGTGCATTCCGCATGTTATGTCCTTACTGAATCAGGGCACTGAAAGTAGTAGATAGATACCTAGCTAGAGAGTCTACTATCTTCTTTTATATTGCTTTACCTGTCCAATAGAGAGTGTAGCCCATTTTCTCTGAGGAGCTGAGAAGCCAACAGTCCCTCGATCAACACCATTGTAGAACCTGATACTAAACACATAGGTCTGTTGTGGCCCTGTAGTTACTTCAATATGCCTGAAACAATGGGTGAAAAGTGTTAAGTTTTTCTGTGCGTTTTCTATCCAGCCACATAAGTGGGCCATTGCACATCATTTTCAGATGCAGTAACATGTTTTTTTGTCAACCGGTTAATTTGTACTACTGTAGGGCAAGGGGCTCCTTTAAGAGGGGTTATTCAGTAAGGCGGATCTAAGGTTAATTAGTAGACAACACATTTATTTCAAGATAGACTAGCTTAGGAATAGATATTGAATTTCAATAGGTTAAGTAAATTTTATATGATGAAGTACCCAATATACTGTGAATATAAAATTGTAAATAGTACCTCAAATCAAATCAAATCAAATTTTTTTTTCTTTTTTTTCTTCTTCTGTGATTCTCTGCAATCAGTCCTTGGACTATAAGCAGGTGCGTTCTGTGCGTTGATGTCGTGCGAGCGAGATCTCCATCGAGGCTCTCCACTCATAGTGTGGGAGTCAGTTGTCTGTCAACTCCAGTATATTTTTGCGTTTTAGACGCGGGTTGTATAGTCTATTCATCAACTGCCGAGCTAAACTATTTGGGTGGTTAGCTAGCCGGTCTTGGTATCTCCTCGCAGCTCTTCCTATTTCCGCTTTCACAGTTGCCATGGCTAGGTGTTCGTGGATTTCCGAGTTTTTTATGAACAATGGAGCGTTGGCTATTGTTTTTAATATTTTATTTTGTTGTCGTTGCAGGATGGCAATATTTGTATCGCTGGCAGTGCCCCACAGTTGCATGCCATAGGTCCAGACAGGTTTAATAATCATTTTGTACAATAGGAGTTTATTGTCCAGAGACAGCCTTGAGTTCCTGTCTAGCATCCAATACAAATTTCGGTGCCTGATGGCCATCTCCTCTTTTTTTGCTTGGATGTGTTGTTTCCAGGTTAATTTGCGATCGAAGTGTAGACCCAGGTAATTAACACTATCTGCGTGTGGTAGGGTATTGTCGCCAAGTTGAACAGGTGGACAATTTTCCTTCCTTAGTGTGAAGGTAACCTGGACCGACTTGTTGGCACTGGCTTTTATTTTCCATTTATGCAACCAGTTGTGGATTTTGTTTAGTCCATTTTGCAGTTTTCTCGTTGCAACCTCCGGGACCTCATGGCTCGCCAGTATGGCGGTGTCGTCAGCGAATGTTGCTGTGGTGACGTCTTGAGTTAAAGGGAGATCTGCCGTGTACAGGGTATACAGTATGGGACCGAGTACTGATCCTTGGGGGACTCCAGCACGAATCTCATAGAGAGGTGATCTCGAGTCGCTCTCCTTGACATAATAGTATCTGTCGGTGAGATAAGACTTCAGCAGCAGGAAATAAGAATGTGGAAGATACCATTTTAGTTTACACAGCAGACCATTGTGCCAGACTTTATCGAAGGCCTGCTGTATGTCGAGGAATGCCGATGAACAATACTCCTTTTGTTCCAGGGTCTTTCTTAGGTGTTCGTAAACTCTGTGAGCTTGCTCGGTTGTACCATGGCGCTCCCTAAATCCAAACTGATGATCTAGTATTATGTTGTGCTCTTTTAGCGTAGGCAGAATTCTAGAGAGTATCGCTTTCTCGAAGAGCTTCGACATAGTCGGCAAGAGACTGATTGGTCGATAGGAAGTTTTATCATGAGGTGGCTTTCCGTTTTTGTGAATCATAATGATCTCGGAAACCTTCCACAAACCTGGGAAGTACTGTATTCTTAGCATCGCGTTAATAAGAACCGTCATCATCACGATTGCTTTTCGAGGCAACTCTCTCAGGACTTCCTTGGTGACCAGATCATATCCTGGTGCCTTCCTATTGTCCATGCTTAGGATCAACTTTCGAATCTCCTTTGGTGTTACGGGATCCGGAGGCAAGTCAAGTTGCAGGTCCTCTTTAAGAACTTCTTCGACGTACAGCTCCGACAACCTATCTTCTATATTATTAGGAGTGAAGACTTTAGATAGGTGTTCGGCAAATAGTTCACACTTGGTTTGATTGGTTCTAGCCCATTCTCCATTCTCCATCCTGATAGGTGGTTTGTGTATGCTGGGTCTATTAAGGGATTTAGTGAATTTCCAAAGGGAGTAACTACTATCCTTACTTGGTGATAATAACTCTAGTTTTATCTGAAGTGTCTCATCATTAATACGGCTGATAAGGTTTCTAAGCTCTACGATAGATTTATTAAACGCCGTCTTGTCTCTTGGGTCACGGCTTGCGTGCCATATTCGTCGCAACCGTCTCTTTTCGCGGATCTTACTCTTCACTTCTAGAGTTAAGTTAGGAGAATAGCTAGGTCTATCAGCTGTTGGAGTAGTCCGCCAGCATGCTTCTTGTATAGAGTTTGTGAGATGTTGTAATGCAAAGTCCACGTCATCAATAGTTTTAAGTTTCATTTTAAGGTCAATATTAGAATCAAGTAATTCTCTAAATGATTCCCAGTCTGTACGTTGGTTGTAGAGCGTGACGGGTCTCTCTACTTCAATTAGCGTTTTACTAGCTGTTAGTATAACAGGAGTATGATCCGAAGGACCATCGAGACAAGATTCTGTTTTGAAGTAGTGACTATTCACTCCTTTAACTATAAAAAAGTCCAGAAGGTCTGGCTTTTTTTTCCTGTCAGTTGGCCAGTTAGTGGGTTCAGATGTGGTCAGAGTCGTCAAGTTATTATCGTCAACGCTTAGTTTCAGCTGTCTCCTGCGTGTCGTTGTCAGCCTTGACCCCCAGCTTGTGTGTTTTGCATTCCAGTCTCCACCGGCAATGAATCGCGGTCCCAGAATACGAAAAAAGCTATTGAATTTTGTGTTTGTGACAGTATGTCTCGGGGGACAGTACACAGCTGCTATGATCAAAGATCCACTATTATCCTCCACTGACACTACAGTTCCCTGTATGTGCTCCGTTTTGTAAGGTGGTAGTACGTGGTGTCTTACAGTGTTGCGTATTATCAATGCTGCCCCAGCATGTGCAGTGCCATCAGGATAATTAGTCATGTATATCTCCCAACCTGGTATTTTTAGGGAACTTCTGTCTGTGCAGTGCGACTCAGATATTAGCATTATGTCTAGTTTGTGTTCTGTTAGCATTACTTGGACAATGTCCTTGTTGGTTGTTAGTCCATTTATGTTCCAGGTCATTATCCGGAGGGAAGCCATCATTTGGATAATTTTCCCACCAGTGTTGTCAAGAGACCCATTAGGACACTCATTTGTTGTAAGATTATGTCAAATTTTTTGGATTGTTCTAGAAGGATGTTTTCTTGTGCTTTGTTAGGATTTATGCAGTCATTTGTATTTGTAGAGTTAGCGGGGGCTACGCTATGCTGGACTGTCGCTGCATATGTTTTATTTTGTTCGAGTCCTGGTGTGTGTTTGGATAGAATCTTGACATCTGAAAGGCCATAGGTGGACTTGGAGTATCTTTCTGGGCGCGGTTCGGTTTTAGCTGTTTTCCTGGCGGTAATTTCAAATTTCATGAAGTAATTTCACGGTATACTTGGCACCCTTTATAGTTGGCCGGATGTGCGCCATTACATGGAACACATTGGGCTGGTGTATTTCTATCCCGATTGGGACAATCTGATGTCTTATGGGGTTCTGTGCACTTAACGCAACGGTAGGGTCGCATACAATAATTTTTAGAGTGCCCATATTGTTGGCATCTCTGACATTGTACCACTCTTCTTTCGTCTAGGGTCTTCTATGATTACAATTTGATTATGGATATATTTCAGCTCCTTTGCTAGTTTGTTTTGTGGGCTGGCTAGTAGGTTTACAAAGAAGGTGGATGTAGCTTTTTTATCTGGACCATATTTGGCGTTAATTATTTCACCATACACCCTATTTCCCGTTTTCTCTATTTCTTCTTTTATTATTTCGTGTGGTGTCGATGGATGGAGATTCCTTATAACAATTCTGTAGTGCCGATCCTGTTTTATGTTGAATGTGTGTCCAATTAAGTTGTTTTCACGCACAACTGTGATTAGTTTTTTGTATATTTCGACATTCCCACAACTTATTCTGAGTTGGTTTCGGTTAACATTCTTAAATGAAAATTGTCCTCTCTCTGCAACTGTCTTTAGTAACTCCGTTAGTTTATTAAGGTCCTCGACTCCATATAGGATTATCGGGGGAGGTTTATTTTGCTTAACAGGTTTTGCAGCATTTGTTATTTCATCAGTCAGGTCGATCGGTAGTCCATGGTACCTATTATTTGTTTCTAGTTTGTCAGATGTAGGTGAAACGTCAGGAGATGGGGTGGCTAGTTTTCTTTTTTTAGTTTGATGGGGTACTCTTTGCCATACAGGCGGATTTTTTGATTTTTCACCTTTTTCTGTCTCACCCGTGTTGGTTTTAGTACCATTATCATTTTGTGTTATTGCTGGGCTCTCTGATTGAGGTTTGCTTCCCATGGAATGGCTTCTTTGCCGTGTGTTGAAGAGGCTTGGATGGAAGGCCTGTTGCACAAGTGTTTTTTTGTTGCTGCTTTCTTGCTTGTACTTATTTGGGCAAATGTGGTCACCGCCCTCTTCCGTCGTGCCGTCGAACGAAGTGCGCGAAATTTTGCTCCCCCCAGAATACGAGGAGCTGCCTGAGCTAGGCTCAGGGAGGGATTCTCCAGCGTCGCTGGTACCCTCCTGGGGTGGTTTGTTTTTAAATTCCGCATTCATCTTTTTTGTGGGCTCACATTTACGTGTGGGGACGACCCACACGTAAATGTGAGCCCACATGGCGTGCGAAAGCGCGGCTATACCAGAGGTGGCGTGGACGTTGTGTGTGAGATTTGGTTGATGAGTGACCACTTCCGCCTTGCACGCGCAGAAGTGACACTAATAGGCATTTCTCAGCTTTTTCTAGGTGTTCACCTGTTAGGAAGATGAACACCACTAAGACCTGACATCAACCCCCTTACCACATCAACCCCCCTCCCAATTTATCCCATATTTATTTATTAACTATGACACTTATTAGACATTTCTCAAATTACATATTTCAGACATCAACTCTACACTAAGCACAAGCTTGTATCGCAGTAACCGAGGAACCAATATAATGCAATATAGATAGACACCTAATAAATCCATAAAAATATATACCTTATTAACTAACATACATATAAATTATTATTATAACTAAACACGAACTACATAACATGTTACGCATTACGAGGGTGCGAGATTAGCGGCTGCACGGGGGACCTAAAGTGTTATGGATCTCTAGACATTTGGGTGTATGTTTAAAAGCATGTTTAAATAATTATATGAAATGAAATAAAATGATTTATTGTTTGTGATTGATTTGATTATTGTTTGTGATGATTTATCGTTTATAATCACCATTTAGTTACACATCAGCTGAAGATCAAATGAAGCACTTACTTGGTATCACTGGAAAAGTCATCTTGATGGACGAGAGCACAGTTTGTGATAGCCAACTCGTCCGAGGGACATTTGGCTGCCTTCATACGCTGTAAGTAAAAATTATATTTCTCCAGTAGGTATTAATAAAAACTTAAATAATATTCTTTTAACTAGTAGATACAATAAAAGAGAGAAAGTAAGTAACTACTAAACTAGGTTTTAATACTGTAAAAATAATACTTGGGTATCTTGATATAGGAATTGGGGTCGGTATTTATATGTTAACCATTATGTAGTCTTCCTGCCCAAGTTTCCTAATCTTCTCCTCACTTTCTCTTAAGTCTTTGCAGATCTATAGCTGTCCATCACTTAATTTGTTCATGTGTAGGTATAAAGGATAGTGTTATGCACAATAGGAGTGGAAATAACCTTTCCTTGCCCACTGGAAGAGCCCATTGCAAACATATGAATAAATGTATACGATGAAACCACTAGGAACATTACTGTTTGTAGAAACATTGTTACACAAATGTTTAATTTAAAAAATGTAGTAATTTTAAAAAGGTGTATTGTATTTGTATTATTTATCATGGAAAAGTTAAACATACATAGGCATAAAAGACCTTAGACTATAATAGAACTTACCATTGAAGACATTTTCACTGAATTTATCTCCAAAACACTGATGAAATTGTATTGATTTACGTTGACTAACTTGACATGACACACTTGGGTGGCACGTCACTCTACTAGAACCGTGAATATCACTGAACAGGAGGTAACTATCGAACGTCTGGACCTGCTTCTTGCTATGGAAGCAAATGCCGCAGTGAGGGGGTGGACTTTTTTAGAAGAATACTAAAATAATTAGTACCTACGTTCCCAGGAGCGATCAATACTGAGAGGGGGAGGGAAATAATGGTCAAGGGGTGAGGGAGGAAGACAGTGAAATAGACAGTGACAGTGATATTTAAAAACTTTGACACTATGTCAATGGACCACTTTTGGCCGCTGAAACTTGGAGACAAAATAGTCCCATGTCCCAACACTAGTTTCAATTCATTCATTGCGTTCGGTCCACTAACTAATTCTTCGTAATAAATAGTCTGTCTGTGGCTGTGATAACTAAAAAAAGTAAAAACTTTAGTTAGTATCTTCTTACTAGTCTGTGGTAAAAAACACGATTTTGTTGTGGATGGTGGATGATTTCGGATTATTTAAGAAAAAACGAAATAAATAAATGAATTTACAATAGAAACGTATTTAAAATGGTTAACAAATTAGTAACATTGCAGCTATTATGCATTCTAGGTTTTGGTGGTATGTTTATGTTCTATTTCTCAAGTTTTGTAAGTGTTAACAATAGCGGTTAACGCCCTAACTCTGAGTAACGTATTTTGTTTCAGCTTTGTGTGTTTATTCCGAGTGCACTATCCCTATTGTGCTAAGAAATACGTGGTTTTCTCTTGAAAATGGAAAACAAACCATAACAGATATAAATGCCAGCGACATGACCGGAAAGTAAGAATACAACTTGAATACAACAACATTTTAGTCCCAAACAGAGGACACACACAATGTAGAGCTACTATTTTAAGCAATCACAAGGCATTACGATCATAATGAGATGCCATAAACAACCCTGGACTTGAAATAAATTGTATAGTGAACTTGCTGTGTCCCGCGCCCGCGGTCTTCACCGCTGTTTTATGTCCAGATCTGTGGGAATTTCATAAGTCCATATTTTTTTATTTGATAGGTACATTTCACAATCCCACATCGTCCAAATTTCTTGTTTCTAGGACCAGCAGTTTAGGCTCTATGTTGATACTTTAGTCAGTCAGGACAAAGATATAGATAATGGTTACTCTTTCCCAATCTTTATTGCAAATAAATTCTTTCTATAACTATTACCAACCTTTGTGATCTGTTAAACTCTAATTAAAGTATATATATCCATTCTAGAGGAGTCTGCGTAAACATAAAAGCAGATTACCGAGTGAACTACACAATGGTGTTCAAATACACCAAATGTTACTACTGTGTCAAGTTGATTGTGAGGACGGTGAATGTACTGGAGAAGATAGAGACGCCATGTGTGGATGTAGGCCCAGATGAAGAGCCTACAGTGGAACGAGTCTGTCGGGGTCTTAATCCTGATCAGAATCAGATTACATTGTTTTCTGAGAATTATGTACCGGTATGTAACTATCGATTTTATAAACATAGATGAGTTGATCATTTCAACCAACCCCTATCTCACCTGATGGTACGTGCTAAAATAGTTTCAGATGTAGTACACTAATCTAGAAGTTGATAGACAGTAGTGCACTAAAAAAATAAAAAAGTATAAATTGCAGTATATCCATTGTCTAAAATATAATTAATCAATTGTCTTATTGGGTATTAGACAATTAATTAATAATACTATGGGTGTTATTAGTTTGCTGCTAAATTATGCTGTGTGTAATGTTGAGTAATATAAATTTATATTTATTTATAACTAGCTGCGCCCCGTGGTACAACCCGCGTAAGTCCCGATGGTGCGGGAATATCAGGATGTGCTATTCATATAAACCTACCTATTGAATCACTCCATCTACAAAAAAAAACTGGATCAAAATCCATTCCATAGTTTTAAAGATCTAAGCATACAAACATCCAGACAGGAAAGCAAATTTGCTTATACTATGTAATAATGATATTAAGATCCAACCATCGGGGTCTGTGGTAGTACCTTACAAAAAATGTTATTACTTGTCTAGTACCCATAGCAAAAGTCTTATTGCTTATAATAAGACTTGTGCTATGGGGTTTGATTGAATAAATTTTGCTTAAAGAACATGCAACATCCGGCAATATTAATTTATGTATATTAACTTAATCATTTGGGGAACTGGGTAAAATGGTCCCAACATGAGAGGACCAATCACCTGTCGGTGCTTGCGCTGGCATCCCCTACTAGAAATAATAATAATAACAACTTAATCATATCTTTACCAGGTAAACTGCCGTTCCTCACTAGAAGGTGTCTGGCAGTTCGCCTACCAAAACAGATTCCGCTTCACCGGAGAATGTAACCACCCAGACAATCAGATCAGATCCTGTCAGACTGCCGGAACTCAGTTTCTTATCACAAATCAAAAGTTCAATATTACTTATAGAAAGTGCCCGGGAATGTCCAACACTTTCGATGGAGTGGTTGAATACAGTTGTCTAGGTATGTAATAAAATTCTACTTTAGTATTCTCTTCTATTGTCAAAATTTATGTGACACTAGAAGTGAAAAAAAAATGTGGTAGGCCTAAACTTCTCAGTGTCTATTAATTTAAGGGTCTGCAACTTCACTCACAAAAATCATTGGTGTGTGAGAACAATAAGGAAAAAGGTTTTCTTCTTCTCATGTAGTGGGGTGGCTCACCCAATTTTAGAGTTTTCAGGTCGCCCCAAGGACCCAAATATTGACTGTGCCAAGTGTTGCTTAACCCGCACAACTTATCAAGATTGACAGGTGCTAGGCCATTGGGCTCCTCAGTAAAGCAAGAAGGTAGTAAATTAATTTGTTTTTCAGGTCATTGGTTTGTTGACAAAAACCATTTTTTCGCTGTGGCTAATACTAAGGAGTCGCGTAAAGATGAGAAATACCGTTGCTTCCTCAAAAACAGAGATGATGATTTGTACATCGGTGCCTCTATCACTGCCGAGTGTAATACGTTGAAAACTGTTGAGAAATCTCCGGAGAGATATAGAGTGACCCCTGTTAAGGTAAAGGATATGTTTTTTAGGAATGCTAAACTAAAGCACTAATAAAATCTAATAACGAAATATTAAATTGAAGATCTTAGATCTTTCAAACTTCACCAAAATGTAGGTAGCAATTTGTAGCATTTGTAATGTCATATAAAAATGCTATAAATGAAAATATTCTAAAACATTGCGTCAGTAAATAATTCTCGATGAATCCGACAGGGATTTTCAGTTTAGCTCGTATAGAGCCCTTATACACTGCGGTACAGACGCAGAAATGCGAGTTCGAGTCTCGCCGCGAGTGAATTTCTGAAGGTGTGTTTTCCATGGAAATATTTCTAGTATGCATGGCTTCGCAGCATTAAAAAACAAATAATGAAGCATTAATTGCCCAGGTAAAATCTGTTAACATCGAACTTGAGTTAACTTGACCCATGAGATGATTCATACTTGATTGACCTATTGACTTTAGTTGAATTAGCGTTTATTTATGTGTGCAACAGCATTTTAAAATCAGTACTTGCATTATTAGTTAAAATTTCCACTCTGAGCGGGACTCTTTTTAATTGAGACAATAGCCGTTGATTGAGAATTGAGTCTGTTTTTGGAAACTCAATTTGAGTAAATCCTTTTGATTATATTATATATTTGAAAAACTGGATATTGCAAGTTTATAAGTGAAAAAAAACTTAGGTATTTTAAACAATGCATGAGCGTTTGACCACTATAATAGCACGTGGTAAGTGATGATATAGTCTAAAATCTAAACAACGCTCATCTAAACAAAGAAAGCGGAGGCAGTGGGACACAATTACTTTTTACTGGATCTAAACTGAGCGTATTATAATTTATTTTCTTATCTAGATGTTTCAACTATGTTACATACAAAAGTCTTGGTCGCGAGGAGACAGGTAGAAAGTAAGTGCTAGTGTTAGCTGTATCCTATTCTTGAACTGACTGCTTTTTAGGCAGAAGTAGTGGAACCTGGGTGCAGATTGCCACAGAACTTTTCCGGGGAGTGGATAAACACAGCCAACATTGACGCTGATGTGTTTATAAATGAAACGCACATTATAGAAACTTATTATCCGGATGAAGGAAGATATAGGAGGACTATTTATGTGTGCAGGTAAAGAAAACTAAATATTACATCAAATAAGCAGTGGTGATAAACAGACAGACAAGCAAAGCAAGCTTCCCCTTTTTACCTCAAAGGTATGACACCCTAAAAAACCACTAAAAAACAATTAAACTAGAAGTCACATCTATCGTTTTCCGGGCGAGTATCCTAACCAATAGACCATGCAATCACCATCGTTCTTTTTTTATTTCAGAAATTGTAATGTAACGCTACTTCTCTATAATCCTACTAATATTATAAATGTGAAAGTGTGTTTGGATGTTTGTTACTCAATCACGCAAAAACTACTGAACCGATTGCGATGAAACTTGGAATATAAGTAGCTGGATACCGGGAATAACACAAAGGCTAAATTTTATCCCCATATTCCCGCGGTAACGGGACTTACGCGAGTCAAACCGCGGGGCGCAGCTGGTACATTATATAATTTTCTCACATTTCAGAGAGCAAAGAGATAGCAGAGTCATGATGGCACGGTTAACTGTCGATGGTTGTCAGAAAGATTACGTATGTTTCGATTTTGTGCCTCAGCATCATAATGTTATAAGGTAAGTTTGTATTAGCATGCCCTACCTACTCATTATCATCTCAGCATTTATCCGTCCCAAGCTGAACATAGGCCTCCCCCTATGTTCAGCTTTATTATCAAGGCATCATGGTCGCCATCGAGGGCTTTATTATGCCCTGCTATTCTAATAAATTTGAAAATTAGTTTGTTACCATTTCACGCAAATACCACTACTAAATCAAATGATATAAAACTTGAAAAAGAGATAGCTGAAGTTTGGAAGATTACACTGACTACTTTCTATTTCGATATTCTATTAACATTTTTAAGTACTCAACCTCTGGTGGCTTTTCAATAAGTTTTTTTTCTTAATTTTCAGATATCGTAAAGGACTTGCAATGATTCAAAGCAATTTCCACACAGTCTGCTCATGGGTCCAATTCCCTAACAAACAAAAATGGCGGTACGA
This sequence comes from Idaea dimidiata, assembly GCA_949358125.1. NCBI lineage: Eukaryota > Metazoa > Arthropoda > Insecta > Lepidoptera > Geometridae > Idaea > Idaea dimidiata. The sequence goes on along the minus strand of OX442332.1, from coordinate 20,184,957 downwards.
TTTATTCTTGAAAAAGGACCCAACGCCTATTCGATGCCCGGTCGCAGGAAAATTCAACTTCACCCAAAGAGGAGACGTTAGATTTGAAACAAGGATTCTTGGAGGTGTAACTTTAAGCCCTCGACCAAACTTATACTGTAAACTGAACATAAGTGATTTCTCCGTATGTGATATAGATCAGAAGACAATACAAATAAAGGAGAATTACTGTCTTTCTGTGGATTATTTGGGCCGACCTGTGGATATCTACAGTGATCCTGATTATAAGATGAAATGTATCGGATTTTGGAAGGAGAATCTCAAGTCTTATTTGATTACCTATGATGAGCTTGATCCATTTTCGAAGTACAGGTGTTGGGTGTATCAGAGGGCTGATATAAACAGGTAAGAACAGGGCTGCTTACAATACAGAATATGTATGACTTAGTTAACTTATTAGATTGTTCTTCTATTTGTTGGTAGAGAAATCGATAATTTCAAGTAATCGTGAAAAATATCGTAAGTTTAACTATTGGAAAAGCTAGTTAATTTTTTGATTTGACGCATATATGGAATGATAATTATTCCAAAAAAATTATAATGTAGCTTTTCCATTAGTAATGTTGCAGAAGAAAATTGGCTAAAAAATAGGTAGTCCCAAGAAAGGCTATGATAATATTGCCAAATCTATCTGTAGTCTGTAGCGGGAGTGATATATACTGTGTAGGTGGGATTTTAACAGACCCAGGGCCCCTAAGACCGCTAAGCGAAGCAACCGGACACGTCGCGTGGATGGGGGGTTTTCACAGAAGAATTTTATTTAAATGTAAATTTTCATGCAGAACTTTTTTGTAATACATACTTTTGTCCTTTTCCAGGATTTTAATGTCTCAAGCATTAGGACCTTATTGCGATTTGAACCAAGACGTGACCTCATGGAATTATACAGAAGGTGCCGCCGTAGCTGTCGAGATGGAAGAATATGAGAGAGAACGAGATCAGTGTCCTATGGATTTTGACGATGGCAGCGATCCATGGTCGACTAAGTCAAACTATGTCAAAATACTGAAATTCTCCTTTTGGAGTAGTAATTCAGCTGCCTTAGTAAGAATAAGCTACGTAATGGCAATCAATATAGGAATCGTTTTAATAATTCAGTAGTGTTGTCACAGTGCTTTAGACTGATATAGAATTTGAAGAAAGCTTGTGAGTTTGACTGACAGTTGTGTGCTCCCAAGTGGTTTATACTATATTTTAACACACTGTTGAAAGAACGACTACAATGGCTACATGGAGGTATAAGCCAACTAACTAGAACTCCTAAATAAGTTAGTTTAATGCTACATTTGCACACTTTAACAGAAGTAATAATTAATTGACCAATGTGTGGAAGTAAAAGCATTTGGCAGCAGTTAGTATTTACATAAAGTTACTCTTAATAAGTCAGTGTTGTGTTATTATATTAATTGTAAACTTACAAAACTTATTTGTAGTAAGTATTTTGTAGTAATTTCTCACTTGCAAAGTTATAGATTTTAGCCTTAAAATATTAATCTAACTTTTCATCTTATGTAGTTATTTCTGACTTTCTGAATCTCATAACTATAATATGTTATACTTTGTGAATATCTCACAAAGATGAATATTAGAATGCGAAGTAGCATACAAAAAACTATACTGAGAAGCATTTTATTTCAATTTGTATGAATATTAAGACAAAGTGCCTTAGGTCCGTCCATAAGAACTTTAAGTTATTTTAAGGATTAGTTAATGGATTTTATGTCTTTAGTACATACTGTAGTTAACAAATTATAAGCAAAAACGTGTATGTGTATATCATAGCATGACATTAATTTTAATAATGTATGAAGCATAAATATTTTTTACTGTACTTATGTGACAAAGATGATTGAGTACTTTAATTTTATTGTGTAAGGAATCCGTCCATTTACATCTTTTTATATATATATTGTGTTCAATATTTATAGAAATAAATACATATCTCATTTACATAATGGTAGTGTTTTTGTTGTAACATCACACTTAAATCATAGCTATAAGTCCATTGATGTTTCAAGGCAAAAATGTTCACATATTGTGTCATGTTTTAAATGAAAATTAAGTAATTGACTATCATACATAAGTTAATGATGATGAGCTTTGATAATGCAGCCTAAAACACTGGTGGTTGGTATATAGATGTGTATACAATTCTGCACAGAATTAGCCAATAAGGTAAAAGTTTTATGACAAAGGTTTTTTTGTCTATCAAGATGATCATTATTTCTAAATATCATGGACCATACATGAGTCTTGGTAAACTATAGTGAATCACTATAGTCACACAATATCACTAAGGTCAGCTCGCCGAAGACCGACATAGGGGCAAGCCCGTCTACATTTAAATTTATCGCTTTATTGCAAAGATATAGCAATTAGAGTGACACAAGTCAATTTAGTAAAATAAAAATATTTGTTCAATTTCGAGAAAAAACGTTTTCAAAGTGTCAGTCGAAAAAAGTCTTCCGAGTTGAGTAAGATGGTCTCTACATTTCGTGTTAAATTTTGTAAAATACGCTCAGAGAAATCGAGAAACGCCGCGGCCGTGTTATTTTCCTTATACGTGTGCCGTACCTAGGTGTAGTCTGTTTTAGTTTCAGTGTCGTCGTGTACTTATACAAAGCTTTAGTGTTAGGAAACTCTGAAAACATGATTTTTAAGACTTTTTCGTAAAACTTAGACTTATCACTAAATTGTGATCCCAATGATTGATAGGGTAACTCCTAATAAAAATTTGAAAATTAAGTTGTTTCATTTTATCTAAATTGATTCCATTTAATTATTAAAATATTATTTTCTGCTACCTACCTAAAAGATGTTTAATACCCCTGTTTGAAAAAATATGACGAACTTGCCCCAATTTGAAGGTTACGTGCAATAAGTCAAAAACGGTACCTTATTTGTAGGATTTTAAAGCACACATAAGGTCAGCCATGATTTGAACATTTAAAAAATACTCATATTGTCCCAAAAACAATCTGTATCTATGTAAAGCAACTATATGATAATCTTACCCCAAAACCGAGGGAAAGTCCGTATACGCGTAATTTTTGAAAAAAAAATGTGTTTAAATCAGTAACAAATTGTGCTACTGTAACGTCCGTAAGGGGCAATTATAATGGAATAAATTCACTATTTAAAGAATAACAAAAAACTAATTTAGGATAAAAAACCAACCCGTGGTGATCAATTGAATCGGCCAGAAAAATAAAGTATGCCGGTCTTCAGCGAACTGACCTAAATAAAAAAACAAAAACTTTACCTTAAATAATTTAATGTTATGTTTACAATATCATTTTAATTATGGATTAATTATTATTTACAGAACTTCTTAATTTACTTCAATGCGATAAAAGTAGGTTGGAACTTAAAACAAGTATTTTTATAAAACCATTTAAGTTATTTAGTCCAGGAAACTTTAGGTATATCAAAGTGTTCAGTGAGACTGTCCAGGTGCTGGTTAAATTTCTCTACCCTCTGCTTGTGTGTCATCTCGGCTTTCTGTTGAATCCTTTGTTTTTTCTGAAACAAACAAATAAGAAACATTATATTTTAGGTAGGTACACAATAAAGTACAAACTAACTGACCTCTAATAGGAGACTAATTTACAGTAAATAACATTGCCATAGATCCTATGAAATACTTTATTTATCGGGTTTAATCCGATAAATAAACTTTTAATATAAAATGTTTATTCATTATTTTAAACAAACCGAGCTTTTACCAGCTTTACAGTTACCTTTTTAGGCTTGACTGACATGTAATTTGTCTATTTTAACATTCTAAAAAGTTACTGTAAACTACCGCCTCATAATTATTTGTAACAAAATGAAACGGTTTTACCTTTCCAATAAAACCAGCATTGTGCTCCGAGCCTTGTTCAGGGTGAAGAGTGAGAAGCTATTGCTGACATTTTACTGAAAACACGTTTAATTAGTAGCTGGCATGACTAAATTCCTCTATTTCTTGACCTATTTCCTGTAAAGTTTCCAAGTTTGCCGCCAGGTGGGGCGAGTGACGCGAATTTCCGCTGAGATCCGCTGAGAGCGGCATCGACATTTTCTTGTCATTGATTCTCACCAGGTAGCAATTGAAATCACCCTGAACAAGGCTCGGAGCACAATGCTGGTTTTATTGGAAAGGTAAAACCGTTTCATTGTGCTCTTCACCTTGTTCAGGGTGAAGAGTGAGAAGTGTCTGGTATCACCTGGTAGGTATTTTAAGAGGCAAACAAACTTGAATAAAAGCTGAAATGTAGGCAGCAAAAATTAAAAATTTAATGTCATATCGAAGTTTTTGTAAGCTGAATTTAGGTAAACTACTTTGTAGTACCTGCCCGTACTTGGGTAATCCAATACCTAATTATATGTCATTATGTAGTATAAATATCTTAACATAAATAGCAAACCAAAACGATTGTTACATATTATAAAGATAAAAAGTATTATTAATTTACCAGTAAGACCCACTATTACAATAGCATTTATTGTAAAGAATAGACAATGTTATAATATTTTAACATTGAAAATAGATTTCGATTTGATGAGAACTGATAATACGTCTTCGCATCGAATTAAACGAGAGGAACAATTAATGCCTTTAGAAGGCATCTGGACAAATACAAAGAATATTTTAAGATTCAAAAATAGTTAAATAATAGCTGAACTTATTATGTTATTATTTTACATTACACTTTGATTAAATAAATATATTAAATAATAACATATTAATAAAAGTATTAGTCTGTGTTCAATTCTCAATTGACAAATAAATATTGGAACATTACATTACCAATTTAATCAAGTCATCGTGGAACATCTCAGAACTTCTTGCGGTGTCGTGTATAGCTGCAAAATCATTCTTATTAATTCTTACCCAATGATCAATATATCATGTAAGCACCTTTTCTATAATTAATTGTGTAAACACATCAGAAAAATTCGCACAGAAATGCCTATGCGAATTGTCCACTAACCCATGATACTCGTTATTCACCGTGACAAGACCATCGCAATCGTCTTCCTGTGAGGTAAAAGGTTATATTAGACAAAACAATATTGAAATCCTAATGCGATTCGATTTTGGAAACACGATCGACATCGACAATCGTCGTGCCATTCGGCTTATGAATTGGCAGGCGTTTCGTAGCGTTAAGTTGTTATGTTGCCCCCCTTCTTTTTTTTGTTCTTCTGAGACGTACAAAAACAATTCTGTTTCGTCTAACTATGGAATGTAATGAAAAATATTTTACATTCGGGAATTTGGAGTTTCGTAACTTTTTTCCGATATATAAGCGTTTCCAAAGTAAAAAGGGGAGCTATTTCCTAATGAATGACCATCAGAAAATTTCAAGTTATCCAATGTTTAGGGTCCAGTGCGACAGAGAGATTAGTATCTCTATCGTACCAAAAAATCTGTTTGATTTCTGCAAGTGATTGGTGTCCAAAGTCCCATCAAGACATTGGTTTAGGTCAAATCTGTTAAGAATTTAGCCAGATCTATTATTTCGGGTTTCAAATAACAAAGATAACAAATAAGTTCAAGCAGGCTTAAAAAACTTACGTCATTATCTCAAAAGAAGTGATGCTTAGGCGGTTGTCCAACAGATGAAGATAAAACGCCATTGACAATCAGACAAACCTCCATCAGGAACCTAAAGAAAGTGTTAAGTAAGTCGTTGTTGATCAGAGCGTCTCGTTAAGGCTCAAAATCTCACAGGGCCCGCAGAGGGCTCTGCTCTCGAGATCGAAAAGCTTTAAAGTACCGAGGTGCGTTCAGATGCTGCAGCTAAATAGCCGAGCAGGTGAATGACGAACTCTAATCATGAATGACGAACTCGATGGGAAGAAATATTTACTGATGTTCGTACAGCCACCGCCTGCTGAAGGCGTTATGATATTCGGCAGGACCGTCTCAGACATCAGACGTCACGAAGATTGAGTAAAAAAGATGAGTAAGACAAAAAGAAAACAGATTCATCCGTGTTGCTAGAGCCACCGCCTGCTAAAGGCGCTATAATGTTGGGTAGCTCATCTTAGCTCTCTGAAATCCAACATCACGTACTAGAGTACCTACTACGCGAGGTTGTTCAGATCTAAACAGAACTATGATTGTTAGTAGATCAAATTTCTGGAACGTATTACAGTAGTCTCTGCGATTTTCCCGGCGACGAGAATGCAGTTGAATTGACCCAGTCGTCAAAACAACTCTTAAGCAAAATCAGTGACGGAACGAACTTTGTGCGTTCGCTTTTTAAATCAGAGAATAAATAGAAACTTATTGACTCTTAATGTAAGCCATGATATGCTTTTCATGTAGGTTAAAATGACAGGTTATTTTTAGCTGTCATTCTCATACTCCCGATTGATAAACGGGTCTAGCAGTGCTCCAACGGTAACTAGAACGCAGTCGGGGCTACTGTCATAAAAGACGCCGTAAGCAAAATCAGTCACAGAACAAACCTTGTGCGTTCGCTTTTTGAATCAGAGAATAAATATAAACTTATTGACTCTAATGTAAGCCATGATATGCTTTTCATGTAGGTTAAAATGACAGGTTATTTGTAGCTGTCATTCCCACACAGCAGTGCTCCCAAAGGTAACTAGAACGCAGTTGGGGCTACTGTCATAAAAAACACCGTCCAGAAGGAAGATGAATAAAGAAAACTACACTTAGTCTTTCCACATGTCGGTAATTTTGGTTTTTATTTCGATTAAAGCTGCTGAAGCGGTTGCTGAAACCATCGAAATCTGTATTATCCTCTGCAGTAAATACTGTAATTCGATCGAAGCTGAAGCTCGTCTCGAAATTTCAGTATTTTTCTTGTAGGTACCGGTACTGTGATTCGATCGAAGCTGCTGAAGCTCGTCTCGAAATCTCAGTATTTTTCTTGTAGGTACCCTCAATATAACCTAAATCCTAAAAAATAAAATCTACGTACGTTGTTTGTTATTTTAGCTGCAGCGAATTTTTGCAATAATTCTTATATCGTGTGGGCCTAAAAGCTCCTGCTTATGATCTCCAAAGGCAGAAGATACGATGATCTTCACGCAATTGATTAATTTACATTCACATAGAACTGTGCTTATGACATGTGTAATTTTTACTTGCAGGTTCAGAAGAAATTCAGTATTATATTTAAAAATATTAAGATATGTATACTACTATACATCATCGGTTCAACCGTTTTAGTCCGAAGGTCAATAAGGAGTCTTTGTACCACTAGAAACACTTATATTTTTCAACTGAGATTCTACTACAAAATGCGAAACTTTTCAAGACTATTGAACTTTGCCCGGACTTTGAAGGATCCGATAAATATATTTAAAAATAGATTTTCGAAAGAAATGGATACAAGACTTTAAATAATATTTCAATTTTACAAAATATTTAATAATAGCTTTGTGGTTTAAAAGTTGAAGGTATGAGCTAAATAGTTACTAGTAAACTAGTGTCGAGTGGACAAAAATAAATATAAGTAGTATTTGATTTCAAACATGAAAATAGGAGTTTAATTTGAGATAAAATAAATGTTATCGGGCGGAAATTTTCATTTATATCAGGTTCATTGAAACCTTGTAACTACAGCAATATAAATTATAAACAAATGTAGCTACGAATATTCTCAACTTAAGCCTAGCTCAAACTGCCGATCTTAAACGGCCGCGCGGCCTAAGCAACGCCAGGCGCGGTTACTACTGGGATAGATGACGAGATATTTTGTGGCAAAAGAAATGACCCTCTCGAGCTCCTTCGTGCCTCGGTATGCGTCAACGTTGTTATCTCAGGTAGCAACCGCCCCAGGCCAAGTTACAGGCCTTAGGGGGACATTTAAAACTCCAACACAAGGTGAGCTACACCACTACATAAAAAGAATATGATGAATATTCTTAGTTCTTACTTTTGTCAGTTGTAGGTTAGCGAGTTTAAAGAAAAATCTTATTTTTAGTTGTAGGTAGGGTAGGTAGTAATGTAAAAATCCCATTTTTCAGTTGTTGGGATTATAATCCACAGAAAAATTTTGTTATCCAAATTGTAGGGTAGGTAAGTAGTAACGGAAAAATCTCATTTCTCAGATGTCCCTATATAATAATAATAATAATATAATAATAAATAAATAAATCCTGTGACGAACACACAGCGCCATCTAGCCCCGTGGTAAGCTGCTAAGCTTGTGTTACGGTGGCTAGACAACGGATATACTACTTATATTTTTTTTTTTTGTAAATACATACATATTATACATAGAAATACGCCCAGACCAGATACAAATATTTATTTTTAAGCATAAATATTTGCACCCAGCGGGAATCGAACCCGCAACCTTCTGTATTGCAGCCAAGCGTACGCCCGACGCGCCACAGAGGTCGTCATATCAGAGGTAATAGAGAATTAGAACAATAATAATGAATTGGAAAACATATTCAGACTTACATGACTTTTTTACTTTTTTATTTTCTACAACATTACTTTTCGAAGTGCACACGTTTTTTTCGGTATGAGCTGCTGTAACTCTTCTCGAAATTACGGTGCACGCGATTCAGAATCGTCGATTTTCGGTAGGAGTTGCTGAAACTCTTTTCGAAGTTACGGTGCACGGGATTCAGAACCGTCCGATTTTCGGAAGCAGCTGCTGAAGCTTTTCGAAATATCGGTACCGTAAGAACTACTCGATGAAGAAGATCTCGATGACTTCGGCGACGTTTTGCTGTCTCCTCCTCTAGTGTGCTGTCTATTCTTCTCCTCCTGTGTCTGCCAGCTTCTAAGTTCAATCTAGTAAAATAAATCTGCAACAGAAATACCTTACTAATTAGAACAAAGTATAGTCAACGTGTTGACAGCGCGATGTTCAACAACGCAATGACAAGAAAATGTCGATGCCGCTCTCAGCGGATCTCAGCGGAAATTCGCGTCACTCGCCCCACCTGGCGGCAAACTTGGAAACTTTACAGGAAATAGGTCAAGAAATAGAGGAATTTAGTCATGCCAGCTACTAATTAAACGTGTTTTCAGTAAAATGTCAGCAATAGCTTCTCACTCTTCACCCTGAACAAGGTGAAGAGCACAATGTTCCAATGTTAGCAGACTATAGAGTTATTGTAATAGTTTTGAATTTAAATTATAATTATTTTTATCCCTCGCTAGCTCAAAAAACTACCATGGCTTTGGCTTTTTTGGACAAGGACAACCTCGAAAAAGCCAACTGTTAAGTTGGCGAAAGCTCGGTTCGGTGTTTAGTTGGCGAAAGCTCGGTTCGTTTAAAATCATGAATAAAACGCGATTTAACCCGATAAATAAAGTGTTTTATTATGCAAAATCGCAAAAACCATATAGGAAATTATAGATCCTATGCTTAATTTTTTAATTGAATGAAACCATCTTTCTATAGAAAAATTGTCAAATACAATTTTAGCCTGAAATTAAAAAACGTACTACAGATAAGTTACCTAAATCATTTAGTAGTAAGTAAGATAAACAAAATTTTGAGAAAGTCTTACCATTTTCTCTTGCATTTTCTGAAAGGCAATTTCGGCCTTAGTACGTGTGTCTTGGTTATCCTTTATTTGTTGTTTGACATCACTTTCCATCAATTTCTCAGTGTCTTTGTTGGACTTCTTCTTCTTTTTCTTCTTGACGCCTGAATTGTCCTTGATTTTTAACTGTGCTCTATTTACACAGGCGTATTCATCGTCAGCCATTATAGCAATAAATAAGAAGTGTTACTTTTTTTATTCAAATAGTCGAAAAACAGAAAATTTTGCTTTATTTTTTTGGGGTTTTTGTCGAAGACGCGAGACAAACAAACGAACGATATCGTAAAATGTTTGACATTGACAAATAAAGGGTAAATGACAATGACAGCCAAGCAACTGTTCTTAGCTTAGAGGACGTGCTTCCAAATTGGAAAATTCCAATTCCAATTCAAAAAGTGTTGTCTAGAATACCGATTGAAAAGGTCGTAAGTAGATTTTACTTGTGGATCTTCCGTATAAATAACGTTCATATAGTATAACTGACCTAAATAAAAACAGTCGGAAATAAAGTCGAGATCCTTGAGTCCGGGTACTTACGGAGTTGGAGTAGGTTGACTCTACAATGGAAATTTTCTTATTGACTGACGGTATCTTAGAACTGCAGTTTCTCTGGTTTCTGTACGTAATTTATGACAACGGATAACAGATATTATACACAAAAAACCTTTATCCGTAATTTAGATACCTATTTTTACTTCCTAGTTTAATCTAAAATTATGAAAACCTCGAGGCGAGCATCATCTCCTTTAGCTTATACCGTATAAAGTGCCTTTATAAATCAAACCCATAAAATCTGAGCGCCCTTTTTAAGATACCTATCCTTATTGCGTATCGTATAGCTTTAGCCGAGTTAAGTGCGCATTAACTTACGCGAGGGTGGCTGCAGGTTAGGTAGCAAATATCATAAATAAATAAGTGATTGTTCGCGACAAAAGAGCGGGAATGAATGGTGTTCCTTGGCGTTATCGGGATAGCGCACGCGCCTAGCCCGCCGACGCGTACCGCGCGGAGATTAGTTCGATTTGAGGCCACGTGGCGCCACGTGCGACTCAGAATACTTACCAAATGAGATTAACGGATTTGCACACTACAGATTGCACACGAATGAGCAGGAAGTGTAAAGTGAAACTACGGTAATGAACTTTGCTTTACTTGTCAATGGGGAAGAGTCATAATTATACATAGGTACCTAGTTTAGATGAGTCTCTGTCAGCTGGGGTCAGCTGTTATACATTTTCTAAGTTAGACGACGTTTAAAACTCTATAGAAAATGTCGTTGTGGACCGATCTACCCAATAATCACCTACAGCTGAGTACCTATACTATAAGTATAATACATAGGCAGAAACCAAACACATGGGTGAACCCTTTCTTCTTACCTAAATAATTAACGCTCGCATCCTATGTATAATATCCTAGTTACCTACGTAATTCCATTTTAGTTTAGCCCACCTGTAGACTGTTACTCCGGGGGTTGGTAGATGCCTGTCATCTCCTGGAAAAAGGTGAAGAGAGTAACACTGAGAAGTTCTAAAGTAAATCTCTGATCGGCTACCACCTTACGTCAGCGAGCCCCACACATTCCCACTGCTTCCCCCGTCTATGAACTATGAACCCACTATGAACTCGACGTCGATTTAGGAATACCTACGATGCTGTCGATAACAGGGTTGGAAAAAGCTACCGCCCAAGGAGCGAATAGAAATTATCTATGGGTTTAACGTTGGCAATTTCTGCTCGCTCCTTGCGCGGTAGCTTTTTCCAACCCCGTTATCGACAGCATATCGTACCTATTCCTATAGGGGTAGGGCAGGTGCCGTCTTCTACCACCGGTAAGTACTTTCTAAAAGAAGAAGGCCAACTACCTACTCCTAACATATTTTAAAAGAGTTCTTTTTCTAGAACCAAAATTCCGCAGCTGCAGCAGAATCGGGATAGGTCAGGGGCCAGGGATAAAACGGCACGTGTTCTGATACCGATAACAAGGCCCTTCGCCGGTCTAAATGTGAACTGCACTATCGATTCGTGCGGCCTTGCTGAGTGCCCTCAAATGGCAAAGTTAACTCGGAAATTAACCTAAACAAGTAACTTTGTAGATAACTGAGATAGAATTGGATTCTGGTTAAGATATTTTTTTGTATATTTTAATACTCTCGTAGATGGATTGGTAGGTATTCAAATACCGCGCTTCTCGCTTGTCGGGTGAGCGACCTACAGTTGGGTCACACGATCTCCTTATGATCCTTATGAACTTCTTTAGAGTTCGAATCTCTCGTTGCTGTCAAATTTTTGAAAACTTCTTAAAAAATATTTATAAGGGATTTTTTTCAATAAGTACCTATACAAATTCCAAAAGTTAATAACATGACCATAGTAAACAGTACTTACTACAATTTATGTGGTTGTTTTAGATAATTGATTATTATCACTCGACAAATTGCTCCCGAAACCAATAAATTAATGTTGACAAACAGGCATTAAACACTACTATAGCATACAGTAGCTTAACCAAACAAGCTAATCTCTGTATACTTGAGTTGGTCCGTTCACAGTTTGACGCGGTTCGTGCGAAACTCTAAGGATTATGTCCTCAGTCGTCAGTCGTCACATTACATGTATAAAGCTAAATAAATCGTTCTTGTTGCAAAACAAAGAGCTAGGCACTATTAGACATTAATACGGCATTAGTTTAAGGGCGACGGCACACGCCGAAGAACGCCTTGTTTGCCAAACTGCCCTAATCCTCTATTTGTAGGGTAGGGTTACCATGATTTGTCTTTTGTTCATTTCTCGATACAGAGCGGCGGCATGCGGCAACGGATACTTGCGCTCTTACTAAAAATTAAGAAATTTTTAGTATTATTCTCCTCGTAGTTGGTTCCTAGAATATATCTATTTGAACTTGTTTTTAACTGTACGTCTGGTTGAGATAGTTTTATAATGACTCTTCAGATAATACAAACTAGGTTCCTACTCGTATTCATATTTAGTATTTTATTGGACAAAGCCTTTTTTATTAGATTTCTGCCTGTATGTTCATAATATAAAAGAGTGCGAAACTGTACTCACACTTAAAAAAAATTGAATGGTTAGAAATATGGTTACCCTACATTGTTGCAGAATTCGCTTTGACTCCAGAGAGGAAATCCTTTTCCCACGAGCTTTATTCAAACATATGTATGTAAAGCGTATGATGGATGACTCCAGACCGCCCTAACGCGGGGGTATAAGTCGTTTAAATCACAATCGTTTGGCCCCTAATGCATTTTTCTCGCTGGTCACTGAATGTTCAAATTTATAATGTCATTTTAGACTCCAGTGAAAGAGTTGGAAATGGCACACGTCGAAATGATTGCGCTTTTTATTGTTACGCGCCCAGGAGTCTAAAGTTACAATTTACAAACGATTGTGGCATGTGAAACAACATTGTAACTCCATTAAATTTAAATGGTACATAAGCGTGATGTAATTGCCAAAGTATGGTTGGGTTTCGTGAATATGTCGTCAAGACAATAGAAATTAACGTTTTATGTAAAAAGTGTTGGAATGTCGTCGCGAGTTGCGAGCAAGCGCTATACCTATAGGCGTGAACGTGGCGTGGGCGGACGGAGCTGGAGGTTTAAACCAAAGTTTTCCCATTATACAACTCACAGACATTAGCAGCCCTCTTTGGGTTCATTAAAATTTGTCAGCTTGTCGTATAGGAGCAACTTTGGAATGGATGTAGAAACTTCACTAAGTGAAACTCGACTGACGTAAAAAGTTCGTCGGATTTTGAGTTTTTTCCGACGCCATCAATTTCTCACCCCGTCAAGAAGATTATTCGCACTCGTAATGCGGAAAAAAGAGTAATTTAAGTTTCCCAGAGTCGTACCGTAAGAGTTATGATCTTTGTTTGAAAGTTAGATTGATTTATGGCAATCCTCATTGTCTGCTGGAGCGCGTAAAGGATCAACTCTAAGAGGTACTTACTTACTTAGATAACTTAAACTTTGTACCAAGTTTAATTTAATTCAAGTTACTATTATTATTGTTTTGCTTGTTTACCTGACTTTATGTTGTAATAATTTAAGTAATATCTATTTGATTCTATCCAACTGAAGTTATTTGCGATCACTAGGTATATTCTACTAGAGTACCTACCTACAAGATTGATAAAAAAAACAGTAGGTATCTAGTTAGTTAGATATTGCGATCTTTGAATGTGTAGTGTAGATGCACATGTAGATTCCTATTCCAGCCCAAGGTTGCCTGGAAGACCGCGTTCAGTGATACGGCCGCCTATTGTGCAATTTGCATTTTAAGCCTTGTCCTTACTCTATGTAATTTAGTGTGTTTTGTTAACTTGTTTTGTATTGTACAAATATAGATGTATCTATACCCTTTTACAGAAACATAGACTGTCTATTATCTTAGGAAAAAGTAAACAAAGACTGCCACTTGTAATCATACTATTATTATAAAGCTAAAAGTTTGTAAGTATCTGTGTACTTACAAACTTTCTGCAATAACTACTGAACCGATTGCGATGAAACTTGGAATATAAGTAGTTGGATACCGGGAAAAACACAAAAGCTCCATTTTATCCCGATATTCTCGCGGGAACGGGACTTACGCGGGTGAAACCGCGGGGCGCAGCTAGTCAAATATGTATGAGCTATTTTTTTACCTTTTTGGTTTAAGTTTCTGTAAAAGGGTAGATATTTACTACGTATAACCTGAAAAATAAGTGAGATAGCCACGTCTTTTTGTCCGAAAACAGTAAAAGTAAAACGCCTGTATCAAGGAGACAGGCAAAGTTCTATAGATATCGTTGTAAGGTACCAGTCAATTTATTAGTTTTATGTTATGACCGAGGGGAAGTGTCCCCATAGAACGGCGAATAAAGGGGACAACTTCAGTGATAGTTTAGCTTTAAATAACAGATGTAATTGTGAATGGGAAACTGACTGGAAACGATATACGTGTTTAATTATTTTGGTTTTATAAAATAGATATAAATTTTAGCGTTTCGCAAAGAGTGATAATATTAAATGTTTTTTGTAATGCGCAGTCGCAAGGTATTAATAGTTTTTGCGTGATTGAGTAACAAACACACATAAATACCATACACACATACTCACAAACTTTCAGCTTTATAATATTAGTAGGTAGTAGGAAAGGATAATGTCCTACTCATATTAAAAGTAAACTAGCTGCGTCCCACGGTTTCACACGTATAAGTCCCGTTCCCGGACGAATATCGAAATAAAAAGTAGCCTTTGCTATGTATCTGTTATTCCAGGTCTCTAGCTACCTATATTCCAAGATTCATTGAAATCGGTTTAGTAGTTTCTACGTGAAAACGTTTACATTGCCTATTTGAAATGGACTATATAGACTGGTAGAAGTAAACGTAAATTTTCTAAACTCCATATGGATGTATGGTACCTATGTAATTTTAGTTCATGGTATATGAAGAAGGGACTTACATCTATAGATAAACCTATTTATAACTTGTAGTTTATTTAGTTATTTAGTTTATTTAGAATCCACGCAGACTACCGACTTTTTATCGGCCGACAGGTTAATCAAGCTGTAGACCAGTCTGAACATTATGAAACACATCGTCATCAAACGTATAAGACAAGCCTATCAAACCAATTTTATGGATGCTGGTTAAATCAGAGTAATGTCTTAGGAATGTAAAAAGTGGTTCTACTTTCATACATGCAGTATAGAAACTGATAATTAACATCCTGATCAAACTATCCGCCGATAATAAGTCTGTAGTCTGCCGGAACTGTATTTTAATTAAACAGATTTAATTAATTACTAGGCCTAACATCCAATATTAAGACAGATATTAAGAGCAATAAATCAATTCACCTACAAGTTTTGAAAATAACCATCAATCTTAATAAAAATTAATTTAAATCTAATTAGACTATTTCCGTGTTTGTATTCGTCCGGAATAGTTCTAAATAGGAATGAAATGAGACAAGTGTGAGTGTGATTCGACGCAGCGGGGTACAATCGGGGGGTAAAACCAGAGCTGTAGTAACTCAAGCCGAATGAATCTTCATTGTTCGTTCCACCCACACTGCACCTTTCTATAAAGAAGCAAAGAGACTGCTAAACATGCTTTAACAAGCCTAAAACAACTTGGTAATATTAAATAGACGTGTTATAGCTGCTATTATAATTTAATAATTACCTAATAGTTAAATATAATATAATAACAGACAGTAATCATTAGATAACTATCTATTAAGCGGGATTTACATTACAAATATTATTTTACACACAAAAATGCGAAGACACAGCGCGCGGTAGGTACTATTTATTTATTTGACAAAATTGCTTCCACTAATCTGAAGTGGCAGTGGGCTGGCCATATTAGCCGTAGAACCGACAACCGTCGGGGTAAACGAGTTCTAGAGTGGAGACCGCGTCTCGGCAAACGTAGTGTAGGACGTCCTCAGGCACGTTGGAGTGACGATTTGCGCAAGACGGCTGGCACAAACTGATGCGAGAAGCCGAAAATAGATCTAGGTAGCGTGCAATCGGAGAGGCCTATGTCCAGCAGTGGACTGCAACAGGCTGATAATGGTGATGCTGCTTCCAGTAACTGCTGCAAGACTGTTTTTGGTGAAATTGAGTCTATAATGCATGACAATAGAGTCGTTATACTTATCAAATGACAGTTCAAATCTTCGAGATTATACTACGAGAACCCGGTTATGTTTAAAATATAGAAACATAATATAAAACAAATCGAGACCATATAATCAATAATATGTGACTTTGTTACTCTTTCACGCAAAAACTGCTGAACCGATTGCGATGAAACTTGGAATATAGGTAGCTGGATAACTTTTTATTTTTTATCCTGATTATCCCGCGGGAACGGGACTTACGCGGGCGAAACTGTGGGGCGCAGCTAGTTCAAATCTAAGTGGGAATTAATTTTTGTCACTCCACGTCCTCTAGATTCCGTAAAGTATCAATGTCACCGCACGCGCTTTTCAATTTGGATTATTCAATGCGCACACGTCCGTAGCGCGCGGGCAATTGTATATCGGTGACATTTCCATAATGTGATCGTTAGTTTTATAACAAACGTATTGTTAATTGGTAGTCTCATAAAAATACATGTTCTAGACGTGGTAACATACATTTTTTATTTATAATATTTTCAAATAAGTTTTAGTAAGTATTTTTCTATAATAAACTTCGATATGTACATCTCGATCTTCCTTACTTATAAAATATTATTGTTTACACATGACTAAGTTATGTGACGTTTGTCTCTGTTTGTCAACTTTGAAACTTCATGTGACAGTAAAAGACGAACGATGCACAGTTATGCAGCGCATTTATAAGTAAGGGGGTATATCTGTATATAACTAGCTGTGTCCAACGTTTTTACCCGTAAGTCCCAATCCCGTAGGAACATGAGGATCAAAAGTAGCCTATGTTAGTACCGACTTCTCGATAATGTAACTTTCTATTAGTGATTTTTTAAACCGATCCAGTAGTTTCGGAGCCTATTCAATACATACAAACAAAAAATACTCTTTATAATATTAGTACTTAAAGAAGTATAGAAATGCCTTGTCCTGACTGACTGATGAATCAACACACAGCCTAAAACGCTGATAGTAGCGAGCTACAATTCGGAGTGTGTTCTTTCTTTCTTTATATGATGTAGGCATGCAATAAGAAAAGGCATTTTCGATATTCCGGTGAAACCGCGGAACATAACTAATTATAAATATCCAGTAAATAACTAAACGTACTTAAGACTCATTTATGATTGTACTGGATAGGTATAGATGTTTAAATACCCAAACCCCAAAGAAATGGAGTCCAGATGGCAGTCTCCCCAAATTGCTGGTGGTCTCTGTTGACACACATTACAGAAGGTGTTCCAATTATAATAGTCCCAAGTGCAGGGCATAGGGATGCAATGATATTGAGGGGTGAAGTTAAATGCTGGTTGA
This sequence comes from Idaea dimidiata, assembly GCA_949358125.1. Classification (NCBI taxonomy): domain Eukaryota; kingdom Metazoa; phylum Arthropoda; class Insecta; order Lepidoptera; family Geometridae; genus Idaea; species Idaea dimidiata. The sequence goes on along the minus strand of OX442332.1, from coordinate 20,167,399 downwards.
ATTGCCTAAAGACATTTGTTTGGCTTGTTGCGGTATGTTCACACTACTGTACGTCGGTTTATTGGGCAGATGACGGTCAAACTAATAAGAAAATGAACTGTTTTAATTGAGGGGTGGCCTTTGTTATTGTATAGAATGGTGTTAAATGCGAAATAAATATGCTATCCATATGTACGTTACTACTATATTTTTAGTCCAAATAAGACTAATGGTTTAAAAGAAGATCTGCCTATCTATCTGTTTTTCCGCCTTAAAACATTACCTCAATTTTAGTTTAGATAAACAATTTATCTAAACTAAAATTATACTTAATCAAATCACTTTTTTAGTCTTACCTTAACTAAGTACCAAAGTGCCTATTTTATTTGAATTGTATGTGTTGATTTGTGTTCTGTCGCAGTAACTTATTAAATATACATAAATAAAACCTATTCTTTCAGAATCTATGATGAAAAATGTAAACTTAGAACTGTCAATGAACGAAGGAAAAAGTAAACAAAGAGTTGTCACTTTCAAATTAATTAATGAGTTTTTTTGTTTACATTTTTGATTTAAGATTCTGAGACATATGTAGGTTAGTTATCGGTGGACGACCAATCTATATTAACAACTTTAACTACATTTTAACCTACAAAAACACGTCGTTAATTACTGCGTCGACTGATTTACTTGGTCGAAGGTTAAACGTAGCTAGCTGGATTAACTATATCCATAAAATACGAACGTGTAGGTTTAGTAATTAGGCGACGCAAGTGCGGGGGTAGAGGGGTGGTGGGGGGCGCCGGAACCGGAAGCTCGCCGGAGATGAAGGCGCGATACAATATCCGGTTAGACGCCATTTCCGCCGCGAGACGACGCAGTGTGTGAGCCTTTACTTTACTCTTTCGTAGATAGAAATTACGTTTATTCCGTATTGATGAGTGAGGAATGAACGTTTCTGTCCATTTTGTAACATTTCAAGTGTAATTTTAAAGCGCAGGGATGGATTTTGTTTGTTTATTAACTCTAATAATAAAAGGTCTGTAAGTGTCTAATCTAAGGCATCGTAGCTCACGAACGGATGAAGTGATTTTGATGTAGTTTGATATTTTATTTAAGTATTTATTTCAAAAATACTTAAGCCTACTGCCTACTTACCTGCCTGCCTATTTATATTAAGGCTAATTATATTTTATGGCATTAATTTAAACATTTACATGCCTTTTTAAGGTGGAACATAATGGAACTTATTATTAACCATCTTATTTACTCACCTTATTTATTGGCAAATAAAGATACTGATACTGATATTGTTATATCTAAAATATTTCGCTCACAACCGATAGTTTTAAGACAAAAACATAAAAGACAAACTCAAAAAATATTGGTCAAATTATTACACAATCTATCGTACTTATTACTTCGTCTTTGACTTTAATAAATAGATAGATAATAGATACCTATCGGTAAGTTTGTTTGAATATTTAATTGCTAAAATATTATTTCTGTACTGTACAAAAACCGTAACGGTACCTACTTACCTTCTCTGCCTATTATTAAAATGGCTTTAATCACAAATTATAGCAGGCAAGTATCGCAAAGCATCCGATGACGTTGATAAGGCAGACGACTGGCAGCCGAGGGTCCTAGGGCATTGTTCGTAGAGGAAATAGGACTGCTCTTTGGGGATTATTCTTTTATGTGACTTGCCTGAGTGAGGATCGAGGGCCCAGTTGGGCGCTCGACGAACTTGAGTGCCTTCAACTGCCGCTTTAGGTTTTAGTGCTTTAACAGGATTCCTTGGATTACTTCAGGATGAGTGCGCTTTGGGGCTTAAGATATTGATGAGGTGTGAGGTAGGTACTGAAGCTATGATATAAATGATGAATAGATATTCTAGCTATACATTGTTTCTGAGAATGATTGGATGATTAAATGAAATGATTCTTTCTTATACCCATTCTTAGGAAATATTGTTTTTGAAGAAATACTTTCTAAAATTCGAACTCACAAGGATTTGAACCCGCGGCTACTGGCAAACTGACCGTGTTAGACCGCTTCGCCATGAGAACTAGTACCAGCTAGCTAAGACGAAATCAAAGCATTTCCTATACAGAAGCCAAGTACATTATACAGTTCAACTTGGCTTGTATTTTCTGATTACATAGAAATTATTATTAGGTTGTTATGATGATGACGCATCCCAAACAACTAAACAATATTTCCCAAAGTGTTTATACCCACACTTAGGAAATATTGTTTTTCTTTAACATAAGATAATAAATAAGTAGGTACATTAAATCTATGGGTTAGAGGATGAGTAGCCAAACAGAGAACTATTAGATTTGATCGTTTCTTTTCAGTAGTATAGATACCTACATAGTTTAGTTTAACAAAACTTAGCTAGGTACGCTGGTCCGCAAAAATCTGCCATCCCACATACAGATCCAGTGTTGTGAATAAAACCATTGAAATGAGATTATTATTTTAGTGTGCCGTTTATAGGTGCTTACTTATTTTAGTATCTAAGGTCAACTGGGGGAATTGTGGCTTTGTGGAAAATGCGGCAATCATCAACTAATAATTATTGTATTTAAAAATATATTCTTTAAGAGTCTTTACAATATTACAATTAAAATAAAACCGTAATGAATGTAAATTAGATCTTAGAGAAATAAGCTGGATATGTAGTTATATTTCCACAAATGTGCATATGAGTCTAGATAGAGGTATAACACAGGGCACCTATGCCAAAATCAATTCCCAATGTGCACTGGCGACATTCGCATCTAAATACTAGATATGTATAATAGTGGTATGTATATAGAGCATGTCGTAATAATTATTCGGCGGCGTAGCGATAATACAGATTTAGATAGAGCACCAAGAGGCGAGATAACCCCTTACATAGCTCAAAGCACATAGCGCCTTCCCACCCACAAGTACCGTTAGCACAACAAGCAAGAAATGAAGTTTACCTACTATTGGAAAAATGCTCAAAAAGTATGACAAAATTTGGTTTGAATTAATTTTACGAAATGTAATTGATGTATTTGAATAAGTAATGGATAAAACATGACAAAACCTCTTACTATGTTATCTATACTAATATTATAAAGCTGAAGAGTTTGTTTGATTGTTTGTGTGTTTGACCGCGCTAATCTCAGGTACTGCTGGTCCGATTAAAAAAAAACTTTTTGTGTTTGATAGTCCATTTATCGAGGAAGGTTATAGGCTACTTTTGATCCCGATATTTTTACGGGGTCGGGACTTACGAGGGTAAATCCCGCGGGACGAAGCTATAAAAACGAAAGTCGTGTTAGTTACACTATTTATATCTCAAAAACGGCGGAACCGATAGGAATGAAATTTGGTACAGGGTTAGTATAGGGGTTTAAATAAAATATAGGGTACTTTAAATTATCGTACGGGTTAAGCAACGCTTGGCGTGACACATACTTGATGGGTCAACAATAACGATCGCACCAATTAGAATGAAATTTGGTACAGGGTTAGTTTAAGGCTATATATACGATATAGGGTACTTTAAATGGTCGTACGGGTTAAGCAACGGTTGGCGTGACACGTACGTGATGGGTCAACAGGGACGATCGCACCAATTAGAATGAAATTTGGTACAGGGTTAATTATAGGGGTTTAAATAAAATATAGGGTACTTTAAATGATCGTACGGGTTAAGCAACGCTTGGCGAGACAAATACGTGATGGGTCAACAAGAACGATCGCACCAATTAGAATGAAATTTGGTACAGGGATTAGTTTAAGGGTATAAATACGATACTTTGAATGATCGTACGGGATAAGCAACGCTTGGTATGAATACGTGATGGGTAAAAATGATGGTTAAATCGATTTGAACGAAATTTGGTACAGGGATAGTTTAGTGGTTGAAATAAGATATAGGGTACTTTGAATAATCATACGGGTTGAGCAACGCTTGGTATGACTTACGTGATTCGTCACATACGTTACGGGATAGGAATTTATGCGGGTGAAACCGCGGGGCACAGCTAGTAACTTATAACTGTAAAAGGATGTGCGTACTTTTACAGTTATAAGTTATATTGGTATTAGTGTTTCATGCAAAACTTCTGAACCGATTACAATGAAACTTGGTATGGAGATCTGGAATAATAGGCTGCTTTTATCCGAATATTCCCGCGGGCTAACGCATAAAATATGCTTACCTAGCTATGACAATTTGAATAGTTGTGAATACGAAAGATAAAAAAAAAACATATAACAAAGGTTTTAGCAAATCAGAAATTCAAAATATTGCTTATTCTTTAAATAAAAAAAACAGATCAAGAATTTTTAATTTGATTACACAATCATGTCCGAGTATTTCAATTAATGAAGGTAATATTGCAACTAGGTGCTTAGCACTAAGTTACCTGTTATAAATTTAATTATCATTAGCTAATAAGGATTAATTATTAAGTACTTAACAAAATCATATAAATTCATTGCCATTTTTGTTCGAAGCACCATTAAAGTTTTTGTGTTACTTACAACAAGACGGTCAACTTTCCCACAAAATGAAATTTGTAAGTACTTTTAAAATATACACAAGCTCCTATACCTTGTTGGTGATAAAACTCAGTGTATATCGAAGTTCTACGACACTGTGTTTAGTAACTGTATAAGAAAGCTTGCTTTATACAGTACTACTGACTGAATCCAGGACCTCCAATTGTTGGACACCAGTTGGGCTGGTCGAATTCTTAAGATACTTGGTATAGTCATTGACGTGGTGTCTGGCTTTGCAGTCTTTTAAAACGTAACAGACATAACCTATCTGCCGTATGTACCGAATATAAACCTGTAATTGTAAATATAATAATAATCAAAACTTTTCCCTCTAGATCATCATAGCATCTTGCCTGGTAGCGTCCGCGTGGTGCGCCCCAGCAGTTCCATCAGACTCGGTAGACCATTCACTCCGAGTGCTTCCAGCGTTGAGACATGAAGAGGTTCACGACGAGCATGGCCAGTACGCTCTTCGATACATCACAGCTGAAAGTGAGTTAATTTTTACTGCAATTTAAGTTTGTTCGTTTATGCTGCCGTGTAGTCCTCAGGCTTTATGTTGCTTTTCCACCAGAGATGTGCTATGCTACAATGCTATGGATGCGTTTGATATCCACTAATCATATTCATGGGTGCAGATAGCTTAGCGTATTTTCGTAGCGTAGATTTCACATCTTTGCAACATAGCTGCATAACACATCTCTGGTGGAAAAGCAGCCTTAAATGGGACCATAGCTAGAGTATTGTAGAAAGCGTTTAAGAAATCTGTATCTATGAAATGCTTTGTTTTGACTGATTATTGGATCAACGACAGCCAAGATCACAAAAGGTCTGAAATTTGAAGAGTAAAAGCAAAAAAAACCTTAATATGAGGTTTTTCCACTTTTATCAGGTGATTTCACCTGGGAGGGTGATAAAAGTGATCAAAGTGATCATCGTCACACTTATATAGGATCCTAGAATATTTTTTTTGAATCCAATCGATTAGCTTTTTTAATTGTCTGTTTATTTCTTTAATACAAGAACTCGAGCTCTTGCCTGCTTGATTCATTATATCACCTTTGAAATTTTAATCCTTGTTACCTAATGGACTAAACTCTGTTATATTTTCTAGATACTGTAGTGTCAGAGCGAGGCTGGCTCGTCCCCACGGCGAACGGCGGCATGGTCCTCATGATCGAAGGTCAATACCAGTTCGAAGGTGACGACGGTAAGATCTACGTCACCAAGTACCGAGGAGGACCTGAAGGCTTCAAGGTCGAGGGAACCCATTTACCACAACCAGTGCCTGTACCAGTTATCCCAGTTGCTAAATAAAGTCCATTTTACGTTAGAACTTTTGTGGTTTTTCTGTTTTATAAGAAAATTGCTTCGCCTTATAACATAGTATTTTGTGTACTTTTTATAATATAGGATTTTAATAGAGGAGCACCTTTAGATGTACCTAATCCAATTAAATTTAAAACAGAATTTAAAAGTGAGACCTGTTTTTATAAGACGTGTAACCTTCTCTGCGAACAGTACTTGGGATTTCTGAAAGGATCTAAGGAGGGTGGAGAGAGGCCTCGAGGATGCGCCTGGCGCGGGGGGAGGGGAGGGGAGACGCGTTGCGCTCTGACGTCACGTCCTATCTCGGCGGCCATCTTGGATTATCTCGTCGCACCTGCGGGGCGGGGGGTTCAGTATCGACCCGACCATCCCTGCATTTTTCAGGGTACTCTTAATGTGTACTTAGTTGAATTTCTGTTTCGTCTTATGTACGTATATTGCTGATGGTAGATCTTTATCTAAGATTTTGCGATTCTGTTTACACTTCAATGTGATAATTCAGATAGTACTTACTTCCGTAGCTAGTAGCAACCGTAGTGCCTACCTTTTTAGGGTTTCATAGTCTACAAGAAACCCTATTAGTTTCGTAATGTCTGTCTGTCTGTTCGTCTGTTCAATTGTACGTTTAATCTTTCGACGATGCATCGGTATTTAGCCTACAGTTGACCTAAGATGTACCACGTACGCTTACGAATTCTAGAAGCGCCTAAAAGATAAGAAAATAGTGGTAGGCAGTAGGAGCCATGCTCGTTAGTACCGCACCGGCTTTTGTATCGGATCATGAACAAGTTTACTTTATCTTATTTGAATTAAGCTAAAATTTCACACCTTCTACCAATTATGAGTATACCTAGCTTGTTTTCTAATAAGATTTTCTAGTGAGATAATGATTCTATCAATTTCGGTATCATTTTTATCGCAGTGAAGGAATATAAGCAAGGAAGAAGCCTTTCCATACTAACTCACCTCAAATAATAGCGCCAAAACTTTTAACGTGATTGGTTCTTTGAATGACCCGATCCGAGTACAACCGAAGTGACAAGATTCGTGTCGCGGCACATTTTTTAATCATGGCTTCCTAAAACCTATTTTACCTACTCTTTTTTTTTAGTCGTGAAATCCTTTAATTGGTTTAATTGGTTTTGAGTTGTTAATTTGTGTTGTCTATCTTTTAAGTTATTGCTGTTGGATTTCCAAATAGTAAATAAATAAATGACGGCCTATGTTACGTGGTGTCATTTTGATGAGTGAGGAATACTTCCACGCTTGTATATCCGTTCACTGTCTTCTACAAGAAAAATAAATTGTATAAAAAAACATTCAAACTTAGTTAAGAACATGCCACGGAAGGAAACCATCTAACGCAAAAAAACCGTTTCCAAATAGGCCGACACAAACACCGGCATAAGCATAGACCGGTGCAGCCGCTAAGACGAGTAGGATCTTGTTCCCCTTGCTCCATTAGCGGTGGGTGATACTTTTTACACGCTGCACACTGCATGATCTGTAGTGATACTAGTCAGGTGTCGTAACTAAAAATATTATTCTTTTATAGGTGTTAAGAAGTACCGAAAAGTAACGCCTAGTTCAATCGATTATCTTGGTTCACTGCCGTCTACCTTCTTCTAGATGAGCGTGCTACATATGATCATTTAGCATCAGTCTCATGGTAATGATAAAAGTCTGGTAGTAGATGAGCATCAGTCTGACGGTAATGATAAAGGGATACATTGTCATCATCCTAGTCCGTCACCGGTCTAATAGCTTTTCTAATTCCGAGCTTCGTTATCCATTGCTCGGCGAGCAGTCGATCGGTCTGTCAACATAGTGGCAGCCGAGCAATGGACAACGAAGCTCGGACCCGCCAAGGCTAGGTGTCGGTCTAATATGATTCATCCCAAAGTCTGATAGTATAGATGACCGTTTATACAATTTGTAACGGGTATAGGTACCCTTTTAACCCGAAAGGGGGTTGATCTAGACGTCTAGGCGAACACCTTTTGTTCAACATCTTTTAAAATTCGAACTTTTTTTTTGAAAGTTTTGAGATTATGTTTCAATGCAAAAACAGCTGCTTTTGAAAATAAAGGTAATTGAAGTTTTGGTTGTGAAACATCAAACTAAATGAAAGGACAACATAAGGACCTCGAACTCTCAAAAACAGCTGATTTTCAAGTAAACTTTACACTTAAAATTTTCGAAAAGTCCTCTGAATTTCCAAGAGTCGTAGAACAAAAGTGGTTCGCCTAGACGTCTAGAACAACCCCATTTCGGCTTAAAAAACCGTTACACCTTGTATACCGTCTCCGCCGACGAGAAAAAGTACGATTCTGCATTATAAATCACAGTTACGACGTAATACGAATCACAAAACGTTTCCAAACTTTGCCAAACGTGACTTTATATAATTTTCGTAGGTATATATATCTATTGCTATAGGTAGCGACTACCTACAGATGAAATGAGTAGTTACGCACTCCGATCGCACACCGGGTACTATCAAACCCTCGAAACAACTACAAACATTCAATTAAGCGTTTAGTTTAACCGCATCTACTAATATTATATTAAAATTCAACGCACACACGCGCACCGTTATCTGTCTGTGGCAGTTTGGTCACGCTGATATTATCTACCCCCTACAACCCCCCCGTATTCATTCTAGGGCGGCTTTGTGGCAGGGACTTCAAACGATAAGCCATCGTCTGTATTTACATAGGTCTAACGCGAAATTTTATTTTGACTCCACAAACAGAAATATCAATGGTTTTGTTTTATTGTCATGTCATTTCCAGGTCTTACTTAGACTTGGTTAATTTATTGTGTAATACGTTATGAGCTTACACTCAGCTCTAAGCTTCAGTATCCTTATTATCTACTAGCTGCGCCTCGCGAAAGTGAAAAACGCGTTATCACGGGCACGGGCGGCCGAGCGGTTCTCGAGCGGTTGCACTTTTTCGTTCATTACTCGGGTTCTTCTAATTGGATTTCGATGCAAAGTATACCACGACCTTTCTCGAAAATAGAACTATCCAATATTTAAAACGATTGCAATCGGATTAGTTATAATTTTATAATTTTAAGTGTATAAGGAACAGACAGAGAAACAGACAGACAGACATGAATTTTAAAATTTATATAATTTTGTTCTACTACTTATCCTAAGTCCCCTAGACCACTTTTTTTAAATTTACTTCCAAGTACAGACTTTTTGTCCTCTCTTCCTTTATTATAAGTATAGATAGATATAGATAGAAGATACAGTTGACAACTGATAACACTTAAAATTGACAGGAACTTTGCTGTATATATTGTCGATTTGACGTAACGTGGCGTGGTTATTACCAGTGATTATCTCAAAGCAGCAATTTACTGCATAATGCTTATGAACTGAGTTCATGTTATCCATCGAATAGATAATACGGCTACTGGGGTCTTATTTCATTCCCATGATGTTATAAGTGAAAGATGACATATGAATGTGTTTGTTGCGCAAAGCCGCTAAACCGATTTCGATGAAACAAATTATGGCATAATACAAATCCTATTATATATTATATTATTATTATATTTAATTTTGCAGGAGTCCATGCCAGTTGATTTTGTTACACAAAGGTATATAAATTCATGCAAGTTCCGTATGTGAAACGGAACCGGAAGCACACTGTTACGTTACGATTTCAAACTAATCCCAGTGCAAAGCACACTTCAAAGAACTTCATCTAAAACGAGTTCAATAACATTGCAAAGAGCTATCAAAAAATTCCTGTAACATAACACCCCATGTTGACATTAATATAACACTTTATCAGGTAAAAGTGAGACCAAACAACAGGGAAATCATTAAGAGGCAATCAACAATAACTAGTACTAGAGTTGAGGAGACCACCGTATTTGTAGCTTGTTTAAGACAAAAGGTTGATTCAATGCGCGTGCGCGTGCGGTACTCGCAGTATTCTGCGCAGCTGGCCGTGGAGGGTGCTTGCAGGATGCGTGGAGTATTGAGGGGTGACGGCACGTGCTTGGTGGTCGGTCGCCTGACCGCCTCGGAGTTAGGTACGTCATGGGTGGCGAAATAGACACGATGTACTTAGGTAGGTATCTGCTGTGGTATCATCTAATTAGCATCCACTGCTACTAGTTGCTATTTACTGTCAAAAAACATATTTCGTATTCTACATTGCTGCTTTGAAGTAATCACCGGTAACAACCACGTTACGTCAAAGCAGCAATGTATTGCAACTTAGCAACTGCTAGCGGATGCTAGCAGTTGCTAATTAGATGATCGGCTCGCTGGTTTAATTGTATGGATAGACCTAAGTCAAAATTGCCGATAAAGCAATCTATCTATTTAAAAATAGTTCTTTTTAAATATTTTTCAACAACAGAGACATAGACCAAGTTACTTATAATTTTATTTTTTCTTAAAAGAAGATAAATTAATTTACCTCGTCATTTTATTTTTATTTTTTATATTGTATTTTATGAGTGCAACTTAGTCAACCCATATTAAATCTTGAAAGATTTTTTCTCTTACAACACATGAAAACTTTTTAGTTTTCACTAGTTTACAGAACCTCTTTAATAAATTTGTAACTAACTGGCCACTAGAGTCAACAAAAAAGTAAAATAAAGTAAAATCCGGTTCTAAAACGGATGTTGCTTTTAAATTTTTAATAAACCTATTTTTTTAATGAAAATGTGCCAGTATTTTTATAGGTACGAGCAGACCAAAAAAAGAAATTAGTAAACTTAGGTATAGGTTTCATTCGCTAAATATTAGAACTTTGTTTTTAATTTTTTCTTCCAGATTTCCAATATTACCTAAACAAATCGACAATTCTACAGTTTGCATGTAAGTACACCTACTTATAAATGAAAATAATTTTTGAGTATTATACCTAATCATTATCTTAACGGTAACCATTTTAATACAAATAATTATTCCGAGATAACAGCTAACAGAACGAATTCATGATTCCCAAATCATTGAAAACATAATTCTGTCTGAGAAGGGATCTCAGGTCGTTGCATCTTTTGTCTCGAATATAACGACTGGCACTCAGAGATCTGAACATAACACTAAACTTATCTAAATAGACTTTAAAATCTTATTGGTGATGGTTTGCAGTAAGCTGAAGGCTTTATTTTTATTATTTGAAACAGATCTTCTTGGATGATGGTTGAGATTGTCTGATTAGACAATTTTAGGTTTTGAATTAAGAACGTAAAATCTTTGTGCCGAGGCGCACCGTCTTAGGGAAACTGTTGTATAGGTATAATTTGGGTATTTATGGTAGCACCTGGTGGTATGGGTACATAAAAGCAGTAGCTAATTATTCCTTTTCATTTGGATGAGTTTTAGCGGGACTGATTCAACAATATAGTTATGCTGTGCTGCATTTATTTTTTCTGGTAAATAAATACTTATAATAAAAGATGTAAATGTATTTTAAAATATTTTGTAAAAATGCACAATAATTGTAGTGGAAAAACGAGAATAGGTGCTGAATTAGATTATAAAAGTTCGGGACTATAATATTTAGGGTTCAGTGGCTCAAAAGGTAAAAAATGGAACCCCTATGTTTCCAATCAGACAACGAATTTATAGCTTCAATACAAAATCTACCTAAACTTTCACTTTTTTTAGTTTGCATATCAAAGGCTCACCTGATAATTCCGAAATAGGTGCCTACACTACTCCTGCGCAACGAACTGCAGCAGGTGTGAAGAAACATAATAATAACATTTCATCTCTTTACATTCAATGGAGGCAAAAAATATAATTGTGGTCACATACCTGTTCCCAGTAACAAGATCTTTCTCTAGAATAAGATAAACATAATAAAATGATTTTATAAAAGCATTGAAGGCGCGAAGACTCTTAAAAGAGGTAAACGCATCGTATTTCAAAACAACGAATTTGATATCTCAATTTTTCGCGTGTTTTATTATTGTTGCCATCGCGGGATACCTTTTACCAAGTTCTTTATACGTAATCAAGATAATAAAATTAAAGATTTTAAGTAAACAAGCAAGTTTTATTGTTGGTGATTGCAGTACTACTGATTTCTTCCTTCTGCACTTATTCAAAATAATAATAATTGTCTTGTCGTCTTTTATTTTACTCATTAAGTGCTGTGTTTCAGTGAAAATATTTGACAGCAGCGCGTTCATAAATATCCTTTACACACCTACTGCTCTACAAAGTTACTTTATTTGACCAAAAAGGTCAACGTAAAGCGACTCTTTATTCCCTAGGTGCATAAAGTGCTCATTATGCACCTAGGGCATAAAGTAATTTAAATTTGGAACTAAGGTTCTGGTAGCATACGACCATTTCGAACTGGCCACCTAGACATAACACATTAAAAAAATAAAAACTGTGCTATTTTTTTCTATTTTCACGGACGGAAGGGTAAAGCAAAAAGTTTTGGTTAGTATAAAGCCCCAACTTTTTTTTTTCATCAGCTAAGGCCGATGTGTTGTTTCGTCATTTTAATGTAACATTGTTAAATTTAATTAATATAGAGCTGTCAATATATTTAATACTAGCTGCGCCCCGCGGTTTCACCCGCGTTATTCCCGTTCCCGCGGGAATAACGGGATAAAAAGTAGCCTATGTGTTAATCCAGGTCCCCAGCTACCTATATTCCAAGTTTCATCGCAATCGGTTTAGTAGTTTTTGCGTGAAAGAGTAACAACCTCACATAACATACAAACTTTCGCGTTTATAATATTAGTAAGATACGTTGCATTAATCTATTTTTTTGTTATTTCATAATTTGTTTTTATTGCTCAAGGCATATTTACTAGAAATATTTTAAAGGAAAAATTCATCTTTAAAAACTCACTTGCGGCGAGATTTGAACTCGCGTCCCTGGCCGCAAGTGAGTTTTTGAAGATGAATTTTTCCTTTAAAATATTTCTAGTATTTTTTTGTTGTTAGTTAAATGCTTATTTTTGTAGCCCTTTTATTGTCTCGCAGTAGATGTGTAAAGTAGAGTATTCACCTCGGTACTAAAGCCTGTCTTTATCTTGGGCGCTTGAATCCCACGCTTCACTCAGGACTCTAGGTACATAACTCCTTCGCTTCGCTCAGGAGTTAAGTTTTTAACACCCTCGCTGCGCTCGGGAGTTAACCCTCTAGAGTCCTTCGCACGCTTTGGATTCAATATGACGCCCGCTATATAAGACAGTACTTTAGTACCTCGGTGCATAAACTACTATTTTGGGAACGCTAATGATATAAATAAGGATAACTATTATATTTCGTAATTTGTTTTTATTGCTCAAGGCATTTCTACTAGAAATATTTTAAAGGAAAAAATCATCTTCAAAAATTCCATTCGCGACGAGATTTGAACCCGCATCTCTTGCGTTACTATTATATTTCAATGTGTTAGTCAGCCTATGGGATTCAAAGAAACATTTTCAAGTGGTCATTACGTTTTGTTGTATTGTCCTAAGTAAAAGAAAAAACGATAAAGCAACGAGAAAATCAAACAGTTGTTGTATGTGATTTTGGCCTACCTGTTACGGGGACGTTGTCAGATGCGATCACTGCCAATGCTGCAATTTACAGACTCGCACATACATGAGTTCAGCCACCCGATCATAGATTTTCTCTTTATAGTATAATCCATAGGAAAGTATTTGACCATAATCGCCTTCAGTTGGTAAGTGTCTATGTCTAAGATTGTGCAAAACCAATAAGGTAAGTTAAGGTCAGCAGCGAAAAAAGTGAGTGTCTTCTTTAAATACTGTACCGGCCTATACGTCGTAACGTATTGTACTACTACAGAATGCTTCTCTATGTTCTCTATGTTCTCTATGATTCTATATGTTAAGGAATGGTAAAATGGAACGTAAAAGCTAAAAAACAAGGTGGTCCTTAATAATTCACGATGATCGAAGCATATCAAAAGCTCACGAAGAACACGCGTCGAAAAAATAAATCAAACATTCTCCTTACGACGCCTACCATTAATAAAACTCTTTAAAATATATTTAATAATGTCCACAAAAGCGGAGAGCACAATACTCGACCCATAAAGGGGCAGCATTTATTATGGTGACAATATATCGAATACAAAAAGATATTGTGACAAAGACGCGTACTTTTTAATAATATTGTCATTTCTCAGCAGCAGTGGACTCTTTCAAAAAGCCATAACGTAATAATTTATTTCTTTATAAGAGTTTTTTATCTGTGGGAGAATGGGTGCGGGTGAAGCCAGGTGAGCGCGGGTCAATGCTAAGCTGAGGAAGCCTTCCCGTGCCTCATTTCGTAACAAAAATATATATCTGCAAAATGCTTTGTCCTCACTGATTGATGGATCAACGCACAACCTAAACCACTGATGGTAAAGCGCTTTCCATTTTCCAGATTTCCAGAGTGTGTTCTTTATAATTGTAGGCATCCGATAAGAAAGACTTTCTCAAAATTGGGTATTTTCGAGATCGGGACTTATGAAGCTTCTAGGACTTATCGTTGTCGATATAATCATAGTATTAAAAAAATATAAACATGCGGGGAAACAGTAACGTGTCTACATTTTTTGTATTGTGCAATAATTTACCGTCATGAAACAGGTCTTGCATTATTGCATAAAAAACGACGACAGTCTTTATAGCTATCGTCGAGACGGGGTTGACATCGGAGCCACAATAAAATCGATGAAATATTTAAGGGCAGTCACAATAATTCATAGCGGGAGAGTTAAGAGGCAACGCCTATTGTGACAGTGTTTGCACAGGTAAGCGCCCCTGTGGGTAGTCACTCATTGCGGACAGCAAATCAAAAAATTTAAGACCTTACGATGGTAGGGCAAAATTATCATTGCTGTTTATAAAGTCGAGTTCGTTAATTGAGAAAGTATCTATGTATTTTTGAATGCAAAATGTCTGACGGTAGTGTAAGATAACTGAGTGTCTGTTGCTTTAACGCGAAAACCGCTAAAACGATTACGATGAAACTCGGTGTAATTGGATCTTTGATCCCGATGTTCGAACGCATTAGTACATACTAAATACGTGCAAGATGTAAGCGAAATATACAGTATTGTAGTCCTGTATTTAGAGTTTCTTATTAATTTGACTAACGGCCGAATGAAGAAACACACTTTTTGCAACGAAAATTTTGCATACTAATTTCGAATTTAGATGCTACTCAATTATTTAAGTAGCCCTCAAATAGTGGCGAGTCGAAATTAGGCCGTTAGTAATTTATTTATCTAACTCTTGTCGAAGTCAGCAAATTTGACAAAGACTTTATTTAGCCAAGGTAATTACTCGACTCGGTTATAAACTATGTGGCTAGTGTTAGTGACCACTAGCCGCATAGTCCAAGCGGTGGCGTCACGTATCCACAGGTAACCTATCGCAGGCATGCGGGTTCCAGGAAGCTCCATGAAGTCGTCACACGGGACACCCCACTGGCACGGTAGCGCGCGGGCGGTCCTACAAACCTTAATTAATTTTAATGCATTTACCTGCACTACTATGCTTTAAGAAATAAGTAGATAAATATAATATGATAGATGTACAAAATATATTTTGGTAAATATCCAGGCGTCTAATAGAATATTTTTTTTTTACAAAATCCACAGCTCTTAATCCAAGTTGTTACAAAAAAGTGAAAATAGAATAATCTTACACCCAATAAAGGATTTACATTGTTTATTTAAAAAAAACCTTTAAATCGACTGACGCGTGTGGTAACGTTAAAGACCATAATTAAATTAAAGAAATTCTATTACTAATACGAAAAACCTAGAGTTAAAGTAGATTTAAATATAGATTAAGATTAAGATATAGATTAAATACACATTTACTTTTAGGTAGTGCGTAGGTCGATATATTTTGTAACTAGGTATCAAAGAAGTATCCGATTTCAATACAATTTGCCTATTATGTACTTATACGTTATTTATGGCTTCTTGGTCTAAGTAAATCACAATCTTCACTTAAGTATAACTTACATAGATTAGTTAGTCTTTATTTGCAGTTAGCCGTAGATACTTGACTCTACTTAGTATAAGAATTTTCGTTATGATGCATAAGTAAGTGCTTGCTTAAAAGTGAATCTCCAATACATCGCTTTATATTATATCAAATAATTAATAAATATATCCTTAAAATAACCAATTTTTAAACATTTTTAAGAGTTTGATTTAAAAATTAACAAACACAAAACTGTAAGGGAAAATAGGTATATTTGTATAGAAAAAGATAAGACTAGAAGTGGGTTTGCCGTAAATTTAATTTGATTAGTTATTTGTGTTTAGTTAATCTAATCGATCAATCGACTGATATACTACTAAGAATTGGTTACACGAATAAATAAATTAAAAGTTATCGGTACCTTTACCTAACTAAATATTTGAAGGTAGGTTTAAGATACCTATTATAACAAGTATAAAAATATCTAGGTATTTTTAATATAAAGCATATATATATTATTTATATATTATATTATAAGCATATATAAAGCACAGTCAGTCTCTAACGCCATGGAGCTTAAACTTGTAGCATTTGGCATCAAGTCTTACGCCTTCCGTATTCAGAAACAATCCTGGCTTAATGCTTTCTCTTGTTCTTGTGAGTATGACAATCAACGTCAGCGAAAATGTGAAAAAAGCTAAAGCATTGGGTCGTTTGTGAATACGGCTGTAAGTCAAGTAACTTTCAATCAGTGTGTCTACTCGTATCTACATTTATTCCTGTCGTAATATATTAAATAATTTTTATACGTAAATAAATATTATATATAAAAAATATTTTCGTAGCTAACTTTAAACAGACAACACTATTCAATGTTAGTTACGAAAAAAAACAAAAACATTATATTACATGTACTACCTACTGACAAGTACCTACCTATTCAAAACAATAAATATCTCAAATATGAACAAAACTGGCAGACTATATGCAAAAAACATGACGATCCTACCACACAAGACGAACAAACTCCACAACAACACCCCAATTTCATAGTCTATTACATCCATTAGCATTCGATACGGCTTTGCTTGTTTCCAAACAACTGTGCTACACAAAACATAGTCATATTTATTGCGTTATTAGATAATTTAACGATGTGAACGCTCGGACTAAGTTTTAATTCGGTCAGAGTTTAATAAGTTGACAAAGATATCTTGTTGGGTAAATTGTTGAGGCGTGATATCGTAATTTTGATTTTATGTCGTTAATTGTGAGAACTGCGGACCACTTTTCGATTGTTCAATTTGAAAGGAGAAAGCGATTGGATATGGGTTAACATTAATTAAATTGACTATAGTAATCTAAAGAGATTTTGACAAATAACTCATTTACTTATAAAATATTATTTACACATGAATAAGTTATGTGACGTTTGTCTCTGTCTGTCAACTTAAACTGAAACTTCATGTGACAGTAAAAGACATACGATGCACAGTTATGCAGCGCATTAATTAGCGTTTATAAATAAGGGGGTAAGTGTTTTGCCAAACTTACGATGCTTCGTAGGTTTCAAGTTTGAGGTTATCCTCGAAATCTATAAAAAATATTTTATATTACAACTAGATAAATTACGAACTTAAAAGTGTCTTTATCGTATTTATAGTCACAAATTTTTATACTACAAAAGTCACAACCAAACTAAGAAATTAGATTAGATGCATAAATAAACGCTTGGTACCATATAATATACCAAAAACACAAATAACAATTATAATACAAAGAATAATTAAAAGCAAAAGCGACGCCACGGGCTTGCTTGCTTGCCTACGGGCGATATCTTCCAGGCAACGAAGTTTCTCCTTTTTGAAGAAGTTTAAAAGTGTTAAAAACTTACAAACCATTGACCAAATAGAAAAACATCTATTCATTTAAAAAGCTTGGTGAAATTGTTTCCAAAATCACTAAATAGCTGAACCATATCACCAACTCTACCTTAACGAAAACGTGACATAATTTTGCGAAATTTCATTAAACAGTGTTCCTTGTTCCCTAATAAAACTCAGAGGTTAGGCAGGGATATAGAGCAATAAAACGGAGTATTATTTCATCAAGGGTGGTTGATTAGGCACGGATCATCGTTGATTCGACTCGGCTAAACGCTGGGGCTGTACGCAAATTAACTATTTTGTATGTGGATGACACAGCACGCCCCTGCGGGTTCCTAAATTACTAACGTATACACCGCCGATACGGTAAATTGAATCATTTTGACTAAATTCTCAGGATTTTGTTGAATATTGGTCATGTTTGGTTGTAGATGACTTTGTTGACTTTACCTAATAATATTTCTGATAAGATTAGCTTTTTTATAAGATTTTTTTTTCGGCGAGCTGTCTGTCAAGAGACTTTATTTCATAAACCGTGATAGCTAGGCAGTTACACAGAAAATGTATTTATCCCTCTAAAACAACAGATACTAAAACAAAAATAAAATATTTATTGTTGCTCAACAAAGGTGACTATTATAATAATTGTACGGAACCTATCCTACGTGATTTCAACCCGCACTTGGCCGGCTTTCAACATAAACAAGGAGATTAAAATATTGAAAAAAAAAGGAAAGTAGTAGCGCAATTGAGAGAGTGTTTTGTTTCCGCACAATAGTTTGTTTGTAATCCATCGTACAAAAAAAACTTAATTTTGTTTACGTAAATTATAAATTCTTATGAGAGAACAATAGTAGTTTAGGATATTTTTATGCAGATATTAATTTTTGCTTCTATGACTATGAATACCTATTCCGTACATTGATCTCAACGTCAGAAAAGACAGTTTTAAATATAAAAATGAATCCCTTTTTAGCGTGGTCACGGCATCACGCGTGAACAGCTGGATCGATTTCGATAATTCTTTTTGTGTTGTGTTTGTTATGATCAGAAGAAGGTTCTTATGAAAAAATATATTTGCGGAAACCGCGGGGTGCAGCTAGTAAATATAATAAGAAATCATCGCTGACAAAATTGTTACGTCTATCGTAATAACGGAACGAACGTAATTGAAAGTAAATTCGTCACATGTATTAATATATATAATGTGTTAATTCTTATGCTTGTTAAAATAGGTACCTACCTATGTAAAGTAAGTACCTACCTACATACCTTTAATGTAAACTGCACTAATTTAATTGAAAATTGTTAATCCTTTTATCAGACCATTAAATACTTATATACGCAATTAAAGTCACACCTATTAACTTATCAATACGCCTCTTTTAATTAATAATGCCTCCTTGTACATATTTCGGTCTTTCAGTTCGGTAACATTCATCTAGATAGGTATTGGTGTCAATTAAGGTGTCGATTAGATCCTAAAGATAATCGAGTACAATCGTAAATTCACAGAATTGCTTGATAAATTAAATAATCAGGATATGGTGTCGGCATTACAGCATGTACCACTTAGCCCAGTAGGTATTTTAGATTCTTTTTTTAATGTCACAAAATACATAGGTACCTTCTTAGATTACCTAAATGACGATAGGGTGATAGAACAACGACGTTCGATTTTTTAGTCAACTTTTTCAAAGGAGTGTGACTAAATTTCCAAATAGTTTAACTGTGGAACGTGGCTGTCTATGGCTAAAAACAATTCAGTATCAAGCGGCCTTTCTCCTTCTAGTTTCGAATAAAGATGAGTGCAGTTCTAAGGCCTAACTTAATTCAGGGTGTTACTTAAGAATTTAAGCAGGTATCTTATGAGAGACTAGAAGGTTTATGGTTGCTTGACAGAGAAGCATTTCAAACTCGGCTTTGACCGATGACCTTCATCAGTTCCAAAGTCAAATTGTTCGGAAAAATTACACACACACTACACACAAAAAACCGATATTTTTATAATACCTACCAACTAATGGGACCTACCATGATGTCTTATAAGTCGTCGCGAAACCGTCGCGTTGTCGTTTAGCTTAAAAAAAAAAAAAAATAACACATCAAATAATTAAAAAAAAATGAAAAAAAAGAAGATTTTTTATATTGTCTGTGGTTCTTAAAAGTAGTCGGGGGTATTTTTTATTTAAATATTACTTTATATTTTTTAACGATAAAAGGACGACATGCGACATAACAACGATAAACGAGCATAGTAGCGCAGAATATCTATGATGATAATTAATTATCTAAGATGCAACATACCTATCGGTACATTCAGGGTTTCATACAGACGGGTCATTTCTATTCAAACTAAATGAAAGCTTCAAGAAGAAAACATTAATTTAAAACCAGTAGGTAGCCATCAAAGCTTTTCACCGAACATAATCGAAAACTTATTGACATGTCGTCGTTATAAATAGGTACGGCAAACAATAATCACTTTATTTGCCAGATATTTGCCCACTTCAGTAGTAGAGTGTTTGCTCTTTTACGACCACAAAACAACAATGCATTGCAAAAACTGTATTCAAATAGACAAAATAAATAAATATCACATTTACAGCCCACTGGGAAGCTAACTATTCCGCAGTGTTGCCACATTGTTGCGACAAAAGAAATAATAAATTTGAAAAGTTACAATGCGTTGTCACTGGATTTGTTATGCAATTTATGGAAACTATTGGAAACACTATTCATAGGATCGGGTGTGACGAATATACCTATTGTTATTACTTTGAAATTGATTAAAAATATTTTGTTTGGCAAAAGGCGACGTATACCGACTAATCTAGGTATGTTCCACATGGACTTTGTAGCCCTTTGTAGTTCTATAAACTTTATCAGATAAAATTTTACTGAATTTTGTTTCCTCTTTACATAACTCTTGCTGTAAAGAAGTACGGGATAAGGAATATAGAAGAACAAACATTTTTGCCAGATATGAAGCAGAGACGCTGTGCTCTCTCGGTCGATATTAATTTTAAAATATGAAATCTTATAAATAAAATACATAATTCCTAATTTCTTCTATGGTTTTCGCGATTTTGCATAATAAAACACTTTATTTATCCGGTTTTATCGCGTTTTTATTCATTATTTGACCCGAGCTTTCGCCAACTTTACAGTTGGCTTTTTCAAGGTTGACTGAGATGTGAGCATCTCAGTCAATAAAGTGTTTTATTACATAATTCCTCATCAGACGTACCTACAAGGTCTGTCTCATAATTGTAATCGTTTAGAGCTCGTTTTCCGCAAATAGACCTACTCAAATTGCATCATGTTTGCGTGGTCTGTGTATTCAATGGATGTAACATCTAGTAGTAGTAGCCGTAGTCTATTATTGAATAAATAATCAACTACGGACGTCGATAGTCGGTAGTCGATTATTGATAAAATAATCGACTACGGACGAAACTTGAGAATACATAAAATGCAAAGAAAGTAAAAGTGCAAAAAAAATTAAGGAATTTTCAAAATATGGTTGAGTCACTCATTCGCTTTCGTATTAAAGGATCATTAGCTTGTCAAGCACCCGATACCTGCCCATACATTACCTTGTCAAAATATTTCCTTGAACATGAACAGTTTTTTTACAATATTTTGGTGAATTTATTCGATTGTTGCCCACAATAGATGCAGTGACATCTCAATATTTCACAAAGGGAATCATTTGTCATTGTCCATTAGATGATATTGTTGGAAAACATTTTATAATATTATTTTAATGATCATCTGGAGAGAGTTTGCGAGTGATTATTTGTTACTACAAATCGCTTACTTTACAAATAATTTTTACTTATTGCTCATCCGAAGATTGCCTGGAAGAGTTCGCTTTTAAGCGATAAAACAATTTTTGTGTCACACTTTTAAGTTTTTCATTTTGTGTGTTTTTTATTTTTTGAGCCATGTACATCATTTTTTTTTTAACTCTATTTTCAGATTAGACACAGACCAATTTATTTATTTTACCTACGCTACATAACATGAAGAATATTTAGGCAAGATTATCATAATTGTTTACCAAACTATCTCAACTTCCAACTTATTTATTTAGGTAGGTACTTACATAGATTTGCCATACGATACATTTTTATCCAGAAAAGTTATAACTAAGTAGGTAGGAAGTAGCGAATAAAGCATGAAATAAAATAGCATTGTAATCCGCTATTGGCTATAGATAAGGAGGGCTTGTGACAAGGCAAGAATTATGTGCTCCAGAGGGCAATTTTTCTTTCTCGGGATTTATTCCCGTAATTTATAGAGGATCCGGCTGTATCTGGGTTAACCCGGCCGTTGGGTCTAGCGGAGTACGCAATTAAAATAACCTCCTTTACTAATTAAGATTGCTTAGATCTGTTACATTGTTGTAAAAATTAAAACATTTTTTTGTGAAATACTTTCAAGTGCAAGTTGAATTTTGACCTTCCTTATTTAGCTTCGAGTTTATGTACTAATCTAGGTATTGGCAACTAACCAATTAAAGCCATATTAATATTCATTATATACATAGTGGAGAGACATTTGGCTGTTTATGTAAGTAAAGAAATGATTACAATAAAGATGGTATCTACAGTATTCAGACGCTTGTTTCGATGTTTAAGAGTTCGTGAAGCCACGCAGGGCGGTGGCGGCGGCAGCTAGCTGTAATAGGCATAAAACGTCCCAACGACGACACTCGATTTGCGTAATCGCTAACATCAATCGACTGTTGAGTCCGCAGTCATTTGACACGCAAAATTTTTGCCGAACGTGCTTCGCCATGAATTGTCGGTGACAAAAGTGTCTGTCACAGCGAAGCGTCGAGAGTCGGCTTAATACCAACCCCCACCCTCGACCGCAGTCGTAAATTTAGGGTTTCATAAAACCAGATCCGAGATAAGACACAGTGTGGAGTGAGTATCCCGGATCAAATGCGAACTCTGTCCTGCGGGCTGCCACATCTGACTGACAATAAAAATGACGCACTCGCATCTGCCTTCTACACAACGACCAATTCGTGTTTATACAAAATACACCTCGAAGATACAGATCGAGGATTCACCAGAAATATGTTACTATCTCGATCGCGAGATCATCGCGCTACGGCCGGCAATACGAAACCACCAAATCCTAGAAGAAAAAAAACCGAGTGAGCTGTCAAAAGGCCAACAAAAGCGCATTATAATTTTAACAGATTCTGAATTGCTCTACTATTATGGAGGCGTGTATTATTCTTTTCACCCAGTGTAAGGGTATTTGGGCGCCTTTGTGGCTCAGTATTGACAAATAAGTAAGATTTACTCTTAAACCAAAAATAATGGAGGATTAGGACGGTGAAGTAATTTTTTCTCGCCATTCTCTCGAGATGGATGGCGCCTGGTCGTGGGTTTATTGCATTATTCTCAAGTCGGCGTTTCTTACAGTGTTACTTGTAGTATTGAAAATAGATCAAGTGGAAACTTCGAGCCGATCCGTAGCAGTGGAAAGCTGAGTTTGCGCAACTTTACGAACAAACATACAAAGAAGAAAGGGAAGAATTAATTCAAACAGTTGGATTAGTACTATATAGGTACATCTAAATAATATCAATTGTATTTCGTGAACAAAATTTATTTTTTGAGTTACTAACATGCACATTATATAAAAACAAATAACAAACAGATAAGTAATAATAGCTATCTACGAGTATCATAGAGTAGATAAAAATAAAAATATGAGCCCGTGTCGTATTGCACCGTAGTAGGTATTGAAATAGGAACGGGGTAGGCAGAACTACGTGTCGGGGACATATATTTAAAGCTTCAGTAGATAGGGGTGTAATAATTTTGACAATGACTAGCAGCCTTACCCGAGCGAGGCGTAGGCGCGGGGCGAGAGCCGAGCGGAGCGGGGGGCAATCTGCGCACTAAATCACGCTACGAATAAAATTTATGGCGCCGAGATAAAAACTCGCAGCTTTTCTCTTTTACGTTCCTTTCCCCCTCTCCCGCACCCCTTGCCGCCCTCGCCCCGCGCGGAAAATCCATAGGGATTTTTCCAAGTGTTCGGGCGACGGCGTGTGTGGGGTTGAAACGATTTTGTTTTATGCTTATTGCCGGTTGCGATGTTTTGTTTGGTAACTCGCTGAGATAAGGATTCAGGATGGAGATAGCTGTCCGGCCGGACGCTGTTTAGTAATACCTACTTAAGTACCTACCTATAGGATTAATTCCATCATTCCAGGTCGTAGAATTTAAACAAATGTTTTTTTTTTATTCACACGATTTGTTAACATAATTAAATTTTACCGGGTCTTAAGGGCGTATTATTTTTTATTTTCTTAACTCGACATTTCGATCATGTTACAACGAACTTGGTCGCGAAAATAGAAGATTCTAAGGAGGGGAGAGGAAGAATACGAGATTAAGGCCCGGTAAAATCCAACTATGATTAAACGAATGTTTTTGTTATATTTTAAAGTGTTTCCTACACTTGGATAACTATACTTAAAGAAATGCTTTCCAAAAATTTCGCACCCGACAGGACTTGAACCTGCATCTCTGGGGATCCGTCCCAACGCCTTTTTTCCAATTCGCATCCGTGCATCCATGCATCCGTGGCCAAATTGAAAAAAAGGCGTTGGGACGGATCCCCAGAGATGCAGGTTCAAGTCCTGTCGGGTGCGAAATTTTTGGAAAGCATTTCTTTAAGTACGTTTAAACGAATGTTTTCATAAAACTTTAATTTATACAGTAAAAAGAACTATACATACTTCAGTCGGTAAGTCTGGGCACGTGAGGAAAGTCATGGAATAGTTTTGTAGAACATTGTACCTACTTACAAAGGAGGTGGAATGGAACCTCGTCTACCTACCCGAAGTCGAGCAGTTATCGCACTTTCACTTAGTGAAGCCGACACCAGCCATCACCCGCCACTGCTCCATGCAATCTTTTAAATTACACGAAATAATGTTAACAAGTTTAGGACTGTGTTAAACCAAGTATTTCCATGTATGATATTATTATGTATGAATTTATAAAAGAAAAATAAATATAAGTAGTAGGTATATCCGTTGTCTATAGTCACCGTAACACTGCTTACCATGGGGTTAGAATGCGCTGTGTGTTGGTCACAAAATTAATTAATTTATTATTTATAAGTAAATTTAAACTAAATATTACAAATAGTTTACAAGGAGAAATGCATCTTCAGAAATACTAACGAGTTTGCTAACCATTGCTTATCATTAATATGCATTATCTCCCTGTTTGTTATTCGACTAAGGCTCTATTTCAACGTCACTGATCAGAAGAAAAATATGTGTCTCAGTAGGTAGTATTCAACAATTACAACAAGAAATTACATCAAGTGGTTTTTGAACTCACGTTCTCCACATCCCCTTTGCGGCGCTGCAACAAATCGTGCTACGTGAACTCTGCTAAAAATTTAGGGAAAGATGAGCAGTGAAACCCTTCCCACAATTTCATGATACAATAGTCTGAGAGACGTGCTTGGAAAACGTGGTCCCAAAACAGCAATTTGATACCACTTCACATTACATTGGGTCTTACCATGTTCTCCTATTGCAAGTCCTCCCGCTTGTCCCGCTAATAAAAAAAACAAGAGCGAGACAAAATGCAATACTTAGCCAAAGTAATAACTTGCCTTGAGTTTAAATACTGATGTCATTGCATGTATCTTAAACTAAATAATCTATACTTAATATTTTTAATGCGAAAGAAACTTCGTTTCTTTGTCTGTTTGTTTCGTTTTTACGCCTAAAACGACAAACCGATTTTCATGAGTTGTCGTATAGAGATAGATGGGACATTGGAGAAGGATATAGACTAATTTTATCCTGATAGTCTAGCGGGATCGTTACTTACGCGGGTAAAACCGCTGCTAGAAAAAAGATAAAGCTGTGGATATTGATATTGCACGAAATTACGCACAGCGCATTCTAGCCACAAACTAAGCACTGATCTTGTACTATAAGTACTAGATAACGGATTTACTACATATCATTCTTTTTTTTAAACACACATGTGATACATAGTAAGACACCTAGATCAGTTACAAATATTTAATTTTAACCATAAATATAAAAATTTGCACCCGGAGGGAATCGAACCCGCAATGTTCCGCATTGCAGTCGGGCATTCGCCCGTCGTGCCACAGAGGTCGTCAACAGGCACATGTAGTACAGGTAGGTACATTATATTTACGTACTTATACTATGTAGGTAGGTACCTACTAAATGTTTAGTTTTCGTTATTATTTTGTTGTGTCGTGTTAGAAATCTATAAACATATAGTTAGGTAGCGTGTTCAGGATTGTTTTCCCTCGTTAACTACTTTTATTACTTTATTCAATAAAACGCTACAGCTTGGAAAGCTTTGGAGAACATAAAGCGTAAATTTTATTAGATTAAATAACGAATGGGTATTGTTTTAATGTAACATTAAATAAATTAGGAAAGAAGTTAGATACCGGAGATTTATTAAGTTGGCTTTTTTTAATAAAGAGGCTTTTGCAGCCATAACTAATAACTCTACAAATCACTAAATACAATTAAGCAAAATTCGTTTTTGTGTCGTTTTTTTTACTTCGATTCGGGAGTTTCGTGACCAATGAGTCATGAGTAAAAAATCCATCCCCGACCTTTTGACTCTGAGATTTGATCACTTAGACTTAAGACATAACGCGCTCCAGAAATATTTGAAAGGAAAAATACATCTTCAAAAAATCACTCGCACATATACGCTCGCACTCACTCTCTCTCTATATATATATATATGTATATAGACAGAGAAACACACACAATTCTTAATTTCGTTAGAAGTGCGGTTTTTACGTGATTGAGTAACAAACACACATACAAACATACTCACAAACTTTCAGCTTTATAATATTAGTAGAATTAGGTACTATGAAGGTAGGTGTGTATTTGTTGTGTATTACCATCGATCAGTGCTGGTAATGTAATACTAATCAACGCGAAACACATTGGGTCTTCCCTCTCTACTCTACCAATCAATTTAATTAAGCTATGTTGCAGCTATCCAATGCATTAAACCAACACGCAGTAGGTACAATACTAACAACTATACCGACTAATATATAATAATAGTTTAACTATGTTAAGCTTAGACTATCAACCATACTTAGCATAGAAGGCTAGTGTAATCAAGTATATATAATTACTAGCTGCGCCCCGAGGTTTCACCCGCGTAACTTTCTATCCCGTAACGTTAATGATCCCTCACGTATGTCATACCAGGTGTTGCTTAACGATCATTCAAAGTACTATATAATATTTCTACCTTTAAACCAACCCTGTACCAAGTTTATGAATATCGGGTCACCTGCTCTTTTTCACCCATCACGTATGTTGTACCAAGTGTTGCTTAACCCGTACGATCATTCAAAGTACCCTATATATTATTTCTACCCTGTACCAAATTTTATTCATATCGGTTTACGGGTTGTTGAGTTAGAAATAGAAATACACGACTTTATTTTTCAGAGCTGCCGTCCCGCGGTTTCACTTGCGTAAGTCCCGATCCCGAGGGAATATCGGGATCAAAAGTAGCCTATGTCACATCTGGATAATGTAGTTTTCTATTAGTGAAAGAATTTTTGAAATAGGTCTAGAAGTTTCTGAGATGACCCCCAAAATACATACATACATGTTACCAACGTAACCTCTTCAAAATATTAATTACCAACATAAAACAAAATATTAAGAATCAAAAATACAATGAGATATTGCAAAATAATTATTAAAAAGCACTGCAGTTTGGTGACACTACCGTCTCGGATGGAGCCGACCGATTGAGCCGCGCGGCATGATGCCTCACAGAGCTGGCTGGCCACCCTCATCATCGTCGCCCGCTACGTGTATAATATGTACGCTTGGTACTTATTAATTATTTATTGTGGAGTTATTTTAAAACTGAAATATCTCGTGAGATATTCATTGAAATCAAGTGATGTTAGGGACAATTATGTTTAAAATTAAATACTTTTAATGAATAACGTATTTATTTGGATAAGGATTAAATCATATTTACAAAATTACCTTCGGAAACAATGCATTGTTCTACAATAAATTTCATTACTCTAAAAGATGTTATATTAAGTCAACCTTAAGAGTTAGACATATACTGTCGCGGACTATTTATTAGATCCTATTTAGAGGAAGAATTCTCTCATAAATGGTTTTTATGTAACTTTGACCGTTTACTCAGCGCACGCGACAGAATCTCGGAAAAGGGGGATTTTTTTCCCGTTTTTGCAACATATTTCATGGATGCTCTGCTCCTATCAGTCGAAGCGTGATGTAATATAGCCTATAACCTTCCTCGATAAATGGACTATCAAACACAAAAAGAATTTTTCAAATCGGACCAGCAGTTCCTGAGATTAGCGCGTTCAAACAAACAAACAAACAAACAATCAAACAAACAATCAAACAAACTCTTCAGCTTTATAATATTATATAATAATAATATATAATATATAATATATAAAATATATATAATAATAATAATAATAATAATAAATAATAATAATAATAATAATAAGTCCGCAGGGCACCTTGAGGCGAGGTGTCGGGGAGTAGCGACCCCGCGGCTTCCCGAGTGCTCCAGGGGGAAGTCACCGTTCCTCACCTCCGGCTTGCCTTAGTTGGCTGGTCGGAGTGAACACTGACGAGGAAGCGGTCCCCCGCCTTTGGCTTGCCTTCACCGGCCGGTCAGAGTGGAGTCGCGAGAGCAGTAATGCTCGGAGGATGGACACCTCACGTCAGTGATGAGTTGGCCCGCTCCACAGGATCTCGACCTAGGATGGTTTAAAATCCAGTGAGGTCCCTCCATCCTTCAGCCTCTCACGCCCCTGTTGCCCCCTGGCTGTAATTTGCTCGGCTTAATTAGGGTGGCCCAGTTTGTGAGCTGGCGAGTCTCCGTCTGCCATTTTTACGTGTTTGTTGAACATTGTGACGGCAGGCGCCATATTCCCCATAGTTCCCCCCAATACCCGATCCACTACCAACCCACTTCCATAGCCCAAGTAGTTTTCACCCGTAGTTTATTCATAGTTCTATCCGACCCGGGGGTTGTCCTTGGCTGCATTTTATAGTGCAGACAGGGATAATTGCCGGTTTGGTGTCCATCACATATTTTGAAATTAAAATGTTACTAAAACGGGCCTCTACGTGTTGACTTCGGCCCCACGCACGCCTTCCAAAGGTCCGGGTGCTCCATAGCCCCGAGAATCCAAAATGGTAACAACAAATAATAATAATAATAATAATAATAAATAATAAATAATAAATATAAATATATATTATATATAAGTAAAAAGTAAATAAGTAATAAGTAATAAGTAAATAAGTATAAGTATAAGTATAGATATAGATTTACTTATTGAACTTAAATTTATTAATATATTAATATATATTATATATTTTATATATATATATATATATAATATTATAAAGCTGAAGAGTTTGTTTGTTTGATTGTTTGTTTGATTGTTTGTTTGTTTGTTTGTTTGAACGCGCTAATCTCAGGAACTGCTGGTCCGATTTGAAAAATTCTTTTTGTGTATGATAGTCCATTTATCGAGGGAGGTTATAGGCTACTTTTGATCCCGATACTCTTACGGGGTCGGGACTTACGAGGGTAAATCCCGCGGGACGCAGCTATAAAAACGAAAGTCGTGTTAGTTACACTATTTAAATCTCAAGAACTGCGGAACCGATAGGAATGAAATTTGGTACAGGGTTAGTTTATGAGTTTAAATAAAATATAGGGTACTTTAAATGATCGTACGGGTTAAGCAACGCTTGGCGTGACACATACTTGATGGGTCAACAAGAACAATCGCACCAATTAGAATGAAATGTGGTACAGGGTTAGTTTAAGGCTATATATACGATATAGGGTACTTTAAATGATCGTACGGGTTAAGCAACGCTTGACGTGACACATACGTGATGGGTCAACAGGAACGATCGCACCAATTAGAATGAAATTTGGTACAGGGATTAGTTTAAGGGTATAAATACGATACTTCAAATGATCATACGGGTTAGGCAACGCTTGGTATGACATACGTGATGGATAAAAATGACGGTTAAATCGATTTCAACGAAATTTGGTACAGGGATAGTTTAGTGTTTGAAATAAGATATAGGGTACTTTAAATTATCATACGGGTTAAGCAACGCTTGGTATGACATACGTGATGCGTCACATACGTTACAGGATAGGAATTTATGCGGGTGAAACCGCGGGGCACAGCTAGTTTATTAATAAGAAGACACAGATCTCAATTTTTGTAAATTAGATATGTAAAAAAAATAGTATAAAAATTAGACCATATTAAGTATAAACTATTTAAATAACAATACTTACTCTAGAATCCTATTTAATTTCGATTTTAGATCTATGAACTACATAGTTTAGTTGGTGTGGAGATAGTAAACTTTTCATAAATATGTAATGAAATTAGCCTTTAAATGTGTCCCACTGCAGGGCAAGGGCCTCCTCTTAGAAGGGTAGGCAGTAAGATGCTACGGCAGCCTACTCCGGATTGGCTTTTTTTATAAATACAAAACTAAAACACTTTATTTACCAAGTTTAATCGCGTTTTATTATTGATTTGTAAACGAACCGAGCTTTCGCCAACTTTACAGTTGGCTTTTACAAGGTTGAATGAGATGTAATTTGGCTATTGTAACATTCTAAAAAGTTACTGTAAACTACCAACTCATAATTATTTGTAACAAAACGTTCCAGTGTACGCAGACTATAGAGTTATTGTAATAGTTTAAAATTCAATTTATTATTATTATTCTCCTTAGCTAGCTTCTATTTATCTTGTAATTTATATGGTGTGTACAATAAAGAATTTATTCATTCATTCATTCATTTCTAGCTCAAAAAACTACCTGGCTTCGGAACGCGCCCTCATATGAGAAAAAGCCACGAAGAAACTCATGGGGGTTCATCATGCTCGGAAATTAAAAAAATAACATCAAACCAAGAATTGACAAATCTAAATAACAAAACATACTAAGTCCTACAAAAGTACTGTAAAGTTGGCAAAAGCTCGGTTCGTTTAAAAATCACGAATAAAACGCGATTAAAGCTGGTAAATAAAATGTTTTATTATAAAACTAAAAATTTAATTTTACTCTGCTTATTATATTATGTTGTACACATCTGGCAGTACACTAATCTAATAATTGTAAAAAAAAAGTTTTTCACCAAACGACAAATCGTACTTACCGAAAATGCGTCAATTGTCTTACTTATCTCAACAAAATCTGTGTTTACATTATTAAAGCGGCATGTTCTATGTCAAAATAATGTCCCTATTAGAGCACAAAGCGAGATTTTCAAAGAATCACAGACAAAAAATAATGTCCAAAATATCCACGTTCGAAGTAGAGATTACTCTAAAGCAAGGCCATCTGTGGATATTGAGACCGTCTCATACGAGATACGTTATCGTCCGATCTCGACTCGGTTTATGTGAAGAAAAAGTTTTAGAGAAAAGGCTTCTATTTATAGTAGGAGAGTTCGTAGCGAGATCACGCCACAATCGCATTTAGGTACTGTCGAATACGACGATGATTTGAATTTCCATTGTTTATGGTGGCAGACATGTGTCAAAGTTCGATTGGAATTTAAATTCGGCTCCTTTGTTGTTTTTTTGTGTTGTAAACACGATGCAGTGATGTTACAATTTGGTTGGATGTTTGAATCTATGGCTGCGTCGTCCTTAGATGATGTTTTTGACGTTGGTATGCTGTACGAATAATTACAAATCATGTTTCTGACTAACATGTTAGTCTGTAATAATTCTGTAGATTATTACAGACTAACTGACGAATAAATGTAAGATTAAACACAGCAAAAACAGGAACATTAAATAACGAGCTTTAATAACAAGCTTTAGACATTTGGTAGCAGACCTACCCGAGTTATTTTGTATTTAGGTTTATTTCAACACCGACAGTATAGGTCAAAGTTAAATTTGTCAATTTTTTTTTTATACTATGCTTGTAGACACTTTATCTTTTACTACCGGTTGAAGAAACTCGCCGGGAGACTCAACGCTAGTTAATCACAATTTTCATTTTCCAGAGCTCTATGTGGCTAAAATAATCATCAAAGACACTAAACATCTGCTAAAAAACCAAATTCTAAACGTCCAATACCTACCGAGGGCGAGACACAAAGCGACTACCATTTTGTTCCGACACTTTTCAAAATTGGAACGTGACGGTTGCAAGCGCTCGCCGACCAGAGACAATGACATGAAAAGGAAAAATGTAAACGGACCTATTTTAAATAGAACTGCGGCAACGAATTATAATTTAAATCACATTTTACTGTCACGCAAATATCATCTTCTTCGTAAACTAATGTTGTACAAATAGAGGCGAGAGTCGCGTGGTATACGAAGTACGCTTGTGATATTCCTGAATTGATGACGGTTAATTTAAAAGTGCGTTCTTGAACCCTTTCAGAGGCATTGTATCTTTGTGCTCTTTGTACTAGAGATGGTTTATCAGAGTCGCTGGGTACATAAGTGCTGTTTTTTCATTCCGTAATGCTTTTACATTTCAAAAGGGTTAAATGTTATTCAGACTGGCTGCCCGGTTAGAAAATGTGTGGGTGTCTTTGGGATGTGGAAATAAGTACCTAAAGACCTTTAAACTTTACTAATAGGTATCGCTATATTTAGCATGTTTATAATACAATACAACTCTGAACTAAAGATGTTCAAACAAATATTTTTATGTATGATCTCACCTTGTATTGTACAGTTAAATAAAATAAAATAAATATTGCACGAAATTACACACAGCGCAATCTAGCCCCAAACTAAGCACTAGGCTTGTACTATGGGTACATACATATGGGTAAATACATACGTATTATACATAGAAAGACACCCAGATCCGATACAAATATTTATTTTTAAGCATAAATATTTGCACCCGACGGGAATCGAACCCGCAGCCTTCTGCATTGCAGTCGAGCGTTCGCCCGACGCCGTCAAAAACCATAATCAGTTAGGCTGATTATGGTTTTTGTCGATTAGCACCCACCGACTAGTCGGAAACTAATTGGGCCCATAACTAATTATTTTATTAAATTAGCTAGAATTGTCCTCTGCTGGGCATAGGCCTCCCTCCAACTTTTCCATTCGTGTCTATTTTGGATTCGAGTGAAAATCTGAACGTGGTCTTCGACATTAAATTTGTTGCTGACTGTTTGATGAACTAGTTAGATCCCTAGGTATTTAAGTAGGTATTAGGTAAGATAATTATCATTTCGTTTGTAAGTGAGGTAGGAAAGATTGATTGACGATAGACTTTCCAGTATCTAAACAGTTTTTAAGTGGTGATGTGTTATCTGAATTTACTTTTATCAATACGTATCAATTACGTGACAATAATATAGTGATTTAAATGTATATCAAACTAATTAAATAAACAATTAATCAAATGATCTTTAACGGTCTCTGTGGCGCGTCGGGCGAAGGCCTGACTGCAATGCAGTAGGTTGCGGGTTCGATTCCCGCAAGGTGCATTTATTCATATACCTACTTAAAAAATAAATATTTATTACTGGTCTAGGTGTTTTCTATGTCTCACATGTATATAATAAAAATTGTATAATTGTGGTATATCAGTTGTGTAACACCCATAGTACAAGCCTAGTAGTCGAATAAGTTCGAACCCAACCAAATTTAAAAGCCCTCAAATTTTGTTTCTGTTTAATATCATAGTGACGTTTTTTAGGGTTTCGTAGCTATTCGGTAGTGTTCCATTTTATTTGTCAGATATCTCTTTTTAGGGATTTAAAAAATCAGCCCTTTAGCCCATAACCAACTATATGTAATTCTATATTAGGTACTGTAGGTATATAAAACAAAGTTGTGTTAGTTCGAAATGTAATTAAATTAATGGAGAACTCTACACTGATTTTGTTGATGTTTGATTTGTTATATTCGTATTAGTCTAAAATAGGTTATGGACTTATAAAATTATTTGAATCCCGAGATGAACGAGGGATTCTAGAGCAGTCCTGAGCGACTCGAAGGATTCAATATGATCTTTTCCGCTAATTTCATATTCGTTATATGCCAATATGTGCCAATAAGGTGTGCGGTTTTCTACGTTTCACATTCAAGGGGAACCAAATGCTCTTGTCGGCAGTAATGCCAGCAAACCAACAAAGGCAATAGCTGTGTGAACTCACCTGACTTCACGTAGTTTTTATGGCTGTAATTCGGTCTTCGAGGAGAAGTAGTTGTGGTCCAAGGGTCCGGGTTGGGTTCCAAATCTAGATGGATTCGTTCGATGCCCAGATAATCACTTACTTGAATAGTCACTCGTTTAGAAATCACATAAAAAAGCAAAAGAATGCTTAATAAATCAAAATTTTATTTGATAAATCAAAAAATCTGCCATATAGAAGCGAAGTCTCCTCTCATTGGGGTTCACACAACGCGATTTGAATTGCCGCTTGTCATTGGTTAGAATGCGTGACGTCATGACCAGTGAGGCTATGACAAAAGTGCGTTCAAAATTAAATAACAAGTAAGTTTTTGAAAATAATAACTTATGAAATTAAGCAAAAGGCTGGACGATACAGTAGGATTATCTACTGTCTTTTATCACCTAAATGGTGGAAAAACTACGACATCCGAATTTTGTGTCATCTTTTCTAAAAGTGTGTGAGTAAATTTCCGAACAGTTTGATTTTGTGTTTTGACCCCATGAGTGTCTTGTGGCTTGGTCTCATCGGAGGCCGCGTTCCGAAGCCACAATAAATCCAATACACCTAAGACGTAGCCAAATGATCATGTGTATTAATTGTTGTACAAGAATCTAAAGGGAATAAACTATTTTGATTTTTTGTTTTTTTTTTGAACGTATAATTTGTAACTCGACATAATAAAAAAACTACGGCCTCTTTCTAGTGTCTAATAGAAACCGGTCCAGTTCTATGATTAGTAATATTACCAACAAGCTTAGTCTTATGTGCCTAGGTCACCCACCATATTGTAGGACCTAAATTGGTACTTACTACTTGTACTTGCTCTATGCACGCCAGACAAATCTTAGTGATTTTTGGTCTGAAGATTGTTTTTTTTAAGATGTCTTTCATTTTAAAAAAAATGATTTAAATACATAAAAAAATATTTTTTAAATTAAATTCCCATTGTTTCTTTAAAACTGCCTTATAAAAGTGGTTCGATAATCTGCACTGTTTGAATAATCTATTAGGTACAAAGATAGACCGGAACCTACCTATACTAGGTATATAAACAACAATATTTCACCGAACTGTGAATGAACCGCAACACGGCAAAGAGAGTCTCAAGACATTACCCCTCTCCTGATTTATTCCCACCCTCGGCTATAAATCCGTCGGGACAACACTATCGCTAGTGCTGCGCTATAATGGCTAATGACATAACACTTGCTCGCACACGCCACCTCTACGCCGCCGCGACGCGACGGTTACTGGGTTAATGTAGTAACGCTTATTTTAATGTCTTTATACCAAGATTGAATGTTTTAAATCCTAGGCCCGTATTCACAAACGACCTTAAACGTGGATTTGACTTCTATCACATTTTCACTGATGTGTTTGTCAATCACAAGAGCAAGACAAAGCATTAGGCCACGCATAGGGTAATTTATCACGACTGTTAAACTATAATATTCGCTTTCTGGAGATTTTTTAAAACTTACCTTAGCTTACTTCGCGCTTCTCCATTCCAAACGTATTTTCTTTTTGAATATTGCCTGTTGAGCATTTTTAGGGTTTCCTATAATAGTCAACCCTTATCGTGTCGTCATGTTCGACAGGCTGTCTGACTGTTCCCGACTTAGGACAGAGATAGTAGTGTAGGTACTAAGAAGCTGTAACTTCATATTGCATGAGCATTTTATTTATTAATTAATATAATAATTATAAGTTTTGCTGCACGCAATGCTGCTGGCCGAACTTTCTTTTCTAAATTCATGAAATTTGGGATAATATGTAAATTTTTGCCAAAAGCGAAACGGTTGCACATGCGTTGGTTCTATTAGGTACAGTAAATAAAGAGTACTAAATTTAATTTCTTGTAATTTTTGATGGCGGGTATAGTTCAAACCTCGGGCGGGCTTGATCTTCTGAAGTAAGGCAGGCGGCAGGAAGTAAAAATAGATCTAGTTAAAATAATAATTTAACTCAATTTTTGGTATTTCGCAATTTGTTTTTATTCCTCTATATCTAGTAGAACCCTGAGACGCGAGTTCAAACCTCGCCGCATGTGAATTGATGAAGATGGTTTTTTTCTCTAAAATAGTTTTATTTATTTTGCGGATTTAATCGCATTATGTTTATTTCTTTAACCATTGTTTAGATGCCGGAAGTTTCAAGACCTTTGCAGGTCTTTGTAGGTAGGTCTTCTATGAAGAAGAGATTTAAACAAGATAAAGGTCCCCAGAGGAGCGAGATCAAAACTCAAAAAAAATTTGAAGATGAATTATTTTTTTCAAAATATATTTAAACAAAATAAAGGTCGTCAAGGAGATATTTTTTTTTCTTTAAAAATTAAGGATTCTAATTTTAATCTAAAATCGCACACAAACAGAAATAAAATCTAAAATAATGGTGTTCTACCCATAGACATGGTACTGCTCAGTAACTAGAAAGCTTACTTCGTCAAAAAACGGTCCTGCTTGATGTTAGAGAAATCCCAGTAAGTCCTCTTTTCACTTTAGTGTTCGTCGGTTATTTAGATAAGGACAGACTGGATCCAACCGGGTTCAACAGGACCGTTTTGATATTACTAAAGCAAAAACTACCTTAATCTTAGAGAACATGATTGAAATTTATATTTCAAAATTTGTTAAGTGCGCAATCTTTTAGGAGCGAAGGCGAAGTTGTGACATGTCTCTGGTTCTACCAACTTCAGCATACTAGATGCGCTCGGCGGTTTCACCCGCGGAAGTGAAAACGCGTTGTCAGTTGTCACGGGCGGCCGAGCGGTTCTCGAGCGGTTGCACTTATTCAGTCATTACTCGGGTTCTACTAATTGGATTTCAATGCAAAGTATACCACGACCTTTCTCGAAAATAGAACTATCCAATATTAAAGACCAGATTTCAATCGGATTAGTAGTTTTTAATTGTATAAGGAACAGACAGAGAAACAGACAAACAGACAGAGACACGAATTTTTAAAATTATATAATTTTGTTCTACTGTACTTATTCTAAGTCCCCTAGAGCACTTTTTTTAAATTTACTTCCTAGTACAGATTTTTTGTCCTCTCTTCCTTTATTATAAGTATAGATAGAAGATATAGAATCTGTAGTCGTACGAATAGGCCCACCCACCTAATAGACAATATCAATTAGTTCGAACTGTAAATCAAATTAAATTTACAAATAATGTAGGTAGTTAGGTACTAATAATCATAAAAAATATGGTAGTCCGTTTTGTATGAAACATCTCCGATTATATCTTAAAAGTCGGAAGCTATTTCATATATTTTTATCTATTTTTAAGTATTTTTTATCAAACAGTCGCCATCTTGATATCATCAATCTATACATCATATTTTTTTAAATTTATATTATGAATATTTTAAGAGAATTTTTACAACGACAAGTTACGTAGGTATGTAAGTATTTTTTTAAGTATTTAAAACGCATCGCAGACTATATTGGCGTCGCCTTACCTATGTTTAGTTAAAGTCCAAGTACAAGGTTAAAAATAAAAAAGATATTTTAAAAACAGACCAATAGCCAAAATCTGTACCTACACAACTTTAATTTTTAGAGTTTGAATCTACTGTTCTCAAGGGTATAGAAACGGGACTCTTTTACTACGAGCACACTGTCTGTCTGTCTGCCTGTCACCGGTAGTTAGGAGTACCTTATGAACCGTGATAGCTTAGATAAATAAATAAATTCTATGACCAACACACAGCGCTATCTAGCCCCATGGTAAGCTGCTAAGCTTGTGTTACGGTGACTAGACAACGGATATACTTACCTAAAGCTTACCTATAAAACAAGAAATACCTTAAAAAATACAGAACAAAATTAAAATACTAAAGTGAGGCTCCCTTTACATCAAACGTTTTACTTTTTTACTGTTTTTTTACTTGATCTCTATGGTGCCTACAGAACCGCTCGTGCGTGACACCGACTCGCACTTGGCGGATATTAATTTTGTAAATGTATTAAATCCATAATTTTGTTTATACAAAATTAATTAACGTTAGATATGATCCCAATCTCCATAACTTAATCAATAAGGATCTTTATGATAAGAATATTACCTACCTGTAAAGATTGCGATAGAAGGCTGTAGAGTACCTACTTAGAGAAAACATACAGAGAAATTACTTAGAGAACAAATCTACTTAACTTTATTAACAAAACAATGCTGAGTATCAGTAACGCAATCAAAGTTTTCACGTTGAAAGCTGTGTCAATGACAAATTTTCCATAACGTTTCTATAACAGAGCTAGTGCAAGAACATCCATGAAGCGCGGCGCGCGCGCGTTTGCCGTCTCTAAACGCACACCATCGCACTGTCCGCCCAAAAAGAGAAAAAGAAAATTTGAAAATCGAACACTCCCATCGGCTGTGATAGCTCCGCCCCCAGCGGGAACGGTCGGCCAATCGGAGAGCAGCGTTTGCCGAGTGCCGGCCGCCGCCGGCGACGACAACCGAGGGAGGCCGAGCGCGCGCGTTCACAACAAAAAGTCTCACGACTGGTTTAGTGTCGGGTTGCGTCCCATCGGCGTCGCATCACGTGCCGCACGCTCACACTATCGACGCGTTTGCGCTTGCGCTTCTAAAACAATATACACTGTTTTCTCTAAAAATATCCGAAACTAACGTTTCTACATAATACGTCGTGTGACCTGTGTTTGTTTGAGATTTAAACCGTTTATTAAAATGGACATGCGAACGGAATGGAGCTCGTGATTACAGTGCGTTGTTATCTCTGCCCAGTATTTTCAGTGATACATAGTGATAGTGATCTACATTGTGATACATATCACACGAGGACATTTCAGGTATTTGTTGCTCGTTTTTTATTTTATTTATAATGTACAAAAATCGCAGTAGGTACAGGTATCTCAGGTATGAGTCCAATGAGATCTACATAAACAATAAAAACCTGTAATTTTTTTAAACTTCTTCACAAAGTACTTAAATACTAAACAAAAATTAAGTTAGTTTGTAAAAATAAAAACAACATCCTAAAAATATATTTTTTGCTACTGATTAGATCTGATTTCGTTAAAAGCAAATAAAAAATCAGATAAGCAGGTATAAAGTCACAAAAACAATAATAAAAAATGCATGAAATGTAATGCCAATAAAGCAATTATTTTTTGTTTATCAATCGGTAACACTTAAAATTAAAAACAAACGATTCTTATTTCAAAACTGTTTAACTGAGTCGGCCGCATTCACTTTTCCGACGGAAAACGAAGTCTTCTTGTTCAAATATTCCAATTTAACACAAAAATGGTCTACAATTAAGTTACTAAAACACGTTGGACCATTTTATTTTTATAAAAACATATAAACATGTTGAAATTAAATCGATAACTAGATTTAAAAAGGTTATAGATAAGGCTTCCAATAAAATTCTTGTCTTATCTATACTTGATTTGATTCTTGTTTGTCAATTGCAATAAAATAAAATGTTAATGACTAATTCGACACCATTTGGTTTAAGGAACTACCTGTTAGGAGATAAGAAGCTAAAATTGAATAAAGTGGTTTTAGAGTACGTTATTTAATCTTCAAATTTTATAAATTTGACTGTGGCTTTATTAATGTAGTGAATTACTTTTTTTTTCGCGTTTTCTAATACAAAAGACATAAACGCGTGCCCTTGAAAGAAAATGGTTAGCTTTAAGCCAGATTTAGGTGTAGATAAGTGATGGACGAGCAAAATTCTAATAAACTAATAGAAATTGTTTTAAAAAAATATATCATATGTTGCGAAAAACTATCCAAGTAAAACTAAAGTACCTAATGTGACTTAATGAATAGGTATTATTTATTTATTTTAATTATTTAACTTAGATTCTACAGTCAATACAATACAATATAACTTATATATAATTAATACACCAAACTTAGACCAAATTGAAATTTGTAGGTTGCTCAAGTAATTTTAAAAATCGAACGATTCGATTCGTTTTTTTTAATCGAAGGTATAACTTGAATAAGCAATTTTAATAAAATAATGTTTGAACCATGTGTACAATTCTTATATATAAAAATCAATCCCTATTTCCTTAATCATGGCATCACGCGTAAACGGCTGGACCAATTTTGCTAAGTAATTCTTTTTTTGTTGTGTTTGCTATGATCAGGAGAAGGATCTTATGCCACAGATTTTTAAATTTTCTATAAAGAATTACACAGGTGACACCGCGGGGCGCAACTAGTTCGGAAATAAATCTAAACCTACCTAATATATAAAATTATGAATTTGTAAGTTCAGTCAGTCAATCAAGACTGACATACAGCCTAAACCGTTAGTCCGAAAGCCTTGAAATTTGGAGGGTGTGTTAACGGGAATTAGGCGGTTGAAATTGCGGGAGTTTGCCAGTAAATTACCTAAGTATATAAATAAATAAATATTGCACGACACTACACATAGCGCTATCTAGCCCCAAACTAAGCACTAGGCTTGTACTATGGGTACTAGACGACGGATATATTACATAATTTTATTATTATTCTTTAAAAAATATACAATATGAATATAAATATAAATAGTTACCTACGTATGTATCCCGTAGGTACCTACCTACCTACAGGATTATCAAAGTGTGTGTGTAGAAACTGCGGAAAACAACACAAAAGAAAAAATATTAATTAGGTTTATTTTTTTACCTACTTGTTTGATAAGTAGGTAATTGTTTAATTTATAGGTTATAAAATAAATTCATAAGGTAATTCAGGAAAACAGAAATGTTTTTTATCGGTTTTTTATTACTGACTTAATTATTAGGTATTTTAAATACCAACCCGCATCAAAGGATCATTTGAAGGCCTCTGTGGCGAAGTCCGGCCTGCAACGCGGAAGGTTGCGGGTCGATTCCCGCCGGGAACAAATATTTATGCTAACCATAAATGTTTGCTCCTGGTTCTGGGTGTTTCTATGTATCATAAGTACGTATGATTTTACAAAAAAAGCACCTAAAATATGTAGTATATCCGTTGTCTGGTACCCATAGTACAAGTCTAGCGCTGTGTGAAATGTCGTGCAATATTTATTTTTTATTTCATTTTTACTGATAGACATGTTTTTTTTAGGTCCGATTTTTCATTCCTTAGATAAAAGATAGGTATCTGTCGAATAAGTTCGAACCCAACCAAATTTAAAAGCCCTCAATTTTTTTAAATTTTTTAATATTAGAGTAACGTTTTTTATTCGGTGGTGTTACATTTTATTTGTCAGATATCTCTATCTAGGGATTTGAAAAATCAGCCCTTAGTTAATTTAATTTAGATACCATTATAATGAAGTCAAATGAAAACAAGCGCGGTAGGTAGGTCTACTCGCATTTACAACATGTAGGCTTTAAATACTTATTGCAATGTAAATTTTTACATTTCGTATTCAGCTATGTATTAGGTACGGGAAGGCATGCGGCATATACGTACCTATACTCAATTACATAAGCAAATTTTATTTATTTTTGGCGACTACGATCCCAGCCAATCAATGCCAATTAATTTTAAACACAGAAATGTAACCATAGAAGCGTCTTGTTCTAACAAAATGGTCTCCTAATTTTTATATAAAAACTCGACGCGCTGTCTTTTTCTCTCACAAATAAAATGGCACATCTTGCTCTTACTTCAGACTCAAGGTGATTTACATCTAAAACTACTTGTTTCATATGACACATCTTTGAGTTTTAATTCGGAAAAGTTTGGTTTATCGATTGACGTCTGTATACAGCCGCCATGATTGTTTTCGAATTTTGCCTAAGCACAAAAATGCCCAAGCGCATTGAGCTTTTTTACAATACTATTTCCATTCCATTTGTTTATTATTAAAGTGTTTTATAGGCAATGTTATATTTAGAAATAGGTATGTATACATCAAGCAATCCTTACTTTTTATTGTAAATATACAAACTATACTCATTTGTTAATTGTATGTGTGGTACAAATACCTAAATCATTTATGTATTTTAAAAAAACTGTTTGTTTAAAAACTGGGCAGTGACAAGACGTGCATTGAACTCACGATGGAGTTCACACAATAAAATGTATATTTTTCATCAAGTTAGTAGCTACTTATAGCAGAATTTTTAAAATTTGGTTCATTGGTTGTAAATTTTTTGACGTAGATATTTACAGCGTATCAATTAGAAGCCTATAATAAATATAGGCCAATCAAAATATCTTTTTAGTATTTTCTTAGAAGAAATGTGCGTATGTTAAAACATAGATTACCAA
Source organism: Idaea dimidiata (assembly GCA_949358125.1). NCBI lineage: Eukaryota > Metazoa > Arthropoda > Insecta > Lepidoptera > Geometridae > Idaea > Idaea dimidiata. The sequence goes on along the minus strand of OX442332.1, from coordinate 20,125,165 downwards.
TTCCTATAGCTTCGATAAGCAATTTTAGAAGACATTGAATGTTACTCAAGAGCGAGATAAAACTCTATTTTTAATCGTAAAACTGAGGTAAAGATTTTAATGGCAAATTAAATTACATAATTTAAATTAGAGAAAACAGAGAAAAACCTTGAAAATATAATTAAGGCCTGAATTTTCAAGACAGTCGATGACCTCACTGGCAAGTCATTGGCAAGTCCCTGGCAAGTTATAAGCGGTAAAGCATTTCTTTTACTTGATAGCGCCATCTGTCGCGACAAAAAGAACTGTTAAAAATCGATTCTAGCAAGACATTATCATTGATTAGCATTTGGCGATAGTAGGATAGGAGGTAGTATTTATTTATATGATTGATACTCCATAAATGAATTTCCGGCGATTTCGTATTTAAGGTAAAGTCCTGTCAACATAGTGATGCAAGAATATCATAACCAAAACATAAAGATTTGCATAATTTGATATTTTTTCGCAGCATGATATCTGCAACTAACAGTCTTCAATTCTTAAATATAAGATGGAATGATGAAATCGCTGTTTAATGTGGACCGTGGGAAAGGAAAAAATCTAGATTTTTGAATGAATATGTTTTAGATAAAAATACCTATAGACTATAGATAGGTAAATATCTACATTAACATTTTTATTTGCACAACACAAAATAAAACTTTAGTGAATAGGTGAGGGACTTAAAAGATAATTAATAAAAGCCGGCCTTATCGCTTGAGCTGATTTCTTCCGCGCAATAATTTTAGATCATCTTAATGAAATAAATGAATGTAAACAGTTCGCATCAATCCACATTTTTTAAGCCTCAAAATAATTACCTGTACACAAAATTCCAATATCAACTTGCAATACTTAGTTATTTATTTGTTTTCAAATACAAATACCTAAAGATATAAATTAAGTTTATAAAGGCGATCCATTTCGTCCATCCCGATCGAACAACGAATTTGTTTTGTATCAAACAAAAAGAAAAATAACATCCATGTGTGTTTTGTACTTTTTTGACAAAGTTTTAAAAATCTATAGGCGTACATTGTTCTTGGAACTTAAGTTAGAATTTATTGATAGGTATTTTAAGTTATTTACTATGTTTAATTATTCCCCACAGTCTTATTTATAACTAGCTGACCCGACGCACTTCGTATCGTTATTTTTCATATGAATACCTAAAAAAAAGTCAATAAAAATTTCAATGAACTAGAACATGGTGACAGACGGACAGATAGATGCACATTGGAGTCTTAATAAAAGGGTCGCGATTTACCTTCAAGAAGAAGTAAGAAGTTTTTATTATGGTTCTGTTACGGAACCCTAAAAACTTCTTTGTATCGGATAATGTACCATGTCTGAAAATGGAAGCACTATGAGCTTGTACATCTTTGGATAATCATTTTTTGCCATCAGTGGTCAAACACTCATTTATCGTTTATTTTAAAAACTAGCTGCGTCCCTCGCTTTCACAGGCATAAGCCTCTTTCCCGCGGTAATATCTAGTTAAAAAGTAGTCTATGTGTTATTCAAGGTCTCCAGCTACATACATTCCAAGTTTCATAGCAATCGGTTCAGTAGTTTTTGCCTGAAAGAGTTACAAAGTCACATACAAATCTACATAGTTACTTTAGCGTTTATAATTAAGTGAGGTAAGATGTTACGAAACGCTAGTTTTTCTTGATTGATTTGAGAGATTATTAAATAAACGGAAACCTATTGAATGCGTTTCGCTCATTAATATATGTTTACAAAAATACATTTGCCATTTTCATCACTTTGTTTTGAATCTATTATAATTTTAATGAGCTTATCTTAGAAATCGCTAAGTTAAAAATGTTTATTTTTGATACTGATCTTATCGGTCAATCTAAATATTAATATAATATTAATTCGTTTTCGAAAGTTTATCAGAACCGTAAAATTTAATTGTGTTAAACTCTTTAATTAAACTAAAACAAACTAGATCTCTAAATGATGATGATTATTCTAGGCAATTAATAAAATATATTGGTACTGGTGTTATACCATTTAAATCCAGTTTATTTGATACGAGGGTCTACTATGTTTCTACAAAAAAGTTTTATCGTTCGTTCGGTCGTGTATTTTCTAACGGTTCTGCTTCGTCCTTATTTAATATTTTAAATTCAAATAAATTCAAAAGTAGTACTGTCTGTCTATCTGCCTGTTACAATTTCACACTTAAACCAAGTTATTTACCTAACCAGCTAGTTTTCAATCTACAGATAAATTATTCTGTCGAACAAATTCAAAACAATCAAATTTAATAAATTTAATTGATACGTTTTTATTCAATGGTGTTACATTTAAGTAGATATTAAATTAAATCTAGTACTAAGTACCTATCAAGAAGATTTGTTTATAATGTACTGAGCAGAAGCTCAAAGAAGCACAGCTTTCGCAATTTTTAAATGTTTTTTCTTTAAATGTTAAAAAAAACTAACTAATTATTATCATGTGTTGTTCTCAGCTCAATGTTGAACAATGAGAACAAGTTTCCACTTTTGCACAGTAGGTGTAACAAGAATGAATATTTTCATCATCAGAATTAAAAAAAAACTGTAAATACAAATGAGTCGATAATTAACCAAAGATAAGCCAATGGAACTTTGATTAGATTACTTATGTATGTATATTGGTATATTTTTCATACAAATTAAGAATGTAATAAAGATATCAGAGAACGAAGGTGTGGCTAGTTAAGTTAAAAATAATATCATCTCATGAAATAAATATAAAGCCGATTGTCCACCGCCGACTAAACTAAGCTAGTTTAGCTTGTTTTACTTGTCTGTCAAACCATGTAGGTAAGTATAACTGTCATATTTTGTGGTGTATGTAAAACTTAATTGGCTCGACTATGCCGAAATAAACTTACTTAATCGGCGGCAGACGCACCTGTATAAAAAACTGTCCGGGTATGCTAAGCTAAATTTACTTAGTCTGCAGTAAATGGTTAGCAATAACGCAGTTATCGACTGATTCGTTCTTCTAATGAAGTCGGTTAAAATGCTCTTAAATTTACTAACTAAATTTCAAATTCTAGAGTGAAAATAAGCGATATTTAACTATTGATTTTTTTTTAGAATCAATCTATATCACCTTTGTCCTGACTGATGTATAGGTAGAAGAGAGCTTCTAATTTGGAATATTTTGGGTATATTATATTTCTTTGTTATAAATGTGTACACCTACAAATGATACCTACTCATAGAACCCCCACATACCCATCCTAAACCAGAAACAAGCATTTGTAGGCAGTAGCATACCTAAATACTAGTCCCCAGCGGGAATCGACCCCGCAAGCCACACCACAAAGACCGTCGAATTCAACAGTATACCTAAAATGAACCGAGCAAAGTAGCGGATAACAACCAGTTCGAATAAATAAAGACGATGGTTGTACAACACGGGTTAAGGCGAGGCCCTTCATTCGGGAGGTCCGACTAAATCAATTACCTTAATTGGGTTCTAATCTTAATAGCTGGTTGACCGATAGCCACTAGCCAGACGATCTCACACGTTCGGACTACACAACAGATTAATTTGTTTATCATGAACATATTGGATTATAAAAGTTTTACATTAGTTTTAACATTTTATCCTTTTTACTCGTTTGCTAGTTGGTTATTATTAAACTTATTTATATGACGGTTTAGTACAACGTCTAAAGTCTAATTTTAAATGAATATTTTGTTTTCATTTTTTTTTAAGTAATTCATTTAAAGACGAAAGAGATGTAAGATGGCAAGATGTCTAACTTGTCTCCTTAGTAAGTAAGTAGGTAGATTTTACTAATATTATAATCGCAAAAGTTTGCATGTATGTAGGTCTGTGAGTTTGTTACCCAATCACGCAAAAACTACAGAACCGATTGCGATATAATTTGGAATATAGGTAGCTGAATACCTGGAATAACACAAAGGCTACATTTTATCCCGATATCCCCGCGGGAACAGGGCTTACGCATGGCGCAGCTAGTCTTACTAATATTATAAACGCGAAAGTTTGTATGTTAAAATTTTGAGATACTTTCATGACATTTTGAATTGTCAATAGTGAATAGTTGTAGCCAGCCTTTTGGGTATATGTACTTAGGGACTTGTTTGGGATTTTAAATTTAGTTTGAGATAAACATAAATGTTTCGTAAGTACCAACAATTACAGTTTTCCATTGTTACTACCTAGAGTAATTCCACTTACATTTATTCAAACTATAAACTTCTCTTAACTACGTCTGAGCCGCAAGTTTTAATAACTCAAGAACCAATTTCAGTAACAATAACAATATTCATAAAGATATAGTTATGAAGTTGTGACGGGTGTAAAATCACAATGTTTATCATTGGTCTCGAGTTATAGGCAATAATCGATGATTTATAACATCGATTCGCTACTGTGCGATCATGTATTCGCGATCGCAACGATAGGCCTATCTTGGAACGCGTTTTATCTTACGGAGTTACCTGTGTTCACTATTCTTAGTCTCGTATACTATTTTGATGGATTTGATAAAATAGTGTAAAGATCTTTACGATAAATGATGTTAGAGTGGAGTGAGGAAAATATTCTGAATGCTAAGGAAATTCAATTTTGATGAACAGATTGATCTATATCTTGAAAGAGGTTTTTTGTTTTGTTTGTGTAGTAGTGTATGTTTCTTTGCAAGTAGGTATGTTATGAAAATGAAGTGAAAATTTATTCTGATATATAGGTTTAGAGCTTTATTCTGATTTATTCTGAATTTATTCTGATATGTAGGTTTAGCTCTAAATTCTAAATTATATAGAATTTTATAACATTGGTTTGGCTTTGTAGAAAGCCAAGATTGTTAATATAAATTATACCAAGCAGTATAAATTATACCAAAGTATAATTTATACTGCTGTATAATAATAAGTTATATTATAAGTTGGGTGTTGGATAAACACCCTAAGAGGAAGAATATTTTTTGGTGTTTACATTTTTGGTTCAATATAGTTAGGTTAGATCTTATATTTAATTTTTAACCTAATATTCTTATCTGATCCTCGGGCATTAGTTTATTGGGTATTTACTTGTAGGTAGATAACTATATAATTTTACTTACATAAACTTGTTAAGTTGTTGCGAAAATATTTCGACCATCTACCTATATGTATTTTTAATAGTTTATGGAATATTTGCAGTTTTAAATTAATTGTAGGTATCTGAGATTATTCCGTGTTTGTGCCACCTCATCTTATCATAACTTTTATCGAAAATACTCAGAAGTCGTACAAAATAGACGTAATTTGCGATAAAGTATTTGATTTATTTTTTTATTATCAGTAAATCCGTATTTTCAGTCGATAGTTAGATAGCAGAGTCGTCGGTTGTAAAAGTACTTTGAAAGAGTACTTCATTATTTTAATACTTTAATATTAGTTGATTGGGATTATCGATTTGGAAGATTTTCATCTTATCGGGTGAGATTTGGTTTGATCTTTTTATGTCTATTAATTATGTTTCACAAAGTATAAGTCCGTACATAATGTATTATGAATCGGACAAACAAGAAACGTTCTACAACATTTTTGAATAAATTTATATAAGTAGGTACATTTTTTTCTAATAGATAATTTTGTGGTCTAAATTATATTAATATACCTATGTGTAATATTAGTGACTATTGTGTGGCCATCCCATTATATTGTACCTATTAGATATAGTAGGCTACACAACAAAAGTGGATATCACAATTCAGTTTTATAAGAACCTTTTGACATGACTTTTAGTCTACTTGAGTTGCAAATTAAACTGAAATTAATTTTAAACTTTTGAGCTCAGCTTTACTTAATTATTTTTGAGAAACTATCAATTTTAAAAAGCTTCGTTAAATAGGTATCCACTGTCCAAATCCAAACTCCAATGAATTTGCATTAATCCATTTTCTCATATTTAAATATGAGAATATTATATTTAAAATACATTCTTTAATTTTTTAATTTTCACAGCATTCATTTTGATTAATTAGGTAAGTCTTTAATAAAATAAAACAACTATGACATGCAATTTAAAATTCAAAGTTCCTTTTCGGTACTTATTAGTGATTGTGATTAGAATCGGCTTCATTCTACAGGTCCAAGATCAAATGACTTAATCGATTAATGTACCTACAATTTTGTTTAGATAGAAGAATGTAGGTAGGTATTTCTTAAAAATATACATGTTTGTAATAATAACATTTTCGATATTAATTTAAATTAAACTTTTTTATCTGCCTCATTCAATATTTTCACTGTAAGTTACCTAAATATTTTAGTTTGATTACCATTTTGTGTTTTTTTAACGTTTATACGGACGAATTTGCGGGATAAACTTTGCTTTGTAGTAGTAGGTAGGTACTGTATGTATGTCAGATAACAATAATTGCATGAGTTAGCTCAGGCTTAACTTCGATCCAAGCATATTGTTAATCGATAGCTATCAGGGCTTAATATTTGACGTTATCGAATCTAAATTATAATTGATTGCCTAAAAATATATAATGTCACAGGAGAAATCGATTAAATACTTTGGTAATTTAATTAGTCGTTTATTATCTTGGGTGGTAACAGGGGTTAGTTAACAATGATCAACTTTGCGATGGTTTTTTCTATTAAGTTCAACGATTCATAAAAACCTAGGACAAAATTGTAGAAATTATTTAAACTATATTATTATCTTTATTTTGGGAATGATTTGAATTTAGATATCTTACTACCTAATATTATAAACGCGAAAGTTTGCATGTATGTGTCTCTGTGTATGTGACTTTGTAACTCAATCACGCAAATAACTACTAAACCGATTGCGATGAAACTTGAAATATGGGTAGCTGGAAACCTGGAATAACACGAATGCTACTTTTACTACGATATTCCCGCGTTAATGGGCGCAGCTAGTGTTACACAATTTTAGATATTTCTTCGGTTGTCGTGATGCTGATATGAAATTAACTTCGTAACATAGCACAACATTATTTTTCCAATTCCTTACTCAATTTTACTTAAATAATAAATTGATAAAATATGTATATATTTTTGCCCAGTAAACTATGAATGTCCGTACTCGGAAACACCGTGGCGAAAATGTAAGTTCTTGTCAATTATACTCGTCATCATCATCAGCCTGTTGCAGTCCACTGCTGGACATAGGCCTCTCCAATTGCACGTCACCTAGATCTGTTTTCGGCTTCTCGCATCCGGTTTGTGCCAGCCGTCTTGCGCAAATTGTCGCTCCAACGTGCCTGAGGACGTCCTACACCGACGCCCAATCGACGTTGGACCGTTTTGGACCGCCGTCCGTTGGGCGTCCAATTATACTCGTAGCTTATTTAATAATCTATAAGATGATGAAAAACCGTCTCTACAGATGCTACAGCAAGAGAAACAACCACATTACTCCTGCTGTGTAGCCAAAACATCTAATTAATTCTGAGTGAGATCTAATTGTATCATAGCATATGAAAAAAAGAGTGTTTCATATGATTTTCACACACCGCGCCCGCGCCGTGAAGAAAGATTAAGCAATCTAGTGATGTGTCTCATTTGCAAAAGTAATATACACCTAAATAAAACCAAAGCTGAATATATCAGAGTTTCACCGTGTAGGTTATCTTTAGTGACTTTAGTGGCAATAAAAATCACGGCTCGGTTGGCTAACAACGCTTAATGCGCGCTTATCGCTTATCGTTGCGGTATCGACTGTTGTCGCGTCGTATCAGCTAATCGAATTGGGAGCGTATCGATATCGATATCGAAAAGGTCCCAGATAGTGCAACACTATTATCTTAATTGATTGTCTTTTTTGGACAAAAACCGGCTCGAATTCTTTGATGATACGGAATCGAGGGCCCGATAGCTCAGTAGCGATTCGATAGCACAACCGTTACTCCGAAAAAAGTTATCGACTTCACAATCTGATTTAGTTTAAAGTAAACACTGAGTTACTTGGTTTTGTAACATGGTGGTTAAAATCAGAACTCTTACCTAAATAACTGAAGCTGATAATCCACTGCCAACTAAACTAAGTTAGGTCACCAGTTTTTTCAAACAAGTAAGCAAAGCTGACATAGCTAGTAGTGGGCTTCGTACAAGATTATAGAAAATTAGTTTGGACTGCTTATGTAAAAAATTTAGCAAACAATCACCGTTTTAGACCTATTGAAAAATCGATTTTTAGAGCTAACTGTTTACATATAAGTACTTAAACGTTTGTTTCTTTTTCAGACACAATCAATATGAACTTATCACGGCAACTGAAATCACAAACGTGAGAACAGAGACTGCAATAATGCTAAGACTGAGCTCGATCGCACTCGCTTAGTGATCGAGCACTCGAAACGCGTTCCTCATCGAGAGACTCTTGGAAATGATAAGGGTGTGGACTTAGTGGTTGTGTATAAAAGCGATGCATGGTTTGTGAGGTCGGTGCCGCGGTCATGGACATGAGTGGTGAGGGCGGGGGTGGGGGTGCGGGGGCGAGTGCGCTGCAGCAGCGGTGGTACGAGAGCCGCGTCAACGGCAGCCCCGCCGCCGGCGATGTCAACTCCGAGGCGAATGGAGACGGCTTCTTCCATTCACCGCTGGAAGGCGGACATCATAGCCGCGCCCGCTACTACCATCAACAGATGCACGCCCCTTACTCCGCTGCGGTCTCCTCGCATGGTGAGTTATAACAATCATATTGACCTATATAAATATGTTAGCCGTCACGGGACGCCTGGCAGATGTGAAACATCGAAATTGTTTTCATATAGCGTGGCGATGTGACGCCACGGCCTGTATCGCCACGCTATTAATCAAGTTTACGCCCGCCTATAGACTTTTCGGATCTACTTTGATACAGCTGGTGCCAGATTTAACTAGACTAGACAGCAGTTGAATACTGAAATCGATTCTACGCCATGTTAATCTACAGGATAAAATACTTATGCAGTAACTTATGTCCATGTCATTCGAGTATACTCATCCAGCTTAGTCGTCAATACCCCAGAGAAAAAATACGATAAATAATATACATCTGGGTTTCTCACGATGTTTTCCTTCACTTTCAGAGCAATGCGTGAATGTGCACAATTCGAAACTATACACTGCGTTATTTAACATAGATATTATAATTAATTCAGTACTTTCGGGACCTTACCAGAATTGGACCTCATAATAATTAAAAACTCAGCCTCTGTCAGAATTAAGCAAATTGCTCGGACGGTCAGTAGTCGACGTCCCTGTCCGACGTTATCGCATATCACACGATATCTCAGAAACTCGACAATTAATTCGACGTACCCGACCAGTCAAAATTGCCATTTTGTAAAGTGACAGCTTAGGTAAACACGATCTAAATGGGCCTCGATCGTTAAAAAAGAAAAAAAAAATGATTTTGTTTTTTCTTTTGAGGTTTAAATTTTATAGCAGCAATAAAGTTTTTTCTCGGAGACAGGTGGTTCTTCTTTATATTTTAACTACACGTATGGTCGCGTACAAAAGTTGGTCTACAGCGGGTCGTTTAGGGGCTAGATTGGCGTGAGGACCGTCCGGTGCGACGATTAGAATTTATTTGGCGGTCCGTCGGTAGTGACGTGACATTTAAGAAACTGTGTCACTTCTCGGAATCGGAACTGAGAATTGATTTCGTCGCGTTCACAGCAGTAACGTGTCGTAGTTTATGTGAGTCCCATCGCGAGGCGAGGCGAGACGAGACCCGCCCGGCCGATGCCACATGTGGTACATTTTGTAAATCCACTTTCTTATCGTGTACTGTTTCTCTATACAGCTTCTTGAAGCAATGATTACATCTGGGACTGGTTACGTTTAAAACGCGGCAGCGTCGATTAGGTTACTTACACATAAACTTTATTAATCTTTGATTACCGACAAAAGATAAGTGAATTAGTAAATTGATGTTATTTTATTTTTGTTATCTGTTATTTTTTCGTGTTTAGAGTTTTGTAACGTAATTATTTATTAGATACTTTTTTTCCGTTCTTGGCTCTATTCATTCTTTTGTTTTCAATATTAATTAAAATACAAAATCTACACTTTAGTATGTATGGTACTTAGAGTGGAGATTTTGTATTTGTAGTGAAATTGTAAACACTCACTTGTCCTGTATTTATTTATACCATGTCTAAACATATAGGTAGCGCACAAGTAAACTATTTTTCAATCTGTTTTTTCGCCTTTTGGCGTTTTTATACCTTAAGTTTTTAGTATAGGCAATAAAGAATAGTGAATCTGAGCCATCTGAGCATATACCTACTTAACACATACAAAATTAAATGCTTTCTATTTTTAAAAAAATAGAAAAACAACTTTATTGCCTTGTGTTCTCATTGAAACTGTAAGTAAACGAAAGTGATTTAAAACATGAGTTCTTAGAAATCAACAAATGCTGGAATGCCTCAACCATAAGACAATGTGCTTTGAGCATTATGGACAGGTTTTCTGTAACGCGATATGGGGCTCCGATTTGACGCGCATTCATCTAATTTATAACTCGACGACGCGATTGATGACGCGTTAGAAATTATTTATATTACGTGGAGGGTTTATTGTTATTTTTATTTGCTTCTCGATCAATGTTACGTTTAGTGATTCAGTTTATGGTGTGATGTTATAGCCAGGCCTGTAGGTATTTCAACAAGTTTTAGATGGCATTCTAATCACTCTTTTGTTCGTTTTCCTCAAATGTTTTCATATAAATTATGTTTGTTTGCTTTTTACAATTTCGTAAAGTATGTAAGTTTAACATGCAATTGAAACCTTAATAGCTTAACGAAGCTAATAACTGATCTAAGTAGATAGCTACTATCTTTACTTAATATTTCAAAGAAGTGAGAAAATTAATCTGCGTCCTATTAATTGACTGTTGATTCGCAAAATAGGTGTTTCTCTGATTCAATTAAACAATATGCGAAACGTACCTACAGTAGTACGTACAGACCTACTTCGAGTTTTAATTCGAACTCATTGTTCCCGCCCGGCAAGTTTACATCACTAGACAGGAGAAAATGAGAATTTTCCAATTATAGAGAGTCGTATACCTAAAGCTAAAATAAATGAACGTCGAATGACCGTCTGTCTGTCCCGTCCGTCCGTCTGAACCACTACGGCCATCTATTAATTGACTAAGTATTCCTTTTCTAATTTTGCATTTTCATTTTTCCAATATGTTCATTCAACTGATGCTGATGTTTTGAATTTCTGGTACTTTACATCAGTAACACGACTAAAATATTATTTATAATACCTAATACAATTTGACAAACTATTTTAAGAATACAACAAATAATTTTTTTTCGGTTGGAATATTTTAGCTTTTATTGGACATTAATATTATAAGTAAGTATGTTTCTAAAGATAATTAATTTTACAATTTCATGTCCCCACAATTTGATAGCTGCGTGTAGAACTAATTACTGCATCAAATCCTGAAACAGCTGCATTTTTATTAACAGTATACATTTGTCCGAGCGTTTGTCATATCCAAAACGATTAGCATACGCATGCGCATGCTTAATGCGTGTGTGCGTGCGTGCGTCGACGCAGATTGGCGCAATTAGCGGCGGGGCGGGGCCTGCGCCGGCGCACCGCGACATATCCACCCATACGCCATACGCACACTAAAACACCACTCATGTTACTAAATAATGTTACCATAAACCGTTAATTATTTTCCCCAGTAGTTTGCAATTGGAGCCCTTTGCGGAGATATGCGTTGTTAAACATATGTAAGAGTGAAATATTCGCAAGATTTTAAAATTAAAAACGTAATTACAGAGTGTGTATTTCGAATCCAGTTGTCTGAAGGTAAATCTCTGTACTTATGTACAATTTCACTGGAAAGTCGAAACATGGTAACGAGTTTAATGACTTAAGAGGAAGCTCCAATAAAAAATATGTCATGAACGGCCCGCCCACTTACCCCTACATCCACGAGTCACACGCACACGTATGCACTTTCGAACATCGCAACTTTTTTGATCTAGTGCCCAAGCGCGCGAAATCGAAACTGTTATATATTTTTTCATAGGTTGTAAACCGATTATGGTCGTTTGGAAAGTAGCCAGTGTCAAGTATTTTATAATACGACCTCATTGGTGCGTCGGGCGACCGCCTGGCTCACGGAACACTATTACTCCTAGCGGGCCTGGCTGAACGGGATACGGAAGGCTGCGGATTCGATTCCCGTCGGGTGCAAATATTTATGCTTAAAAATAAATATTTGTATCTGATCTGGGTGTCTTTCTATGTATAATATGTATGTATTTACAAAAAATAAAGAGGTATAATATGTATTATATTCGTGGTCTAATACCCCTAGTACAAGCCCAGTGCTTAGTTTGGAGCTAGATTGCGCTGTCTGTATATGTCGTGCAATAATATTTATTTAATAATTTGCAAGTTGTTTGTTTTGTATCTTCAAAACTTGTATCGTCCGATTATTCCTAGTTGTCCCCTCTAGCCCTGTTCCCCGGAGAGACAACTAGGAATTTTTCCCCAGTTGTCCCCGGGGCGACAATTCGTGGCGACTGTCCCTTTGAAAGCTGGCTAAAGGGGACAAATGGGAATTATGTTTCTCAGTTGTCACGGCGGGCGGGGGGACAGATGGGAATCTGTTTTTCCATTTCTACCCCGCATGTTGGTGTTATAATAGAACTAGCTGCGCCCAGCGGTTTCATCCGTGTTTGTAATAAGTACCCTAATGTACCATTATTATTTTAATGAACTTTATAAACGCATACGACTTGCATATTTTGGATTAGGGGTGAAGTCGTCCCCTTCGAAACTGGGACCAGGGACGGTAGTTTAGACATTGGGACGAGTCGACTACATACATATTAATATACTCTAGAGGTGAATTAGTCCCACTAAGAAGATACTAAAAAGACTTTGTAAATTTTTGGGAAAAAAAAGTTAATAGAAGAGATTAGTGGAAAACAAAAGACGATCGAAGTAAAAACAAAAAACGATCTAACCTAACTCCGAAACTATTGACACTAGACCACTAGTTTCTCAGCCTAAGTTATATAGCTCCTCGAGATCATCAGTTTGGTTGACAGCTGTCAAACTTGAGCCGTCAATATCTCGGAAACTATTGACACTAGACCACTAGTTTCTTAGCATAAGTGATAGAGCTTTTCGAGATCTTCATTACAAACTTCACCCCTAACCGACGAACCCCTTACGACTTGCATTCATAGTAATATTTTGTACTATGAATGCAAGTGTATGCGTTTATAAAGTTCATTTAAATAATAATGGTACATTAGGGTACTTATTACGAACACGGGTGAAACCGCAGGGCGCAGCTAGTTTTATTATAACACACACATGCGGGGTAGAAATGGGAGAACAGATTCCCATCTGCCCCCCCCCCATTTGTCCCCTTTAGCCAGCTTTCAAAGGGGACAGTCGCAACGAATTGTCACCCCGGGGACAGGGCTAGAGGGGACAGCTGGGAATAATCGGCCGCATCCACACCGGACGATCCCCGCGCTAAAGAATATTTTATCTTATTTGCGCTCAAGCAGCGGAGAGGGAGAAAATAGGATAAAAGATTCTGGAGCATGTGGATCGTACAGTGTGGACCAGGCTAATGGCATGTTTGGAAAAATTCATAACTTGTCGATAGTGGACTTGACCAATTACCTATTTGACTTATTACAGACTTGACCATTGTCGTGTTATTCTCACTTTTCTTGTTAGTTTGTCTGTCCGGAGTCCGGGCGGAATCTTGCAAATTCAGTTTGATACACTTTCCAATTAGCTAGCGTGCTGAAACTGTGTTTCGGTTTGAATCGCGTTTGTTTTGTTGGCTTTATAATACAAGCCCGACGTTTCGGAGCCCTTCCGGCCTCCCTCATCTGAGGCAACAAACGCGATTCATACCGTAATACTAGTATGTCTACCTCGGGAGCGAATACTATTTTTCGAATGAAAAATATTCATCGCCCACTATGAGAATAGTTAGTAGATTGTATTACAATGAAGCAAAATAATATTTTTACGGTGAGGGTGGTTTTTTGAATCCAGAGCGAAGTGAGGGATTCTAGAGTAGTGTGATACATTCTACTTTTTATTACCCTCTATGAGAAAATAGAAGGCGCCTCATATTTATAATTTGAGAGCTACTTTATTATTTAAGTAGCCCTCAAGTCTTAAGTGGCCTCAAATTTTAATCAATTTTAAATCCAATTTAAATTTGAGGCCATTTAAAATTAAAAAGCTACTTAAATATTTAAGTTTTCCTCAAATTTTAAGTGGCCTCAAATTTTAATCAATTTTAAATCTACTTTAAATTTGAGGCCTTTCAAAATTTGAGAGCTACTTAATTATTTAAATACCCCTTAAAATTTGTCAATTAGTTGCAATAATTAAAAAATATTTTTAAATTTCCATGCTAGGGATGAAATGAGCTACTTTCAACCCGGATATCTACCCATGAAAATTAAACTTTCCGAACGGGAGAGATGAAAAATTGGTTTTGTTGCAACTTCATCAAAAATGTTGTGATACAAAAATATCAGCGCAACGAACAGAAAAACTATGGAGTTCTTTTTATTTTTTTCATTTTACAGTTTTCACAAATAGGTTTTTAATATTATTACTATTTACTCTTGCATTAAAAGTTTCATTTGTAAACAAAACTGACTCCTTTTTATTTACAAATAATTAAGTATTTACATTTCATGAAATTCCAATTTCCTACGTTGAACTGGTGGTGTAACAATTATTGAATGGTTTCCAATAGGCGGAAGTAGTCGTTTTCTCGATGGTATTTCAGATTTAGAGGTTTGACAAACACTCTTTTTGACGGTTAGGTAATCTGGATCGAGAATTGTTCTTTTTCTGGGATGGCGTGGATCTATCAACTCAGGCAGTAAGCATTCCATGTAAAAACTTGTTAACTTCGGTTCCATCTCTTTTTTCCAAAATTGATGTCTTTTTCCAGTATTTCTATTTTCAATTTATTATCACCTTACCATGCGGCCAAAAGACAATTATTTTTGTTTGCAATGTGCATTTGGCCCTGGGCCTGAATGTACCAGTCTGATTTTTATTATTAAATACCTGTAATACAAGCAAATGTTAATGTTCCAAATTTAAATTACTTTATTCCCTAGGGCTTAAACGCGCATTTTACTTCCCAGATATCTCATTAGATATTTAGCGAGTCATTACTCGTTTTACGTTGACCTCTTTGGTCAAATAATATTAGTTTATGCACCGAGGTACTAAAGCCCTGTCTTATATACCGGGCGTCATATTGAATCCAAAGCATACGAAAGACTCTAGAGTTAACTCCCAAGCGCAGCGAGGGTTTTAAAAACTTACTTCTGAGCGAAGCGAAGGAGTTATGTACCTAGAGTCCTGAGTGAAGCGTGGGATTCAAGCGCAATTATTAATTAATTAAGCCTGTCTTTATCTTTTTCAAGATAAAGGCTTAATAACCGAGGTGAATACTCTACATTACTTTATATTAACTAAAACTTTTGCCTTATCCTTCCGTCGAAATAAAATAGAAGAAAAATAGCCCAGTTTTTATTTTTTTATGTGTTTTGTCTAGGTAGCCAGTTCAAAATGGCCGTATGCTACCAGAACCTTAGTTCCAAATTTAAATTACTTTACACACCTATAACTGCTCAACAAAGTTACTTTATTTGACCAAAAAGGTCAGCGTAAAGCGATATTATACACCTATGGCATAAAGTAATTTAAATTTAGAAATAAGGTTCAGGTAGCATACGTCCACTTGGAACTGGCCACCTAGACATAACACATAAAAAAATAAAAACTGGGCTATTTTTCTTCTATTATATTTCGACGGAAGGATAAGGCAAAAGTTTTAGTTAATATAAAGTAAAGTAGAGTATTCACCTCGGTAATTAAGCCTTTATCTTGAAAAAGATAAAGACAGGCTTAATTAATTAATAATTGCGCTTGAATCCCACGCTTCACTCAGGACTCTAGGTACATAACTCCTTCGCTTCGCTCAGAAGTAAGTATAACTGGTCAACAAAGTTACTTTATTTGACCAAAAAGGTCAGCGTAAAGCGATATTATACACCTATGGCATAAAGTAATTTAAATTTAGAAATAAGGTTCAGGTAGCATACGTCCACTTGGAACTGGCCACCTAGACATAACACATAAAAAAATAAAAACTGGGCTAT
This sequence comes from Idaea dimidiata, assembly GCA_949358125.1. Classification (NCBI taxonomy): domain Eukaryota; kingdom Metazoa; phylum Arthropoda; class Insecta; order Lepidoptera; family Geometridae; genus Idaea; species Idaea dimidiata. Next base: position 20,108,952 of record OX442332.1, on the reverse strand, counting down.
TTTTCTTCTATTTTTATTTCGACGGAAGGGTAAGGCAAAAAGTTTTAGTTAATATAAAGCCCCAACTTATTTCATCGACTAAAGCCGATGCTTGGTTTTGTCATTTTGATGTATCATTGTTAAATTTAATTAATATAGAGCTATTTCATAATTTGTTTTTATTGCACAAGGCATATCTACTAGAAATATTTTAAAGGGAAAATTTATCTTCAAAAATTCACTCACGTAGAGACGCGAGTTCAAATCTCGTCGCGAGTGAATTTTTGAAGATAAATTTGTCCTTTAAGATATTGCTAAAATAGAGCTGTAAATATATTTCATACACGTAGCATTAATCTATTATTTTGTTGTTAATTAAATTCTTATATTTGTAGCCTCTTTATTGTCTCGCAGTAGATGTGTAAAGGAGAGTATTCACCTCGGTAATAAAGCCTGTCTTTATCTTGGGCGCTTGAATCCCACGCTTCACTCAGGACTCTAGGCACATAACTCCTTCGCTTCGCTCAAGATACGTACGCTTTGGATTCAACATGACGCCCGCTATATAAGACAGGGCTTTAGTACCTCGGTGCATATACTACTATTATGCCCTACTTAGGTGTATAATGGCACTTTATGTACCTAGGGAATAAAGGCTCGCTTTACGTTGACCTTTTCTTATCCTATATCCTATACTTATAATAAAGAAAGAGAGAACAAAAAGTCTGTACTTGGAAGTAATTAAAAAAAATAGTGGTCTAGTGGACTTAGGAAAAATAATAGAATAAAATTATATAATTTTTAAAATTCATGTCTGTCTGTTTGTTTCTTTGTTTCTTATACAATTAAAAACTACTGATCCGATTGAAATCTGGTTTTCAATATTGGATAGTTCAATTTTCGAGGAAGGTCGTGGTATACTTTGCATCGACATCCAATTAGTAGAATCCGAGTACGAACGAAAAAGTGCAACCGCTTGGCCACCCGCGCCCGTGATAACGCGTTCACCTCCGCAGGTGAAACCGCGGGGCGCAGCTAGTGGTCAAATAAAATTACTTTGTAGAGCAGTAGGTGTGTAAAATTACTTTGTTGAGCCGTAGATGTGTAAACTTACTATTTTTGTCGTTGGGGTTTTTTGATTGGTGGGGTGATTCTCCCACTAAAAGCGGTAACAGCTATCTCCGCACTATGAGATCAGATTTTAATGAAACTTGAAAGGTATACAAGTTCTATGAGTAAATAGATTTTATTTGTTGTGGGGGATTATAATTTTTGGGGTAATTCCCCCACAAAAGGATGTACTAAATATCTAAACATTATGTGATCCGATTTTTCTGCTCTATTATGATGATATAAAGAGCCCTTTCAATAATTAGTTCCCACGAGGTCCACTGTTCGTTGAATCACTTGTAATAATATTATTATCAGATGCCTAGATCACGAAGAACACACCTTCCAAATTTCATCTCTCTCTACCAGCGGTTCAGTCAGTGAGTAATTCAGTCAGGACAAAGATTTTTATAGATATACATAGATTACAGAAGTATAGATTAGTAGTTATGTAAGTACTAGCTGCGCCCTTCGGTTCCACACGTGTAAGTCCCGAACCCGCGGGAATATCAATTTCAAAAGTAACCTTTGCCAAAGTACCATCTATCTTTGAATCGAAATTTATCAAAATCGGTTTAGCGGCCTGATAGAGTTACTTTCTCATTTGTAATGGTCGATTATTAGCTTGCATTACCTTGATGAAGTGTAGATACTTATTATATTAATTCCGCAAAATCCTTGTAGGTAAGTACCTATCTCAATTTTCATTTTGACAATGGAAAAGGTAAATAGATTTATTTTTTCGCCTCTCTTACGATATTTAGATTTCTTTTTGATGTTTTAGCAAGCTTTCGTTTGGAAAAAGCTTTTTTTATTGCAAATTGCTAGTAAATACAGTTACTCTTATTGCAACACTAAGTACAAATAGTATCGTTGGCGATTCAACGGGGTAATGCCACCAGTGTGATGGGCATTTTTGGACTCAATGGTCATTATCTTTGTAGTATTTATTTCTTGTGTAATTATTTAGTCTTTCTTTTTTTAGTACAACAACAATCAAATATCAAAGATAAATAAACAATGCTAGACAGTTTTATGACAGTAGGTATGATTTGACATGACTGTCATAACATAACAATTATTTTCATATTGGCCGGAAAAAATGTAAAAAGTTCGAATCTATACGAAATATAAATTAAAATAGATTACGTAATTATTTGGGAGCGAAAACTGACATAGGTCCACCTTCGACGGCGCCAGACGGCGGACTGATGTTGGCGCAACGTCTACTTAGATGCGTTGTAATACAGTTGATTTTAGATTGAAGGTTTTCATACTTTTAACACGAAACTAAAAAGGCGTAAGTCTCAAATCATTTTTCGATAATTTTACGGAAATTAAGCAATATTAAAAATCATCACATAAGCAATTAAAAGTATTGATTATTTCCTTTGTATTAAATCAAAAATTGTTTCGATATATAGTATAATAGAGGAGAAAAGAGTAAAATATAGAAAATACAGCACAATTTTCAAAGTAAAAAAGTATCGAACAAAACTTAATGAATCGTGATTCTGTTATTTGCAGACCTTAGAAGAAGGTTCAATAAAACATGTATTTGAATTTCACATTCGCCAAACTTGTGGCTGATGCAGAATATGCTTCGCAACAAACAATATTTTTCTTCTGCTTAGACTTAATCAGAACTCACAAAACATGTGGATCAAATTTAATCGTACGTGGACTTAATTGTTTTAACTTTTACGTATTATCTATTTAATAATTTTCAGTGAGTTTTACTCGAAATATTAACGTTATTTTATTTATTAAAAACGATAAATTCTTGTTATACTGCCTATTCTAAGCAACCTGGACCCATTTTTCTAGAATTTCTGTCCAAGTACAGCCTTTTTGCCATCTATTTCTTTATTAGTAGGTATCTACGATTAAAAAAAAAAATTTGAACATTGCAATATAGTTGCTTACCTTATCTCCAACCAATATCAGTACCACTTATTTTTCTATTAGCTGGAAATTTCGATCGAAACGATTAAAATATCGTAGGCGAAAGAAGTCTCTTACACTCAACAAAAAGTTGAAAAGGTTGAAAAAAAAGGTACCTTATATAGGAGCCAAACATTAGATACAAGTAATGAGTAATGACAAGCTTACCTATACTGTGTGATAGTACATACCTAAACTGTGTATATCAATTCGATAAAAAAGTTTATACATAGAGGTATAATCAGCTTAGAAAGTGAGTTTCTAGAAGACATATGAACGAAGCTACGATGATAGAAGAACGGTGCCGTGCGACGGCCATATAGTACCTACGAATAAACTGTGTATTTCAATTCGATAAGCAGGTTAGCTCACACTGGTATAATTAGCACCGAAAGCATGTTTCCGGTTTCTGATATAACAACGAGACTACGAAAATGCTACTTACGATGATAATTACGAGTAAACTGTATGTATCAATTCGATAGGCAAGCTTGCAAAAAAAAGCTCGTTTTCAGTTTCTTAGCGATTCTCATGCAAGACAACTGCGTTCTTCTGAAACCCTACTTCTGCAAGCCCCCAAACACAACTCCTCATTTTATAATAAATCATTTACTGTTCATTCTATGATTCTTTGGAATTCCCTTCCACAACCTATCCGATCTGCCAAGTCCTTACCCATCTTCAAAGCTATGGTGACGAATCATTATCTCAGTATGGTCTGATCTATGGATATGTGTATGTATTATTGTATGTATGGTTTTGTAATGTGTATGTATGTATGCTATATATGCGTGTAAGTGTATTTATATATTATATATATTGTTTAGTATGACATATGTATTTTCATAGTATTTTAACCTTCTCCAGTTCACACCTATTCAATTATATATTAATATCATTACTCACAACCTGCCACTCATGCTAAAACGGATCTATTCCATCCATAGGTTGCCTGGAAGAAATCGCTTTCAGCGATAAGGCCGCCCATTTGTGCAATTTACGTTTAATCTATGTCTTTACTTCATGTAATGTAATTATTTGTGTTTTTGTTGTAATGTTGTATGTTGTGAAAATAAAGTTATTATCTATCTATCTATCTATCTTGCAAAGGTAGGTATAATCCCCGAAAGAGAGTTTCTAAGAATCAAATAACAACGAAGCTACGAAATCGCTACGATAATAGAAGTACGGCGACGCGCGACCGCCGCCGCGCCGTTTAGTAGGTACATAGGTACCTACTACTAAACTGTATGTATCAATTCGATAGGCAGGCTTGCTAGCTCGAATCACTGGCTCGGAAATGGAATATTGCCGCTTCGAGTTTCAACTTTCCAGACGGGAGTCAGTCAAGCTTGTTCCATTTATTTCCTAAATTTTACTCGTTGCTTGTCGCATAGGTATGCTACTAGGTGTGTATATCTTTAGTAATGTCCGTTATGTTTAGACGCGTACATCTAGTCGAAATTAAGCACTAGGCTTGTACTATGAGTACTAGACAACGGATATACTACATAGATAGGTAGATACTAAAAAAACTCATATTTCGGTTATAATTGCGTTATGTTGTGTTTATTATTTTTAGCATTGTTTCAATGCTCGACGTTTTGATACATTTACAAAATCTCTACTTTTTTGAAGTAGATTGGGAAATAAATAACTTACTTAAACTTAATGGATTAGGGAAAATATTTTGTTGTATAACATTATTAGATACTTAATCTACCCATTTTTCCTTACTGCTGGCTAGTATTTTAAAATACATAAATGTAATTTAAAAAAAAACGGTTAATGCTCACTTTTGCTTTTGGCAGTAGGTACTTACCTCAATTCTATACAAATAAAGAATACTTGAACAATATAACTAAGTAAAATGCAGATCAAATTTCATGGCATAATGCATCGTTATAATCTTTATATTTGCAATTTTCACACAATTTAATTTCTAAGTAATTAAATTGTGAAAAATCTCTAGTTCTAAAGAAAAGACAACACAAAAATAATAGCACCTAGTCGAAAACATTTTTCAATTAGACATCCCGTTAGTCATAATCGAGCAGTTATTGTTCGTCACAATACATTTAACAAGCATCCATAATAAGAGCGGGCTATATCTGCCTAGTTGTATGTAAGCACAGTATTATTTGTACTTAGGTATTCAATATGTTACTTTTTCATATTTCATATTTTATCCTACAGTGCTGCTGCGCCGGCATACTTATTATGTAATTGATACACGGATGAATCGCGGCCAAAGGCTCTTTCCTAGTGATACTCAATATTTGAATATTTTATTCTAGGAATAAGTTTGTAATTTTCTAAACGTAACAAATGTTCAACTCGAATCTACCAATTGTTTTTGTAAAAACCTTCAGAAATCCGATCCGAGTATCAACGTTATTTGAATCAGCATCTGCTTGATTGTAAAGTTTTTCGGTAGATGTCGCTACGAAGCCATACTCGATCAGATTTTAGGAAACATTATTTTTTTAAAACAAAAGTTTGATTTGCAGTGCTGTGACCCTTGTAATATTCAGTTAATATTAAAATTGAATATCTACTATCAGAAACTTTGGATTCTATTTACAAAGTAAGTTAACAAAGTAGACTAGTAAACAAAGTATAACTATTAATAACGAACGAAAACAGACAAACGGTCTACAATTAGAAATATCGATTGTAGGTCGACAGTTACAAACAGCCGAGGTGGTTGCGGCTCGACAACGTTTAGTTTTATTAGTTAAAACTAAGGCTAAATTTGTGTTCAAATCAAACGGGAAGTAGCTTCTATTTTACCCGACTGGCGAAGGAGAGTTGTGTATTTTTCTCAGAAACTTTAATAGATAGATAGATAGATAATAACTTTATTTGCACAACATACAACATTACAACAAAAAAACAAATAATTACATTACATGAAGTAAAGACATAGATTAAACGTAAATTGCACAAATGGGCGGCCTTATCGCTGAAAGCGATAATATACAGTAATAAAATGACTTCGATTTTTGCTATTGATATTCCGCCCCACCCTGATCGCTTCTTGTTGCTTTGTCGTCCTTTTGTTGCTAAAAAAAAGTATATTTTAAATAAAAAAATACTTTGGCTACTATTAAAACAATTAATTTTTAAAGTTGTTTTTTTATAATTTGATGTGTTTTTAATTTATTATTTTTAGCTGAACGATATAGCGGCTATTTAGCGACGAATTATAAAAGAGATCATGATATGGCGGATTATTTGTAACTCAACGTTTTATTGTAATAATTGATATTGGCAAAATTGTTAATCTACTTGTAGATTGTATCCACAAATCGCACCCGAAGCCGCCAAGATTATACTTCCTTCTTCAACACCACTTCGGTGTTACTCAGTGTTTGTCAGATATTTGAATAAAGCCTGCAAGCGAACTCACAAAAATTCCACTAACCCACTAATATTAATAATGAAAAAGTTTGGCCGTTTGTTTGTGTGACAATTCCGCAAAAATGGCACACAGGTAGTTTATAAAAAGGATTTACATCTAAGATACTTTTCATTCCGATATATTTACACAGGAACGGGAAGTACGCGAGTAAACCGTAAGCTATAAGCTTGTAAGCTATATTATAAACTGATAACCAAGAACAACTATGAACACAGCTTAACGTCTCGCGTCTCGTAGTAACCCAACTAAGCATAGACAGACCGACATTCCCGATCGATACAGCAAGGGAACTGTTGACCTAATTACTTTACTTTTTAAACTGTTTGTGTTTTTGTCTTAAACTTTTATTTGAATTGAACACTTTCAAACTTGGAATGAGTTTCATTTGAATTGCACTGTAGTGCGATAAGGAGTTCGTTATTGATCGATTTAGTTTGCTGAAGAACAGTCATGGTTTACATGGTTCGAATTGTAAACTTGGGTTATTTATTATAGAACAGTTTTTCTAGGGTTTAAAATCTTCTCCTAATTGATTAGGTTTAAACCATGATTGATTTCATTTTTTTGTCGGTTTTTGCAATATTGATTTGTAATTAAACTGATTTTATTTTATTAAACGCGTCGCTAAATATCTTAATCAAAACAACGCAATTAAAACCGAAAAATGAGTTAAATTACTTTAGCACATAATGAGAGAACGCAGTATAGACCGCTCATATTCTTTAATTCTTGCTCATAAGTAGATCTATTAAATTATTTACCTACAATTGAGGGTCTAGAACTTTTAAATTCTCAATATAATTAATCGTAAAGTAAAGTACGTAACTAGCGATTCATTGGCAATGATTTCCTAAAACAAATATTAATTAAAAGCTCCCTTTATCTCAAGAATCTAATTAAAATATTCAAAGTTGCTTACATCATCACAATAACAAGCAACGAGTGTTCGGTTCCCATTAGTTTTTTTTTTCTAATCGGTCATTATTAGACTAGTTAAACAGTCAGATTACGCTCCAATGCACCCGAACGCCGGACAAAAAAAACTAATGTATTCATTTTGCTTTTATATCTTTCGCGTGATTAACTTTGATTGATTGCATCTAAATATTGATATTTGATATTAAATCCTGCTTACAGCGAGACAAGGATAAAAATACAATGAGTCGAGTAAACTGAAAGGGAAAAAATATAATTTCCTTGACGTTTGCATGATAATGTATGATAAACAGGCATGTGACATGTTCGGAAGCGATTTTTTGAAATATTAATGCCAAAAAGTTAATGGTTAAAACGACACCTAATTAAATAGTGTTTATTCCACATCGATATGACTTTTAACAATACCATATGCATATTATTATGACATTCAGAGTAAATATATTCAGTCTAAGAAACTGAGAACTGAAATAAGGAAAATTGTTGAATTTATTCACATAATTGCTCTGTCTTACCATTTTTTGATGCTATCTGAGTCAAAATGTATTATCACATTATCAGGTATATTTTGCTAACATTATTCAATGTAAATTGTATTCTTTACCACTACAAATAGGTATTTTGCTCATACACGATTAGTTCGCTCATACAAATTAGTCGCTTCAAAAAAATAATAATTGGAATGAATATTGGTCAACGAAACATTCAGTATTTTATCTGGGACCAACTGTGGAGGTCTTATTCCCACATCTATACAACATTGTAGTGTATACTTACACTAAAAATATTTTCAAAATTCCACCAAATGATCGATAAGCCAGTTTTCAACACGGAAAACATTCCCAATTAAAGAGAGCCAATTTACTTGATCGACGTGGTCAAAAGTTACTCTTTAAAATGTGACCACATTATAGAATACCTCTTCGATCGCTTACCTTACCTCGTTAGTTAAAATATTGTAGTCACCTTTATGTTGAAATAGACTACGGATTTTTAACAGACTTCCTAAAAAAAAGAGGTTATTGAGATCAATTCAAATTGAGATATTCCTATTTACCCGGCTCGATTAAAATGTTATTCCTATAAATAAACTACTTGATAATTCTTGACAAAATTTTTGTAGTGCCCTTGTTATTTTGGGCTATCTATCGGCCGATCGATAAGTCTGTTATCTGCATTCGTTCTTAATTAGACGATTTTAGGGTATGTTTCCGGTCGATTGCCGAACTGAAAGTGATGCGCACCGAACTTGATGGATGAAGCCAAAGAAGGGTCAGGCATGCGTCTGCGCCACATGAATTCGTTTGTACAAAAACCACGTCATCTTTACCTTTGTTCTTAAAACACATACCTTCATCATAACTCTTATTTTAAACGTATTAAAAACTATTGTTGTTTAATGTATCTAGTACCTGAGTTGTAGACTAAATAGTGTGGATGAGTCGGTGGTTTTGTCACGATTTGTCATACACAGATATGCGGTTGCGATGGAGTACGGCTTAAGCAGAAGTTATGACAAAAATGCCATGGGAACGGGTGATGAAATTCTCTTTGTATTTTATCGTTCCGTATTTAAATAAGAATCACATTGGACTTTTGTTAATTTGTTAAAACGGCTTACGCGTCTAACTAGTTAAAATGAGGTAAGGAACATAACAAATCGCGCTACGTGAATTTATTTGAATAAAATCGATTCCATTGAGAAATCACGACATGTGTATGGTTATCCAGGTCTTCGGCTATTTTAATTTTGCGTGAAATAAAAAGAATATCTACGTATGTCATTTACGAGTAAGTACATCATAATATTAGGTAATATTAGTAGGATTACGTACAAACTGTACGAAAATTTTTAACTTCCTAAAAACAACCATTTTAACAATTCATCATTCGAGTAAAAGAAAAACACTTTCCGATTAAAACATTTTTCTTGAAAATTTCTCCTTAATAAAATACGAAAGCCTTCATTATTGCTAACTTTAATTTAAACGTGCCACTTGGGCCACCGGACAGCGTTGGACTCGGTCGTTGGAAGCAGAAGCCTATTTTCGCAGCACATTACAGAGGATGAATGATTTCCTGGCCCGGCATGATTTATAGCCCAGTGTTATGTGGCTACCAGTGGCCGCATAGACTCGTTAACGTTCACCCAGTAAAGAATGGACACTCCTTTGTGAGGAACGAAGACATTTGTCTCTCTTTGTTCGAAGCTTTGATACTTGAGACGCGATAGTAATCTGCTACTGAATTCGCGATGCTATTGATTATTGCCTACGCCTACAATGTTGGGTTTTGTAATTATTTAAAAATACTCATAGCTCGTTTTTGTTTGTCTTTTTTTAAGTCGTAGGTAAAAATAGAAATGATCTCTGAGGGCAATGAACACTTCGTTTCGCAAAAAAAAAGAATAAAAAGTTAAAGATTTTTTTTTTAAACTATTAGTTAAACAATGAAAAAAAAACAGTATAGGTATTAATAATGATTTGTAGGTAAATCTAAGTGTGCATTCTTCAATATAACTGTTCTGTTCTAAATCATCTTTGAAAGGTAACGCGAGTTGACTCCACGGTCGCTTGATTTCCTTTTCTTTTTGCCGTCCACGCTTTATATTCAAATAAACTGAATAAAAAAACACAATTCAAATGTTTTTTAATTACTTGCATATTTAACCTGTTTTATTAATTAACCTACTAATCATTTAAACTTTTGTTATTTTGACTGTTTATAAATGTTTCAACTGATTAACCTAAGGTTTATAATAATTGTATTAAATTGTAATTTACTAAATAAATAAGTATTTACAATAGAAGATTTTGTATGTTAAACGTTAAAAGTTATAATTGTGTAAGGAACAGACAGAGAAACAAACAAACAGACATAGACAGACGTGCATTTTATAAATTATATAATTTTGTTCTACTACTTTTTTAATTTACTTCCAAGTACAGACTATTATCCTCTTTTCCTTTATTATTAGTATAGATTTAATGTAGAGATCATGTTCCCACTTGTTTTTTAGTTGTTCAAAGTACTTACTTTATTTGGAGTTATTTATTGTTTATAGCCCAATGAAGTGAAAATGAATGTGGTATCTAAATTTAATAATGCCTCATTAATGAGGCATTATTAAATTTTTATCATTAATTTTTTTATGAGTAACTACTCATTATCATACTGACTCTTCTAAACATTTCTAACACAACTAAGCAAAACAAGCTTATAGTTATCGAAATACAAGTCTCGTACTTTAAAAAAATGTATCAGTTAGTATCATTGACCTTTCGCCATAATGCACCTGCATTGTTCCGGCATCAGGCCTTCACCTAGCCAAGCCTAGCCGTTCTTACACTTAAACCACCGCAGACAGGGGACTTTATGTCAAAATGATTAGCTTATTTTAAGTAGACACTTTTGCCCCTATTAATAAACGTTGAGTAAGGTAGAAAAAGTGAAAAAGTGCTTTGTCTTTTTCCTTGACAAGAACTTTCAAAATTGACAGACAAAAACAAAAAGCGGAATAGCTACTCCGACCTGACTCCCCTTTTATTAAAAACGCTATTGGGAAATAAGTGTCTGAACATTTCGTAATTAAGTCAATTTTTTGGTAACAAGTAAGTTAGGTAGTACAAAAAAATCCTTTTCCTCCATAGAAAATAGTGTGGTCTTTCGAACTCTACTTCATATTTCTGGTAAAGCACATTGTAAATTGGTGTACGCAAGTGTAAGCGGTGAACTATTGGCCGCAGACAAGTCCGTGGTGCGCGAGAGCTCGAAACAAGCAACAACTAGGCAATAAGTGGATAACGCTGCGCCTGCGCAAACACTAAATAACAGACATCAATCTTTACTGACATTGTTCGCCTTATTATAGTTATTGATAATTTTCTTGTTTGATTTTGAGTTTTGTATGATTATTCTCAAAAAAATTATAAGGCAGCTGAGATACTTGACTTGTGTAGTACTAGTAATGATACTTATACGTATTGTTATACATGTAGGTACTAGTGCGAAATTATAAATTAAATAGTTTCTTGTCCTTTTGATAGTCGAAAGTTTATCATCCTTTTTATATCACACTAACCCTTAGCACTACTGTCACACTAACCTTTAAATACATATACATTTATCATCCTTTTTATATCACACTAACCTTTTAACCTTTAAATACACTATATAATTTTGTCAATTTTTGCCAGGTATCATTTTGTATACCACTAAAAGTAAACGTTTGAATCTAACATTGATTAATTTAATTATAAAAATCGTTTATAAAATATTAGCCGAAACATCTGGCAAGTTTTAATTCAGCAAACGTTATTTTTGTTGATTAAGTTCTTAATAACCATTACATTGCTAAGTGGTTAAGGAAATTCAAAAACCAAATGTCCGTTATATAACTAACTTACCTATCTGCTAAAAAACAAGTCTCCATATAAAAGTAAATTGTGTACATAAGACGTAGGTAGGTACCTACTTACATTAGTTACCTCTAATGAATAGATATACCTATTTATCACTGGTCGGTCAAGTAGCGCCTCGATCTGTCATCGACTAGGCACTTGATTAAAATGTCCGTGATTCACAGATCGTACTCGTAAATAACAGTAACTATAAGTAAGTAATAATGTTGAAATTGATTTATTATTATTACATTGCAATGTTCCGCTAAAGCACCGGCACTGGCTAAAGTTGTCAACGTGTAGTAATGAATTGGATGATTGGTTCTCTGTGATGTTGAATTTTCATTGATTGCTTGGATTAAGATTTATTATGTGCTAAGTGGAATGCGATAATACATAAAGAATTTTTAACCCAGTAACTTATTATTAAGGGTCATAATAGATACGATATCATGATAATAATTGCCCTTTTCATCTAATTTTAGATGATTTATACAGCGCAAGCAACTTTTAATCAATGTTTTTTTACCGTGCGTTAGTGCCAGCGACATTGTTATATGAGGTACGCTTTCCCAGCACCTATGCCACCCTCCTAACCCAGTCAACTATGGTTCTTCTTCTTCTTTTCTTGTAGTGGTATGGCTCACCAAGTGTTAGAGTTTACAGGTCGCCCAGAGACCCAACGACTTTACCTAACGATTGCGAGAGTATCAGAGATCCGAAGCGTAGAGGAGCTCAAGAAAATGATTTTTTTGTCACACATATTTTCGGCCACCCATTCTAGAAATGACTGCGTCAAGCGTTGCTTAACCCGCACTCAAGATCATTCAAGATGCAGGCGGCATAATGAGCTCTCTCAGCTATGCTCAGAGGCAAGAACGGATCAATTGCGTCTGGAGCTAACTAAGCCGTGGGTTTCCTCACGATAATATTTTCATTCACCTTAAGATACAATAATAGACACCTTTGTTTAATCGTAATGTTTATTTAAAAATAAGTTCGTCGAATAACATTTCTTTAAAAGGGTGAGACGGAAAAACGCTCGAGGCTTGATCATGACTGTGGGACGATTTATATATTATCATATACTAAATAGATTTAAAATACTAGGTTCCTAATAGTAAACAATGCGTAGGAAAAGTTTAATCTGTTCATAATCATATGCTTATATTTACTTAACCTTTCAACCTACTAATTATACATACACTTCAGCAAACATTAAACTAGTTTCTTATTATAAAAATAATCCAAGTTTCGTAACGAGACCTTCGAAGTATTACACATTGTGTTGTACACTGTACGCGATCTACAAACTTGTTAGACTTGGGACGAGGGGCTGGATTTGGACAACATTTCCTAAAACAATAAAAAGACTCAACAGAAACGAGTCTTTGAATTAAAGTAGAGAGAGGTCATAAAACTCAAAAATACTGCATAATGTGCAATTTTAATAAATAAAAAAGATCATAGGGCATATAGTTCTAACATCTTCTTTATGAGAAACGCATTGATGTTACAAGTTATTTCAAGATAAAAATAAATATTGCACGATATTTATTATACACATTATAAGGTGTGCGGTGTATGTAGTGCTCGAATCTTTAACGTTACATTACACGCGAATGCTCGCAGTGAAGGATCACCTTTACATTATGACTAATACTTAACTATCTAAGTTTGGATTTATCACACTAGGTGTCAGTACACAAACCGTCCCTGTATGGAGCCGTCTCATATTTTTCTCCAATACCGTAATGCGCAAGTCACGAGCGGTTATGTAAGCAGGCGAGCTGCTGGCGTCGTCATTATAGACATTACAGGAACCCTGTGCCTCGGATGTTCGACCATTGTCAAGATTGTCGGGTCAATACCGAACAACTTGTAATTTAGAAATTCCTTTAACTAGAAACAAATAGTGTACATAGTAGGCATTATTTTTGCGCGTCTTAATCGCGTATTCGTTTTATTTTCGACGTTTCAACTATGCTATAGTTATGACCAGTCACTGACCACAGTGACCACCCTTCATTGGTCATGTCAAAAATCCATGGATTTTGTTAAAATAATAATAAAATAGGTAAAGGTAAACCTACATTTTGGACTACATTAGATTGTTAAAATCGTACGAATTATAGCTTCTTTCAGACTTCAGCATTTTTGTCATTTAGCAATTTACGAGTAAACATTTGAACAAGTATCTTTCTATATAAGTTTTGGTCACCTTTCATGAGAAGGTAGTACTTAATCAACATTAAGATTACCTACTTACATGACCTTTTAATTATTTAAAAAAAATGATTTCTTATTTACCTATTAGGTTTGACTGGCGGTTTCGGTGTTCTATCATCATGGTATATTAGTATTACAAATAAAATTTATTAAGAACTTCCTTTCCATATTTTTTATGTTCCGCGAAACACGTTTTATGCATGGATTTTTAGGTCTATTAATATTAACTTTAATGTGATATATTTTCTTTTAATTTGACAGTTTTGTTTATAATTAACAAAAAAAGAGTTCATTTAGTGCATGATAGATATGCACACCAACGCTTCAATTTTGCAAGTTGTCACATTTCATCTAATATGGCGTTTCGCGATTAGTACTTTTCTTAAGTATCTATTTATTGTAATATTTTTTAGTAGCTACTTACAAAAAGTCAAACTTAAATAGTAAGCACATAGAAAAAATACAGAAAAAAACGAATTTAAAAATAAATAAACACAAAGCAGTAGAATTATTATATTTGTAATTTCTTCTATGGTTTTCGCGATTTTGCATAATAAAACACTTTATGGCTTTTTCAAGGCCAACTGTAAAGTTGGCGAAAGCTCGGTTCAAATAATGAATAAAAACGCGATAAAACCGGATAAATAAAGTGTTTTATTATTATTTTTGTATTATGTACATTATCGAAATAAAAATTATAACTCCTTAATAAGTATTAGTTGTTATAGTAGACCACCACATTGATATGCAATAAATATGTGGATAGTAGGAATAATAAAAATCATAAAAATAAATAATAATCAGTTGCAACGATCACGTCTTGCCGATCGTGATCATCTCATGGTTATTAATTATGTAAATCATTGCAACTCATGTTGCTAACATAGAGCCGAACGTACATCGCCGACTAAACTACGTTAGTTTAGCTTAGCTTCGCTTAAGTTGAGTTAGTTTTTCCAACCTATGTGTCTACCGCAAACTATTTATATAAAATCCGCAGCTATATTCACATAGTAACATAATAAAACGTAGATAAAACCAATTATAGAAAATCACACGAAAATAAAAACAGCTGACAGAACACACAATACTATAAATATTCTAAGTAAATAAAAATTTAAACCCACAACGACTCGTCAGCTCATCATAGACCAGAAAGTAAAAGAAAACTATGCCAGCTCTATGCTCCCTTGTTTAAAAACAGGCGAGCTAAGCCAAACTAACTTAGTTTAGTTGCTGGTCTGGTAAGGTCGGCTTAAGGCCGCTAAGGCTCAATAGGTATAGTAGTAACATAGTACAAACACGTCGTGCCTACTCTACCGGTGAGTCTGCATAATCATTCAAATTGATGTACTATTTCATTTGCCATGTACTGTGTCATCTCGATGAATTTATTGCCTTCTAGTACTACCAGCATACCAATTTTACAAGAACTCCTTACTAGAATTAGAAGCAACTAGAAAAGTTAATGGTCTCAATACTGGTTGACTAGTTTCCGCTAAAACTCCCTTAGATATTTGACTGTTTTGATTAAATAAAAATCGTTACGTTATTCAGAAAAACAACAGATAAAATCATAGGTTGACAGAGTAGCACTTAAAGAACGACCTACTTTTCCTAAAACTCTCACCTACACCAATATATTTATTGTAAACAAGTCTAATTAATAATAAAAATTAATGTAAAATCGTTTTATATGAATAATTAAATTCAAATTATGTTATTAAGTAGTATTTTTATAATTAGTCTCTCGTATTCCCGAAGCCACCTGGAGCGCGACGAGTAGTGACGAGCAGAGCGTAGTGGCCATAAATATAAATTGAATTGAACATCATAACTACTTGGAGAAGGTGATCAAACAATACCGATGCCACAGTAGTGGACGGGTATAGGTTCAAATGTCCGTGATGTGCCGGTTGCGACCGCGGGTCGGACGCTGCGATCACCGGCGGCGTACTTGATCTTCATTCCGCTACGTTACACGCTGACAGCTCCGTTTTGAAAGACCGATTTGAACTATAGGTCTACATACGTCTCTGTGATTGTTTTCTCTATTAGGTTGACTATACTCTATACTCTATGTTCTTTTAGTGTTTTAAACTCGTTCCCACCATCACCGACTCTTTCGAACATACATACATCTTGTACTTGGACTTGTAGGTATAATTAACTACCTCTGTGGCCGTAATGCAGAAGGTTGCAGGTTCGATTCCCGCCGGGTGCAAATATTTATATCTGACTAAGTGTCATTATATGTGTATTAGATATGTATTTACAGAAGAAAAATAAATATAGGCAAGTATTAGTATCCGTTGTCTCTTCACCGTAACACAAACTTAGTAGCTAACCATGGAGCTAGATGGCGCTGTGTGATGGTCACAGAATTTATTTATTAGGTTAGGTATTTATTTATTTATTTATATTGAAAGAGATTATAGTCATTTCTCTTTGGCAGTCCAAAACAAGTATTTTTTGTAATTTTGTATACTAATGAAAAGTATAAAATTATATAAGCTTAGGCCCTACATCTATCGGTCTAACGGGTGGTATTCATTATTCAATAAACGCCCTATAACACTAAACCAATAAATGTAAACAAAAAACATGCTTCCTTCCTGAATTCTCGGAACTATGTCGAGAGCTCCATTGACGATATTTTGAAACAATGAAAATTTATTAAAATGCAATAACAATAAAATTCGTGTCCGGACATTAGTGATGTTAAGTTATTCTCCAAACGCCAGTTAATGAGAACTGATGGGTTCATAAGAAAATAAAAATACAATGTGGTGAGGGTTCCAACGATGCAGACCCATCTTGTATGCAGGGGACATGCTTTTGGAATTACATGTCCTGTATGCAAAGAAATTCTTTTCACGGTCAGCTTTACGGACCAGAAGAAATCAAGGTTCTCGTTTTAATAACAAGTTATAACTGACGAATTCTGATGATTCTTACAACCTAAGTATACATTGCGCAAAGCATCGCGCAATTAGATTATAAAGCGCGCTGTATTTAATCTAATCGCTCGTTTTATCGCCACAATTGGACATTAAAATATCCGTTTTTTTTAAACCGAGTTTCTGGATTTATCTCTGATTAAAATCCGGATAATCTGATTTTTTTCGAAATTTTAAGGTGGTTTTGTAAAACTTAAATCAAACAGCATAAATCCTATAAAATTTATATCCACAACTGTGGGCCGTAGTTGTGGACTTGTAGTAAATTCATTCGTAAAAATATGGAGACAGTTACTTATTAATAACATAACACCTAATGTACAAGCACTTACTCGTACCTACCGAGTAATTAAAATGAATTTCAAAGAGAATGCGTACAAACAAGCCCTAATTTCAAAACAACTTTCAAAATTTCCACTAATTAATCATTTGAAGATAAACTACAGCGTTCATCTTAATTTGCAAATGTAACTTAACCATGACATGATTAAATTACTCGACTGAGAGAAAGTTGGTTATTTATGTTTGGATGTTACACGAATTACACAGTTTTTTTACACCACACCGGTCTCATGGAAATTTTACTCTTGTTCGTTGGTACAACTTGAAGCAACTGCAAATAATTACAAGAGTATGGAGTAGTCATATACAAACTTTTAGATAAATAAACACCTTATTTATGGCGCATGTAGGTTGAGTTTAAGTGATTGATCATACAAAATAAAATATATCAATACAATTCTCCATTTCTTTGAGTTACAATTGGTACCTATAGTTTTTCTATGAATATGACGTTCTGATTGCTACATAGAGTCCAGTGGAACGAAAGGCCTTGCCTTGCCTTGCCTTGCATGAGACAGAAAAAAAATTAAATTGCTAAAAATTAAATAAAAATATTTTTGTATCTCTATGAACCTCGACTTATTTTATGTTTTTCACCTAAGACTTGTGTCTCCGATTATACAAATCCAAAGAATAGTTCAATTCGTTGTTTCTAACTTTAAATGAATCAGTCTTTGCTGTGGCTTTTGCTTTAACTGTCTCATTTATTAAATATTAAATGGAGAAAACTAAAGTTGTATTGAGAGTCTTCTAGTGTGGTATAAATCATTGACACCCACGTTGACAGGCGTACCATTGAAACTCTAATCCCGATCGGATTAGCCGTTGTATCGAATCGAAAGTGAATTGACGTAATACCAGGGATGACACACAAATAACCTGACATGGATTAAAATACAAACTTAGATGAGCTTTTAAGTATTTGGTCATTTTGTACTTACCTAAAAAGTTGTGTTACAGTTAGTTAAAAATATGTTTGCTTTTGTTTTAAATAAAAATAATTAAATAATATCAAATTGAATATATGAATTCACAAAATTCAATAGAATAACAGAGGAATTAGATTTAATTAAGAGCTTTTTCCCTATTTTATAGTACTTTTTTTATTATGCCTGAACTCTTAGGTATAAAAACGGAGTTCTACACGTAAGTAAGTGTATGATTGAAGAAAAATCCTTTGCTATCGGATGACTATATCCTTCGAGGAAAAATAGAATGTCTAACTTCTCTATTAAATTCGAAAATAAACATGTTCCACGGTCAAACACGCGCAGATGCACACACTGACATGTTCCGTACAGTATTTTGTATGATCGACCTTGGATCAACCAATGGCGGACGATCTTCAGGGTAGACTGGCGGTCGAATCATCGTTCCATGCCCTGCAACCACCGTTTGCGTGGCACATTTTTTCAAAAGATTGCTACTACCATTATATATTCGAGTTCGTTGACTACATCATATAAAAACACTCTCAATATTCCTTTACTATCAGCGGTTTAGGCTGTGCGTTGATTCATTAGTCAATCAATCAATAAGTCAAGAGTTGCAGGACAAAGCATTTTAAACTACCTATCGGTTTTGTAGTTTCTCATTGGATAACTTCTCGTAAGTACACGTATCGAACATGGTACCCAAAACTAGTTGTTATTCCCCACGCCGGCTGTCACACGCTACTCGGTAGCACCCATCCGTAATAAGAATCGTAATATAAAAGCATTATAATCCAATCAGAAAGTAACGTGATGTGTGACCGCCCGCAAGCTTCATTCTACATTCGGTACGCGACCGTTTCAATCGTTAAATATTTTAATAGTTAAAAATATTACCAGTAAATGGGTACAAGACACACACGGTGCTGAGAACTTGTAGCGAAACGGACTTGTTTGGTTTTAGATTAGTAAACAGTCACGAAACTACGTTAACTATATTCGATATCTATGGATTCTCAGGCAGTCTGGTCCTTCGATCGATCGAAAAGGTTCTTCTACGCTTTGAAACAAATTTTAAATTTTGAACGTTAGACGTAGCACAGTTCGACCGATGATTTAAAAAATTTTCAAACAAATTTAAATTTCGAACGTTGTAAATTTTCGTTCGTGGAGAAGTAGTACTTTATCTCCTCCGCCCCGGTATAGTTTTCATAGTCATAGTTTATCTAGTAGTTGTCGACTGCGTCCCGATGTTTGATTTCTTTTTAACAAGATTTTTGATTTTTGTTCTTAGTTTTCATTAGTGTTCAATTGAACAAATAATAGCTTATTGCACTTACTGGGATAGTCATTTTAATATGGCTATGGGCATCTACTGTTAATCTGCTGCTGTTAAAACACCATGAATTAAATTTGTCACGGGGTCCTTTTACCGATTGCTTAGTTTACTAGACTATTGCATAGTTGCATAGTGGAACACTTTTTAGTTCTACGTGAGTATTCTAGTTCTAATAATACAACTACTTTGATAATGACAGATTTTCTTTCAGGATGTCAGTTTTTTTGTCGTTCGTTTGTTCGTAGACTAAGAAAATTTATAGGTCTATGGTGTTTAGTTACCGATCAACTATCCACTCATTATTGACCCATCTGTAGGAGCATTTATCACGACAATGCATACCAAGTAAGAGTGGTTATGTGGCTCGGTGAACCTACTCCTGCCGCAACACAGTTCTAACTAGTGCGGAGGGTAGTTATCACTATTGACATTATACTTTCGCTCGAATTTAATGTAATGTACCTACCAAGTTAAATTTTAAGTTTTCTTATTAAGCTAAAATTTGAGAACAAAACGATAATGTAACTTTATTGTTTTTTGTGCAAATAAACTTTATTTTATTTTTTACTTAAAGTAAAGGCTTTGAAGTTTGAGCGATATTGACATTTTTTAATGTTTTTTTATCGTTAACATAACCCATACAGTGCTAGCTACTGCCATGTTATAATAAGCGAAATTGCTAGAATACTAAGTAGAGTTTTCATTCGAAAGTCGATCACGAATCTTTAGAACGTTTGATCGATAGAGTCGGTCGCTGTATGCAAGCTGGTCTATGGCTTGCATGCAATAAGTATATCTAACAATATCTAAGTAAAGGTAGGTCAATTTATACCTAGCAATACTTTCGATTATAAATGTAATCGGTATATCTATTATTATTATATCTATATCTAGCATTTTGTTTCAAACTAAACTCACTGTAAGTACATCCTGTATTTTGTTCGTTCTACTACATTGTTATAAGTTGCCTGTTTTTCTCATATACATACACTCTAAGTGGTATAGTAAATATCTTTAAACTGAACTATGACTATAATTTGACTATGGCTGTCAAAGTAAGTAGGTAAAGTAAATACCTTATCCCAATGGCATTCATTCCGTTAGAACTACAGTAACACGGCCGGAAACCATAATAAGTGAAAATTAACACAAACTCAATTCTCACGTGGCCTTATTGCCTCAAGGCGATCTCTTCTAACGGATGGGGTACACTGTTTTGGTAAAACTACGGCAACTAGCAGCTTATAAAACTACCATATTTTGTTTAACAAAAATTAATTTGCATACTCTCATTATATGTTACCATGCCACGGGAAATCCGGTTAATTAGCAAGCGAATATTATCCATGTGACCGTCACTCATTCACTCACGTCGAATCATTCCTCCCGAACGATAACTAACTATTCATAATGATTTTATACTTTTACAGGCAATTATAAAAATTAACTACCGTTCTGAGGCTTTTGTAACGGAGTCGTAAAACTAACGTAAAACGACGGATTACCAACAATTTGTACTTGGAATAGTAGATTACGTTTTATTTTCAACTTCTGTGCAGTTAATGAATGATTATTTAAGCAGCAATATCTAATTATATACCTAATAATAAACGTACTATGAAGGATTTAGAATGAAGTTAATACTGTGATGTAGGGGTCGAAAGAATTCGCAACGAATCCTCGAAATCTCAGCAGTATTTTCAAGTACGAACAACAAATTATAATGTGCCGCATTTCGGTTCCACAGCTAATAAATATATTACCAAGAAACAAGAGATCGTTGTAAATAATCACTTTAAAAGCAAAGCAGCGTTGCTACGTTAGTAGGCACCTAAAATACTCGTCGTCGATACGACGATCAATAAATTAAAATTAATTCGGCGTGCGAACGCTGAGATCCGATACGCGATACCGACGCCTACATTTATCATTCGCTAACACGTCGGACATTTCACAGAGGTCGCCGACTAGGGAATGTATCCTTTATTATAATAAGCATAGAGGTTACTCGAGCGTCGATCATCTACCACGTAATGATCCGTCGCGGGAACAAAGGATAACACCTCTAAATACAATAAGGGGAAGGGATATCTTCGGTTGAATATCGGTTATCGCAATGGTATGTACATACGGTCACGCAGTTCGCATGCGGATGCGGCTGATGTCACAGTTTGCAAATAAACTGCGGCAGACTGGACGACGCTGTCCTCATATGACCTTGGTAGGGAATTTCTCACGATTATCCTTTGTGCTTTCTTCGTCAAAGAGCCCCTTGCTTCTTGCTTCTCCGATATATTCGTAGTATTTCGAAGGCAGTTAGACAAAACGGTGGGGGAACAGTAGTTACCGGAAGACGTCACGCTGTGGACGGCGTCCCTCATTAGTTTATTGCGTTGTGTACATATGCACCAGTTGTGAGGCGGTTTCAATCGAAAGGGGCAATTTTCGCCGCTAGCAAAGGAACTTAAAAATAGGGAGCTCACTTGCGATGTAACCACGCCTTGTATTTTTGTTAATACAACTGGGCGGGAAAAGTAATATAATAAATCCATTTAAGTTATACTATTTCAAATAGAATACAATTAGTAAATAGGTTTTACTATCGTCGTTTGATTTGCTTAGTTAGAGAGACTATACGATATTTTTAAACGCTCTTCCTGTTTCCTAAAACAACCTAATTAAACCAATGTTTTAGCAATTATTTATTAGAATATAAGTGGCTTTTTAACAAGCGGAAGCTTGTTAAGAAAGGAAATCTTTCCCAAATATTGGTTTTAATCACAAGATAACACTTTCTCAAATAAACTAAATCTAGTCTGGGATTTATTGCATGCTTGACTAAAACTTATGGATATTGAATATTTTAAAGAGGCACGGTATTTTATGTCACTCATTTACTAACAAACTATATAGACTTATTAACGTAAATGAGAAAAAATATCTTAAATTAACTGCGTCTGTGGTTTTACCTATACCGCGTGATTATCGAAATAAAAAGGGTCCTTCTCCAAATTCCTATCTATATCTATACCAAAATTTATCAAAATCGACTTAGAGGTTTAGGTGTAAAAGCGTAGGTAATAGACAAACAGACAGAGTTACTTTCGCAATCATAATATTGTATAGATTAGTTGTACGTTATATTAAAAAAAGTTTTTATTAACGTTAGGGTTAAAAAGCCGTTACAGAGAGCAAACAAGACGGGTGCATCGTGAAATTTACCAACACTTGCAAGTTCCCTGCGGAGTGGTGATAAGATCTCCCGCTGCATCTGCCGTGCCGGTAGGGGTAGCATGGGGGTGCGGGTTCGATTCCGGGGTTTGTTACTACCAACGCTTGGGAACCAAACTTGATTGCTTTATGATTTGATTTACACAGATGAATTATCTAGCAAAATTTCTTCTTATTTTCGTTGAGATATTTTTGGTGGGCATTTTACCAAATGATTCAGAATGCTGTGTTAGATTACGGCAGCATGAGACTCGCTGCACCGACCTACGTATCGGAACATAGAAAACGCTTTTCAGAATGATAGTCACTTATGTAGTACGATTAGTCGTTTGATGGTGACAAATCGATGCCGAATCTACACCTACAAAGAACTTAAATTGCATTGAAGATAAAAGCTTGCCATGTTAGTAGTTTTTATTCTACATGAGTACTCCTTATTTAAATCAATTTCAACCATATTGAATCACAGAACTTTTTGTTTTCTATTACACCCCACTCGGCCCCAGTGCTTGTTAAACACGAAATCCTATAACAATCACAGCTTAGTGGCCCACAAACGGCATAATCTAGTACAATGGCCGAAACTTTGCAGCCCCGTAATGAATAAAAAGCACCGGTGGTAACCCCGTACCTAGAACGATATTCTCGTAAGCTTTGCGATAGATTTTGTGGAATTTCCTCGTGAATTGATTCGGCTGTTGTTGTTGGGTAACGTAGTAGAGGGGCAGGTAGGGCATGTGGCGAGATGGCGCGATAACAGGAATTATTCATACGCACGTTATCGGGCCGCCATCGCTCGGCTATTGTGAACGGGGCCTAACGCGCGAGGGGTGGCTCCCGGTTGTCGCGGACGCTGTCAAAACGTTGTTGTGTGTATTCGGCCTAATGTGACGCCGGTACTGATTCATTATTGTTTTATTCCGTGTTGTTTGCTGTAATGACTCTCAACGATCGATGCTCGATTATTAAAATTGTTGTGTACCTACTCCAAATTCGATAAGGCCATTTAGAGGGCCCTTTTGTTGTACAACTTGATATTTGTCCTGAAATATTTGATACAGTTACCGTCCCATTTCTGAATATAAGCATATAAACTTCTTTTCGTGTATTGATGTGGTTTACCTAGTGTTAAGAGTTTCCCTACGCCCTCTAACTTGATCCACGGACTGCTCTCGGATAAAACAACGACGACCAACTGCTTAACATGCCTTCCGGAGCGCGGAGGAGGTCGTAAAAGAGATTTTTTTGCCACAAAAAATAACGGTCACCCATCCTAGTACGCATCAGGCGTTGCTTAACCCGCACAATCGTTCAAGATCGGCATGTTCAGCTAGGGCCTAGCTAGGCCAATGAGCTCCTCATATAAACTAATCAATTAGAACCGACACTAAAGTTCTGTTCACCGTGCTCTACGGGTGCCCGTGTGATAGTGATCTACTGATAATCTCTTGATCTACACCTGGTACATGCGGGCTTATATCTATCTATAGGTAACATACATTGTTTGATTGTGACTAGTAGTTTATTGTACAGCTGCTTGGTTTTAAGCTTATTCTGAAATTCTCATTCCAATATTACGTTTGACTTTCTTCTTGATCAGAATTTCATAATTAAAGTAGAAAAACCCTAAAGTTACCGTAATTATAGGTATAGCAACGCCACAGAATCGACAATTTAAGTTCACCCGCATTTTATACCCCAGGGAGCATCGGTGAAGGGACGTACCCCAGGATGCAACCAACCAATCCACGATCCACAGATATCATTCGACACCCCAATGCACAAACTTACTTTGTACATATGTTTGCTTTCACTTCCATATAAATAATAATTGTTAAATTCAGTTGTTAAATTAAAAAGGGGTCTTCTACTCGCACTCGCACCCGTCGAACTTGTTCGGATTGCCAATGTGAACTCAATGTATGAAGTTTAGCGAGCCATCACATTAGAAGTTGCTTAAATGAGTAATCCAAAACACGCATTACTAACACAACAAAACACGGCTCAAATTGTATTCAAAATCTGACACTACCGTGTATATAATTAATGAAATTTCCACGTGGCCTACTATTTTAATTGCTCTGTGTTGTGATACACTAGTTTTGAAACATTTTTGGAAAAGTGAGGCCTTTTGTTCACGGACGCAACCACCGAATCGAGACCCATCGCCACCGGTCCGACGTTATTATTTGTTTATCAAATACGCATTAGAATACAAAATTTGAACATTCATTTAGGTTATTTCGTAATGAAGATGTCGTGTGAAAAGCTAGTCGTTTTGGGCAAATGATATTAATTTAGACCGAAAAAGATAGGGATTAAAACGCCCTTAAATGTCCCATTTAACGACCACAAATTTTAATGTTTACTGTCGCAATACCGTCTATCTCTAGATCTCAGTTTACGATTGTGGTTATGAGTACAGTTTTAGGAGTGTAACCGTATTTTGTGTTTGCAGGTCGTTCGCTGAGCAGCGGTAGTGGGCAGGTGTGTCGGCCGCACTTCCACACGCCGCTGCACCCGTGGCTGGAGTCGAAGGCGCTGAGCGGCGGAGCGTGGGGTGGTGGCTTCCAACAGGATGCAGCGCCGGCGGATAAACCACTGTCCCCGGCGCAACACCACCACCCGCACCCGCTCTTCTCCTTCCCACCGACGCCACCGAAGGACTCGACGCCCGACTCCGTGGCGGCGGCGGCGCTAGGCCAGCAGGACTACCAAGCGGCCGTCGCGCATGCCACCGCCATGAGCGTCGCCTTTATGCAGCAGCAGCAGGAGCTGCCACTCTGCGGGGACGTCAAACCTATGATGGGCGCGCCTCCATCGAAGCAGCGCGAAGGTGCGCAACCGGACTCATGCCCCCAGGAGTCGAGCCAGCCTACAGGGGAATACAACACGCAGTACAATGCCGCCGGCGGCGATTACTACAACTACCAGGGGAAAGGGTATAGTGGGTCCCAGCAGCAGAACAAGCCGCGCCCAAACAAGACGCGGACTAGCGCCGGTGAGTCCGCGGGGACCGATCCGCAACCAGCACCGCTCTCTCGCACCACCAGCACCACATCGCTCCACGCTTCTCCGATCACACTATCGACTTTACTCGCTTACTGTCTCTGTTGCGTTTAGATATTCAAAACAATTAGCCGACTCATTCTAACTGGCTTTCACTGAAATTTTGATCAGATAGTAAATCGAATAAACTGAGGCTAATCGAAGGTTGCGTTATGGCAGTCGCGATATACCCGCGTAATTAGAATCGCTATAGAGATAGTCTCATCGACAATTGCGATTTATTAATTCGATAGCGGTGCCAAGATTAATATTTCGTTTGGTATTTCGAAACGGCATTGTCGGTGGACGGTGAGCAGTAGCGATGTGGTCGGATAAGCGCAGCGCTCGCACTTGGGGGTTGAGGCGTCTCACGTACACGCGGAGTTCTCTATCGATGTTACTAACGCTTCTCTACCATACTAACCGCTCATAAATACATGTTGGTGAAGGTTTATGTACTAAAACATTATTGGATTATTTACAGTTCTAACAACTTCGAGCCTTATCCGTTAAAACTCTAGATCTAAGGCTGTTTCACAATAAACTAGTCCGTGTAGTGTAGGTAACGATTCAAGTTCGTAGTAGTGGTTCATTGTTGGCTCCATGTGAACGGAGACGCGACGACGACGAGCGACGGCCTCCTCTGATGTTGACCAAACACTAGACGTTTCTCATTACTTAATTGCGACGCGCCATTGTTTTGCTCCGTAACCAATTAAACAAACGTTCTTTTAAGTAGATTTCTATTAATTTTCCGACTTTAACTTTCAAAAACTAAGTAAAGATGTACAGAATTAGTAGCAATTATTTTTATTTGAGTATTTAAATTCAACAGTTATAGTGGCTTATTTCGCATTGTTACTCAACGAAGCAAGGTTATAATTGTCGCTTTGTATTATGACATTAAATATGTGATGGTTTCAAGATAATATCCGATAAAATCTGTATGTATTAAGATTACTAATTTAAAAACGCTTTAAAACTAGTACAACTAATTTTAACAGTTAAATTGCGAATTTAACTTAACAATGATTAGTTAGAAGATATTATGTAGAGGTATATAATATATTCGTTATCTATAATCAGTATAATATCGTGTACTATTGATATCACGGTAACCACTACAATAAATTAGCAACATGACCTTTCCGCACAATCGTAAATTGTATGCCAGTTTTGCAATATCAACGCTCCTAAATATTCCGAAACAATGAATTACTCAACAGTAATTATATTAACAGTGTAAGCCGTTTTAATATATATTTTCAAAAATGTATATTTCGTTATTTAATTTGACAATGGTGGGGAAATAACAGCGTTCTATTGTCTCATGTTAATGAGTGCACGGAATTATGTAGAATGACTGTTAATATGCATTGAAAATAGAATGGTTAGAGTTATAATTATGTTTATTCAATATTTTAGTGAAATTTTAATGGATTAATATGTAACGTGGTAACGAGCTTGTGAGATTTAGATAGTACGTGAAATAATTGTGGTGGTACTTGTAAGGAAAGTCACAGATTCCACGCTCTATGGAGATGTTCCGGCGAGCAATGTGTAAGTAACTACTTACCTATGGTAGTTACTTACATAAGCATTTACTTCTGGCGCCTTAGATTACCTTAAATTAATCATGTCAAAGACAACTTATTAAAGTATTTTTTTTCAAGTTATAGGAAATAATTGCACACAATTGAAACTAATTAAAATAAAACAAGTACCTACCTAAGTCGGCGACATAAAAACTGCATCGACTGTCTCTAGTCTATATGTCTTATTATCATTATCATACAATATTTATTTATAACTTAAGTAAAAACACTTGAACTGAACTGTCTGTCGGCAATGGAAGTTGCCTATTAGCATCTATTTAATTAATACAAAGTAATGAACGTAAATAACTCGAGTCGCAATTACTCTACCTGACACTTCACACGGTGACAGAAGGAGTCGAAGGTTTTTCTAAACGACTACCCCTTTATTAACTGAATAACTTAATGAATTAAAGTTCACGGCATGTTACGTTAATAAATACTTTCTCGTGTCGTTAATGGACATGTAACTAGTTTTTGCTACATATTAATACAGTGTGAAATCTAAAAATAAGCAGTAATTTTATTAAGACGTAGTATATTCACTTAGACGTTCATAGCCTTATTAGTAAAAGGGGAAGAAGGTCGGAGTAGTTATTTCGCTTTATGTTTCTGACTGTCAAATTTTTTATGTTAAGTAAAATTATTATCACGAAAAAAGACTAAACATGTTCTCACTACTTCGACCTTACTTTAGTCTTGACTTTAATGAGCAACAGTTCTAATTTCTTCTATGGTTCTTCTATGGTAGCAACAGTTCTCATTATCAAAAATTATAAAATCACAATTTTCGTATTTTCAAAGCTTATGGTAACATTAATTCCAAGTTTTATATAATCAGGCTACGTCTATTTCTGTAAAACCCGTGCCTATACCTATAGCCCTTTCATTACTGATTAAAGAACATTTTAAACACAAAATAAAGAACATTGATTGACTTGATCCTGCATCTCTGGAGATTAGGATCGAGATCGCAGTTTCTAGATACATAGGTTAATACTTTATTTGCACAACCAACAACAATCACAAACAGTTTACATGAAAAGTAAGACAAATACACCGTAAGCTTAAAAGGCTATTGAAGGCGAATTTTCGGAAAGCTTTTTTTTAAAAAAATTAGTTATTCAAGTGTAGGAAATACTTTAGAATAAATCAAAAAGGTTATGCAATGTTTCTAGTAGAGTCGATAATGCTAAAGCTATACCTACTTACCTAGTGTAGCTTAGGTTCCTTGGTGGAAGCAGTATTATGATAATGCGAGTCTACCGGATACGGGCCATTCCATTGTGCGGGGCGATCGCCTGACCTCGAGCCTCGCAACTTATACCGATGCCAGAACAAATTGTTATTGCCACAATCGAAATATTTTACTTTTAATCTTAAACGATCAGTAATCGTTTGACAATGATACCTCTAGGTACCTACCTACCGGAAGTTTTTGGCAACATTTTTTTTCTCTCAATACAGTACTATATGTTTTCACGGAAAAAGAGGAATGACAAATACAAAGATTGTTTTTGTAGCGCGTAAAAGTCGTATGACTATGAAAACGGTTATTTTATTTTGTTTATCTTCTCATTTTTTGTTCCTTTTTGGCGATAGGAACCTGGAACACGGCTTAATAAGTAAAATATATCTAGGTACTTAGGTACCTATTAATAAAATCTACAATGTAACCTGTACCTTTTTTGATATTTTTCAAAAGCCTACCAAAACTAAAATTGAATTGTTACAAACCGAAAATTGAATATATATATTACATAACGTGTTCTGTACCTACGTATTTACAATAGCTCAGGCATTTCCACGTTTTAACATTGTTTAGACCAGGGGCTCTATTTTTGAACCAAATGCGCCACTTCGAGTGATTTAAATACCTCGATTTCTGCTGATATTCGTTCGATTTCTGTTATTTTTCAATGTGAATCGCACGACCGCAACGAGTGCTGTCAACCACTCGCCGCAGGAGTCAGACATCAAACGAAAATCAGCAGATATCGAATTATTTAAATCGTCTAAAGTCTAACGAGCGATTCAAAAATAAGGCTCCAGTTAGTTTAGTTTAAATCTCGCCGCTAACATTGGACTTATTGACCGAAAATCGTGATTTAAACCATGGGTTGTATTTGAAGAATGTCATGGAAAGGGCAGCCAAACTAGGCGGACAAACAATCGCAACCTGTTAATAGATACAATAGCTAGGTACCTGTAGGTATCTAACTGCATTGGCCTATCCATTACTTTCTAAAACACTTCTAATTATTTGGAATTATTTATCAACTAAAATTCACTCCTACAAATAAAAGGAACTAAACTTGTACTCTCAAACGCTGATTTTCAAATTACATGTAATGTTATACATGATGCTGATGGCGGGCAAAACATCAATGCATAGAAAGAGTTAAAATAATTATTCATGATTTTTCACCGAATGCAATTAGTTTTTACATCGTTGTACACGCTAATAGGAACAGAACCATTATTAAATTACCAGAAAAATGATAAATGATACTTCTAGCTACGATTTAATAATCTAAAAAACGCGAAACATTTCGAAACAAGCTGTTAATGTACATTTTTGCTTTATAAACTTGGTTAGTGAGGTATAGGTGAAGTAAATTCGTTACGGTCTGCGAAACACATTGTGGGATACAATTGCAACATTCTAAATTTGCATATGTACGTTGGACATCCGCAGTATAGCCAGTGATTAATTAAATTACTAAATTAGAGGACGTAGAGATATATAACTAACTAACTAACAACCTCTCACCCTAAACGCATATACCCTGCTCCGTTCCGTCGTAGGTAAAAAGCGCATAAAAAGGATTTCTATACAATTTTATAATTTACGGCTGAACTATCATGCAAATTTTTATCATCACTAGGTAATTATAAAGTGATTGAATTAGAAAAATTAGTGGACCGGTTAAAGCAAATGTTGGAAGTCGCAAGCATCACATGACCGTGCTATAGTAATTATATCTGGTTGAAGTGAGCGCAGGTTGTACTAACTGCAACGCTCGTCACAGGTAATTATCCCGCGGTATGCTAATACGAATGCAAATCAAGAAGCCCGCTGCGATGCACCGGACGTGATCCCTCTATACTATACCACAGGCCCACGACTCCTGAAAATGTACGTTTCTCGTCCACTAAATCAAACATCACTTTAATTGCCACTCTAACTCACTAACTACGCTAGATGGACTCCGCTACAAATGTTTATTTCTAGTCAATAGCTCGTGTAATCTCTCTTTAGGCAAATTCGAAACATTTCCTGACTACACAATGCTCAATAAAAATAAACCCCGCACAAACCATCAGCTTCCATTATTTTTCTTTTCTATTTGCATACAGGCATATAATTAAAGTGTAATAACAGCCTCTGTGGCGCAACAAAGAATAAGTTTTGAGCAATAATTTAATGGTTTGTATGCAAAATAACCTTACCGTTACGTGTTGATGGGCCGATGCGCCGAGAGAGCGCGTCACGGTACACGGGAGCGAATTAGTCCTTCATTTAAATTACATTACTGAGGGTACATTAGCGTCATACGTGACTATGCCTGTGTTTTTACTCCTTCGGTAACAGCTAGGATCGAACGCATCGATAGATAGGGGGGTCAACACCACTCGAGGCACCGTAGTTGCAGTGTTTGCACTTGACGCAGTTTTCCGAGTGTGGCGTGTGAAAACTTGGATACTCTCAACTCCAAGGCTGAGTACGCTTGCCTGAAGACTCTCCAAACATAAAAACCGCCCACTCGCCACGTAAATATGGCAGATGAAAATCTTTTATCACGGTCACGTAGAACCTTAGCGTCACGAGTTCACTCCAGGCAATAAAGATACAACCACATTCTAATTTTAAACAAACACTGAGTTTTTTTCGCTTTAGCTAAGTAAAATCGTAATTTCCCGTTCGGGATAATTTCTAAGATATTTTTTATGAATGACAATAAAAATTATATCTTTATGGCGCGTCAATAACTTTTGAGAGTCGCAGCACTGTCGGCGAATGAATAAAACGATGTAGAGATATAATTCCCATAGTGTGAATGTATTAAAACATTAAGTAAAACCGGATCGAACAATTAAAACGTAAAGTAATTAATCAGAACACAGTGATCTGTAATAATACGTGTAATATCGAGTTAGGTATGGGAGGCAGGCGGCTGTAAATCTCTAAGTCGTCGCCGCCCGAGGCAGGCTCGACTTTCACAAACGTTTTTACCAATAGAGATGTTACTATTGAACCGAATCAGCATTAAACATTAGAGACACAGCAATAAACTATAGTCTCTCGTTTAATATCCTGTTATTTTACCTAATAATCGTTATTGATGTTTATTTATTACAATCTCCAGAACAAATTACAGGTTTATCGGTACCAACAAAAAATATAAAGGGTTAGACCAAAAAGTAAGTCGTCGCGTCCCGCTTCGATCGCAATAAGTTTTCGATAAGGTCCGGGCGATTTAATTGCCGGTTTTGATCTGGTTTTTACATAAAAAAGATGAATGGCCGCATTGCCTAAAGCTCGTAAAAGTTTTTCGGTTCGTTTAATTTATTTTTTCTATAATAATCGAACACTTTCACCTTCCATATTGTGGCGGTGCGATTGTTTATTCTAAACGTCGCGTCGTCGGTGTGTCTGGGGACCCAGTAATATAATCAGATCTAGATACATATTGATTTTCCTTTTGATACTTATCTTTGCCTACTTATCAGATAAATGGTTGTAATGTGCAACTCAATAAGAGCGGTTATAGCGAGCGACTATAAACATAAAACAAGTGGGAAATAAATTTGTTCGAAGGACGGGCGTTTGCCATCGCCATGACTCGTCGGAGTGCATGATGTTCCCACAGTCGATTATGTTATAAGTATTTAAAGAGAGGATGCGAAGGTAACGAGATGCTGTTCTAAATTCGATCTCTGTAAATCATCGATCGTGTAATCGAGTTTAGAGAAAGATGGCTGTGGGCGGCACAAGCGCATCCCATAAGTAAAAACATCCTCTAACTTAACATTGAGCAAGAAGTTAGCGCATTAAAACACTAAAATTTTCCTGCAGGTTGGCTCGTCCTGGGGTTAAATATCTAATCGCATGACAATTCGAGCATGAAGTACCTTTTATCAAAGTAACTTGCCTGATTAGTTTTGATTTATGATTATGTTACATTTAGCGTAGTTTTTGTAATAGTTAATGTCTGCAATTTGCAATTCATCACGTTTCATGGATGAAGGACCGTGGTTCGCAAAGACTGTTTCAGAAGCACTGCATAACATATAGCAAAAATTAGCATGCGGGTAATACTTTATAGCTCTTGTTATGCTCTGTTTCTCGTTCAGCTCTCAACTATTTTTGCAACAACCATTTATTTTCATAGCAACTCGCTTTTGTTGCTGCAGTCTTAGTTAACGTGAACGGTACTGTTACGCAATGTTTTAATTAATTTTTAATTCTATCGTCTTACCTATCTACCTAAGTATAAAGAATTGGCTACAGAAAAATGCATGTACCCAGTAAACACAGGCTGTTATTCGAACATTACTTTCTCTTTGTTTTCCTTCGCGTGTAAAAAATCTTGATATTTTTTCTTCGAGTTTCACTGTAGCGCGCTTTCCCTGTTTAATTGAATATTTTACTATTTTCAGTAGTAATTGCAATTACTTTGATGTTTAGATAAATGTGTTTCGAAGTACGATGTTCGTAGAGTTGTTATTATTATGAAAGCGCATTTCCTTCTGTAAACGCATGCTTCGTTAGTGAAACTATATCTGTAATGATTCTGAATGTGATTTTTCTCTCGTCTTTCCCAGCCTGCCAGGAGACAGGTAATTTCTAACCTCTATACGTCTAAACTAACGCTTTTGGTTTATTTTTTGTGTTTTATTTAAGTTCTTTCTTTGGGTGAAGTTTGTTTGATTTTTATCAGTTTGTTTCGCTTTCAACGTTATTATTTTCTAAGTTTAATCACCTATTAACTTTCAAAGAGTCCGTTGTCATATATGTATGTACCTATTTGCTTTGTTACGACGATTTTAGATAACATTAAACTATCTCTTTGTAACAACCAAACATTGGTTATTTTATTATCTATCTTTGTAACTAAGTAGGTAGTTTCATTGGGTATTTGGTGAGTGCCTGAGGGATGATCTTCATTTAAAAACCGTCTGAAGGTAGAATAAACTTGGTGTTGCCAACTCTTCGCGCATCTCTTCCTCACTGAACCTACTTACATGGTACCACTACAAGAATAATATGTTTTGCATATAAATGACCAGAGCTAATTAACGTCATTCGAGTTTTCACTCCCACGTTTAGTAGAGGGCATTCAAATAGTAACTGTGTTCTGTCTGACAGAGGGTCGGGAGTGCGTCAACTGCGGAGCGACCAGCACGCCCCTTTGGCGACGGGATGGCACGGGACATTACCTCTGCAATGCCTGCGGACTCTACTACAAGATGAACGGACAAAACCGACCGCTAATCAAGCCAAAACGAAGATTGGTGAGTGTAAGAATCCGACCAATTTTATTGTAATTTGCTTAAGGCTTCTGTTAAGCGGTTTTCGTACTCAGTGTCTAATCGATATCGTTATTCCTGTAGGAAATCGAAAATACAAAACAATGTTGGAATTCGTCATAATTATACATCAGTTAGATAGTTTCGTATCACATTGCTAATCAGATATCCGAGGAATGCGATCTAATCTAATCTAAAAGTATATTAAGTACATCATGAATTTGAAATTCTCAGAATGTTTAAATTAACTGCAGAAATGAAGTTCGAAATAAAATGCGACCGCCGACTTTGTGGAAATTACAATAAAATGTTGTCTTTGTGACCATTGGGCGCTTTGTTCCTCGTTACAATTTAACATTTTTTATAACATTACGTTGTTAGATAACATACCTTCTAGAAATAGCATTCCGAGACAATATATCTGAGAATGGGTGTTGTTTACAGTTAAGGGGCAGTAATAAAAAGGCGGAGCATGCATGTCCGGGCACGACACAGCATTAAGGCGGCCACAAATTGGGCTCTTATATGAAAGTTGAACGTTTCGACGAAAGAGGTTACCGTCCAGCGACCGCCATTAATCTTGTTAACATTTGATCTAAGGCTGGGTACACATAAAAGTGAAACAATGCGACGTTCGGTGTCACGTCGGTCGGGCCCGGCTAACGAGTGGCCCGTGCGGACAATTGTACCTACAATTTACTTAATACCCGTCTCGCAGACATAAACTAGCGGAATGGCTCGGAATATTTGCCTTTTGTTGGCCAAATTACGTAATGTTCGAGCGTTATGATTTCATTGCAACGTTCCGGTTCACGTTGGCGAGCGATGCTTCGAACATGTTTATTAGCTCATTTGTGTACCGCTGTTATATCAATTTGTCAAAATACTGATTTCATCTACGATATAATAAGCCCCCTAAGTAATGTGGGCAATTTTATAAAACAATTCAGTTGCAGTTACTTAGTCGAGTCATGGTTTTTAAACCCGGATGTTGTAGGCAACTTTTTTAATATTTAGATTCATTGTTGTGTAGCTGTGTACCGTTACCGCTTGGAGAAAATGATTTAGTTCTCACTTTTATTTTCGTTTTTAGTGGTTTTAAATGGTTTAATCGTTGTACGACGAAAAAGTTAATTAAAATATGACTAGTTTTGTATAATAATAAATTAATAAAATTATGAGAGAATTTATAATGAATTCATGTACCAAACAAGTTAAAATTATGTAGGTACCTTTACGAGTCATAATGTTCTTCATATTGTTGAAAACAAAAGAACAAGTTGTAGATATACCTGTAGGTCTAACAAATTGAAAATATATTTATATAATATCCAAACGATGGAATTATTAATTAAAACGATTATACACTCTGTTAATAGCATGCACTTGACACGAATTATTTTATCTAAGTGGGAAAATTCTGACAATACTAAGTTGTACTTATTCTAACTCGAAGTTAGTAATAGTTGAACCTCATTCAAAAACAACCTTGTATAGAACAATAGGTTTTCATAACAAACGAACAATATCTAGCTTAATCATTAATTTTGTTTAATTATTCACTAATTTTGAAATTATTAAATTTTATAGTTCTGTGGAACAATATATGTACTCTCTCAATCCTCTTTTAATTGTCAAGCATTTGAAGGGCCTCAATAAACTTACTATCCATTTCTGTCTCGTATTTTACATATTTTTTTTAAACTTTGGTGTTTGATAAGATTTTTTTTTAAATATTCTCAGTAATTTATTATACAAACATTTTTTTTAATTTGTGTTAACTTGAAAATAAATATGTTGCGAAATCAGTTCGTAGTAAAGTTTAGATTACGCAAATGATTCGTGGGTACCTAAAACTACTTAAAAACCGACAAAATAGATGATAATAAAAAATCTGTCGCCAATTCATTTTTATCTTTAAACAAGCTGTCCTTATAAATACATAATTTGCATACTACGGACATGTAGAACAGTATTTAAATTTTAAACAGCAAAGCAGAAACTAGGCGGTCATAGAACCTTTACCATTTGGCATTCACCAACCGAACTACTGCCAAATAAACTATTACAATAAGAATTCTATGACCATCTTTGCGGAGGAAGGAATAGGTCCCACACTGTCTGCCTGATCTACTATCTATATGATGTCATAAATTAACACGGATTTATTACCAGTCATTCGTCAGAACTTACATAAAATCGGTTAAGATCACGAATAAAAAACAAAACAAATTTGTGGTCACCTTTTTTACTGGTGAACGATAATTTTGTTAGGGTGCCCTCATCGTGAGCTTTCGCGCGTAATGTAACGTTACAAATTCGAGTATTACATACAGCGCGAACCTTGTAACGATATAGTGTGTACAATCTTAATACAACTAGTAACGTCCATGTGCTTCAATTGTAATAAAATGGTACAATACATGTGAATGCTCGTTACTCAGGCAGGTAGTATTGGAATGTAATGCTCAAAGTCGAATCTATAACGTTACATTACAAGTGAATGCACACGGTGAGGGAGCAGCTTTAAACAAAATTATACGCGACTTGCGATAATGTCACAGATTTTAGCACAGCTAATTAAAATCCTACATTAAAAGTGGTCCAGTTTAGTCTGAGCTTGTTAATTTGGGTATAAATGTATAGGTACTCTTACTTTGTTAATTAACTTTGAAATGTAGGTCGTGTCGTAGTTTGGTCGACGGTGACTGGTTGAGGTGTCGAGGTGGCTTGGACAGTCGGATGCCATCGATCATCAGGGACATTCGAAAAAATATTGGACAATATGGCCAAGGCAGAACACCAAACGGGTTGTAGTTTACAAAGACATATACTTCTATAATATTAACCCTACCTATAGTGAAGGCCCCCATACCCCATAAATCATAAAATAAATCTACATTACACTATTGCTTTCTAGAAAAATATAAGTGGGCTGGGGCTCTATTTTTGAAACAAATGAGGCATTTGGAGCGATTTTAATACCTCGATTTCTACTGTTTTTCGTTCAATTTCGTCGTTAAATGTTTTACGTGAATCGTACGTCCACAACGTGTAGTATCAACCACTCGCTGCAGGAGTCCGGCATCAAACGATAATCAGCAGATATCGAATTATTTAAACCGCCTGAAGTGCAACGAGCTATTCAAAAATAAGGCTCCAGAGCACTGTAACTTTTTTTTCGCAATTTTAGGAATAGCCACTTTCAAGAGCGATATTAGTAATATACATAGGTACCTTGTTTTTCTCACAACGGATCTGGTTTTTTGATATTCATTAATTTATTAGAAAAGTAATAATGATTTCGCAAACTGTTTAAATAATAATATTTCCTAAACCTAAGTTATCTTCAATTTATTATTAATATTCAAATTATAAACGAATATTTGTTCCAAATCCTCATATTTACGACGTCATAATTGTCAAACTGGTCAAGAGCATTGAAATAAAATAGAATAGGTAAATGTTTTTTTTCGGAACAGTTACCATGTACCTATTTATTTTTAATATTCCATATTATTAAGTCGCTGGATTTCATCCGCATATGTCTGGATCCCACGGGAATATCCTAAAGTTATTAATATAATAATAACTTAATATTAGCCGCTTTTGTTAACAGGCGAAAATTTCTACTCCACTGTTACCAAATTTGAGTCCACTAATACTAAATGTGAATTCCATTCCAATTTAGCTGAAAAAGATTTGCAGTATTTGTTATTCAGTACAAACGATTTTATCATGATATATGCCTTATTGAATGATTATTGGTACAAAATAATTCGTGTAATTTCAATCTAAAAATATCATAATTTTATAACAAGTTGCTCAAGTCGCTTAGGTAATACAATATAAACTGAACTTATTTTATCAAATTGTGTAACTGAGGTCGATTATTTTGAGAATAAAGAAACAAGTTTTTGGCTAATTTACATATACAAATATTGAAATTACGAAACATGAATTTAGTGATTGAGTATTTAAAATATGAATGATCTAAATAAAATACAGTTTTATAGCAAAGAGGTGATTAAGTTGTAGGTACTATTGGCATAAAATAAATTAGGATTATGGGTCAAAGCAGTCCTTATATTATAAATGCGAAAATTGAGATATTTGTCTGTCATTGACGCAAAACTGCTTGGCGGATTTGGCTACAATTTAGCATACAGATTATTTATAATAACAGAGTTATAAATAATACTATAATAACTATACCTAATATTAATCTGTATATTACCTGTATAATACCTGTATATTAATCTAATTTAAGTAATTATAGGTTGTACTAGGTTCACAACCTATAATTACTTAAATTAGATTAAGTAATATACACATAGAACTATAAACACACTATTTACAGTAATTTGATTATCTGCGTCCCGTGGTTTTATCTATGTAGGTAATAAATTAATAACTTATGTTTCATATCCGTGTCGATTTCCAAATAATCGTACTAACAAAGCAAACGTCATAATCCTTCGTAAATTTGTTTTTATTGCTCAAGGCATATTTACTAGAAATATTTTTAAAGGAAAAATTCATCTTCAAAAATTCACTTGCGGCGAGATTTGAACTCGCGTCCCTGGATCAATATTCCAGTGCCTATACCGCTCGGCCACGCAAGTTCCCGCAAGTTGAAGATGAATTTTTCCTTTAAAAATATTCCTAGTAAACGTCATAATCGTTAATGTAGGAACGTCCAACCCGATATTTCCATTTTAGTGTTGTTTTTATTTATTTCTTATCGGTTGTGAACCGATAAAGGCCATTTGAAAGTAGCCAGTGTCAAGTTTTATTAATTTTTGCAAGTTATTTTCAATTTGCATCAAAACAGTCAAGTCATCGTACTAAAAGTCAAGTCAAGGAAGTCATTGTAAATGGTGGCTCTTTACAATGACGGTTTACACGAGCTTGCGATTTTCACTTTCATACTTGTACAATTTAACGAAACTAAATTGATTAATATGCCCCCGAAACTAAACAATTTACGCACATTTGAGCTAAGTTTCATAAACATGAAAATTTAGCAACACATCTCCTCAACGCGTTCCCGCCAGAACTCCCATTTAAGTGTTAAAATAAATTTGAAAAATTTTAATTGATTGATTATATGGTAAATGTCAATAATGATGTGTCAATGTAAAACGCCCGTTTGTTTTAAAGCAAAAAGTTGGGTCAGAAAACGGAGATATCTGAGTGACATTCGGGCCTTCGCCCAGCGGGGTACCATTATACCTGACCGGTGTTTGTAGGTAGGTACAACAGTACTGGTTCCATAACAAATATATGTAGGCATGTATGTACAGTTTCCACGACTAAACAGAAATAAATGTGTCTTAAATTTTTGCAAATTAAATTGTGACTAACCGTCTCAGATGTTGTAACTAAGGTATTATTAATATTTAAGTTTTACATAAACAGTGCATTCGCCGGCACAGTGCAAACAACCTTCGAGGTATCAAAGTGTTGACAGTCATAATGTAGTGTCGTTTGAATAAATTATAAATAAATAAATTATTAATTACGAGGCTGAGACCCAGCGTA
Source organism: Idaea dimidiata (assembly GCA_949358125.1). Classification (NCBI taxonomy): domain Eukaryota; kingdom Metazoa; phylum Arthropoda; class Insecta; order Lepidoptera; family Geometridae; genus Idaea; species Idaea dimidiata. The sequence goes on along the minus strand of OX442332.1, from coordinate 20,069,405 downwards.
TGCGCAACGGTCCCCACGTTTATTACATTACCATAGACTATAAACTCGAGTTCTTTTTTCGAGCAGCCATTAAAAAACCTCCTGTTCTCAGTTTGATTGATACGGATACTGTTTTAGCAGTAATCCCAGTCCTGTTTATTTTTTTTATATTACCTGACCGTACGTTTTTATTTAGCACGAAGCGACGAACATGTTTGACATATCTCTAAATTTTGTAAGAAAAATTACGGATTTTACACTGGTGGCCCGAAGTTATAAATTTTAAACGTTTTTTCTCGTGACTCAGTGCTCATTGTGTGAGAGAATCGAGGGGTTTTTTGTATGCTTTTATTGTTGTTCTACCTGTTCTAGGCGCCAGTGGCTGTGACATTTATTGCCAGGATATTGGGACACAATTAATGTCGATATTAATATTAAGGAAACTAGGAATAGGAGGTAATAAATTGGAATGATGGAGTGCGGGGGCTAAACATGTCTTTTTTTGTCAAAATAATGTTTGTCATTTTTTGTTTGAATTATTTTTTTAATTTTATTGACGCGTATGGTTTAAACAAAAAGAATTTATTCGTTTAAGGCGGGTCTATAGCAAAAGTATATCGATTATAATAAATGAGAGCGCACTCGATTTCACGCAGTAAGGCGTGCAGAATCGATTGTTCCGTTCTACGTGTTCCCCATTCACATACGAAGACCTTAACTAGGGTTTGTTTACTCATGCCAAACATATTTCGATTACCAGATTGTGTTACGAAACCATAATACTATGCATTATATGACATTTATTATCGCTAGCCCAATTAATCTCTGCCATTATCTACTCTAAACAAACAAAATGTAAATTTTATTGTAAAATTATCAATTATGGGTGAATATTTTAGATAAAAAGTATATGTGTTACAATGATTTAAATGAAGAAAACTTCGCCTTGCTTAATAGGTTACTTAGATACATAAATTAATACACTTTAGTATTTAACCTTAGATATTTTAATGTTAAACGGATGTTAGCTAGAAGTATACTGAGGTACCTAATGACTATTAACCATAAATATCTTCTTGCCTTGAAGAGATCTCTTTAAGCGATAAAGCCGCCCGTTGCTCCACCTAACTTAAGTTGTGTTTTTTCTTTCTATTGTAATTATTTAACAGTGCTGTATTGCAACAAATAATTATTCTACCTATCAATCTGCTGCATAACTATGCATCGTTTGTCTTTTACTGTCACATGAAGTTTCAAAGTTGACAGACAGAGACAAATGTCACATAACTTAGTCATGTGTAAATAATATTTTATAAGTAAGGGAGTAGATTTACAAATTTAAAACATTGACTAATACAAGCTACAAGTAACAAAACCGAACTGAAACTCAATATTTATGTTATAATAATTTTCTTGATCTCCTGTTATTTATCGGTAGCTGTTCGGTCTTCTGTAGACGTCCTTCTTGATTTAGAGGCTCAAATTGCAAGCCTCAGGATTACCGCAGCAATCATCTCGATTAACTTCACGTGCAATCAACACTTTATAAGTTTAATGCTCGCTTAACCCGCCCTGAGGCAATAACACTTACTACTGGGTATGAATTGTAAAATGACTGTTACTCAAAACTGATACAAATAAAAATAGTAGATTCTAAATGCTTCTCAAAAAGGAAATTTCTCGATTGTTAATATTTTAAATATTAGTCTAGATCTTTAGCTAAATATTCAAGATATTCAGAGATATAAATAACTACTAATCGATGCAAAAAGTAACATAATATACATCCAATTAGGTAAGTCAAAGTTTTTTGTTATAAGAAATTTGAATACACGTGCCGGTATTATGACACTTTGCATTCGGATAAATATTATGTAATATTGATACTAATATGGATAATAGATAAGATAGCCATATAGGCTATATTATGCGCACTGATAAGTCGCGACGGAGGTAACGTGTTTTGCTGGCGCCGTAGTGTCCAAAAAATCATTTGTGGCTACCCTATATTTTGTGGTAATGTCAAAGCTACGACTTATCACCTTATAGAGTATTTATAGTGGATGTAAGTCCGCAATTGAAAAAGAAAAAGCCGCAAATAACACCAATGATATTATTTTCCATTCCTCTACATTTAAATATTTAATATCTAGGTGGGTAAAGTTAAATGACGATAATATATTCGATATCCCGCGGCATATGGTCCCGATATCAATAATTGAAAAGCATACTTATTAAAATATGGTTTATTACGCGACGGCATTGTCCGGGAGTAGAGTCATTAGTCAGTGAGAAGCGATAGCCAACCGTGGCCAACCCGACAATTTGAGCACCGACCGCGTTTTGAATGCAGTAAATTGCACGCTGCCACTTCGAACACACACCTATCTTTATTAGGGCTCCGTACCCAAAGGGTATTAAAAACAGGACCCTATTACTGAGATTTCGCTGTCCGTCCGTCCGTCTGTAACCAGGCTGAATCTCATGAACCGAGATACCTGATGCATAGATGATGTATGATGTATGATGCTGTATTTACCGGTTCTAATCACGTTTTAGTGTTTTATTATGCAAAATCGCGAAAACCATTGAAAAAATTACAAGTACTACAAACAAAATGAGACAAATATTTAAGGGGAGCTCCCATACAACAAACGTGATTTTTCAAATATAAATTCAACGATACCGCGATGTATTTTCACCACTGGCGCCATCTAGTGATAAATTGGCGGAAGTTGCGTTCAGGAATTTCGCTTGGTCCAGTATTCAGTTTTAGAGTTCGGTGGCAAATTGTGATAATAGTACGGAAAACTTCGTGCGCGAATACCACTCGCACTTGACCGGTTTTTATTTGTATTTATACATTCGAATCCTAATTACCATTGACTTTGTGATTGCTGCTTTTTGAAACATTTGGCGGTGACGGGTTAATGACAGCCCGAGCTTCCTGCCATGTTAATTGTCAAGAGGAAGTGAATAAGCGCATCGCATTATTTATTAGATCGTGTTTTGGTTTTATTGAGGTACTAATAGCAAAGACGATAATATCAGTTGACTGCTCATATATAATCCCCCATCACGAAAATAGTCCCTACGTCTTTATAGTAGCACTCTTGTGCAAGAACAACGAATCACAAACAGTCTACGTATAGATAGGTAACGCATCGGCCAATCACAAATAGTCGAAGTATAAACAAGCAACGCAATGGTCAATTACAAAGTTTGGCTAGTACCTCACCTCCTGCCCGTAACGGGGAGTTATGTTTTGTAGAAAAAATAACGATATGAACAGTCAATTGGCTTTATTGTCTTTGGCTAATAGCGAGTAGCGAGCACTTACGCGTCTGTCAGTCTGTCCGAGACTTAACTCAGATTATAACGTAATACGGTAGTTTGATGGTATGTGAGATTCGAACGGTTGCTTAACGTCATTAATTGATGTGCCATGACAAAAACATATCGTGACGAATCCTCAATACATATGATTAAAAAAATCATAATTACTTTCGGCCCAGTGAACGAACAAGCATGGAAGAAGCCTTTCCATACTAACTCACCTCAAATAATAGCGCCAAACTTACTCAAATACGAAGTATGCATACACAAACTAAACACCATGCTATTAGCTAAGCAATTGGACTTTTGTTTAAATTTTCACCAATTGTGTGTTGATAACGATGACGGCCTGGCGGCAATAGGTACGCTGTTCTCTTACGTGATTGGTTATTTGAATGACCCGATTCGAGTACAACCGAAGTGACAGATTGGTGTCGCGGCACAATTTTAATCATCGCGGCCTATTTTACGTGGTGTCATTTTAAAGCGTAAGGAATATACTTCCATGCTTATCCGTTCACTGTTTCGGCCACCGGTTTAGTGAAATATTTGCGACCTCTTTTTTTACTTTTGCGTTATCAAGAGGAGATAAAGTCAAACAGTTTTAAGTATGTATCTATCTGTCATTTATTATCATTTTTTATGGCGTTCGCTTTCTTCTGAGGTAAACAATTTACGACTTAGGAAGTTAGAAAATGCGGTAACTTACTTTTATTCACTTTTCTGCTTTAAGACTTTTTATAACGTAAGAAAGCGTAGGAAGCTGAGAGTGTGAATGAACACATATTAGAGTTTATAAAGTCTATAGGAATTAGAGTAAGTATTTATCAATTTTTTTTTCTTTTGTATTTTGTTACCTCATAAATATTTCTTTATTAATGGTAATAGAGTTGAAATCAATGTTTTCCGAATTTTTATCTTGGCTGCACATCTAATTTAAACATAGAATTTAAAATACACAAAATTTGCTTTTATCCATATACATTTTTATCTAACACTCTATCTTATCGTATAATAAAATCCTAATTAATGGGGCAAATTTTGAATAAATAAATCCAAATATTTGCAATCATATTAGTCCGTCAACTCCTTATTGAATTAAAGACATTATTTCGTAAATTATGATGCTATTGTCTATCATAAGCATTATTATAATTGGATAATGTTAATCACAGACATAGGTGGACTTATTATTATCATTCACTCATTTAAATTAGGTTATATTTAAGGCCAGATTTCGTTTTATAGTTTTTAAATCGGTTTCTTCTAATGCATTCCAGTCGTTTGTCTATAAGTTTATCTTCGTTCAAAATGATTTTGACATATTGCTACCAATTTTTTTTATCTAAGTGACATAACATTTAAGAGTCTTAGCATTTAAACAAAATCCAAAATGTTATCTGAAGATCTGAGATCATCTTCAGATAACATTTTGGACATTGTGAACGTATGCACATTATTGCAAATCTATTGATTCACATTATCCTTCATTATTGATGTTGGCAAAGATACTAGAGGTATTAAGTTTCATTAAAATAGTTTAAATCAAATTTTCGACATTCTCGAACGTCATAGTTATAAATTACCCTAAAGCGACTTTAAGCAACTCATTTTGCTTACGTTTACTGAATAATGTTAGACCTATGTTTGTCTGAAGCAAAAACGCCTGAACGATTTTGGCTGAAATTTACAAAACATTTAGTTTATAACTTAGATTAACACACTCACAATACCCATCCCCTTCCTCAAGATCGCTCATCGGCGATAAGGCAGCCCATTGTGCTACTTAAGTTTTAAGTATTTATGTTTAATTTGTTGTTATTTGTGTTTTTTGTACAATAGAGTGTTAAACAATAAATCAATCAATCATTAACACAGGATATTTTCGTCTCGACGTTCCACGGGAACAGAAACTACGCCGGTCAACCTGAATGTCATATTGTAAATGCTTAAAGAACTCTGTAATTATTCAAACCTAAACAGCTGAACTAGGTACGCACAAAATACGCTATACGTGGACTAAGCTTTTGTCACAATTTCGTCGACGTTGATAATCAACGTCGTATCCTATGTGTTGTGAGTGATAGATATATCACAAATGAACATGACAAGAGGACATGACAAAACATTAACAGCCGAACACAGAATCGACAATTATTTGATGGATTTTTAAATAATTGAGCAGCTTCTAAATTTAAAATTAGTACATTTGTGAATTTTAAAGTTTGAGAGCCGCTTACTAATTTAAGATGCACTTAAATTTTGAGATTCGGTCATAAGCCATAAGGTCGTCATGAATACGGGCAAAAAATTGTACCTTAGAAAAAGGCCGATATCTTGCATGCAAAATATAGCCGTTTTGATTCAGAGTTTAGACAATGCATCGGTTATGTATCGCACGATCGGTCGATTGTCGAGTTACTACCATAATTGACGCAATCCGATATTATCCGCAGTGTAAGATCACGCAGACCGATTCGATAGCCTTATACATTTTGACAGACTTTACTCATGTGAACACTTTAATGAGATTTTCATTTAAATAATGGGTTATTTCACACTTTCACAGTACACATATTTAAAAAACATAACACTTCCTTTGGCAGTCGTGTAAAAATATAAGGATAGTGAGGGACTCAAAGAAAGAATTAGGATTTTTAACATGCATAATATTCATTTTTGTTATATTTTAAAGTGTTTCCTACACTTGGATAACTATACTTAAAGAAAAGCAAGCAAGCTTTTTTGAAAAGCATTTCTTTAAGTATATGCATAATATTATTAAGGTAGGTATACATATTTTAAACAGTTCGACAGCACAATACTTTATCTCTGAGTGATAGGTTTAATTATTTAGTTCTTGCATATTTTGCTTTGAGGCTAGAAGGCTAAGACTAGGTAGTTTTAGGCTTTTAAAATACATTCCTGAAAAATCTGTAGTTCCGGTTCAAAGACTCAACACAACCGAATAGAAAAATCTTTTTTATATTGAATTAATGAGGCAATTTGAAATTCAAACTTGAAAAAAGTTCTCTTACGATGTGGCTAATAATTTTATTGTAATTAAGGTTATTTCTTAGTCCCCGAGTCTTATTAATAAAACTGGAGAGAGGTCGGAATAGTGAGAACAATCTTTGTCTTTTTCCGAGACAAGAACTTTCAAAGTTGACAGACAGAAACTAAAAGCGGAATAACTACTCCGACCTTATTCCCCTTTTATTAATAAAGCTAGTAGAGATTAATGGCTACTATGTTATGTAGGCACGGAGTGATCATTGTCCAAGCGTGTTAAAGACCGGTTCGAACGTTCGACGTGGCACCGAAGCAGTAACGAGCGTTCTGTATACAATAGACCTTTTAGCGTCATTCGGTCGCGCGTCAATCGGGCTTGCTCTACAGACATTTCTCGTCACTCTAAGGATGCTATTAGGTACACTCTTCCTTAAAAAACCCATTTCTTTTCAAATAACTAACTAAGTTTCAACGTAATCTTTTATTTTTTACCTAATAAACTTTTTTCTATTGCACGCAAAGGTGAATTTTTGATGTGGAACATCTATTAAAAAAGTGGGGTTCTTCTTCTTCTTCTTATTTATTGGCTTCTGCTTGCCATAAGGCTGCAATTGTGCCAATAATTGTGAGGTATGTACGTGTCCAAATTCGACTGTTTCTGTACGGTAAAGAGGCTTCAAAGTCCTTTTGGAGTGCGGTGGAGATGTAATGGTTTCCACTTTTTTTTTTTACATGACCAGGGTTAAACTTGCTTCGGCGTAGCGAGTCCTATATGTAAGCATAGCTGTCAATGTCAAATGTTTCACATCTGTCAGACGTCCCGTGACGGTCAAGTATATCAACGCACAGCCTAAATTACAGCTAAATACAGAAACGCCACTTAAAATTTGACGGGTACTTAAATAATTGAGCAGCTTCTAAATGAATATAGGAACTTTTAAGTTAGAAAGCTGCTTAACTGTTTAAGCAGAACTTAATTTTAAGTAGCGTTTTATATTAGGCCGTTAGAGACATGAAATTTGAAGGATGCATTCTTTGTGATACTACCCTTATGTATTATGACACTTTTTTTCAAAATGCAACGATGTCAAAGTTACGCAGGTGCAGGAAACTGCGTTCAAGTGCGTAGCTTAGTACCCTTAGGTACTTTAAAATGTAGGTCAAGCATCAAAACATAGGTAACCAATTAAGTAGGAACCTAGTTAAGTAAGACTTAGGTCGACGCAGCTATAAATATAATCAGCTAATTGGGAAACCGATAGCATATCTGCATCGCTCTTCGAGTTTCCAGGTCAATCGAAAGCGATCGTGTTCAGTTAACGTTCTAACTCGTACCGCTTATAAAAATATACCTACTTAAAATGTCATATTAGCATATTTTATGATAGTGATTATTTTGTTAGCGGTAAAATAAAACTAGTACTTACCTGATTTAGTAGCCTACACTTTATCTGTAAAGTTAAAGCTTAAGTTGTGACCGCAGCTGTTAAATATTTTAAGTCAGTATTAGGATGAAAGTTACAAAGAATCTTTAAAAATCTATTAGATTACTTATCTATATCTATAAAATGTTTTGGCCTGACTGACTGGATGAATTAACGCACAGTCTAAACTGCTAATAATAGAGAGCTGAGATTTGGGAAGTGTGTTCTTTATGCGCTGACAACCGGGAAGACAATTCTCAGCTAGGGTGACCCCGGGAGACAGGGCTAAAGGGGACTACTTGGAATAATCGGATGAGGCATTCGATAAGAACGATAAGAAATTCCGTTTTTTGAAATACCTACTGGAATGGAACTTACGCAGATGAAACCGCCTGACACAGCTAGTTTGAAGTATAACATAAAAAATAAGTCAAGTTAGTCAGTTCGAATCGTATGAAAATAAAACTAAATATCCCGCGGACTGACGTGCGTCCGGCGTCACTTAGTGCGCGGGAGTGATGTGACAGCTCTTGCCGAATCGAATACCTTTTTATTCTTAACTTAAAAATTAAAAATAGAACAAAAACATTACAAACTCTCCGATCCCTCTGATCCTGTTCCATTGTGTTCACGTTTTGATAAAATTTAAATGACCGAAGACTGGCCGCTTTTTTTTAAAAACGGAATTTCGAATTCGGCGTTTAAATACATACAGCTTCGCGGTTTAGCGCCGTCTTTTTTTCCCGTTTTCTACACATTTCGGCGCGACGAATGCTGCACGATGAGGTAGATTTTGCGCGATTAAGCTCCTGGTGGTCGATAGAGTAAGTTGTTGGTGTTAACGATCTAAATTGTTCGGGGACGTTTATTGACGAATTTCTTTAAGTAAAATCAACTCGTTTTTAGGGTTGTTGGCATGTTACTTATAGTTTCACTATGTCCATGCATCTTCTGTGTGTCTGGCTGTTATATACTGTTATAAGAAATATTTAATTAGACGTAGGTACCTTATACATTGATATAGATATTAGGAAATCATGCCGACTATATAGTAACAATGAAAAATAGGTTACATCTTCTATGTAACCTATTTGTGAAGAGGGGGTGTTTTTCTTTCTTGTCCGGTGTATGTAGGCAGGTAGGAAGTCATTAAATAGGTACATATCTCTCAGTCAAGTTTAGAAAGATTTAGATTAGATTAGTGGTTTTAGCGATTTTATAGAATAGTTAACTTATAGTTCATTAAAAAAACACGTAGTTAAACACCGTGGAGCGTAGTCTTAAAATGAATTCCATCGAAGTTTTTCGCTCAGAGGCACGGAGAGATGCGGTACAAGAGGGTATCGATCTTGGATATTTAGAGTGGCAATATGAATGTATTTATTCAGGGCTGAGAGCGGCCTCCGTCTAACAATGCTTTGCTTGTTGATGCCGCCGAGAACGCTTAGGGTTGCCTTGTCATAATTTGACCTAAATATATAGTTTTTATTTTTATTTCATAAATTGTTTTTTTTCCTCAGTTGTTTGATTAATTACTTTGTCACCAGGTGACGTAGTGGTCTAAGATATTACAGGCTCTTCTATAAATAAGACGTTAGTGAAAACATGCTTTCGCTATAATAATATTTACTTAGGTTCGACGAATATTAATCACTAGTTTTTAAGTTGAAGTGACCCACTTCAACTTATTTCTAAACTTAGAAATTTCTAACTAAGAGACGCATATGTATGAAAATCCGCTAATCAAAATCACAACTATGCAGAGGAAAGCTAAGATGATTAGGTTTAGTTGTCGGCAGACGTACGGCTTAACCTTTATAACCATAAAGAATATGAAAAACTTATCGATTACATCAATTAATAAAAATAAACACTATTAATTGTTTTATAATAGTCAGGAGCAGTAACCATGACAATATTTATCGTAAAAAATCTGGCGCTTATTTTTCTTGGTGACAACCCTCAGTCGGATGTCCATGATTCAGGGCTGACACAGGGGCCTGGTGGTCCGCACGTCACAGCAAACGCGTGCTCCGCACTGTTCGCATGTATTTCAACCTCGCCAATTTACATATAAGTGGCTGTGCATTGTTAAAAAAACAAAAGAAAGTGCCCGATTGTTTTAAAACTATAATAAAATTTTGAAAAATATAGTGGCATCACTATATAGTATGGTGGTCAACAGAACTTACCGTTACTTAATGAATTAAAGAATACTAAATTTTGTCTATAGGCAGTTTGAATCTGGCATAATTAAATTATTGGATCATAGCGAGAATCGTTCATTAAAAAAAAAGATAGCCATTGGTTTGCAAAATAAATAATTAATGTTTAATTTTTGTGTGTCATTTAAGACGGCTGCTAGGTTAAAAATAATTTATGAAATAACAAAAAAGAAGACACCAGCGACATTTCATCTCTTTCCAGCAATTCACTGGGACAAGAAACCAATTGGATTCACACGGGTTTACTTCATAGGCAATTATTTCTACTCATTAGTCATCAACCTATTTTATTTTAGTTATTAAACAATCCATAGATAAATTCCTAAAGGTATTAAAGGTACATGTGTGTAGGTACAACACAAGGTGCACACCCGCCGCGGGCACGCTTCAGTTTTGCTCATTTTGCCCCCGTTTGCCATTGTGTTTACCGCTTTTACCATTGTTCGTGGTCCTTATAAATTGGCCCGCAACGTACAACACCGGTGACAGGTATATTTGAGTCTTCGATTTTGGTCGATAATTAATCCGTATTGTTAGTGAAACGGCCCACCCTTGTTTGAGAAACATTCGTACTAACTTATGTATTAAATCGTCTTTAATTCGATTAAGATTTTCGGAATTGAACCGCTTTAAATTATAAATTAGACGATAATTAACTGAGACTCAAGAATTAACGCGTAGGTCCGGGATCAGAATAAGTTAAACTCATAGAACTTATAGAAGTTCAATAGTATTTATGTAAAATAGTGACAAAATGAAAAATAACTATCTAAAATAACATAACTAGGCCGAATTTCCCAATATTTCGTTATAAGAGCTGAGCTTGCATTTGACCTTACTTACCTCACCTAATGGGAGGGAAGCGATGATAAAGTCACTTGCTAAGCCTAAAATCTATTCATACTAGTTTGTAGTTTAATGCAATCCAATGTAGAATACTAAAATTGTTATAATCAAATATCAAAATATTGAAGAAATTGACTACTATAAGATGAATTTATAATTAAAAAATGTTAGTAATACCTATTAATTATTGTTACTTGGCTTTGGGTACTTACCTACATACTAACATACAAACTATTGCATTTATATTATGTATGAGTATTATGCACATTCTTTTCTGCATAATGGAGTTTAAGACAATAATGTTTACTATTACGCTAGAAATAACGACTAGACTTTACAATTGCAATTATTGTTCAATTAAAATAGTCTGATACCCAATTCACACAGCATAACATTTATAATTATTTACACATACATGCGATGTTCTACACTACATACCTACATATATGTATACGTAAGTTTAGCACCCCATCACTTATTTTTTTAGATAAAAACTGTGAATTTAAAACAGTTTTCTCTTTTTACTAACTATAATTTTGATCGATAAGTTCACGTGTTTGAACAAAAACTCTTATTCCTTCGTTAGGATGTATTTAATTTATATTTTTAACTGAATTATAACACGAATGCCATTTCACGGTTACTTAGGGCACGTGGAGGTTATTTTTAATTAGTTGATTAATCAAATCAGTAATTTACGTTGTTTTTTGGTTTCATATCCGAAGAAATTATACATTACTATACTGCGCCACGTGGTTTCACCCGCGTAAGTCCCGTTCCCGAAATAATATAAAAGTAGCCCATGTGTTATTCAAGGTCTCCAGCTACCTATATTCCAAGTTTCATCGCAATCAGTTGAGTGGGTTTTGCGTGATTGAGTAACATACACGCAAAACAAACAAACTTTCAGCTTCATAATATTAGTAGGATTAATCCGTTTGTTCGTTTACTTAAGTAGGTGGATATATTGTGTTTAATGTTTTACATATTTCTTAGTTTTCACGAGCAATGCTCGCGTGACCTTTGGTTTCGGTACCTACTTGTAATTAGCAGTCATTGACTCTGATTTCGTCTCGAATTTAATTTTTATTCTCACAAATTCAGGGCAAATTGCCTTGATTTTAAACAAGCAAGCAAGAGGTACTTATGACATTTTATGTAAGAGCAACAGAATTTTGGATAAAAAATTTAGTTACTGATTTTGGGTAGGTAATAGGTATCACATAACATATAACTTAATTATTTTAACAGACGTGGCGTCATAATTACGCCACTGTATCTGATTTTAAGACGTGGGTTTGCTTCTCCGTAAGAGCTATGTTAATCACATTGGTAATATTTTCGCGGGCAGCCAAGACCTTGAGAATGAAAGTCGGAGCATTTACCACTAGACCAACACTACTCAAGAAATAAAAAACGAAAATCACTCTAAAAACGATCTGCACCTATTAAGAAAAACTAACCAGCAGGCGGTCTTACAGAAGAATGATTAAAAAACCACAAGTCAACATTATGTCGGACGACCTGTCATAGAAATGACACGTGACTGACTACTGACTACTGAGCAACAGCATCCAATGGTTGACCAGATGGGTACTGTGGTACCATGACCCCGAGGTTAATCTAGTTCGACTTGATAACCGAAAAGCGATTATAAATAGTGACGTTTGTCTTAAAACGTTTTAAGGAGATGGTGTGTTTCAACGAGTTGGTTATAGGATGGTAGAAATGTTACTACTACTAACTAAAATATATTATATTCGATGCACACAAAAGGTTATGAGGTTACTTGAATGAATGAATATTTTTTTATTGTACCAAATTTAAATTATACAAAAACTTTGTACTATTACAGATAATTTACTCCTCTTTCACGCTAAATCTGCTAACAGACAACTGTTATCAGATAAAGTATGGAGTAAGGAGTAAGGAGTAAGAACATTAACAAAATATCCCAAAGTCTTTGTGAACATTGTCACAAAATGGAATAAAATAATGAAGAACCAGATGATCGATTACGGGACGTACGGTTACCCTACAAATATGAAGTTTGTAAATGACAAAAATATGTATTTTGTTTTAAACTGAACATTGCCATTTAGCAAGTATTATAATTTATTTAAAAAAACTTGTATGACATTAAAAATATTAATAACCCGCTGTTTTGCATATTTGAAAACATTACTTCAAATGGCGTTTTAAGTTCCGTAACGTTACCTTAAGCGAATATTTTACAAGAGCGAGGAGATCGGGTAATGATCTCGTCCCATCGTTCATCGTCGCTTATCATTTCTCGTTAAAAAAATGATCCAATTAAATGGTTCCCGATCAGCTTCAATAACGTACCGAAAGCGAGTTTAAAATCTTGCGCACACCCATTGTAATAACGCATGAGCCCTCAATATTAAATTTTAACAAGGTATTAATTAAAAAAACTAAAGCGAAAATATCTTTAAATTTTTCTCAGGCGAGCTCGCCCCCTCGCATTATTTTATTTTTAATTCATTTTATTCGGCGCTGGTCGGCGGAGTAGATACGCCCACCGGTGATTTAAAATTTTGATTTATCGACGCTCGCTCATCGCGGGATAGTGCGTGCGATGTGCGCGCACGCATGCCCTCTGTGCGCTCGCGCACGCCCGCGGTAATTATAAATATGACGCGGTGCTAAACTGTGCGAACTGACCTCCTCGACCCCGTGCGACCATCCTTCGCACTCCTGCAAGATCTACGAACTACAATGATAAATATTGTAACCAATAACTTCTTAGTTCTTGCAAATCAGATTGAAATCATTAAGAATATCACATAGGTTACAATCTAAAATAATTTGTAAAGATAAATCCAAACAAACCCAAAGGCCGACAAACTGACATCGCGCCGGTTTAAAACATAACTTTCCTTATTGCAGTCAGGTAAAAATTGGAAACAGTACAAGTTTTCAGCTAAACAAGAGATAACTGCTATTAGAAGGTCCATCTTGGCCTTTGAAAGTGTGGCTAATGATACAGTTATATGACAGTAGATTGCTCGAAGCAATTAATCAAATAAAACAGGTGAATTGAAAGCAAATGGACGTAGTAGGCCGGTGCAAGCGCCTGTGGAAGTCGTAAATACGAAGCACCTGTCTATACGTTACTTTATAATGTACGGTTTTGACTTTATTCACATGATTTGACGTTTGTATTGAAATTGTAGCCAGTAAACGAAATATCAGACTAAAAATCTTATCTTCTATTGTTCAAACAATCAGAATCCTACAAAAAAGTTTGAAAGTTTGTAATAATTATGTTCTAATTTTATAGACAATTTTTTTAGCAGAAATATTATAAAGGACAAAGTTAAAACAATATTTGAAGATACTATATTTTTCTTTTAAAACATTTTTCTCACATAAAATCTACCTGATATCAATGTAGATATGTATTCCATATTGTCAAGACATAATTGTCGTAAAATCGCATAAATTTATTCTAACAAAACGCCCTTTTCTAACAAGTATGAGCAGAAGCAAAAACTTCTAAAGTAAGTGGAGATAATAAGACACGGCTTACATAAGTGGTAGCCAGGTCGACTGTCTCTTGTCCTGCCCATTGAATGCAAATCAACGGTATAAGAAGCGATGCGTTTTAGTATTACCAGCGTTTAGTCGCCTCCGGAACATAATTCGGGCTTACTTTGTAATTTTGCTGTCATGCCGCTAAGTTATATGTGCTTTATATGATTCCAATTATTGGATACCAGAGGCTAATTTAATTCCAAGCAAAATATACCTATTAAACAGTAGGTAGGTATGTGTGCCTTCCATCTTCTATCTATACTTATAATAAAGGAAGAGAGGACAAAAAGTCTGTTCTTGGAAGTAAATAAAAAAAAGTGGTCTAGAGGGCTTAGAAACAGTAGTAGAACAAAATTGTATAATTTTTAAAACTCATCTCTGTCTGTCTGTTTCTCTATTTATCTGTCGGTTCCTTATACAATTAAAAACTATTTATCCGATTGAAATCTGGTTTTTAATATTGGATAGTTCTATTTTTGAGGAACGTCGTGGTATACTTTGCAACGAAATCCAATTAGTAGAACCCGCGGGTGCAACCGCGGGGCGCAGCTAGTATTAAACTATATTAGTAGGAACGTGGAAGCTTTCTGCATTATTTTGCACTTATCCACTTGAGATTGCAATAGTAAATTATGTAATTTTTGGTTTCGTTGATAAAAAGTAGATATTAACATCAAATCATTAATCTTAAAACATAAATTATTATATAACGGGATAGGTATTTACCATTTTTACGGAGCGTTTTTGGGGTGAAAAAAACCGTATAAGTTTAAAATCGTATTATAATAATCATACCTACTTAATCAGTCTTATGTTTAATGTGTTTAATGAAAATCTGCAAAAGTTCTTAGTTATCATTATTGAAAATTACTGGACCGATTTTATAAATTCCTTTACTAATAGAAAGCTACATTATCGAGGAGGCATTACATAGGCTATTTCCCCGATTTCGATTTTAATCTCGATTTTCCTACAGGATCGTGACTTACGCGAGTGAAACCACGAGGCACAGCTATTATGAATTGAAAACATAAAATATTCTGTTAAAATACCGACTTATAAAATTATAATAAATAAAGTCGTCGGACCTTCACCTCCCAGTGACACTACGATGATGCATAGCGACTCCTCCGCGCATGCACCCATCGATCATGTTACCTACTACAGACAGACTACCTACCTGCCGCATCGCACGCCAATCCTTTACATTACACGCTCATTTCATTACTTTGTTTAGTTTTTAATACACCTAGCTATTACATACAACTATTATGAAACTAGTTGTTACCCGCGACTTCGTCTGCTTAGAAATAGTGTTCTCGGGATTTCGATGTAAAGTATACCACGAGATTCCTCAAAAATAAAACAATCCAATATTGAAAACCATATTTCAATCGGATTAGTAGTTTTTAATTGTATAATGACCAAACAGACAGACAGACATGAATTAAAAAAAAATATTATTTGTTCTACTACTTTCCCTAAGTCCCCTAGACAACTTTTTTTTTCATTTACTTCCAAGTACAGACTTTTTGTCCTCTCTTCCTTTACTATTAGTATAGATATAAGATATACCTAGATATAGATAGATAACATGGTTGGTTTATCATGTATAAATTTGGTTTATACAAGCTCGATATTTCGCCAGAATTTTCAACCGGCTTTTTAAAGATTGCGGGTAGGTGATGATAAGTGATTTATTTTATTTCTTATCGGTTGTGAACCGATTATGGCCATTAGGAAATTAACCAGTATCATGTATTCTAATATAATATGCAAGTTATTTGCATCGAAACAGTCAAGTCTTCATAGTTAAAGTAAAGTCTAGGGAATCATTTGTAAACACGGCGGCCATTTACAAACAATCTTCACGGAGCCTTGGAGACAACACTAAGTTAATATTTTGCACCGATTTTCACTTTCATTCCACTTGTACACCTTCACGAAACTAAATTGATTAATATGCCCCCGAAATTAAACAATTTGCACGCATATGAACTAGGTTTACAAAAATGAAAATTTAGCACCACATCTCCTCAACGAGTTCCTGCCAAGACTCATGATAAGTGATGCTGATGACAGTTAGAAGCGTCCATATTGATCTACCTGGACCTACAAGTATTTGTAGTAAAAACAACCATGTAAGTATAAAACGTACGCTTAGCTATTTTTTGCTTTGACAATTTATATAGGTCGGTGTACTCACTTATTTTATTATTAAAATGCAATATAAAAGATTTCAACGCGATCGCGTTATTTCGACCACTGTCAAGTATTGTATTGTAGTCTATCGTTACTTTTATCTGCTCGATGTCATTTAAAATGTTTCAATAAAAAGTTTCGTAAGGCTTTAGAAAGGTAATGTCCAATTTACTATCATCTAAACAATATGAAAACCATGAAAGGAAATTTGGCAGGGTGAATGAAGCATGAAGTCGGAGAGTCGATTACGATTCGAATGTATTGCGATGGTAATCTCAATCGAGTTGGTGGTTTGATGTGTCAATCCGTAGCCGTCGATCGGTATCGCTCTGTAGCTGAAGCTTCTATTGGGTAACCGACATGCTTTGTTATCATAACGGAATTAGAAAACCGTAGTCTCGAAAAGAGCACGCTCAATTTTAATACAAACGTATTTATTTAGGTACGTTTCGAAGGTGGAAATGAATTTCACATCCATTTCTGGTTGTTACACGGTAATCGAAGCTATCACGGCCGCTTGGCGGTACGTTCCGCACACAAATAAATCGTCGAGTGAATTTCCCAACATGGCTTCCGCGGGTAAACGGGTGGGAAGCGGGAGGGGCGGGCGTGTGCTGCATCTTCGTGCGAAAATTTTAAAAATTACGAGCAAGGCTTTTATTTTATGAACGCGTTGACAATGCTCGCCGGTGTCCATCGATATTTCTGATAAATTTAATGTAAAACGAAAACGATAACATTAAAAATTACACGAAGAAAGTGTGACACGATACGACGACGCCGACGGGGCATTTTGCCTTTATTCTTTTCATTTTCGGTAAACTAGGTTATTTCAGAACAAGTTTCGATTATACGTTGTAAACCTCTAGATGGTTAAACTATAATTTTATTTGTATAGACATCAAATTCAAAAGAAGCTACGTTTTAAACTTCTCAATTCTCTACTAGGTAGGTATTATGATAGTTTTGTTGACCCTCACTCTATTTCAGGCACCCTCCGTCGACACAGCCATAAACACATGTATATCCAACCGCTCTACCCACATGAAACACTCACACTAAAGCATAGGCTACATAATTGTACAACTGAAAGTAGTGTGGTGTGAGTGAACACGATGAAAATCTTTATTTTCACGCTCTATCTCTCTTTATCTAATCGCCCCGGTCAGATAAGGACGGAGCGCCGGAAAAACTGGCGCGGGGTGAGGGGTAAAGGCTACATCGATTCCGCGCTTTCACTGCTAGGGGCCATGTAAACCTTTAAAAACATCGTTTTTGCCACGCGATTGTCATCTCTAACCTTATGCAGATAGAAGAGAAATTTCAGTAGTGGGACAAGTCGGGTAAATGGATTGCCTCCCCCTGGGGGCTCTCATAGTGGGATCTAGATGGCGTAGATACGCTGATAGGCGAATATGTGTGCGTCGCGATACGAGCGTAGGGCACGCGCGTGTGTGCAACAGTGGGTTTGTGTTTTCCGGATACAAAATCGTGTAGTTATGTACTAAGAGGGCTTCTTCCGGGTGGGATAAATTTTGCTTGTGTTCGCAAATATATGAGGGGCCGTCTGTAGTAGATATCCCTTTTTGCAATATAATTTTACGTTGCAGCGTAGATAGGTAGATAGATTAGGGAAGACGGAGGCTGTGATTTGATTTGATTAGGAGGTGTTTGCACGAGGGTCGGGGGAGATAAGCCTGATTGGATCGCTGGCTCGGGAACTTTATGGAAATATGTTTTTAATGTGGGCGGTTTATTGAATTAGTCGAGTTTGTGTTGATTGATGAGAGATTAAATCGTTTGACGCGTCAAATTTATTTGTTGTTAAAGCTGGTACACGTGTGATTAATATATTTTGTCATTTTAAACATTGAATTTTTTAGTAAAATTGTAGGTTAAATTAAATGTCGGCCGTCAGCAAAAACGGAACCATTGTTTGTATTTTCAAACGAAAGCACAACAAAAGGCGTGTGTTTGTGAAGTTGTTTACGGCACGATGAGTACGATAGCCCTCGACGTTGTCACAGCGCTAGCGCATGCTTTGAGTTTACACAACACTGAAAATTTAAGTACCAGCGTAACAATAAAATGTACTGGATTTTTGTCTGTTTGTAATGGTTTTTTTTATTGTTGTCGGCATGTTTTGTTGTGATGTAGATATCGATCCCGAAGGAATGTCGTTGACAGTGAAATGGGTCGAACAATTAATAAAACTCTCCCGAGGTAAGGAAGAGACATCGAGTCCACATACTTGGAATATTTAACTGCTACGTATATTAAGGCAAACACATGAACATACGCTACTGACAGACATTTTGACTGGAATTTATCGTGGCATCGTAAGCATTAATGATGAATTGAATCCAGAACTTAATTTACCGTCGACGGTAAAGAAATAAACGTTTCTGTTATTTTCGAAATGTCCTTTAATAGTGGTCAACCTTTCAACGAGCGGACATAAAAAATGACCCAAATAAAAATAATCCCGTCCATAAAATTTACGGGTTTTTCGGCAATTTCAGCGTTTGAAGAGCGAAAGTAATTCGCCCATAAAATTACAAGTAAACAGCCGTTTTTCCACGGAAATAAAAACCTCCCCTTTGGGCGGGTGGTGACTTTTGTAATCGGCTTAGCTTTGCCCTCCGGTTTCACTCCCTCGGGAGTCGCGCATGATGCACCACCCTCCATAACTCGATGGGAACGCTTATCAGCAGATTATAAAATCGGATTTGGGTAATTGAGTCGTAAACTTACCGATATCCAATCTGCGAACTTGATATTTAAATTTATATTAGCGCGTTCACTGCGTCATTTTAAATACATTTTGTGTATGGGATTTCGATAACATCGATATTGACTTTTTGCCACAAATAGTGACATTACATGTTGAGCATAAAAACCTTGTTTTGTACTGAACCGTCAGCGCACGACGCCAATATGCAATTTTGATTGTTATTGGTAAATTAATCGAAATAAAAACAAATGACGATCAAAACAGAAACAAATGCGATCGAAAATGTGAATGTAGAATGTTTTTATAAACAAACTAGCTGCGCCCCGCGATTTCACCCGCGTAAGTCCCGTTTATCCCCTTGGGGGTAGAATTTATCAAAATCCTTTCTTAGCGGATGCCTACGTCATAACATCTACCTGCATGTAAAATTTCAGCCCGATCCGTCCAGTGGTTTGGGTTGTGCGTTGATAGATCACAATGTCAGTCAATCACCTTTGAGTTATATATATTTAGATTATCAATAAAATCTAAAGTGATCTAAGCTCATTTAATAAGAAACCAATACAAACAATAAATTTTATATCTATCTTGCATGATAATTGTGATCGTCATTCTGAAGTGGGAAGATGGGTTGTGGGCTCAGCTAATATGGAGAGGACTAATCTCATCTACAAAGGAGCCTGCCATGACTCGGCGAATATGCACGCAAACCATTTAATATTTAGGTATTCCGAGCAGATGTACTGTCGTGATCAGATGTTTTATTTTGATTTATTACAATTTTTTTTTTATAATTACGCTTCCTGGGGTTTTGAGCTGTTCAATATTTTTACTAGCAGCGTCCCGTTACTCTTTTGTAAATCCGGAATGGAAATGGAAATTAAATGCACACCAAATACACGCAGGTACTAAGTAAATCGATTGCGACGAATTTCGGAATATATATTAAGCTCTTAAGCCATTAATAGCTGGCTTAAGAGCTTAATTAACACATAGGCTATTGTTTGTACGGAACCGGGACTTACACGGGTAAAACCGCGGGGTGTAACTAGTTTACTATAGGGTAAAATAATTGTATTGTGTACTCGACGATACAGTTCAAGAGACTTATTATATTAAGATCGGACAATACACCGTCTGTGGTACATACAGTCACGATACTTAATCTGTGGTAGTATATTCGATTCTAGCCGCCATTCTTGTTAGAGTTACCGAGAAGCAGAGTCCAAACCGAATACTAGCGGTACTCAATAACTACATCTTTTTATTCGATAAATGACATGACAAATTAATGGATTTATTATGAGTCGGATTGCGCTGCGTCTTTTTATTTTCATGTCGGGTTAGGACGAATGCATTTTTAATTGAGTGAGGCACTTTTGTGGACTGTATAAAACGACCACCGCATGCCGTGGATATTTTTTTTTGATTGACGGGTAGTAATGGGCAGGTGCGTAAGAGGGCCCCGATAGCTACCTCGCTTTTTCCATTCCATTTTCAAATATTCGCTTTTTGTCGTTTTGCTTTCGGTCCGATAGGTCGTATTATAGATTTATTTTTATGTTAGTCTACTTAATTAGATCGTAAATTGTCGAAGCGCTCGTTATTCATTTTAGTACGAAAATAAATTATGCAAATATTTACAATGTTTGTTTTTGAAGAGTAAAATCGGACGCAATTAAGCCCAAATGTAGCTATTAAGTTTTTTATATCATTATATCAACCGCGCGCCAAAATTAAGTTTTGGTACTTGATTGATATGATTTCAAAATTTAGATAATTTTTAGTTATAGGCACTTTGTGATCATAAACTCGCTTAACTGTCTGAAGTTGCAAATCAAACGCAAAACGTAAAATTCACAAATCGCTGAATCAAAGTCGCAAACAGCCATACTAGGAATATTTTAGAGGGAACATGCATCTTCAAAAATTCACTCGCGGCGAGGTTTGAACTAGCGCTTCCCGATCTGTACTCCAGTACCCTTACCAACTATGCTCGAGCTCATTCTAGCAGAAATGTTTTGAGCAATAAAAAAACAAATGACCAAATATATACTTATACCTTCTTATATTTGTTTGCAGTCTCTACAAAGTGCGGCACGGAGAGCGGGAACGTCATGTGCGAACTGCAAGACGACGACAACTACGCTATGGAGACGCAACCAGAACGGAGAGCCAGTCTGCAACGCCTGCGGACTCTACTACAAACTACACAACGTAAGTACCTTGATTATAAACTCCTGCGGGGTACCCAGAAGTAGGGATCTTTAACATTAAAGTGAATTCCTAACCGTGATCTTAAGGGGAAAGGTAAGGGATTTTAACAGGTCTGTTATAAGAAACTAGAATTTGGTTGTTTACTTGACAGTGAAGCATCAAGCTCACTTCAAATGGCTGACCTTCATCAGTTCCAAATTCAAATTCAAAAGTCGGAAATTCGAACGTTGTTTTTAGAATACCCACTATCTATGATAGATAATCTAAGGGGAAAGGATACCTACTCGTTCTCCATACAAACGTAATCGAACGAAAGTGTAATGTCTTTATTCAGGGAGGAAACAGTCGACTATGTTTGTATGGAGAACGAGTAGGCATTCAATCCTCTTAACTGTTCAAGCAAGAACGTCGTCATACGAAGCATTTCGTAAAGTGTGAGTTTGTCTACTACATTTTATGACTTCAGATCTCTTTGCGAAATCCTATATTATTTGCTGATTAAAATCAATTTTGTTTCTACAATGGATATTTAATAATAATAAATCGTAGAATATATTTTATGCGTATAATATTATGTAGCGGCTGTTTTTTGAGGCTTTTTCGTTCATACAAAATAATAATGCATTTTTAGGCATAAGTAGAATAGATGAATACTTATTAGGTCATTGATTTTATTTTATTTGATACGTTCTAATTGGACCCTGATTAGTATAATTTGTCAATAAATAACAGGACTTTAAAATCCATACTACAAAGATTGTTGAAGTATAATGGTAATCCAACTATTATGTTAACAAATGATGATTGAAAGCTGTAGATTAGCATAATTCGAGTTTTTTTGATAATTTAACATTGGACCACAATCTCATCAAGTGGGAAATGACGATGTGATCTAAGACATAACATGCGTTGCTGGAGAATACCGCACTGGAAAATCCTCGACACATCAGACTGCTTTGCAAAAAAATACGATAAACTGGGTCAATATATTTGAGCAAAAAAGAAATCAAATATTTTATGTTAAAATAATAACTACCTATTTAATTTATATAATGTCTTGGTGACAGCTCTTAAATATTAGAAATTACCATTTTAATTCAGCGTATAGGATTTCATGCAAATACTTACCGGTAAAACTAATACTAAATGTGGTTCCTAGATCTATTTAAACACGATTAGAATGCGTGTGGATCGATTAATATCAGAGAAAACGATTGTAAATATTGATATTTACTTTAATATATTTAGTTGATTGGCTTAATGTCAATCGAATCAGATGTATCGTCTATGCACTAAATCACTGTTTTACGAGTATATTAGGCAGGTACCTACTTACTTAATTCTGTCTGATAAATATTATCTTCAGAGATAGTTTGTAGTGTTTATATTTTATTACCAGAGGCCGAGGTCTTTGGTAATAAATGTCTCGACATATACATAGGATATGAGTTGATTGCTAATGGTTATTACAGTTTTGTCCTGAGGCTTATGTACAGGTTTTACTGTTTTAATCAATCACTCGAAATCAATCGAAAGCCATGAAATTTAAATCTTTTTTTTTTCTTCTCGGCTTTTTTTCTATTTACCAAGAAAAGGTTTTTAGAAATTGCCCATGTGAAAAGGAACTGTATTGGCCACGTTACACTATTTAATTAGTTCCATTTCTGATAATTTTCGTTCAATGTCGGCCTCCTAACGGCGGCGAATGCTTGATACGATACGATACGTTGGTCGTGCGATTCACATAGAAAAAATACATCGCACGATGTTTTTTCAATAGAAATCTAGGTGGGAAGTCGTCCACCTCGAAACTGGAACCTGAGACAAATTATACCCTTTTGAATATGATAATAGTCAACTGGGACCAACGGTTGATTAGATATTAGGACGATTAAACTACATATTAATAATATTCTCTAGGGGTGTATTGGTAGTCAATAAGAAGATAGTCAAGTAAAAATGACTTGCTAAATTAAATTCGCTTAAAATGACACAAGCTTACAGGAAAAAATATCTATTTAAATATTCAATTTTCATTCAATCTATCAACTTAACACATCTAACAAAATTATTCTAAAACCCTACAAATAACTTAGCCATATTTTTTGCCAATCACCCTTGCTTACCATGTTAACTAAAATCAACTCGTCCGTTTAAGTTAATCTAAGCTCCCCTCCGTATCAAATCCCGCGGGATCATTTGACAGTATCTTAGTGAGAGATAACGCGGGGCCTCCCCCTGTGCCCAACGAATGTGTCATAAAACCCGACGCGTCTCTCCCGAGTGAATTATGAGCTTTGATATTATCAATAAATGGTTTAATAAAATAATAGTTACACTGTTTTTGGTATGATTACTATTGCAATATAAAATCTGCACAGAGATAATCTTAATAAAATAATAACACTACTAAATACTAATATTAAATATGACAGTTTCTAAGTGACTTAAGTAAACGAGTTGGAATGTTTGTCACTCCTTCACGCAAAAACTACTAAGCTGATTGCGATAAAATTTAGTGTGCAGATAGCTGGAGATCTGGTTTATATAAGCCAATAAGATATTCCAGCTATCTGCATGTACCATACGCTGCTTTTATCCCAATATTCCGACAAGATCGAGACCTATGCGCTGAGTAGGGAAACTAACCCGTCAAAATACTAACTTTGACTAGTTTTGCATTTAATTAAGCACTGATATGACTATTGAAAATTGAATTATGTTTCAAATAAACTACTTCTATCTAACATATAACTTAGCAGTAACATATACAGAAGATTCAACAAAACGTTAACTTGAAATGTCAAGTGAAAAGAAACAATTCTCACGACTCTCACAGCCCCCTGGCGAGAAAACAATAAACAAAAACGGTTTTGCAATTTCAGTCGATACATTAGTATACGGGAAATGTACAAAACGTACACACTGGGAGTTTAACAACGATAAAAATTAACTGTCGAAGGGTCCTTTTCGGAGACCACTCGACATTTTTTGTGATGTAATGTATACTTTATTGGCGTTCAATGTATCGATGTTGTTTGCTCTAATTATTCGGAAGGAGCGACAAAGAGCGAATGGGAGTGCCTTGCTTCAGAATCTGGATACACAATGACAGGATCACAATATACGGGAATGTTGCAGTAGCATTTATACACCCGCCTCTTTATACATATTTATAGGCTCGGATGTACTTTGAGAGCAGTCGCATACATGATACTTATGGTCGGACGATAATTCGTAATTCGTTTTATAAATGTACTTAAACGTTTTCAACTTATGCAACTTGCATAGTACCTATATCACTATATGATGGTGGGTATTCTGACAACATAGTTTGAATTTTGTTTCAACTTTTTAAAGGTGCGTGAGGAATTATCCGAATAATTTGACTTTGGAACTGATAAAGTTCGTCTGTAAGATCCGAGTTTAAATGCATCCCCGTAAAGCGACCATTAACCTTATTATCCTACTAATATTATAAATCCGAAAGTCTGTTTGTTTATTTGTTTGTTTGTTTGTTTGTTCCCTCTTCACGGTCAAACGGCTCGACCGATTTGGATGAAAATTTGCATAGGGATAGTTTAAATGATGGAGAGTAACATAGGATACTTTTGATCCCGAAAATCCCGCGGGATCGGGACTTACGCGGGTGATAACTATCTAATAGATGAAAATTTGCATAGGGATAGTTTAAATGATGGAGAGTAACATAGAATACTTTTGATCCCGAAAATCCCGCGGGATCGGGACTTACGCGGGTGATAACTATTTATTGGATGAAAATTTGCACATCGATAGTTTAAATGATAGAGAGTGACATAGGATACTTTTGATCCCGAAAATCCCGCATGATCGGGACTTACGCGGGTGATAACTATTCAATAAATGAAAATCGACACAGGGGTAGGGTAAGTTATGTAGAGTGGCATCATGATCATCGTCATCGTCATCCTTCGTCATCGTCATCGTCACTTACTAATGAAATACAAACTTTACTTTACTTCACCTACCTACCGCAGTGCAAAAATCCACACTTAAACGGACGACCAGGGAAGTACTGATGATGCCAGGCGCGGCAGCGCCTGGCTTCATCAGTAGTTCATCGGTAGGTGTTCGAACAACGCGGGTTCGCAACTTGCGCGGGTGAAACCGCGGGGCGCAGCTAGTCTCATATAAAGGAGATCTGTCTATTTTTTTTTTCTCAAAACTAATCTATATTTATATTTCTATAACAGCTTGCCACCGAATTGGAATATCGAAACATTAAAATCTAATGCTTATATTAGATATGTATATCGTGATAAACTAATTTAAACTAATTAATGAATTTTCAAATATTAATATTCATCTTGATGCTAATGTCTCATGTTTACAAGGCAAGCTTTATTCATGTTAATTCATTATGTATTTTTGTTCTATGAACAGAAAACGTAGTATTGTCTACAGAATTTTTAATCGAAAAATGTCAAACATTAAATTTGGAATTAAAGTTACTGCAATAATAAAAAGTATAATATGTATAGTATATCTGTTGTCTGATACCCATATTATATGCCGAGTGCTTAGTTAGGGGCTAGAAAGCGCTGTGTGTAATGTCGAGCAATATTTATTTATTAAAAATGATACCTACTTTGGATATTTTTAAACAAAGATGGTTAGAGTGAAGAGGGAGAGAGAATAAAATAGTTAAATCGAAATGTTTAACTATCAATTTCAAGTTTAAAGAATGATTGTGTAAACAAATAAAAGAGGATGATTCGGGTCCTCGAAGCGGATACATCGTGATCGATTTCAGTAAAAAATGCAATTCATACAACAAAGCACGAGTGTATTGTGATTTACCGACCACTTCACGTGCTGCTCGAGAAAAACGCACTCGTCTTGATACTTGGGTGTAATTTTTACAGCAATTATTAGAAAAATAAAAAAAAGAAAGTTCGGAAAAAAAATATTTGAAAATGATAAAGGTATTTTAACAATAAACTAATTTTATTTTTAAATATGTGACCATATATTTTATACGCGTGTTTCGCTATGTATCGCGTTGTTATTGTTGTACTAACTATTTTTCAACGTCCAAAATAATCTTTCCGAACCTTCTGTTCCAAGTTAGCTGAGATGTTTTAATTTGTCATTATGTATTTATTCATCCCATTTATTTTTAAACATAATTGTCATTTATAAACGCCCAACGTCGATTTACTTACATACATCAAAATATTATATTTTAATACAAACTGAACTTCTTAAATTATACATTTTATAAATCGAACACGACAAGTACTAAGACTAGCTGACTACCATAGCCACTTATCGAACAATATCGAAGCATGTTTACTCAAAATACCCTTTATAAGGACCATTCGATTGTAACAAAAACGCGTAACTGCTAAAATTGCCCTTATTCAGGTTCTCAAACAAGGAGCCGACTGCTTTCGTTTTACTGTCTCAAATTAATTATAAAAATCGTTTAACAATTTTGATTACAGTGATTGATGTGGGAACCAGTTTTATTTGAATAAAGGAGTACGTAATTGAAACAGAAAAAGCTTGCATAGTAGATGGCAATTAAATAAATACTCTCACATGTTTTCACACAGGGGTTTAAAACTGAATACTCTATGTCTATGTGAACTAGACATCAGTTAATGGATTGAGTTTTAGTGTGAATTAATACTTTATTTACCTACCCAGTAGGTATAAATAGAGTAATAATCAGGACTATTTAAGTTCCTTTAATAAGTAGATCATAGTTACCCCCAATATCATTAGGTCCAAATTTTAAGGGCTTCGTAGTCAACAAGACACCATAGTTTTTAAAATATGATTTTATTGATTCTACATTGAATCCTTGGGCTTCTTTCTATTCCTATATTTCGACATTTTTTTATTCTGATTCCATGGCAGAAACCATAGTTTTAAAAAAATGTTTTTATTGATTCTATATTGCATCCTTGGTCTTCTTTATATTCCTATATTTCGACACTTTTTTATTCCGATTCGATGGCATTAGGATTTACATAAGAAAATCAGCGGGTAGCTATTTAGTCGATTTTATACTCTGTCATTTTCCTTAGTAAAGGTCCCATGTGGGTATTACGTACCTAATTCCGCATCAAATTGAATTCAATCGAAAATGAATTATTTAGTTGGTCAATCACAATAGTTAATAGGATTACTTAGTTTGTGGGTTCTTCAATACCTGCCAACCACAATGTTAGTCCCCCACCGATGCCGGGGTTTTTATAAATTTGTTTATTTAATTTATCTTGGTCGTTTAAACGTTACTTCCTTTACCTTAACCGATTACTTTTTGTGGTTGGTATTAATTTTTTTTTTGATTCAAACGTTCGACGTATAGATTAATTGGTTTTTAACTTTGCGGTTTATCTATGCTGCGTTGCGTTTAGTTTTTTTTATTGATATTTTGACTGTTTGGACTATATTCCTATATTCCGATTTATATGACGACCTCTGTGGCGCGTCGGGCGAACGCTTGGCTGCAACGCAGAAGGTAGGTAGGTGCACCGCTAGATGCAAATATTTATGCTTAAAAATAAATATTTGTATCTGATCTGGGTGTATTTCTTTGTATAATATGTATGTATTTACACAAGATAAATAAATTTAAGTAGTATATCTGTTGTCTAGTCACCGTAACACAAGCTTAGCAGCTTTCTATGGGGTTAGATGGCGTCACAAAATAAATTTAATATTTATTCTATCTATATACAGTTTTCCTTCCCTCGTCCCGGCTTATTCCATATCAGAACTCTATATATTTTTGCGCCAGGTTGTAGGTACGATCCTGGGTTATCGAATGGTGTAGCTTCAGTTTATGATAATCTTATATCCATAAAATTCAATGTCCAGTCACTAATAGACTGTCGACTGGCTGAACTGTTATATGTACGGTAATATAATAGTTCTGTCAGTCAGTCAATTATAAGTCTGGACATTGAATGTTATAGATATAAGATTATCATAGAGTGCTAGTTTCAGGACGTGAAATTTGGAGAGTTTGTCCTTTGTGGAAATTCCCAGAGTATCAGGACATGGGGATGAAATTGCGGGCTACGGTGAGTTTATAATAAAGGATAGCCCTCTGTAGCCTCTCGTAGTATTTGAAATGTGTGGTTAAGACAAACTTACTGTTAACAAAATTGTGTTAAAATGCACAAAACAGAGTAACAGTACAAAATGTAATAAATACATGCGACATTTTGTCGCTGAGCATCGCGTTAAGTGCCTTCCATACAATAGTATTGGATTACCAGTTCTATGCAGCGCTAGAGAGCCCATAATAACGGCTCAAATGATACATTTCGAATACAATGGGCCGATCAATTCAATTTTTGAATCGAGAACGCTCTTCCAGTTTTCTTTTTTGTAGTTTTTTTTTCGTCTAAAGTGCTGTTTTGTTCGGACAACATCCGAGGGAATTTGACAGTCACTGTTTTTTCTTATAACAGTTTTCTCTTATCGAATTTAATAGCCATATTGTATATATTTTTGTTGAGGGTTATTTTATTTCTAACAGCGATCGATTTTTTAATGTGCCAATGCACTTTAGTGCTTAAATTCTTGATCAATCAAGCATAAAGTCGCGTGCGAGATAAAAAAAGAAGAAAAGTTTAAATTTACTCATTACATTACATATTCGGGCAGGCTGGCTGTGGTCTGGCTAGTGGCCAAATGGCCACCGCGTACGGTCGAATGTTATAATGACATCAATTTGAATATTCAACATTGAACAGCTATCGCATTTACATAAGTTCAACGGTTGAATTTTGTAGCGATGCAAATACTCTACACTAATTGTGATGTCCGTTGTTCCTGTTAAATATTTTAAATATGTAATTGTACAATTCGTTATGGCCAATTCCATTGTTCGCCCTGTTTAATTACATACCTACCTACGTGCGTTGCATCAATACTTATAATAAAATAACCAAACGTCTGTACTTGAAAGTAAATTTTAAAAAAGTTGTCTAGGGAAAATAGTGGATCAAAATTATATAATTTTGTAAATTCATGTCTGTCTGTCTGTTTGTTTCTTATACAATTAATAACTACTAATCCGATTGAAATCTGGTATCGATATTGGATAGTTTGATTTTTGAGAAACCTCGTGGTATACTTTACATCGAAATCCAATTAGTAGAACCCGAGTAATCAACGAAAAAGTCGGCTTTGCACTATATCTACGCAGACAAAGTCGCGGGTAACAGCTAGTAGGTATGTTATATAAGTATATTATAGTAGTTGAAAATATTTAACGGCGTTCCTAAAAAATATTTGAATGAATCGTGTCTGTACCTTATGATTCCAGTCGAAAGTTAATTAGGTTTCATTTAAAGTACAATTTTGTTTAAAGTTAATGTAATAAATTATGTAGGTAGGTAGGTACGCCTAATGCTGCCAAAACGCGATCAAAACAAAAATAGAAGAGCGGGTGTCCGCGCAGTAGGCCGGAAAGATTTTATCTATTGGCAATACAGAAAAAATGGCGCCCACCGGAAGTGTCCGAGCTGTGAGGCGCGTTACAATTTTTTCTTTTTTTGTTTTAAATGGCTTTTTCCCGGCAGCGTTCGACCGGAAATGCGTTTGCGTAGAACTACCCTACGTCGTCGAATAGCAATATGTCTGATAAATTAATAAACGATTTTGATTCTTCGTTTCGATAACATAGCGTTAATTATCGCTTGACCGACCCGAGTTTCGGTAGGCTCAAGACGTGGCGAGTAGCGCTAAATAGGATGTTTTTATTCATGAGATTTAAAGCTCCCATTTTGTTTAGCGAGTGAACCCCAACTGATTTACTGCCTTTGTAATAAATTTTGTGAAAATGTGAGAATTATACAAAACAACGTGGAATTAAACGTTCTTATATATGGTCTAATTTAAATTACAGTTCAAGTAACTAGTGTTAAATTATTAAACGAAATCATTTATATCAAGACAATTTTACTCACATAAAGTTAGTTCGGATTTAGATCCAGTGGTTGATAACGATGTTTTTGTATGATATTATAATTTAAGCGGCAAAGTGTGATAATATGAGAAGGTATAATAGGTTGAGTTCTTTTGCCTAATTTCAAAGGTCTACTTAATAATAGTATGCCGTGTAAATGTTTGCATACGTAATATAATCATAAAAAGTGAACACAACAGCTGTGTCAAGGAAAAGATCGGCAGCGATAAACCCAAAGTCTCTTTCAGCAAAACAATTACCATGTAGTTCGGTAAATAGATTTGCACAATCGCTATTGTCACCGGCTTTTGTCACGTAGAAACGGAGAATTAAGCATTATTTATATTTATATATGCCGCAAATAGTTTGTAAGTAAGTTGTCCTTCGAGCAACAGTTTATATTGGTTCTGCATAGATGTATGCGCAAGATAGTCAGTGTTAGGTTAGAAACATAAAACGATAATAGTAATTAGGCGATGAAACTCTGAAACAGATTGCAGATCTGGCACTCTGCCACTCTATCTACCATCTGCCATGATGTACGGGCGGGCGGATTCTAACTCTTAGAAATAGCCCTCAATAGGTATATACACTCTCTGTTTCGTAACATTTAAAGACTAACTAACTGTCAGACACATGCACATCCGATACCTTTAGATCTTGGACCATACTGTTAAGAATCCCACTAATATTACAAATGCCATAGTTCAGATTTTTGTTTGCATATGTTTGTTTTACAATCACGCAAAAATTACTTAACCGATTGTGATGAAACTTGATATGCAGATAGCTGGAGATCTGGATTAACAGATAAGATAGACTAGGTTTTATCCCGATATTCCCACGGAATCGGGACTTACACAGGTGAAATCGCAGGTTGCTCCTAGTATTTTATAAATTCCGACGGCATCGAAACTTAAACCAATAATGCGTATTCAATTTCAAATATCCACAAATATTTTAAAACTGATAGTAAGTAGACTAAAATAAGTTTCAAACAAAGATTAATTAAAATTTATATTATCCTATCCTACTAATATTATAAAGCTGAAAGTTTGTGAGTAGGTGTGTATGTACGTAAGTGTGTTTGAGTGTTTGCTACTCAATCACGCAAAAACTACTGAACCGATTGCGATGAAACTTAGAATATAGGTAGCTGGATACCGGGAATAACACATAGTTTTTATACCGATAGTCCCGCGGCAGCAGGACTTACGCGGGTGAAACCGCGGGGCGCAGCTAGTATATCTCAAATAAATGAGAAATGGTTGTCTTTAAAAAGCGGTAGCTAATTCTGACATTTTAAGAAGCGTAGACAATTAACTAATAGTGTATGAAGTGCATTAGTGAGAGAACGAGACGATGGGACTGCGTCGTGTCGCCGCCGTAAGAGTGGTTTGGGCCGTTACCCTTCCAGTACATCTGTAAACATCTTCCAGATAAACATCTGACGTTTGACACAAAGCGCGGTTGCGGGAGATATAATCTCGAAACTATCCGAGCCCCCTCGTACCTCGACTTCCTCTCTCCCCGTCTAATTATTTATTTATGCCCGACTATCATACCATCGATGCGCATGAGCGAAAAGCGACGCACACTTTACACGAAAATGAATTTAGAATCTTCGCCTTATCATGTAGGTAATCTCAGTGACAGTGTAGTTAAATTAGCACAATGTTTCGCAGAAATTTGACGAAATAGTTTTGTAGGAAATCAGAATCGCTGTACTTAAGTACGGAGATCGGGATGAATAGTAATCTAAATGATAATCTGGGACTTTAATCCTTTACACAGCAAGTATAATCGCAATTGGTATAGTAGATAAAATGTAGCCTGTGTGTTATTCCAGGTCGCCAGCTACGTATATTCTAAGTTTCATCGCAATCGGATCTGTAGTTTTTGCGTGAAAAAGTAACGAAGTCACATAAGTACGTATGAACTTTCGCGTTTATAATATTAGTAACATATAGTAGGATTTCTTTGTTACAACTTTCTTTATCTACTAAAGAAATTGTGACAAAAATTAAAGACTATATAAAAAGAATCGATAAATTTCGATTTACACCGTTGACACAACCGTCGCGTCGCACGGAAATAATTGGACATAAAAACACTTTATGACATCTCACTCATACAAAATAGCCTAGCCAAGGTGTAATTTGATTGAAAGCACCAAAAAAAGTATTATAATCATAATAAGTGGTCGAATAATTATTGGTGGGGTCTTAGAGCAGGTGGTTTCGACGAACCGCACGCGCCTTTCATTTGAGACATCGTCGGTATAGCCGCCCGCAACCGAAAGACAATAAAAATTAATTTCCAACATTTATTTATTTATTGCACGTCTGGTTTCGACCCGACTTCAAACGGTGGGTACGAGGATAGTTGTCTAGTTTGAATACGAGGATTGTTTTCCAGTTTTATGTATACATTTTTTTCCGAAAACCTATATACCTATCTCGAAGGCGCGAATTGAATTCTGATTCTTTATCGTAAAAAATGTGCAACGCTTAATTGTCGCTTATGCATTACACAAAATATTAATGCGTTTCTGAGTAAGAAGGTACCCAGTTACAAAAATCAATAATCTGCAAGAATTTGTCTTTCAATATTGATACCAAGTTTTTAACATATTTGCATAGTGGAACAGTAATCAGTAGCTTCTGAAATAGATTAATAGAAGAAATATTATAATTAAAAATGGAAATTCTTGAGATAACATCATATGCCTTGTATTTTTTTATAATAAACTGCAATCACAATATTAAGTAGAGTAGTGTTGGGAAAAGATATCGATAATCGGGAAGCTGGTTAAGTTTATGTCGATGTCGACAGTTACGATGGCTGTTGGTGCGGAGTATGAATTAGTGTAGCGTGGTAGCCATGTGAGATTTAGTGCGGACGCAACTCGACTCTAATTGGACCGGGTTCGATGCCACAGGCACAGGCGCGAAACATTAAAATTTATAGGTCTCTATAATTGTTTTTGAGATGTGAACTTTGAGAAATTCTGTCAAGATAAATCTTTTACGTTGTTATACTGTTGAATTTAAAAGCCATCAATCAAGATAAAAACAGACATCTGACACTAAGTAAACTGTTTGAAAATTTATCAAAATGCCGCTATTGTAGGTAAAGTTCAGTCAGAAATCAAGTGTAAAATATTACTTAAGTGACATTGTTATCGTTTTGTTAACATCAATTTACTTTAGTTTGACTACTTAATTAAATAAGATGCTTAAATCGACCTCAATATGTAAATACAATTCAATTAGTCATTTTCATTAGATATGTATCGCACTGTGACTAACCGTGTCGATATGTTTGTTCTATTATTTATTGCAAACAAAATTCAATACATTAAAAACACATTTTTTTATAAAAATAAATAAAAAAGAAATGACGTTTATCTCTGTGGTCGTATACGATAAGTTATCGATGTCCATAAATTTGGCGGGTGTATAAATCGTCGATTCAATTATACCACAGTAGTCAGCTGCCTGCGTCCTACCCGCACTGGGCTACTACCGAAATATTAATTTCAATAACACACAGCCATTGACAGTTTTGTCGATAATATAAATAACATCCCTAATTATTTTAATTATTTTTAATTTAAACTGAATAGAGGTTTAACTGTAAAATTAAATAAAATGCGATAAAAATGCTTACAACCTTTGAGAATGAGAACCTCTTCCCATATTAATAGTTTGTGAAAAGCATAGCTATTTGCGTGTGCGATGAGGTAAGATTATTTTAAGAAAAAGTTACCCAATAAAAAGAATAAAGTGTTAGGATATAGGGTATGATAAGGTAGTATAGACAATATTCTTTAACTTAGTTTTCACTTAGGAATGTTTCAAATCACGATCGTAGCTAAAAATAATACGATCCCAGCTTGCGCAGGCGCCAACACGCACAATTGCCAAGCTTTCTAACTGAGCGTAACTAATTTCTTAAAGGTAAAAAACACTTAAAACTATTAAAAAGGATACTGTTAATGTACCATACCAATAACTGTGGTTAAGTTTTAGAGACTCTTTATTTTTCATTAAAAAAAAAACACCGGAAAGTAATGACAATTTCACTGAACAAAATCTACTAATTCAATTGTTTTGTACAAATTGTAGTTGAGAATTTCTTTGTTTGTCCTAAAAAAGAACAGGATAGAAACTAGTAAAGAAAAAAACAGTATATCACTAGCTGCGCTCCGCGGTTTCACCCGCGTCAGTTCCGGTCCCGCGGGAATATCGGGATAAAATGTAGCCTATGTGTTATTCCCGGTATCCAACAACCTATATTCCAAGTTTCATTGCAATCGGTTCAGTAGTTTTTGTGTGAAAGAGTAACAACCTCATATACATACATACTTGCATACAAACTTTCGCGTTTATAATATTAGTAAGAAGTAAGATATTAATTTTCTAAAATCAAACTGAATTTAGATTTCCATAGGTAGAATTCGTTTTCGAAGCGCAACCGTCTTTGCTAAGCGGTTTTGCAAGTTAAAAATACGAAACAGTAAAATTTACGTTTATGTGTTACGTCTAGAAATCTCGATAAAGATCTACAGATCTAAAGATATTTCATATTACGCAAAAACCAGTTTCAATAATTGTTTTAGACCGACATAAACACATCAAAATATAATCAATTAATGTAAATTCTATGAGACATTAGTTGGTATTAAAAATGAGTATCCGCTATTCGGTTGCCCTGTTTTTGATTTTATTATTACTCACCCGCTGTGAAATCTAATAATTTTAAAATGTTTTACACTTCTAAACCTAAATACATGTGTTTTTCTTAGTGGACAATATTTTAATAGGTATAGGAAATATCGTGATTGACGTAATTCGTGTATGACATCGTTTGGAGGAGCCTATGTTCAGCGGTGGACAGAGAAAGGCTGAGAGGATGCTTTTAACAATAGTGAAATACTATTTGGATTCTATCCTACTAATATTATAAATGTGAAAGTGTGTTTGGATGTTTGTTACTTAATCACGCAAAAACTACTGAACCGATTGCGATGAAACTTAAAACATAGGTAGTTGGATACCGGGAATAACACATAGGCTACATTTCATCCCGTTAATCCCGCGGGAACGGGAATGACGCGGGTGAACCCGCGGGGCGCAGCTTGTGATTAATAAAATCAATAAATGACAAATGTATAAATATAAAAATATACCGCTATATAACTAACCAATTTCTTTGAATAAGTACCTAAATTGTACTGAACCAGATGTTCCTTTTTACTTTTTACAGAAACGTACTTAGTAGAACCCTTTTTCATTGTTGATTTACTTTTAACTCACGCATGAAATCGAGATACGAATATAATAAATTTGTTCTATTTTAGTGTTAGTCCAAATAGAGGTAGTGGTAGTGATCTAAATAGAGATTTGTGAGGATTACTATTGCTCACTAGCAATGACAATAAAATAATAATTTGTATCATAGTAGTTATTGGAGTAGTTATTGATTAAAAATAAGTTGTTCTGGCCAAATTTAAACCAAATAGCCGGGACAGGCTTTACTTTATCTTACTCTTACTTATATTATAAACGCGAAAGTTTATATGTATGTGTACCGCTGGATACCGAGAATAACCCATAGGCTACTTTAATTCCCGACTATCCCGCGGAAACGGGACTTCCGCGGGTGAACCGCGGGGCGCAGCTAGTAACACATATAGATATGAAACTAATTTTCCTGTTTTAATCGTGATTTTTTATTATTTTGAGCATTGTTGCAATGCCGTTTCTAATTCGGAGCCTTTACAGACTCCATCTTCAGGGTACACTTAGGGTAGGCTCCCAAACGTAGGAACAGGATTGCACCAATGCTGAAAATAATTAAAACAGCGCGATTACAACCGGAGAATCAGTTTTATTTCAATATACAATTAAAATAAAATCTATATTAATAGATACCTATCAATAGCTATCTATTCTTATTAAACAACTAATTAAAAAAAATATCCTGGTCACTTTCGCCTTAAACTCATTACGATGATAAAATGGTCTTTAATTTACGAAAAATTGGTATAATATAAAAACTTACCTAAAAGTGTCGAAAGTCTTTCACCAGTTTGTTCATTAATTCTCAGTAATGAGTGTGTGTGGCCACCGGGTCCCAGCGACGCCCGAATCGCTCAATTGACAAAGAATTTGTTTATTTTCCATCGCCACATCTCGACCCAGTTTCGTATGAAACATTAGTTTTGCCTTTTTGTATTTCGCCGACCGACACGACGTCGTCGAAAAATAAGCTGAACATTTCAATTGTTACGAAGAAATTGTACTTACCTAAACTAAACTTATCTTCCCTTCTTTTTAAGAAACTTATAATATAAGTAAGATTTAAATTTTGAAGAAGAATGGATTTTCTTTTGAAATTTAATTTTCTATTTCGTAATTTGTTAAAAAAATGAAAATGACATCATCATCATCCTGTTGCAGTCCACTGCTGGACATAAGCCTCTCTAATTGCACGCCACCTTCTTCTATTTTCAGCTTCTCGCATCCAGTTTGAAAATTAATTAGAAATATTTTAAAGGAAAAATACATCTTCAAATAAGTTTACTTTAGGCGTTTTTGAAGATGTATTTTTGCTTTAAAAATTTCAATTTTATTTTCTTTTTACCCGGAAAGGGATATGTTTTTTTTCGCGCGTAATTTGTATGTATTTTTAAATTGATCGTGATTGGGTTATGAAAACACAATTTGTACATTTTAATAATTATTTTTTTCCTAGTGTTAATGGGTTCAAATCTCTACAATAAGTACCTACTTAAGATAGTAAGTTAGATGTTATTAATTTTTATTTCATTGCATTGAATAAATTAATTATTGAATAATTTGATAGCTAATATACGTTTAATGTCTCTTTATTTAAATAGCGTATAATCAAATGCCGTCCATTTCGTTATTTAAAAATCTACAGATAAACATTTATTTTATTTTTAGTTATTATAAAAAAAAACTTAAATTTCAACTCCTTAGCTATCAAGGATCATGAGATAAAGCCTAGCTTTACCCTTTTGGTTCGTCTCTAAAAACATATAATAGGGTCTACTGTATTTATTTTACCAAATTTATGCTTATCTAACAATTTTTCATCAGTCGTGACTCGTGACGTCGTGGTGGTCAAAAATACCTATTAAGTTTGATTTTACTGGCAAACTTACGATAAAATTGAGTCCCCACGTAACCGCATGTGACGTCAATTTACAAGGTTCCGCTTAGTAGCAAGTCGCCAGCGGTGACAGTAGGTCTGGGCGAGTGTTGTGAGATGGCGTCACATCCGGTACGAGTTCGTATCGTACTTTTTCTTATAAATCGGAAACGAATTAACGTATAAGTAATTCTTTCACTTGCATTTTTTATTTTTGACAGAGAACATTTTAACATAATTAGTTATCATTCTCAAATGTTGTCGTTGTGATTATGGATAAAAATACATTTGTTTTGTTTTTCCAATTGTTTATTTCAATTAAACGCGTAGGTACCATTTATTTAACGACAGAAAAACTTATGTATGTTTTCCACAATAATGAACCAGGTAGAAATATTATTAAAGAGCGTGAAAACAGTATTTATTAGCGATAAATATTATTTCTCTCTGTAGCTATTTATTTCTATTATAATTAAGTTACATGTTAAGTCAAAAAAACCAATGTAACCCGCGTAGGTTTGAATGGTTCGGCATAACATTACCTGGATGATTTAATAGCTTATAAATAATAGTGGTTATATGCTCGAAGGCTAATAGTGGAAAAACTAAACATGCAATACTAATTAAAACTTTGGCTAAAGCAAACGAGTAGATTTTTTTTGTGAATTGTTAACTTTTCAAATTGCTTACGCTAGATTTTTCTTTTGTTTTTGCGGGTTAGGGGGGGGGGGGGGGGGGGCTCTTTCGAATTTGATAATAGTCAACTGGGCCCAACAGTAGTATAGACATTGGGACGTTTGAACTAAATAGTTATTAATAATCTCTAGGAGTGTATTGGTACCAATAAGAAGATAGCGATGTTGTATTGAAATAAATCTTGTTTTTCGGTTTTATCGCGTTTCGTAAATTACTTTCAGCAATAAAAATATAACTTTGTTACAATGCCGTTCTTACGATTTGGAGCCTTTACAGAGTCCTTCCTCGGGGTTGCTTAAGCTATTTATTCGTGTTTGTAAAATGTGTGGTTGAACGTTGACCTATTGACGTATGTTTTATGAGAACATAATTAAATTGCATAAGATGTCATCTAAGATATTACTCACACTTCACAGTTAATTATCCATGATGTAAAAATAAATAGGTAGGTATAGGCAGGTAATAAAGGCATGTAAGTACCTTTATTAAAGTAGGCAAAGTATTTATTGTAATTGGTTATTGTGCAGTTTATAAAAACAGTAAACACAAGATATCAGTATCAATAGAGCAATTTACAGTTTTTACCCAACGTAAGTATATTAAATGAACAGTAGGTATTTTACACCATAATTGCTCGTTAATTCTCTAAGTTCTTTTGTAATTGGAAGTATGTCTTTTACTCGTAAAAGATAACTATCGTTTGATTAATGGTTTCGTTTTTATAAGAAAAGGTGCTTCTGAAATGTTCATTTGAAATATGTTCTTCAAGTTTTATTTGCTTCACTGTCGGAAATACATGTTTTATTACTTCATAAAAATATTATGATTTAATTGAGTATAATCTTTAATTGATTTTGTTTTAATTCTTTGTGTTTTTTATTGTTTCATTTGGTTTTTTTTTTCGGTGTTAATTCTTGAAATATAAGCTGTAAAAGTGGAGTTATAAATTACAAAAAATCATACTTAATTTTATGTACTAAAGTAAAACTTGATTGATTAAGAAATAATTACCAATAATAATGAGTATAAACTAAACACGAGTCGTATGTCAAATAGAAATAGCATTTTATTTCGTCAATTTAAATATTTGATTGACTATAAACATAAGTATATTGCAATATTAAATGAAACGAGTTCATACCAAATTATTCATCAGAAGTTTATAGCTCAAGGAGTTAACGACTACTAATATTTTTAAAGCTGAAAGTTTGTTTGAGTATATGTATGTTGGTTGCTCAATCACATATAAACCGCTGAACCGATTACCATGAAACTCTGTATTTATACATACCGAGTTTGATACCGAGCTGGAGATCAGGAAAATAACACAAAAGCTTTTTATTCCTGATTCCCGGGGGATCGGTACTTAAGCAAGTGAAACCGCGGGGCTCAGATAGTATGAAATAAATAAATAAATCTCGATTTATGTATGACAATAGAGGTTAGATTCGTTTATTTTTTGCGTCAATTAGTAGAATAAT
Organism: Idaea dimidiata; assembly: GCA_949358125.1. Classification (NCBI taxonomy): domain Eukaryota; kingdom Metazoa; phylum Arthropoda; class Insecta; order Lepidoptera; family Geometridae; genus Idaea; species Idaea dimidiata. The sequence continues at coordinate 20,029,539 of OX442332.1, read as the reverse complement.
GAGACTTTCTAACCATAGGAAAATATACAGTAGGGAGCCGAGTGCATTTTCCACAGCATTGTACAGTGAGCCTGTTATTTTCTCATTTGAGCGGTTTTATTGCAATGTTTGTATGGCAGATGAGTGGCGATAGTGTTATAATTTGCGCACTCTCCGTCCTAGAAATGTAACGTAATTATTTGCACGCATCCGCGAACGCAACGAGAGTTTCAGTAATGTTTCAACCACATCGCTGTGCATTTTTGTTGTTAGCGAGAGCGTGGTGCACTAAACGATCAATGGTGTGATGTTTATTAATGAGGTCATTTAAATTCTGCAAGATAATTGCAGTAAAATGTGCAATATGGCTAACTGTCTGTTGTGGAACCATCAGAGCATACAGACTTATGTACCTACCTACCTACAGAACGTATCGATTGATGTGGGGTGTAAGTTAATTAGCAAATTTATAGGTCTCTCTACCTTTTTCTTTGTTGTTAGTTCGGTTAGAATGAAATAAAAATTACACACAATTGTTAATAAGAGTAGTTATGTCCAGCATATTAAAATTCGTCTCAGTCCAGCATTCTCCCCTACTAGGGATCTAAAGTTAAAGTTGAAAGTTTTAACTGTGTGTTTCCGCAATTAGCCCTACTATTGGGCCTTTGTGCGTGATTTTAAGCCGTAGGTTTCCATACGAGGTTTTTTATCACCGTAAGAGCGATGTTTAATAGCGCACATTATTTTTTCTTAAAGAAAAAGACATTGGTGCGCGGCCGGGTTTCGATACCACGACCTTCGGGATAAAAGTCGGGGTATCTACCACTAGACCAACACCGCTCTCCTCTAGGTATCTTATTGACATAATCTTTTATGTTATTCGCCAAATATAGCTAGCTTCATGTCAAGATTCATTTAAATGCAGTCAAATAAAGTTGACTGCCAGCATTATGCACATTGCACACACAACCATTCTATCGAAGGTTGCTCGAACATACTTTGCTTATAAATTATACGGGCTGTAGAGACCTTGAATCTCCGTTTACCCCCCATTCGTACTATGTATTAAGTACCTTCATGATATTAATGGAAGGTTTTAATTGTGGCTTGTCTACACCTAGATTTAAGTCGTATTGGACTTGATCGACTTTCGATACGTAGGTCGATACAGCTAGGTATTAACAAAGATAGATATAGATAATCGCTTTGTTTGACACTACATTACAAAAAAATCTAAGTAGGTACTTACATTAAAAAAAAACATATTTTTTTAATTTTAAGATGGTAACAGGAGTTTTGGCGGGAATGCGTTAAGGAGATGTGTTGCTAAATTTTCATTTTTGAGAAACTTAGTTCAAATGCGTGTAAAATGTTTAATTTCGGGGGCATATTAATCAATTTAGTTTCGTAAAGGTGTACAAGTGAAAATAAAAGTGAAAATCGTTGCAAAACATGGACTTTAGCTTAGTGTTCACTCCAAAGCTCCGTGAACAAACATTGTAAAAATGGCCCCCTTTTTACAATTGTTTCCTCGACTTGACTTTGACTGTGACGACTTGACTGTTTCGTTCAATTCAAATAACCTGCAAAATTGATAATACTTGACACTGGCAAATGTCCGAAAGGAAAAGCCATTTTAAAGAAGAAGAAGAAGATGGTAACATTGAACCTATTTTCGGCCTAACTTAGTGTATTAGAGGTTAAACGCTACCGTTCAATAAAAATATAGGACTAGATATTAATAATATAATGCTTTATTCTAAAATAGCACAAACAAGCTGCCTTACCATGATCTCTTATAAGTCGTAGCGAAGTCGCTGCGTTATCGTTCAGCTAAAAATAATAATTTAAAACACTTGATTAAAAAATAACACTTACAAAAACATTTTTTAAATTATTTGTGGGTTTTAAAAGTAGTCGGAGTATTTTTGATTTTAAATTTACTTTAGTTTTTTGACAAAGGAACGAGAAACGATCATGGTAGCGCGGAATATCTTAACAAAAAAATATTAATGGTTTAGTTATTTTGACTCAAGAGTTGCAATAGCGAAATTCAGTGTAAGCTCGCTGGCAGAGTTGCAGTTAAATAAATTGAATATTTCCTAGTCGTATACAGTCTGTAGCGATTCAAAGGGTGAGTGCACACGTAAATGTGGCCTCGCACGCCATGCAAGTTATCGTACAAAAGTAAGGGGTAGAACACACGGCATGACACCTTGTTTTATAACTACGTTTTCCTGAATAAATTAAAATATAATTACTTTGCTTTGTTACGTTAGGTAGTTGAAACTAGGTTTGTTGTTACAGTTTGTTATCTATCACTGCTTATGTTTATAATTATAAAGTTTGATAGTGATACACTGTGATATAATGCATTATTTGGACATAACATAATATAAGGCCGTAACACAGTCAATATCATTAAAAAAAAATGCAAAATCGCGAAAACCACAGAAGAAATTATAATTTTCTTTATTTTTAAATTCAATTCCAAGTACAGACTTTTTGTCCTCTCTTCCTTTATTATAAGTAGTCTAAATAGGTAGAAGTTATATGTTTAAGTACCATATTAGGGCAAAATATAAATGCGTACAAACTAAGCACTACAAACTTCATGTATAAATAACTGCAATGAAGTACCCGTACTCTGGAAAAACATGAGAACGTGCGGCGAATCATGATTTAAAAGGAAAAATACAGTGTTTACCTAGTGATGTGTCATTTAAACAAGTAGTTTAAAATGTGTCTTCTTTAAATTCTTGTAGCGACAAAAAGTCAGAGCAAAGTCCTATTCAAAAGCGACATGTACCTATGTCATTTTGTTTAATTATTTTATATGTTTATTTGCACAACATATACATAGGACAAAACACACACTTATACAACAGTAAACACTAAAATAAAAGCTTAAAAATTAAGTTGTACAAATGGGCGGCCTTATCGCTAAGAGCGATTTTAAGTGAGATCGAAAAAGACATTCTTCAAATTTTAATGTCAAATCTGTTCACCATTTAGTTAGAACAAGGCCTTCCTATTGTTACATTTCTCTGTCTTTACCAGACAAGTGGTTCCTTTGCTTATATGCCCATAATATTCGACATTGTGCTTGCGTATATTATATATCCTTATATATATATCTGTACCTAGGTAGAGTAGATACATAATTTGCCTTATTTCATATTTCTGGAAAGGAATTTACTTACTTGTAGAAATTATCTGCGATTTTTTCTGCTAATTTTCTTCGTTGTTTCAGTGCTCAACGCTTGATTTAATACTTTTTACATTTTCGAAATCAACAAATTTTAATTTAAAAAATTCAATTTTTTTACGGTAAACTTAAAATAGATAATTCGTATTCTAACAGTAAAATCACCAGACCGTTTTATGGTAATATATAGTAGTAATTAAAAATTAGAATTCGCTTAGAGGTTTTGCACCGAAGTACCGAACTCCCACTGTGATTTGACCTTCAAACTTCCAACATAGGCAAATTATCGGGCCTAAAATGCTTATACTGGGCAAACTGGATAATAGGCATTGAAATTAGGATTCTATTGCCTTAAAATTACGGATCATTTTACGACTGTCAAAGAGTTGTCATCTAATTCAACAGAAGAATAAATTTTAGTATCTGCAAGCCGATCATCTAATTAGCATCCACCGCTACAAGTTGCTATTTACTGTCAAAAAACATATTTTGTATTCTACATTGCTGCTTTGAAGTAATCGCCGGGAACAACCACGTTACGTCAAAGCAGCAATGTACTGCAAGTTAGCCACTAGTAGCGGTGGATGCTAATTACATGATACCACAGCTGGTCTGGGTGTCTTTCTATTTATAATATGTATGTATTTACAAAAAAAAAGTATAATATGTAGTATATCCGTTGTCTAGTCCGTAACTTACCCATAGTCAAAGCGTAGTGCTTAGTTTGGGACTAGATTGCGCTGTGTGCAATGTAGTGAAATATTTATTTAGAATCAAATTATCACTAGATGTAGCCAGTGGCAAAAATACATTGTTGCTTTAATAATTGAAAAAACACGTTTGTTGTATGGGAGCCCCTCTTAAATATTTGTTTAGTTTTAGGAGGGGCTCCCATGTTGTTAGTTTTTGTTGTTATACAAGATGTAACAGGTAAGCCCTTTTAATCCGAAAGGGGGTTGTTCTAGACGTCTAGGCAAACACCTTTTGTTCTACGACTTTTGAAAATTCGAACTTTTTTTTTGAAAATTTTTAGATTATGTTTCACTGGAAAAACAGCTGTTTTTGAAAATAAAGGTAATTGAAGGTTTGATTGTAGTAGACCAAACTAAATGAAAGAACAACATAAGGTCAATGACCTCGAACTCTAAGAAACAGCTGATTTTCAAGTAAACTTTACACCTAAATTTTTCGAAAAGTACTTCGAATTTTCAAAAGTCGTAGAACAAAAGTTGTTCGCCTAAACGTCTAGAACAACCCCCTTTCGGATTAAAAGGGCTTACCTGTTACATCTTGTATAAGCAACAGAAACATCATCTTTGAAAGTTTCAATTGTCTAGCTACGACGGTTCATGAGAACCTCACAGTCTGGTCGAAGGCGGACGGACGGACAGCGAAGTCTTAGTAATAGGGTCCCGTTTTACTCTTTGGGTACAGAACCCTGAAAAGTGTTTCATATCGGATTACCGGTTTGTATCGACTGTCCGGTTTCGCTAGTTCTGTTGTGTCAACTGTTAGACATAACAGGACCCAGAGGCTTTACATTGACCTAATTTGGAATGAGCGAGCAAATCTGCCGACATTTGCAATAGTGATGTTAATGTATTTTATATTGGTTCAATTGGAAGGGAAGACGGCGCGGTATGCCAAGGATCCCGATGTGTGGGCGATTCTCAGGAACACATTAGGGCAGACGAGAATTGGCACGCACTGCGCTGCGATGGCGCATGAAACATTATATTAATAAAGATTTAACACTAATGGCGGTGCTGTTAATTCTGTATTGTCACTCGGGACAGGGCTTCTAAACATCTGTCTTACTTTAAGTTTAGATGTAAGTTATGACGTCTTTACTTTACCATCTTCAGAATAATCATTATTCCTAAAGGTGCTACTTCACCGCGACTACTCACTTGTAATATTACATTATAGATCCGACTCACAAGGTGCGCAGTGCATTTTATATACACGCGTTATATTATATTACACGCGATTGCTTGCGATGAGCACCTGAGTCGGAGCACCGTCACGGATTTCTTTCTTATGTCTTTTTGCATTACGTTCTTACAATTAATCATTTAACAAAAAGTTCTAACGACTTCTTTGAAATGTCTAATTAATAAAACTCCCTGTGAATAGTCATGCAAAATAGTTGATTTGTGCATAAAGTCAATCTAATTAGATTTCAATATGGGAGCTACTGGCGCCTGCGTTAGTTGTAGCGAGCGGTACGGCGCGCGCGCAGCTCAATCGTGCGTTCAGGCTCCATAATACTCCACATGCCGCCAGTTCCCTGGAAGGCGATGAATAACTCATTGTCCGTCCGTCCGTTCCTCTTCGTGACGCACGTTTCTTAGAAACACCACGACACTGACTGACCGAGATACTTGACCTCACTATTTGGCAACAGAACTGCAGTTCAATGTTTTGTAGAACCTAAACATACACCTCAAAAATATATGGTTTGTCACCATATATTTTTGCAATCTGTTCAGTAGTTTTAGCGTGATTGTTACAGAAACAACCATCTAAAATTTCGTATTTATGATATTAGTAGGATGATTGCATGCTTGATTATAACAAAACCATAGAGTTTTTCCATACAGGCAAAAAAGTTGATTGCGACAATCAACAGAAGTCTTTGTTCGTTCAATCAGTATAAGTATTCATTTTAATTCATAGTTCATATGAGAAGCACTAAGATTGATTCCCACCAAACGGTATCACATACCGTCTCCAACTGCATAGTTGCAGTAATTAGGATGCACGATGCGCGTCCGCTTGCCGGCAAACAGTTGGACATTCGCACAACACTATTGTGATATCATTTTATGGTTTCGGCTTGCCTTTATACTCTATATTAGCATTCAAAATTGGTACCATATGTTTTTTCGTACCGCTAAAATGTCGTGTCAGAGTAATAAAATGAAATAAGGATATTGTGATTCAACTTTACCATTACGAGTCTATTAGTTAAAGTTGTCTCAATTAAGATTGCTGCGTGATTTAAATGATTTTTTAGACAACTTATTATGTAAATAATGCACAAATGTAGCACAAAATACCAGTTCCTTATAAGGATTGCAAAGTTGGAAAACTAATTTTAAACAAACTATACGATCACCTTGATTAACGATCAGATAATATAATTTGTTCAAAACTAAATGGCAATCAATTACAATTTGTCAAAGTTATTAAGCAGACAGCATAAATCAGTTCAATAAAGATCATAATCCCTTGTCATCAGGTGAACCGGCCTCTGACGATGAAGAAGGAAGGCATCCAGACGCGGAATAGGAAACTAAGCAGTAAGAGCAAGAAGAAGAAAGGCGGCATGGGTATGGGCGGTGGTGGCGCATGCGCGTTGGCTCTCGGAGGCGTCATGGGCGACATGATCAAACCTCTCGGAGACGCCACTAAAGGCTTCGGGGGTTCTGCCTTCCCTTCGGCTATGGACTTCGGTAAGCTTATTAACACCAATTTCAACTCGGCAGTTTAACGGCAAATTTCGTCTTGTTTTAACACCGCCTCTTGTGACTTTAACTTACTTTCGCACTCATCTTTTGCTAATTTAAAGGTTTTCTTGTCAGCACTAATTTCTTACATCATTATAATAATTTCAACTATAACTGTTTTATATCATCGAAATACTAATACGCCGCGAGGCTCATTAATATTACTCTGTATGAATCTGAATCTTACATCAAAAATGTAAAAGAAAGTCATACATTTATTTGAAAGTGACAGTTTTTTGTTTATCTTTGTCCTTTGATAATTACCAGTTCTATGTTTACATTTGTGAACTAAGATTCTGAAACGGGGTATGAAACCGTATTTAGACTGGCATGCCGCGATAACTTCTAACAACATAGTGATACCTTAACCTTCTTCACTATTGCTTTGTTGCTTAAAGTTACTATTGTAGCGCTTAAATAGGCTTATATTTTAATTATGCTATAAATAATTAAAAGTTGGAAACTGTTTATGTTGACATTCATCATAATTTCTTTTCATCATTAATCTTCTCCTTCAGGCAAATGTTCGTATAGTCTGGTCTAACTAACAGTTTCTCCTCAACCAGGTCAACACCAAGTGGGCCTGGTGCACCCGGCCGCTGCCCACATGTCTCACTGGTACGGAGCACCTCACCAAGGGTTCGCGCCTCCACCGGCTTCCCACAATCCGTATCATCATCATCATCTAGCGCAGCTCAATTCTATGGTAAGTTTTAACTGAACATAATGATGTAGATAACACATATCTATGTCTATACTATACTAATATTTTAAAGAGGAAATATTCATTTGATTGTATGTTAGTTTGTGTGTTTGTAATGAATAGGCTCCGAAATTACTGGACGGATTTCAAAAATTACTTCACCTGTAGAAAGCTACATTATCAAGGAGTCACACTTTCCCGATATTTCCACGGGATTGGGGCTTACGCGAGTGAAATCGCGGGACGTATTGTATGTATATTCCTTGGATGCGGGGAAAGCTAGTGACTACGCAGTTTTTATGCTCATTTTTTACGTGTTTAACTACTACAAAATTCGATAAATAAACGTGTTAACAATAATACACCGTGAAAATTGTACTGGCTGGAAAATATTAAAAAATAATAGACAAAATACGGATCAGCTAGCACCTTACTGCACGTTTGTTAATATACCTACTACAGTTGCACTGCAACTAAGTATAGGTACCACAGTATGTGTACTCCGCAAGGTTCCGGCGAGCTCTGGCACTTGCGGCGTGTAAGGCACCGTCAGGTTTTAGTGGGTATACCTCTGGCCGCCCACCATCACAGGTCAGAGGGGACCCCCACACACCGGGCCGCTCTCCCCTGAGAGCGGCCTGAAGGTCTTAGGGCGATTTCCTGACGTTAAAAAAAAAAAAAAAAAAAGTACCACAGTATGTGGTTACACAGAGAAATATCTTGTCAAAATTAATAATGTTAACTTACTGAAACATGATTATGATTAACTTGTTAGATAAAACTGATCTTTTGTCTTAAATCTTCTAATTAACCATTGTTGTTTACAGACTGGCTGGAGAAGTGAATATACGTGATAAGTGAAACTCCAAGAGTCCTCAATCCGGAACAATCAGTGAGACACAGCATCACTCAGTGAGATACCGCGTCGCTCAGTGAGATACCGCTTCACTCAGTGAAATCCTGCGTCACTCAGTGAGATTCCTCGTCAGTCAGTGAGATACCGTATCACTCAGTGACATACCGCGTCACTCAGTGAGATCCCGCGTCACTCAGAAAGATACCGCGTCATTCTGTTTGATACCGCTTCATTCAGTACCTCTTAGTGACGATAATCACAAGTGATCATATTTCTACAGTACCAAGTTACTAGCCAATGAGACTGTACCAGAATTGATGTTTCTAAAGCAGACTTTACAATGAACATATCTAATGAATGTCCCAGTGAAAGTTCCCCAAGACTTTAATATTCCGTGATCGTTTTCCTAAAAGTATTACATTTAAGAGTGTTTTACATTAGAAAAAATGTACAGTATTATTAACTAGCTAAAGACTAAGCGGCTTAGTTGCAAATAGTTCAAAATGAATATTAATTTGTTTATTTTTGTACATAATAAAACGAGTATTTAACTGAACTGTTTCGTTCCTGTATATTGATTTGTATTTAATTTAGATACGATTTCGTTCTTGTTTCGCTATAGGAATTGTGATGTGTTTAATGTAACACATTTTGATGTACATTATATTTCTAGTGTAACTTTAAAGAAATGCAATAGTAATTTATGTACTAGTTTTATATAAAGTCTTGTAAATAAACAGTTGAATTAGTTAAAGAACTGACTTTGTGGATATCGATCGAAGTTCGGGGTCACGAGATTGGTGAATCAAAGAATTATTATTTTGAAAATTGTAATATAATCGTTTACCAGTTTACCTTTACCGATAATAAAATTTTCAATATTGAGTGGCCATAATTGATCAATGGAGGATGGTTGTGGATAGGATGTCAGGAAAAGAATGTAGCATTTTCTATGGTAATGCATTAATTTCAAGCTTATTCTATGAACACAAAGTACAAAGTTTTCTATCAGCCGATAGCTCATCTAAACAATTCGATTAAGTTTATTAACTCCACTGCAACATGAATTTTAATTTGAACTTTTCCTAAGGTTATCTCAAATTAATGCAAACATTTGATTTCGATAATAGAAAGACATTTTGCTGGTGCAAATTGACCAACAAGCTATTTGCTGATAGAAAAGTATATTATACAACTTCGCTTTAATTGTCAAGAATCATACAGAAGATTAACAATAAGTCCTAACATTATTAATAGATGATTAGTTTTAAAGTGATAATTCAAAAGATACCTATGCATTTTTTAATATTTGAGTAATTAAATATGAATTTGTTCAGTTAGTTCAAAAGTTCTATATTAATTAGATTTGTTTTTCAAGAATTGCTTACTCCGATCAGCTCGCTATATACACTTATTACAGTTGTTGTGTCTATACTTATATATACTTAATATGTGCTATAAATCTATGTGCAAGTCAGCAGCATAAGTACCTAACACGAAAAAAGTCGAAAATACCTGACATAATTATGCATGATCTTGTCAGTTAACTTTAAAAAATATGCTTATTTTTCTATTCGCACATTTGTGGGAGTAATATTCTAATAAATAAATAATAAACAAGTGAATTTTTATGCCGAACTGTGTCGGTTCAGAATACAACCTTTAAGTATCTCCCACAAATATGCAAATGTTATGTTTGTTTGATTCAATTGACTTTTTAATTCAATTATGAATCTTTTCACTAAAAAATTGTTTTTTTTTTATTAATCAAAACGTTCTTTGCAATACAGCCAGATATTGTTTTTTACTTTTTTGAAATCGGTTAAAATGACGGTGTAAGTGTAAACGCATTGATTTTGCAAATGAGCGTGAGAAAAAACTTGTGCTAAAACAGTCTCTTACACTTAGGACATAATATATTTACGTATATTTTATTTATTATTTTTATTTACTTTGCCCAAATGTTTTTGTATATTTTGTCAGCTACTTTTGTGTAACATTTTTTGGTTTGCTGACTACTAATTGTTATTTATTACCAGCACTTCATATATTATATACCTACTCACTATTCACAAACATCATCTCCAAAATCCCAAGATGTAAATATTATGAAATGTAAATGAATCATTGTAGAAAATTATGAAATTATAAGACTATCAAATAAACTGTAATTTAGTTATGAAAACAGAACACTGTAACGATATCCCATTACTAAAGTTTTTAGTTTATAAAAAACATTGTGAAGTTGTGTATTTTAAATGAAATTGTGAATAAATTATCAATATTGATATTAAAGATTATTTTCGTTTATTTTTACAAAATTAATACTAATACCTACTTACCTACTTAAATATGTTTTAGGGATTTTCGAAAATTAAAGCAAGCCATGGCTTGTTTTTTAATCATGCGATACGTTATTATTTAAATTGACTACTTTTTCGTTTAGTTTACGTTAGTTATGACGCACGCTAATAAAATTTTCAGCCGCCAAAAGTTTGTTGTCTGTGGGTCCACTAGTTCCAACAACGTGTCAAATAAAATTATCTAAGCAATACAAACAGATTTGTTTGGAATCAAGAGATTCATAAGTCCAGCTATCCTTTATGTCCAATACAATCTTTGAAATCCCTAAAATTGAAAGGCAAATCAATTGACCATCCAATTACGTCGTCTTACACTAGGTCCGCTATAAGTCACGGGATCAATTCCACCATTCTGCAGAAAAACGTCGTCCAAAACTCTGGCTTATCTCGCAGCAAATTGAAAATGCAGCCGTCCGTGTGATTGTGACGCAACGGGGACGAACCCGACATATGGACCTATTCAATTTTAATCGTATTTCAGAAGAATGGACAAGGGATAAAGGCACCTATAAAACGCTCCCGGTTCGCGACGATAGGCCTTACTTAATAAGTTGGTTTTATTTGCGGTTCAATCCGACCGGATCCGAGGGAGGACCATTGTTAATACACAATCATTGTATGTGTATGATCTTTTTACTGCTACGACATATCTGAGAATTTGTAAGCGTTTTCGCTCAAATGGTTCCGGGGTCGTGGCTTGTGACTGTTGCCAAACTAACTCTGCTATTGACAATTGATATTTATAGAAAAGTTTTTTGGGTATGATACTGTTGAAATAGATACGATCTTAGTAGGTATACCTATTTGGATTGTTTAGCTCACAGCTGTTGAAACATATCTACGAATTTTATATCATACGTAAGTACTTATTAAAAGGAATGCTTCTAGCTATTCCAGTGGAGTTTCACAATTTCTCAGGTACGATACTGCGGCAGTGGCATAAGTCACAGTGCAAAGCCGACCCGAGTGAGAGATAAATGCGATGTTAGCGCGGGAAAAAATGTCGCACAACAAAACCCACGGCATCACTCTAGTGGATTTATTACCCACGGTTACTTCGAATATTCGAGAGGCAAGTTGAGGGCGAATATTCTTACACCTACAGTGGAATGCCGGCCCTACCCCCCGATGGGAGCGAACTTCGCACTTCGCTAAATTACGAGCGTAAACGTACGTGCAGCAGCTATAAATAATTACACCGCGTTTCGCTTACAAATCCTTGGTGCTTCTAGGAAATGGTAGTAGCTTTAACCGCGTTTCAAGAGTTATGGTGGAATTGAAATAGAGTTCAATAATTCTCCAACAAATAATTCTCTCAGTAAAAATAAAAAATAGTAACCTTTTCTAGTTTAGATTTTAATTAACATGGAAGTTTAAGTGAACAGTAAAATTTAAAAAAAAATAGGAATCTAGATATGCTTAATCTTTCTTGGTTGGGCAATAAGGTCTTTTGATTTTTTATTGCTCACGGCATTTCCACTAGAAATATTTTAAGGGAAATATAAATCTTCAAAAACGCGCGAGTTCAAACCTTGCCGCAAGTGAATTTTTAAACATGTGTTTTTTCGTAATTTGTTTTTATTGCTCAAGGCATATTTACTAGAAATTTGGAGATGAATTTTTCCTTTAAAATATTTCTAGTATTTATTTTTCTTTAAAATATTTCTAACTAAGATTACGCTTAGGTCCATAAGCGAATGAAATAACAAGCACAACATGGCAGGTAATCCTTAAGTAATCTTAATACCTAACAATAAAATAGAAAACTTACTCATACATACAATTAGCAGGGCTTTCATTCACACGACCGAAGGAAGAATCAAATAGGAGTACCACATCTCCCATTCATTTTAGACAAATTGCAAAAGGTTGGGAAAGATAAAATTGAAATGGCCCATTGTTTTACGTTTCTGGTTTCCACAGTACAAGGAAGGCTGTGTTTAAGGCATGTAAGACTGGACTGAAAAAGCATTACCTACATTTGACTGGGCCAATTATGATTTTGCAATTTCATAATGAGATTTAAATAGCGCCTGTGAATTTATAGGATTATACAATTTCACTCTCTCATAAGAACAACAACTTACGGAGTGAATTATGGTTGCCGCTTGAAATTACATAACTTAGGAAGGGCTAAGTAAGTACTTAGTTTTAATGGGAAGGCGTCGACGAAATGTAGTGCTGAATTTTCATTAATTTTTAATTATAATAGTTTTTAATCGTCATTATTTTTTTATTAAAACCTAGTTAAAATGTGTGCAAGTGGTTTAATTTTCATTTAGGTAGCATACTAACCAATTTAGTTTTGTGAAGTATATATAGGTATACGAGTGTATAGTGAAAATGGAAATCATTGACGAACACGTTTTGTAGTCATCCTGACTTGATTTGACTTCCGTCATTATTACTGACCCCAATGAAAATTTGCTCTTATGCATAAATTTCATATCACGGGGAAAAAAATAAGTTTTTTGTTGTTTAGTATACTAAATATACAATACCATTTAAGTAGCGATTAAGTATCAAAAATTAACTTTAAATTGTTAAAATTTTAATAAGAAAATCTCTTAGACAAATGACTTGGCATATTGGATTGTAAGTAAAGTACACGCTCGAGCGAAACTGACTCCCCGGTCCCAGAGATCCGGGAATCAATCTGAGGCTTAACTGTGTTTATCTCAGTGACCCCGGGTGTCCAGACAAATGTCACGACGCGTTTCCTTTGCACTTCAATTTTTGAGATCATCCGGTCAAAGTCGTGTTGTTTTTGTTACTTATGTGCTTATCTACGAGCTCTTAGTAGACGCTTTGGTGGATACTAACGCGTAATATACCGTGTTTCATAATGAACGTTCTTCAGTCAGTACGGTAAATAAGGCGCGTATACCAGTATCATGGCTCGCTGCGAATAGTAGATACCTTAAAACACTCTACTTAGAAACTGCCATGTTAATTGGATCATTAAAAACATTTAACAAAATTTCAAGAACTAATGCTTTCCAAAAATGGACCGGGCAGGATTTGAGACTCTATGGGGAGTCCGGCCCTAAAGATGAAAGTGTAGGGAACACTTTAAAAAAATATCAAAATGGTAACATTAAACAAGGCAAATAATTTAAAGACAGACAGCAATCCTTGCGCAGGACTGCCCAAGGATTGCGTGGTTTTTCTTATTTTATAGTATGGCAAAATATCAAACTATTAATCTAAAAACTTGGACAAACTACTTTTCTACTTGTCCTGAATAAACGTGTTTTTATTTGTATCCCATGCAAGCCAGCTTTTTACCACTGTCACTCCTGATGACAAGTGTTGATGCAGTCTAAGACGAAACACGCTGACCGAAAAGGTTCACTCTAATTGGTTCACTCACGATTTGAAGACCCCCAAATTTGTACTAGCCAGGGAATAGTCTTAGGCAGCTGCAACCAATTTCTCGCGGTCCACCAAAATGATGTCGCATTTTAGTCTGCCTGCAGTCCGGCGCGGCGGCGGTAGAATGGAGATAGAAAGACCCTACTTAAACCGGAACTGGAAAAAGCTTACTAAACCTCACGCTACATAGAAAACTAACCTAGCACAGGCTATTTAAAATCTTTTACAAAGGACATAACTAGTGCATATTTTTGCTCTTTTACCGTTTCTTTTGAACTTTTGAAGCTACAACTTTGAAGTCTTCAAGTCTTGAGTGAATAGGTTTCTTCTAGGCAAGCATGTAACACAGTGAAACTGATCGCCGCTTCCCATCAAGTGAGATGAGAACAAAAGCAAGCCTACCTCATGTAAAAAACATTATTTAGGTAATACAAACTAGGTGTTTATTAATAGCTCTTCTTTTATTAAAAAGACATTGAAACTTACAAATGACTACTACATATTTACATGTACCATGTCTACAAGAAAAGCAAGTAGGCAAGTCCATTAATCTGTAAACATGTATATCGACTTGGTTAAATCTTGGTAATCTAAAATACTTACAGTTAGTAAAACAACTTATTATTTTACATCTCGTTTCCCCTTTTATTTATTTACATATCTACAGAACTTTATGTACTATCAAACTTCGTATTTTAAATTTTGAGAAACATTAACAAGGCCGGTAATGATTAGAGTGAAATCTGATAAAGCTAATCTTAACCAAATATATTAAACTAAACAAACTACCAGAAGAATGTTTACATTTATTACAAACGTAACGAATAAAAGTTCAAAAATGTAAATATTGTATATACACCCGATCATTAAACAGAGTAATAAACGGTGACGGAACCAGTTCCATCTTATGTTAGAATCAGAGAATTCTGTTCCGAGAACTACTCCTATTAGATAACAGATAAGAAGATCATTTAAATTAAACAGGGACGATTAACTTAACTCTGCGAGTTGCAGCGAGTTCTAAAACTAACCCACGTAATATCGGGGAGAGCTTTGGCACTTTGACTACTTAGATGGGTCTGTTTATATAAATAGACAGAAAGTTTATTTAGCAAACACATTTACTTCAATATTTTATGTACAATAAATGGGAACATTAAATTGCGCACACACTAACACATTAACATACACACACAACCTCTCACCCAAAACGCATATACCTACCCTGCTCCGTTCCGTGGTGGGTAAAAAAACATATATTACAATGTTTCTATTGAATTCTAATAATCGTAATATTGGCACATTTTAATTAATACGATTTCAATGTGTGACTGTTTTTAATTCGTAGCCAGTTGTTTATTTATTGAATAAAACTAACTATTGCACTCATAATATTATAAAAGAAAATAATGGGTATGTATTTATGTTTATTTCTCCCTAAAACAAATAAAAACTACTAAACAGATGAAGACGAAACTAGTTATGAAGTCAGAAGTCTTAATTTTCTCAATATTCCGACATTATCGCGACTTGTAATGGTGTAATTCCGGGTGAGGCTAATCTCAATCTAAAGTAAAAAGTGATAGAAAAATAGGATTTGTAAAATATTTAATAACCTAGTTACATACATAATGTCGGCGCTTAATCATTAAAACAGTGGGCTGTTAGGTATTAAGTATTTCTGTGTAACTTAATGGGCTTATTACACCTGCTGGTCCTCCCTCACACATATTAAACTAAGTACGAGGAAAGCGACCCTTTAATGCATTCGGCAGAAGAACTTCTGTAATTATTATTTGGTGTAAACGTATTGAATATTAAGTCAAGTATTGGGGTAGTAATAATCTTTTTGTGTAGCTAAAGTATGCTAATTGCGTAGTAACGAAGTTGGAGGGTCAGCAAGAAAGAGCAGGTGATGTGGACACTGCCTCATGCCGGTATTTTGATAATGTATTCTGTCATAAATTCGAGGCAGTGTATGTTGCTTGTAGCACATTGTATCATGTTTTTTGTGGGACCTAATTTGTGTTAACATAATATTTAAAGTTTCAGTTTACTTGGTCGCTGGTGTCGACTGGTTGTATCGCAAAATGGAATTATCTTTGTTTGGATACGTAAACTGCCAGGATACGCTGCCTGTAAGGGGTAAAGTTGGTTAAAAAAGGTAACAGAATCCTATTCCCGTCTATACTTTTCACATCAATAAGTCACGTGAGTGAAGGTATCTTCTAGGTAACGAGGTATCTTATAGATAAAGAGGTATAATATCGTCTTAGTAAAGAGGTATCTTCTAGGTAACGAGGTATCTTATAGATAAAGAGGTATAATATCGTCTTAGTAAAGAGGTATCTTCTAGGTAAGAATTTATCTTGTAGGTAAAAGGTATCTTTTAGATAAGTGTGCAACTTATTTGACAACATTTTTTTCTTATTTTTTTAATAGTTAGTATACATTTTTATGATTTTTGCGGATATAAATATTAAAATATCGACAACTGGCGACTTGAAATAGTAAATCAGATTGCAATAACATTGAACACTGACGAGTATGTAACCTTACACTGCTCATAACTTTTTAATAACATAACTCTTTTTACCAAAGTCGGTTAAAAATCCAACGTTCTTGGAAACAAATGTTCTAATTAAATCGGTTAAATATTTCAACCGCACGCCATTAAAAGCACCTGTGAAAGCTGCGTTCGTGGTTCGTGCCGTCAGTTTATTGGGCGATTCGGGACCACTTCCGCATCACACTACTCGCAATGGCTACCAACACGGTCAACGCAGCCCATCAATTTTTCTATTGCTGAAAGTTCCTAAAATGCCCGTTAGGGGTAGTTTAAGAACTAGTATATATGCATGTACAGAAAAGCAACTCAGTTTGAGTTCTCCTCAAACAATTTAGCAGCAATCAATCAATGATTTTTAAAGTGTTTTCCTTGGAAAAATAAAAATTGAAATATTGCTTTTCAAAATTCTGTCCGGTCCAGTCGGGTGCACATTTTTGGAATGCGTTTCTGAAAAAAAAAGCAATAAAGCCATAAAATTTCATTGCCTACCTACTAATTTTAAATTTAGGAGCTGCTCAATTATTTAAGTACCCTTAAAATTTTAAGAAGCGTTTCATGCAGTAATCAGGTGTAAGCTGCCAGCGTATAGACACAAATACCGCCCTACACCAACGGTTTTCCACGACTCCAGGGGATGTCGTCGTCGTCGGGCCGCTTGCTATCATCATGTTGGGCTTAAGAACTAATGCGTTGATGGTGACAAGATAAAAGGTGTTTTGTCCGAAATTTTAAATTTAATGTTGGTTAGTCAGTGATTCTTCTTCGGGCCATCGAAAAGTTTAAAGTCTGCGTTGACCCTAACGGAAGTTTCGCCACGCACCTTTACTGCCTACAATAGGTTCTTGACCTGATTTTCGGCCATTGTTTCGCTTTAAATAATCAATATTTTACTAGTTTGCTAGATTCATCGAATAATCTACTACTAGAATACTCGATGACTATACGAAACCAATGTGATTGAAAAATGGTTGCAAAATAATGCAATACTATTCAATGACACCGAGTCCATGGACATATTAAATTATCGAGACTTTGTGAAGCTAAATAATATCCATTCTGCCGCCTGACCCCGTGAAAAAAAAGATTTGTTTGATCTATAAAACTAATACCTAATGGTTCTTATGTACACATTTTTTTTTTTAAATATATGTACAGGTATTCCATTCGATGACACAAGTACTTAATTTAAGCTTATTGCTTTATGGAATAGACGATAATATTAGAAAAGTATCTCATCTCTATGAACAGAACACCCAGCACAGACTTAGTGAGGGGGCACAGGTTCAATCATGTGCCCCAAACTATGGGGATTTGGGATTTTTTGTTAAATCAAAATGTCATGGGGATTCTTTGTTATATTTCCTAACGAAAAATATTTCTAGGCTTAAGCAACTAAAATAAAGAGTAGAATACCTGCAGGAAATATTATTTTAGATATAAGAGTAAAGATATGAGGATTCCCATAACTGCCAAAAGATTTTAAATCACCAAAAGAAGTTTAGTGTAGAAGGACCTTTCTAATTAATTAAAGACATTCTGTACCTAAAAATAAACCAAAATGAACTGGTTACTCTGGTTAGTAAGGTAGTTTATTACACAGGGTGTTATGTAACTCGATCCAGCTGCGTTACAGAGTATGAGATTACTTGTCAACTCGCCGCACACGCGTGCCTTGATACTTACCTGCACCTGACTGTTGCCTGGCTATTACTGAGGCGATATTATATACAGGAAGATTTATAAACATGAACTTAGATTTAATGTCATTAAATAGTACCATAGTAGTACCCATAGTACAAGCCTAGTGCTTAGTTTGGGGCTAGATTGCGCTGTATGTAATGTTGTGCAATATTTATTTATTATTTGTTTTGGCACACATAAAAAAACGTTCCATATTTTGCATTTGCTTTGTTACATTTTAATCGACGTGAACTGTCAGTCTAGCGTTAGGCTAGTCTAAACAAACAAATTCATTGTTTTTTTTTGTGCGTATAGCTTAAAATGAATTCGTTATTTTAATGAAATTTTTATGTAATGTTTTAGATTAAGATTAATTAATAATATTTTGAAAGTTATTAAAAGTCGAAAAACGCTGGTTAAGCAAGATATATATATTTGAGAGAAAAGGGAGAGGCAAATGCAACATGCGTGTAGGTAATTATATCCAGTTTAAGAAGAAAATAAGACTCTGAGAAAGGAGGAGTCCGTAAAGGTTCCGAAACGTAGGAATGGCGTTGCAACAATGCTGAAAATAATAAACCCGGTAAAAGGGTTTCATTTAAAAAAAAACGCATACCCACTCGTCTCTAAGTATAGATACTGTCAACATATTTTCCCACTTTTAATACAACTAAATTCTAACTAATACTTAATAGTTGGTAGGTAATGGAGTAGAAACTAGAAAAAGACCAAGGTACCTTCTAATGAACGTATTAAAATGATAGAGGTATTAATGAGATGGATACACTTACGCTCAACTCTACCTACAAAGAAACAACTTAAAAATACACGTTTTAAACTATCAGTTAGAAAATAAAGATAGAAAGCAAATTAATTTAACAACAGACCTTGGATGGAACACCTTGTTTAAACAAATATAATACACCTGATCGATTTACTGCACCTTGCTCTAAATGTTACCAGTTGACTACAGCTGTCTCTTTTATTTATTCTTTAATTCGAATCTTTCTCTTTCACTATAGGAACAAAAGTAGTTTGAAATTGTTTATAATTGGCTAAACAATTGGAAGCCGCCGGCGATTTATGCAATTTTCTAATAATTTATGCAAATAAAAGAGTGGGATTTTATTTTTTTCTTTATTTTTAGTGGTTTGACATTTGCACAACGTTTATTTACAGGTCCAAATAATAATTAGTTATTGCCTGCCCTGTATTTTTTTATATCTCAAAACTAACTAAATAAATCGGTCAAAAACAATCTCCGTGAAAGTGTTACAAAATAATATCAGCAAAAGCTGTCACTATTCTTCTTTCTTACTTATTCTTCTTACCAATATTATAAAGTTGAGTTTCACATTTTGAATGAGTTTATATTTGTTACTCTTTCAAGGAAAAACTCCTGTACAGATTTCGATGAAAGTTAGAATAGCTGGAGTTCTGGATGGATTTACGTAGGTAAAACCGCAGGGTGCTTAATTTATATTTTGTGTATATTTTTGATAATTAACTTACGTCATAAATTTTAAGGCGTTTTAAAAAAGTCGTATCTTAATCTCAGGTAATTAATAGAATAATTGAGTGTTGATAATTACTAAAGCCTATTGTGTCGTTTCTTCAAGTTTATTATTTAGGTGAGTACAAAATAAAGCGATAGTTTTTGATAGATCTGTTCATCTGAAATATTTCAAATTTATTTTCATTGAGTATAGTATAATTCAAATTGTATTTTGTATTGTTTCACCTCATTACGTAAGTATCCGCAAATCAGTAACAAACACATCACAAAACTTATAGCTTACCTACAAACGAATTACAAATGAAAATGACAACATAGATACAATAGAATAAGGTTGAAAATTCTTCATCGATTATCATTCCACCATTTTCTCTTGAGAGTCTTATAGTAGACAAATTTAAACCCAATACGTTAAACTAGAAATTTCTAAATTGACTGATCTTATATCTTTTGTGATTAAATTGGATTAGAAGATACAGATTGCACTTTATGTCAAAGATATAGGGTATAAAGTCTATTGCTTTTAAGGTTTCTTCGAGGTGTGAAAACATTTTCTCCAAGTATGTTGTATCGTGCATTCGGAATGCGACAATTTTGCTCATTCGAATACAAAACTGGGATTAATGGCGCGCTATCCCCTTTGTATCCAATTAAAATTATTCTGTTCTTTAGCCCTGGTTTAAATAACTTATATTCCTTTTAGAATAACACACATACATTAATATTATCTTGGTTTTGTCTTGATATTTCGGAAATTCCTTCTTCTCGGATGGCTATTACCTCAACATCAAATTACAAAATAGTCGTTGTACATATATATTCAAACTATGTTTATTTGTGTGTCTAATTAGTGTGTTTTAATAATCTTTTCTGTTTCAATAGTTACCTACCAATAAAACTATCTATACCTACATTTAGAATTCAAATGATTGGACTGGTTGATTAAATGGCCTAATTATATATCAACCCATAGCCGCCTAAACAATTGGACCTAGAGACATGAAATGTGGAGGGTGTGTTCTTTTCGAAATCGGATCTTATGCGGATAAAACCGAGGGACACTGCTAGTTGTTCATAAGGTTATCACTATTATTCTACATTGGGTTGCCCATTAAGCAAAAGTACTTATTAGGTAGTAAACATAGTAACATTTAAACATTGACTGCCCAACTTTAATTAATTGAGAAGTTTCAGTAGATGTATGTAAAATTTGCATAAACAGAACGTCCACTATCTTAAAATAAGAACAAGATTCCGAACTCGGGGCTCACATGAAATAAATCGAATAAAAAAATCGATTTTAAACGTTCGATCTGCGCAGGAGTGGATGCAATTAAAGGGTTCTCAGAAGCGATGGTCCGGGACTGCACGGAGCCCGCACGAATATAGTTACGTCGTTGGGGTGTCAGCTCAGAATTAAACATTATTTCAAGAAATGCGATAATATACAGCTAAATGATTTAAAGAATCGATTCTTTCATCTTGTTCAACCTCGAGAAGAACAATGTTCTGTAACACTTCGTTACTCTTTGTAATGTTTCATATTGAATTTATTGCTTTTGAAGTCCCTTTAAAAATATTAAACATTAACCGTTCATCCGTTACGATAAAACTTTACAAAAAAATAATAGATATCGGTTTTATAAAACAAACTTTAAAGGTCGTAGAAACTGCCCATACAAGTAGAAATCGAAAAATCTTTATATTCTCCTTATTAAAAACCCCATTTTTCTTCATAAACCATAAAAGTTAGTGATGTAATCGTACATAAAACCGATGCATCCCGCATAATGCACGCAGTTGTAACGCTTATCAAAGACCGACCGGACTAAACAAGGTGTTTACGATACTGATTTCGATCAGAGTAAAACGCGCCCGACTCAAGACTAAATCCTTAGCGAATAAATTATAAGTAGGTAGGTTCGTGTACCGGTGTGTCCCCGCCTTAATTGGCTTGTGTCGTTCGGACAACGGAAAAAACTGAACATTAGTTAGGTATTCCGAGAATTGTACACACTTGTAACGTTTCAACGGTTACCAGTTTTGTTTTCTGTATCGGTAATGAATTCGAGATTAAGTGATTGCTCTGATTTAACTTTGGCATTATGTTTGAATCGAGACATATAATATCTTCCGCGACTCACATAGGATATTTTATTATCCAACAATAAAATCTATAATTAAGATTTAATAACTAATTATAAAAAAAAATTTTTTTTTTAATTTTAAATTTTACATCATAATTAAAAAAAAAAACTTATTCAAATAACTCGCCTTTTATAGTTCCTGGTGCCTGGTGCAAAGGCATTACACTTGTCTTGTTAAATGGTGTTGAATGATCGATACCCACTTACAAACAGGTAGGTAGATCCCTATTTACTAAATTTTTTTTTGCTAAACGCTAATTTGTCCCACTGTAGGGCAAGAGCAGTCTCTATAATGGGGTTAGGCAGTAAGGCGCCTACTTTGAATTATCGATTATTCCATGTTTTCAAACCGTGGTGAGTCCTAGAACACTTTGGTTTAATCACGATGTTTTCACTATTCCTTCGGCGTGGGAGTAAACTTTGACCAGCAATAATAAATAAATAAATAAAAAAAAATAAGGTTGTCTTAGGTTTTCACGATTTTGCACTATAAAACTCAATATTTACCGGGTTTTACCCGCGTTTTATTTAATAACGGCAAAACCAACCAGCAGCACCCACGGCAGTAAAGGAACCTTGAAAAAGCTAACTGTAAGTTAGTGAAAGGTCAGTACTTTGTAATACTGTTATTAAATAAAACGCGAGTGAAACCCGGTAAATATTGAGTTTATACATGTCCAGATAAAAATAACAAAGAAATGTTCAGTTTATGTGGCAAAAATTACTTTAAAAATAATTAAAAAAGTAAAAACTTATTAGCTCAGCGAACAACTATAATTTATCATCCTTAAAAGTGACCATCCTATATTTTATACTAATAAAAACCACTTAATGTTGTTAATGTTACAAAATTAAAATTAATAAAACTAATTAGATCGCATGCTTCGCTCAAGATAATACCTTGTCACCTGCACTTTGTTCATTGTAGCGTAAGAAGTATTATAATAGTTTATGATTAGGTCACCCCTTGATAGTGTACATTGATATAAAGTTATGAGGTAAAGATACCTACTCTCTCTCCTTGCAAACTAAATAGTCGACTGTTTCATTCCTGGGTAGAGATATTAGAGCAACTATGTTTATGCCATTCAATCTACATGACCATGACGTATTGTTTTTTATAGAGAAATAAAATTAATAAAAACAACTGTAAAGCCAACTGTAAAGTTGGCAAAAGCTCGGTTCGTTTAAAACTTCATGGTTTTAACACTAAAAACGCGATTAAACCGGATAAATAAAGTGTTTTATTGAAATAAAATTTATAAAAATTGGAAAGAATACCTATAAACAAAAAGTCAAAACATAGAGGAATCATCATGGCTGATATAGGTTTTAGGAATCAATATATTTTCTGTACCTCATGTACAGGTCCAGGGAGGAAACAGTCGACTACGTTTGCAATGGTTATATGGAGAAAATAGTAGATATCCATAAATGGCCTAATAGTTTTGTGCACACATTTTTATTTTTCTTCTGTTTTCGTAACTTTGTACTGAAATAAAATCGTCACATGAGTTTTATTTCAATTAATAAAGTTTTAATTGAATATACTTATAACAACTTGTCGTGCTATATATATATCACTAATATCACTACACAGCTCACATAAAAAAAGTTTAAAAACCCACCTGTTAAATTTATAATATCAAGTCCCTTTAAAAATATTATTACAAACGCAAACAAACTCTTGAACAAAGAAAATCTGAGTTTATTAGAAAAAATATTAAGAAAAAACTGTACGAGGTGTAATGAGGGAATGCGCGCGTGTCACAGAAAGTAAATTGTTTATTATTTTTTATGGGTTTTTCATGAGAATGCTCCTAGGGCTCGTTAAGTTTAGCGGTTCGAGATTGAAGCATGAATTATTGTAGGAACGGAGGTAAAATATCAAAATAAAAAAGCTCACAAGTTTTGCTTTTAAATTTAATAAGAATTAGCCTGACGTAAAAATCTGTCCACCGCTCATCCGCCACCAAGGAAGCATTGCATTTAAAAAGCCTTCTTTATAATTCTGGATTTAAAAATATATAAATGTGAGTAGATACAAATCGTTTTGGTTTAAAAAAGATTGAACGGCAGTTAGTACCTATCTAGGTATAAATTTAGTTCGATTTCAAATAAAAACAAGTACTAACAAAATCCAAATCTTTTATTACAGAAAAAAAAACAAAGAGTTGCACTACATAAAATCATAAGAAGGTTTAAGTACCTTTAAGTACACAAATCAAGTTAACTGTGATTTTCACACTAAGCTTGCTTTATGTATTAATTATTGCAGCATTATAACTGCCACATCGTCAACAAAAAATAGATGTTTCCTGTGAACATCAAATAAATAAAACCATACAACCGAAGCTATTAAGGCCGTATTACAAACAAAATGTGACTTCTACGAAATCAGTAAGAACGAGTTTTAAAAGCATTCCAGTTCCAAATCTCAGCATATTGCTAACAAATCACTGCCGAATGGGTCGTTTAGCCCCCATTTGTTGCCCTGGGGGGGTGGGGGGTGGTAATTGTGTTTACAATATGCCCCCTCAAACCCCCCCACTTTCCGCTCATTTCTCATCCTTAGAACGAAGAGCCGCTTACCGACTTTACCTAAGGAAATCAGGGTAAAACTTCACAAAAGTGCTCTAATGGGGGAAAATATGAAAACGCTCAAGAAGTTACTCTTTCAGAAATCTGTTCCTAATTATTTATTTTATAAAACCTTCTAATATATCCTTCTAATCTCAAGATTGAACCCGAATTGTTTTATATTTATAAAGAACTTGCAGGTTTGAAACCTGCAAGTTATTTTGATGCGACTTTAAAAAAGAACGAATTTTTCAATTCGGTTATTTTTTTAGTAAACATTTTTTGTTGACTTGATTTATAGATACTGTAATAATGGTCATTATAAATTAAAATGGTGACCACAAATAAACAACTTAGGTAAAACTGATTTTATTCCCCATGTTAAAATAACACCTCGTTAAAAATGTTCGAATTCAATTATAATAGCAACTATTTTAAACCACAGTTTGTCTACTTCTTGAGTTTAACTTCTTGAGTCTTAGGCTAAAATCTATAGCACGTATTTTGACTTGCTCAGATTGAACTTAACAAAAACTGAGCATAAACTTTGAATTGGAATTAATAGTCTAAATGAATTTTGTAATAAACGAATAAAATAAAACAAACTTCATAGTCATAACAGAGAAACAAAGTAAAGGTTATTATTTTTGATTGGTTCACATTCTAAATTTGAAAAACCTCGACTTTACTAAGCAAAAACTTTGGATAGTTGCGAAGTTCGCTTTATAAATACCAAAAATTGTCTTAAGTCAAAGTTTTTGCTTAGCAAAGTCAAAGCACGGTCTATAGATTTTATCCTTAGAGTAGCTGATCAGGCACCACAATCATTAGAAAATATAATTCTTAAGATAACATAATGTATTTAATAAAACAGCCATATAATTTTGAGGTTTCCTGAAAATACATGAAATCGACGATTTTGTTTAACCCCTCGGTCAGTCGTCGGGAGATTTTTGAAGTAGGTTCCACTAAAGAGTTCACTTGACGATACAACATATTGTATCGTCAAGTGAACTCTTTAGTGCTCCGATATGTTGCTAATGCAGCCACTAAGGAAGACAGTTCGGAGCTGATGTGTTACCTTCACTCATAAGTATTCATAACCATCACGTCATATGCAACATTTTTAGTTTAGTTATTACAAGCTGTGCACCATGGTATCTCCCGCGTAAGTCCCGATCCGGCGGGAATATCAGGATGCGTTATACATATAAACCTTCCTAGTAGGGCTTCGTGTCCTCATCACTTTTCACACCAGGCTTGAGGTTGTATATGAGAAAAGAAGAAATCACGGTGTTCTCGCGTTATTTGCCTTCTTTTGTTTGCATGTCATTTAGTTCAGAGAATAGTAAAATATTTCACAAAGTTGGGTGAACTGGGATCTCTCGTACTGTTCCTGGAACTAAAAGCTCAGAAAATGTAAATTATCAACCCTTTTTCAGGGTTTGTAGTATTACTCTATCTACTAAAAAAACCGCATCGAAATCAGTTGCGTAGTTTTAAAGATCTATAGGCAAACATACAAACGGACATTGGAAAGTGACTTTGTCTATGTAATGATGATGATGAAGTACTTAGTGAAATATTTTTGTGGTAAGAAAAATTCAATTCAATTTATTTTATTTATTGCATATCACGAGTAGTACTGGTGGTCATAAGATACATAGTGGGCTCATCATGAAACCCTTTTGGGCAATAGCAATGTTTGAATTTAGACTTGGTAAAAAATATATATTTTAGAATTTAATTTATTCCAACTCCTTAAAACAACGCTATATGAAAAATGTTCAGAAATAGAACATTTTTTTAATAACAACGAAATCCTCATTATTTCCAGGATCTTCTATTATTCAACGCTAATTAAAAGAGCTCTAACAGGAGACACGTAGGGAACATGTAGTTATTTTTGTAAAACATGTAACTCGTTAATACCTCACGTTCATAACAAGTCGAGCGGCGGCGGGGCGGAGCCCTAGCGCCTCCAACTCTCGATATAAACAACTCAAGCACAGCATTTAATTATATCGGGTGTTTATTAAACCAGGCGCACCTACATAACGAACCGATATTAATCATGAGAAATGATAAACCAATGGAAAATGCATTCTCACACCTTCTGACATTGCATTTTTAATCAAATTTATAATAGTTGAAGTCGACCGGCTGAGATTTCGAACCTGTTTATGTTACTGGGAGCCTTGTAGTAATAAAATTTGGTAGCATAAACTATATAGGGACCATCTTCTTATTTTATTTTTTTCACGTACACCTATGCTAGGAATTGTCCTCAATTTATCTCTTAGGAAACCTAAACGTCATCGACGATGAATTAGGCTTGCTTTGAAGAAATCTATTTACTATATAAAACTTACACACTCCAAGATTGTAATTGTAAGTCTTAGAACCTTTCAGCTATAGCTTATTTTACTACCAAAATCTTTGTAGTAATTTAGAAGTATACTTCAGTGACGCTGCCCAACATAAACGAATAAAGCTTGAAAACTTACAACTTAAGTTCAAAATCAACTTTTTATTCAACCTCAACAAAACTTAAGATATTTGTATTCAGCCGGCATAGGGGCGTCACTATAATAAAGTGTTTCGAAGAAAACTAAAGAAAAATTGTCTTAGAAGTGCGCAAAGCAGAGCAGCCCGAGGCTTAGGGCGCAGTACACATCGGCGCACGCGTTCGTTTCACACGCCCCGCGCCCGCGGCCGCACGTTCACCACGCCCTGTGCAGTGTTGGATTTGAACTGAATTTTAACACTCTTACGCAATATTCAGCTGGACTTTATAACTAAGAAAGCAATAGATCTTGTAGCGATTTATGTAGTAGCCCTCTAAGAAATCGTAGACTTGAGACAAGTCTACAAAATCGTAGACCAAGGGCCATTGGGCTAAGTTAAAAGTTGTTCGATATCATAACCGAATATTTTTTTATTCGTTGGCGATGTATCGTGGGCTATGTACATTGTACGTCTTATGCTTCTATTGAGACTCAATAGCAACTTCTTGACAAATGAGTAGGTACCTAATTAATAATTTTGCACTAAATGTCTATCCATTTCAATTGTTTTGTTCTTTTTGACGAATATTCAACTTCCCGTTACTCTTTCTAGCTTGAATTACTAAACCAATAAAAATGTGTATGCTTGATAATAAAGCTAAAATTGTGACTCGATCCTGATATAGGGGTGTTACGTGGGTACAATTGTTAAGGAACCATAAAACCACCAAAATACTAGATTCAACTAGATGGTAAGTGACGACGATGCTGTCAAAAAATAGTAGGTATACTCACCTAGAAGACACCTGTTCATTCAATTTTTCATTCTTCGTACTATGCAGCTACTGAAACAATATAGTAGTACTTACATAATAATAGTTTCAAACTAGAACAAACTGTTTCCGTTAGAACCTAGATCCGTCCCTGTAGAAAGTAACCGACACATAGAGCGCGTGAAATACAATGCGATCTCATTGTCAGCCGCCCCAGCCTCTATTATAATGAGATGTTATTTATTAAACAATCCTGTAACTAATCACCTAAGACGTTTCTCTAATGTCTTGTGAAACTAACAAAACGTACTTACAAGTAATAATTGCTGTAAAACGTTCTGAAGTAATAAATTTAAAAGTCCGATCGAAGCGGTTTTGAGCTGATGAAATTATATCCTATTCTATGCACTTCTTAGTAGATTATAGAACAGCTAAAATAACACACGAGACATAAGTACTAAGTAGAAGCAATAATGTCGTCGAAAACCAGAGTCAAAAACAGCCTATATAGATATTGATACGTCGTCATCTTAATAATACGAATCCGTGGATGAGATTATTGATTGTTCCTGTTCAAATTATGGATATCTGTATTATGATATTTGTAATTTAACACATGATCACAAAAAAGAAAAATTCCCCATGAGATTCTTGTGGTTTCTTGTCATCAGAGGGCGCGTTCCGAAACCACAGTAAAATCATAGCTATAAGACGTTTCAAGGTGATCATTTACACGTTTTATTGTGTACACACTTTTAATGAAATTATGTATTTGACTATAGACTATAGACTATGTACGTTACCTTCCATATCGGCGGGCGCCTTCTCACTATAGGCAAGAATCATGAGCCACAGTTAACCTAAGAGTTGATGCGTCTCGCAGAGCTCTGTTTTACTGACAAGACAAAGAGGTTGCTTTAAGGCAGAATCTTCAGGAATATCAAATGACAAACTCTCCTAATAAATAGGTACAAACTCTTCTCTCTCTCGCGTTTACATAGAAAACACAACAGACACGAAAACACATATAAATCTTAGTATAATATTATAATCGCAAAAGTTTGTATGTATGTATGTGAGTTTGTTACTCTTTCACGCAATAACAACTGAAACGATTGCGACGAAATTTGGAATATAGGCAACTGAATTCCGCGAATAACACATAGACTACTTTTAATTCCGATATTCCCGCGGGAACGGGACTTACGCGGGTGAAACCGCGGGACGCAGCTAGTAACAAAATAAAGGTTAAAATTTAGAAATAAAGTTGTACAAATGGGTGGCAATTTTGTTAAATGCTGATTTTTAAGAGTATGACCATCATTAGTATAGTAAACAAAAGGACGACAAAGCAACGACGAACGATCATGATACGCGGATTATCTTGTAAAATATTATGTGAATATAAAATCTGTATACATAAAGATAAAAAGCTAAGGAAACATTTAGTACTATTATTACTTTTATAGTACATTTATTGTAAAATAAAAGTATACCAATATAATAGAAGATTTCTTATAAGATTGTAGTCAGTAACTAGAATCAGAATTGGTTTAGAATTTCCACTTATTTTGCTTCCGAATTATTTACCTTTTATTGGCTATAAATGTTCTAGCTAGACTGTTATAAATTTATTGGGGTTACAATTAAAGACCTTATAAGAAACCAAATAATTAAATGTTAATCTCCTGTATTCCTAAACAGGAACCCTTCAACTATACTTATCTATTCTACAATGTCGGTACTAACGATTTCAACTATTCAATAAAAACATTCAAAGGTACAATTCTAATTGGGAGTCTATCGGTAGCGTCCCAGCTCTAAGAATCAGTTATTTCCAACATTAAGACTAGGAAATTACTACAGTTATTTCGTGAAAGTTTCCTCTAACCTGCCACTTAATCTGAGGGTAATAAAGATCGAATTAGCATGGCGAAGCATCCGGACTCTGAGGATCGAGTTCAAGCGTTAACACGCCCACAACAGATAATGCTAACGAGACTTACTATCCGAAGATCTTCAGAACCATTAACTTTGGAAGCATTATGACTTATTATCAGCTCTCATTGGTGCGATTGCTTTGACAGCTGCCTGTCTGAATTAATCTCGCATACACTCATAAAGAAAATGACCACTGACTATGGACATATTAACTTTTCAATTATGGGGGGAACTTTATTGATATGAGCTGAGGCAAAGGCGTTCTGTATGAAAATGGTACGCAAGAAATTTATAATATTAATCGAGCGGTGAGTTGTTTGTGGGCAAAGGAGGACGTTTTCAATGTTTTATGGATGTAGTGAGGTGTTAAATGATCAGTTTTAAGTTAATGTGTCGGATAGTCAAGTAGAAGGTCGGTTTCCGTTTAACAGATCACATTTGAGAAGATATGTTCACACATTAAGATTGTTTACGTAGTTTAATATAATTAACTTTCAATGCATAAATGTAGAAATACTGTACTCGCTGCGCCACACGATTTCACTCTTGTTAGTCACCCATTTCGATTCACCCATGACATTAGTACTAAAAATAAAATTATCAATAAATAAAGGTATAAAATGAACACTCATACAAAGTGAAAAAGTAGCCTACGTGCTACTTCCAGAAGCTATCAACTTATCGAGTTTCAATGCAATCGGTTCTGCGGTTTTTTTGTGAAAGAACAACAAACACACAAATACACATTATAGTTACAAACTATTACCTTTATATTAATAGTATGATTGAATTTCATACAATTCCTTGTATAATCTTAATAAATACTAGCTAAGTTGCCAC
Source organism: Idaea dimidiata (assembly GCA_949358125.1). NCBI lineage: Eukaryota > Metazoa > Arthropoda > Insecta > Lepidoptera > Geometridae > Idaea > Idaea dimidiata. Next base: position 19,998,990 of record OX442332.1, on the reverse strand, counting down.
AGTTTCACTAGGGATTACGGATCCCGTGGGAAAAAAGTCGACTATGTGTTATTCCAAAAGTTGCCTTGCAATCGGTTTATAAGGTACACCCATTCTTCCAAACTTTTAGTAGGAAAATAATTATAATGCATTTAATAGCAGATTCTAAAAAAGGGATTTTCAGTATCACCCCATCTCATAAATGAGAAAGACAGAAACAGAAAAATAATGTTCGCACCAGATACTCCATCTGGAGCAAACATTGTTTTTCTGTTGACTTAGTAAAAAAGCATCTAAATCTTACTAATATTATAAACGCGAAAGTTTGTATGTAAGTATGTATGTGTATGTATGTGAGGTTGTTACTCTTTCACGCAAAAACTACTAAACCGATTGCGATGAAACTTGGAATATAGGTAGCTGGGGACCTGGATTAGCACATAGGCTACTTTTTATCCCGATATTCCCGCGGGAACGAGACTTACGCGGGTGAAACCGCGGGGCGCAGCTAGTATTCTCATAATGGTCTTTATAGTAACAAATTTATTCAGAGCTGAATTGTGGGTAGGTAGGTACCGTGAGATGACAGTCGTGTTGGATGAATCACCTCGCTCGCTCTCATGTCTGCCGGCTGTCACATTGTACATACAAATTCGATGTTAGTAGGTACCACAACGCCGTTCAGCTCTTTGTTTTTACCGATATTCACGACACAACACTGACCGCAAACAAACTGTGTCATGTTACTTAGAAATGAAGCTTTCGCTAACAAGGATTTATGATTGAGTTGTTTAGTTGTAACGTTACTGTGCCTATTTGTGAAATTTATTTATGGCTTTTCTGTTCGGACATTCGCCAGTGTCAAGTATTATTAATATTTGCAAGTTATTTGCATCGAAACAGTTAAGTCGAGGGAATCATTGTAAAATGGGGCCATTTTTTACACGACTGCCAAAGGAAGTGTTGTATTTGCCATGAGTGTATGTATTTACAATGTTTGATCACGGAGCTTTGGAGACAACGTCCATGAATTGCTCCGATTTTCACTTTCATTAACGCTTGTACAATTTCACGAAACTAAATTGATTAATATGCTCCCGAAATTAAATAATTTACACGCTTTGGAACTAGATTTTACAAAAATGAAAATTTAGCAACACATCTTCTCAACGCGTTCCCGCCAAATTCCGGAAGTTTACTTTCCTTTTAAAAAGTTGATTCAAAATTCATTAGAGATTCTATTAGTTCATTATATTTCGTGTTAAACACATCTCACCTACTACGAGTATAATACCTTGAGTAACCTATGGTTTTAAGTCACTTATTTCTGCTTTATTTTCAATTGACTGTTATAATTTACTCTAATATGTATAAACCTTTATTAGTAGGCACCGCACACAAATTTATTTATCTTTATAAATACTAAAACTTTTCCATTTTCTACGAAGACACTTTATAGTCCAGTAAACAGTTGCTTGTACAATTGTTAAAACTGACTGTATCATCTTATAAAATAATGAGCTATAATGTACCTAATCTGTTTCTAACCCACCACCTGCGACCTTTTCTCATGACGCAACAACAAACACAAATTCGATCCATTCACAAAACCTATTATGTTAATATAAAACACATCGGAACAAGAGATACTATCTCGTTCACACTCCACCTACCGAAACAATAGTTAATAAGATGATTTATATCGATCCGAGATCCCTCGACACGTCTATACATCGATTTAGCATAATCTCGAATATGGATCGATTTTGTTTCGGTATCGCAGATGCTGTGCGTTGCTGGTGTACGATCAAACGTAGAAATGTCCAGATTGTTTGAAATAATAGTGTAAAAGTGGAAATGAACCGTAGAGTTCGAAAATTTCTATTAGTAGAATGTTAAAAGAAATAACTTTAAATCTACTTCAGGTGTTGAACTTTATCTTTTATATTATTTAGCTCTGCTTTATTTGAATACAATTTAAATGATTATCAATTTTGTAACTCTATCAACTCTTCTCTACTTGCAGTCTTACCAGCCAATCTCAAGCTCTACATTGACTCTACCATAATATTTGAATTGCCCAAACAAAATGACCACAACTAATGTTAAAACTAACTGTATTTATTAGTTTATTGTTAATCCTAATAGTTTGGCAGAATCAACAATAGTCCGATTGATTTGCGGAATGACGTTACCTCACAGAGGAACAATTAGTTCAGAAAGATGGTTCGGCTGCATGACTAGAGGTTTTCTATCGCCCTCTATACTAGTTATTATAAAATAATGAAAGCTGAACCCCCTGCTGCGTCCCACAATTGCCCTGCTTAGCTACACCACACCACACTACCATACCGGCCAGTACAACCATCTACTGGGTCAATTTCTATGAAATTTTATCATTTATACGCTCACAGAAAACATTTACAATGTTATTTATTTGACAGTGTTTGGATTTTGAAGTGATTTTTATGGTGTAGAGGCGCTTAAAGTAACCTACTTGTTTTCACTACTAAAACTATCTAAAACTGGATATTTATCGTGTATATCGAAAAATTGAGATCCGCTAAAAATAATTCGAAACTGGTGCAGTGAAAATCCTCTCAAGAACAGAACCATGTGTAAAAATAGGGTATAATGTACGTAGAAACCTCAAAGAATCGAAACTAGACGCAGTGCCTACAAGGTGTTTACTAATGCAATTGAACTTACGATTTGATTTTGATTTTGTAATTTTATGTTTAACTGAATATAAAATAAAATTGACTTACGAAATCCAAAAACGTTGTAATAGCAAATTCGTTTTAAATATTTGGATTTCCTTAGTGTTATATTCCACTCATAGAAAGATGATTGAAACTTAATGGTTTCAAAGAACTTATGTTTCTGTTGGCGATGCGAAATCTACCATTCCGATTCTTGGATCAGGATTTATTTTAATTTTTAGTTTGTTAACGGTATGTATAGTACATGTTTCGTAACAAGTACCTACCAACCTATCGGCAATGTTTGAGCGATACTCCGCCTACGTGCTATGTAATGTATGTAGATATGTTGCAAATACAAACTCGGCTGTATTAATTTGATTCGATATACACTTCGTTTGATTGGACTCTTGTTCTCTTTTCCATTTGTATTGTTGAATGTCTGTGATTGGACTTATTTAATTAATTAGTTGCACATATTTAAATCTGAGTTGCTGATTGTATATTATTATATAACTTGACGATTTAATATGGGAAAATTTCACATTCATAAGCAAAAAATTTCAGCTCTTAATAGTCATCCTCTTCCAAATTGAAAAATGCTTAGCAGCGTCGTAGTGGAAAAGCTTGTGTTGGTTATGCTTAAGACTCCAAAATCAATCTTACTTCTTACTAATTTTATAAACGTGAAAGTTTGTATATCTGTATGTGACTTTGTTAACTTGTGAACTTACGCGAGTGAAACTATGGAGCGCAGCTAGTCTACCATATAGTTCTTTCTTTTTAATCAAAGTTCTCTCGTCAGTTGAGCAGTATTGAGCACCAACAATTTTCAGTTCAAGAAAGTTTTGACTTTGTTCTGGGTCTTCTCGGTAAACTGTTTTCATTTCCCCCTTGTATAAAACCTGAATTGTATTGCTAAAATTATCAAACCCGAGGACTACGATGCTTTCGTCGCTGCATATCGCGGGGCGTCATGTGGACGAGCGGTTGGCTATCGGCAATCTTTACGCGTCGCCGCGCGTCGCGCCGCCACCGTCGCATTGCGTTGCCGCCGTGCGCACACGCACGCCCCTAACCACTGCTTATTGCAATGAGGCCAATTAAATTAAATTGAGTTTTTTAAATGTGTTGAGTTCACGCCAAATGTTGTCCTCAGAACAAAGACTTTCAAAGAACGTTATTTCGGCCATTGTCTGGCGCCTATAATATGACAAGCTTAGTTTAGACATAGATACCGCTCGAACTATATTCAATGTCGTCCGACATGTCCTTCAATGTCCATTGTTTTGAAAGACTATCCAGCGTGAACTGACAGTTGCTAACTGTTGCCTGTTGTCGAGAAGCAAATTTTCAAAGTAGGCACCAGAATGCAAGTTCGATTAACATGAACTTTAATCAATGAAGTTATGTCGGCGTCTTTGCGGTTTAACTAACCGAACTAAACGTTGAGCTACGAAAGTTTTGGAGGTGACGTGTTCTTTTAAAACTTACCTTCTAGAATAAATACTCAAATATTCATATTCAATTCATTTATTTGCTAATATTTGAGGTGCAACACGTCACGGATGTGCCATACTTATCCAGGGCTTATTTTCAATCTTCTTTCTGCCAGACGTTCTGCCGACCTGCCTCTTTCCTAATCTTGGCTACCACTATGTGACCAAGTGTCTTACCCATTTCTACTTGAGTCTAGCTATTCGTACACCAAATTATATCGGTTACTTTATTATTACTAAGTACCATATCCATTATCTGAATAAGAACCGATCTAACTGTTCGCACGCGCTGCTAGCTAGTTACCAATCTTGTCCCGTAACATTCTCGCTGACTCAGCATCTCCTCTTACCTATGATTGTTCCCCCATTGTCTGTCAATACCGACCCAGCCCTCCAAAACCGACAGTTAATTACTTTTCATTAGACAATCATTCCGATACTCGATTGAGAAATAATTTGATCGTACCTATCTACAACAAACTTAAAACTTTACAGGGCTATTACTTAGGTCGTAGTAACTGAACAGTGTTCTGGTTTCTGTTTGTCAACTTTGAAAGTTACGAACTTAGTCTAAAAGGATCATTGATGAACGTATATAACTAGAAATTATAACTGATAGAACTAATCTTATAAATAAACCATGTCAGAAACTTACTGAAGAACAGGGAACTAAACTAAAAGTATTAGTCTTCAATATTTTTTTAATATTTTTTTCAAAATGGTTGCGTTCAATTTAAGTGTCAAATGAGTGCCTGTTCGGTGTACAGCCTCTTCCGTGAAAGGGTAACAAGTATTATCCACATACCTATAATAGTACACAAACTTTTGTGTTTATTTTATAATTATAAAATTAGAAGCATGGAATGGGAAAAGGAAAACGTGGCTTCACGACTGATCTATAAACACGTAGCTAAAACAAATGGTGAGTTAGGCTACAGTGTGGCTTTTAAAGGTGACTAACTATAATAAGTTAGTCATCTAACGTATTCAATGACAAAGGATTTTAGGAAATTCCGTGGGTTAAACCGCACTACATATATACTAGTCTCCAAATAATATTCAAACCAACGGTAATTGTAGGCCGATAAGTACTGATGTTTATATTGGACAAATGCACTTTATTTCAGCTATTTAATTAGACTAGTGCTATCGAGGTTTAATAGGTTTAGACTCGGTTAATGGCCGTAGGCGTAAGCAATGAAAGTTTATACTAATTAGAAAGGTTAAATTATTTTTTGATTTATGTCTAAAAAGTGTATTACGTAGGATAAAGTAAATTAAATACCATTCAGAGCATGGACAATGAAGGTACCCAATATCAGCATGTGAGTTTTTGAATAACCAGCTTTTCTCTGATTAGGTTATTGAGTTTGACTGTGGTGTTTTCTTACATCTCTAAGATTTTAGAACGCCCTTCGGCGATAAGGCTACCTATTATACCATAATAGTTTTAAGTTTTTCTAATATTTGTTTAATTTAAGTTTTTGGTACAATAAATCCTTTAATCATTATTTCGACAAGTGGCTATGCGGCTTCGCAGAAAAATGTTGTTATTAAGTGTTTGTGATAAATAAAAAAAGAAAAATAAATTAATCTGAATAAACAGGAATGAATAATTAAATAAATATTGCAGGACGTTGCACATAGCCCAATCTAGTCCTAAACTTAGCAACAAGATGTGTACTAGGTACTAGTACTAGACAACTAATATCATAATACATGTATATTATAATAAATACCTCGGCGATGTTCGAACCCGTATTTTCGCTTTTGCTTTTGAATCCCAATATAGGCTAACTTTAGCCAATATTTGTAATCTTTAATGACCACAAAGTGTGTTCTAAGTGGTGAAATTAATTTAAGTATTCTAGAACAAATGCACAATATGTGTAAGTATTTTAGTTTTATGGGAATTAAAATATAAACAGGATACGTGTAAAGTGGAATCTTTTTCTTGGAATAGCAATAAAGTGCGCATCATTCCGAAGAATTCGAGCAAATATTCTGATGGCATACTAATGTGACCATTGAGAAGGAATCCCAAGGTTTCCAGTTCTTTTACTTGTTTTTAGAATTATTAACATTACATTGCTTGGAAAATAAAATTTAAATTTAATTTCTAAAAGTGTCAACCCACACTAAGAAATATTGTTTTTGAAAAATACTACCAAAAAAGGTTTAGGCTAGGCTGGAGGAGTAGGTCAGTCTAACGCTCTGGTTTAGATTTCTAGTTGTCTCGGCTTCGAACTCCGCTGAGTACTAATTTTAAAAGTTTTTTTTTTTTCAAAAACAAAATTTACTTAGATATATGAAGTCAAATAAAAAGAGAATAAATAGTTCTTATAAAGATATTTACTTGGGTACTCCCGTGCAGCAAACTGCGCTGGTGGGCACCTTTACTTTTATAAGGTATCGATTTATGAAAAGATATTTACACACCTACTGCTCTACAAAGTTACTTTATTTGACCAAAAAGGTCAACGTAAAGCGAGTCTTTATTCCCTAGGTGCACAAAGTGCTCATTATAACCCTAGGGCATAAATTAATTTAAATTTGGAACTAAGGTTCTGGAAGCATACGGCCATTTCGAACTGGCCACCTAAACATGAAACATTAAAAAAAAAACTGGGCTATTTTTCTTCAATTTTTATGTCGGAAGGGTAAGGCAAAAAGTTTTAGTTAATATGAAGCCCCACCTTTTTTCATCGGCTAAGGCCGATGTTTGGTTTCGTCATTTTGATGTAAGATTGTGAAATTTAATTAATGTAGAACTGTTAATACAAGGTGTAACGGGTAAGTCCTTTTAATCCGAAAGGGGGTTGTTCTAGACGTCTAGGCAAACAACTTTTGTTTTACGACTTTTGGAAATTCGAAGTTCTTTTCGAAAAATTTAGGTGTAAAGTTTACTTGAAAATCAGCTGTTTCTGAGAGTTCGAGGTCATTGACCTTATGTTGTCCTTTTATTTAGTTTGATGGTTTACAATCAAAACTCCAATTAACTTTATTTTCAAAAGCAGCTGTTTTTGCAGTGAAACATAATCTCAAAATTTTCAAAAAAAAAGTTTGAATTTTTAAAAGTCGTAGAACAAAAGTTGTTCGCCTAGACGTCTAGAACAACCCCCTTTCGGATTAAAAGGACTTACCCATTACAAATTGTATATACAAACACGTTGCATTAATCTATTGTTTTGTTGTTAGTTAAATGCTTATTTTTGTAGCTTTTTGATTGTCTCGCAGTAGATGTGTAAAGTAAAGTATTCACCTTGGTAATAAAGCCTGTCTTTATCTTGGGCGCTTGAATCCCACGCTTCACTCAGGACTCTAGGTACATAACTCCTTCGCTTCGCTCAGGAGTTAAGTTTTTAACACCTTCGCTTCGCTCAGGAGTTAAGTTTTTAACACCCTCGCTGCGCTCGGGAGTTAACTCTCTAGAGTCCATCGTACGCTTTGTATTCAATATTACGCCCGCTACATAAGACAGGGCTTTAGTACCTAGGTGCATAAACTACTATTATGACATTTGATACTTGTGCTGCTTTTCGTGAGCACCGAATATAAGCTCAACGCCCACACCATCTATCATAGGTATTACTAACAAAAATTAAGGTTCCATTTTGGCAGGTAGACGGCACATCCTACATATACCTACTATATATGTATGTAAAAGCATATAGTAACTACTCTTTGAACATGCATTGACCGCTAAACTCATTTGTTATTCATATGGCGGTCATGTCAAAGGTTAAAAATAAAGCAAAATTGATTTGGTGAAAGGAAAACATCAATTGATACAACGACTCAAAGCATTGTTGCTACAGCTTGGTACTAGATCTGCCTAATATATAGGTATCTACATATTTACACTGAATTGGGCACACTGAATATAATGCGAATATCCGAGTATCTTAAGTGTATACCTTTTTAAGTAGATTAAAAAGTTGACTCCCTCGAGTATAGTTGTGACCTACTTTTCAAAATTCCGCTTCAGTTGAAGACAATAACCAAAATATATATGGAAATAGTAATAATCTCCACGTGCGTGAATGACGACTTTTGAACCCTGTACGATCTAGACATCCTATCTTGGATTTTTGTATTTTTAATTTATTTTTTGGTAAATGTGAAAATGATTATTCCAGCCAATTTAAATGTGTGATCCATACATTATACATACATCTCCGATAGATAGACGGGTCGTAGTAACAAACTCAATTACAAGCGGCCACTAAAGTGAAGATTTATTTAATTATTTAAATTTCCTACAACTGACGATGTGTGAGCGCACCCATTTAAACGATTCCCATAGAAAACTAAATCAATATGTGGTTTTTTATAAAACATACATAATCATTAACAACGTTATAAATATTTAAAAACTCTTCTTTGATTTAGTTTAGAGTTGGATATAAATAAAAACGCTAATTTTGAAATGAAAATACTTATGCCATACATCAAGTCGCGCCGGAGTTTAAAGCCGCGGTTCCACAAAATCTAAAGCGAGAATGTGTTGCTACGGATAGGTTTGTTAGAATCTATAGACTTGCAATTGGCTTTCAACCTGCAGCCTGGATCTAAAATTATATAATTTATGATTAAACGAACTTACCTGTACGTGAAGTTCTATCAAAATTATATTACGAAGATCTTGTTCGAAGAAATTAGATGAATTAATACGTAGTAGGGCTTCGTGTCCTCATCACTTTTCACACCAGGCTTGAGGTTGTATATGAGAAAGGAAGAAATCACGGTGTTCTCTCGTTATTTGCCTTCTTTTGTTTGCATGTCATTTAGTTCAGAGAATAGTAAAATATGGAAGAAATGTGAAATATTTCGCGCCGGAGTTTAAAGCCGCGGTTCCACAAAATCTAAAGCGAGAATGTGTTGCTACGGATAGGTTTGTTAGAATCTATAGACTTGCAATTGGCTTTCAACCTGCAGCCTGGATCTAAAATTATATAATTACGGTATATGTATCACCCGTCTTAAAAGGCGACCAAAATGGGTTTCTCGGTGGTTTTTGGTTCTTGCGAGGCCTAAATAGTAGAACCAAACGGTCTCGACCGTACTCCAATACGTGGAAAAGGCATACTTACTTAATTAAAATTAATAGTAGTGGTTGGTAGTTGAATAATATACAATTATTGGGTTTATGTAAAAGTCACAATATGCTTGTAGGCAATGTTAGCTTGCCTTGGTCAAGATGCATGTCAAGAAAACATAAGTTCCACATTTGACAATTAAAGTACCATGAAATAATGTAGTTTTGATTGTATGTTTGATACAGAAAGTCATATAAAACAGTAGTGTAACGTAATACTGTCGTTTAAACTAAGAAAGTTAAGGGTAGAGCGAGGGCAGATTGAGGTCTAAACAGGCTTTAAACTTCGAATCGGCCGATAGCCTTTCAAGATATATCATCTGCATACTTAATACGAAAACTTCCATTTCAATTCCTCAAATCTACTTTAAAACTCAATTACCTACCTTATTGTTTGAGATTTATAAATCTAAAACGGTGTACTAATCAAGCGCATGATTATAAGTTGTATACAAATTACTATTCATATTTGGTGTGGGTCCTGTAATGGTAATCGACATCATAAATCTAATCTCACATATCTCAATATCGTGATTATTTGTAGCCTAAAGTAACAAGAAAAAAAAGTAGTATATGGTAGCTTTTTCGTCACCAGAAGCTAATACTAATAGTTTTACACTATTTATAAAAATATATAGCCTCGGGTCCCCACGGGTTTTAGTTTAGATTGCAAAACGTAAAAATATATCCATTGCGAATACAAGCTTATTTCCGCCGTTTTGCAATATTTGCGACACTGCAACACTGCCGCCGCAAGACTAGCCTCCCTGGTGGTAAAATTAAGATGAATTTGTTGTTGCCTACTGAACCTTGACTTAAACTCCCTTACTTATAAAATATTATTTGCACATGACTAAGTTATGTGACGTTTGTCTCTGTCTGTCAACTTTGAAACTTCATGTGACATTAATAGACAAACGATGCATAGTTATGCAGCGCATTCATTAGCGTTTTGAAGTAAGGGGGTAAATTGCGTTGTCGGTGTATCGGCCGATTAAAAATCTAAAGTCAATGTTAACTTAGCCTAGTCTTTATTTGCATAGTAATCGACCGGCGTACGCGGGTCACGTTTAATTGCACTTTGCAGTTTACGATAAATCCTGCCTCTCACATATTTTATTCTGTTTTTACTACATCTTTAAAACTACGATATGTGAGATACTTTAATGCAAAGTCAACGAAATATTGTCCTAAGTGACGAATACTCAGTTTTATACTATTTTTAGTGTACTTTGTTTATTAGCGAAGATTAATTACTAGACACTAGACATTGACAACCTTATTTATAAAATATTATTTACACATGACTAAGTTATGTGACGTTTGTCTCTGTCTGTCAACTTTGATACTTCATGTGACAGTAAAAGACAAACGATGCATAGTTATGCAGCGTATTAATTAGCGTTTATAAGTAAGGGGGGTTAATGCCTAGTTTGTAATACCTAGTTCTTAAGTACCTATTAAGATGGGTAGAGACAAACCGAGCGAGTGGTAAAGGTTGGAATCGCCGCCGCCTGATTGGAGTTGCACGCTCCAGTCTTCAAAATTTTTTTTTATAACGTTTACAGTCGTTATATTCTTTCGTTCGTTATGCTCGATTTTCTGCATTTGCTTGATTGGTCTGTGCTTATCTTTATACATTGTGGCTCATTTTTTTTACATTCTTTAAGTACTTTTGTTACGAATTTACTTGTACTGGGCCGGAATAATCGATAAGCTCATGTGGATGGACCTTTAAAAAGCAACAACTAAGCAAAACCTTTTTCTTGTCCAAAAATTAAAATAATACATAATTATTACCTACTCATAAAACCACCCTAAATAATGAAGGGAGAAATAAAACAGCAACTTTACTACTCTTGAAGTTAACCCTTAAAATTGCGTCTAAAATTTGCTTTTACTAAAAACCAGCTAATAAAATTTGAAATTTACTATATTTGACGCAGTTTTTACGTCAAATAAGCTATTAACTATTAATTTATCTAGGTTACATTTAAAACAATGGCTATGGTCTCCGCCCATAGAGCGATTTCGCCAAAGGCCGCCGTATCCTTCGCTCTCCTGTGCAAATCAAATATATTAGTCCCATATTCTAGCGGAATATACTTCCAGATCATTGTCTCTGAAATCTCAGAAAAGTTTATTTTGTTTACGCGAACAGTTTTCAATAATTGTCAATATTCTTTTTATCTGAGCTATGCCCCGGCTTCTCAAGAGCCCAGAGCCTGCTAAAACCCCAAATTATTTGAGATCGGCACAGTAGATCAAAATAGACCAAACTGAAAAATACCGACCTACTCACAGTGGTATATATATGTTTATTTATAAACTTACAATAATAATAATGATATAGAATATAGGTACTGCATCATAATTTTAAATAAAAGAATTAAAATTAAAAATCTAATAAGGAGTCCCTAGGTATGGTACTCCTACCCAAAATACTGGCTGCATTGCCTCTTTATGGACTGCAATACCTATTCTTTGGCTAATGTAGCAGTCAGCCCCTTGGTCACCAGAAGCTAAAATAAAAATAAATTATGTTTATAAAAATATAAAGATTCGGTGCCCCACGGGCCCATGGTTTCGATTGCAAAAGGCAGAAATAAGTATCCATCACCTATAGAAGCCCATTTCCGCCGTTTCGCAAACTCACTCACACTTACAGTTCTACACAGGTGGTAATCAAATATACAGTCAGCGTTGACTATAATTCTGTTTCATGTCACGCGGCAGTTGCGTCTTGACCGGGAATATAACAATTAATGAAGGGTGGTGTGTTCCCGCCCTTAGCCCTTTCGACAAAAGCCACAATGTCAAGAAGGTGGAATAGGTTCCTGCTATTATAATTTATAAGGTACCTTTAATGCTAGCATAAGTATTACCTGTATTTATGTAGAGATTAATACTAGATTTTAATAGCTATACTGACATTGAGTTATATTTAATAAAAAACATAAATTTATTATTTTCTTTTCATGATTCCATCTTGTTGAGGATACCGGTGATATCAATTAAATTTACGAGGATTTATTTTAGCAATAGCTAAACGTTGATATGTGTAGGTATAGTATGAGAGGTTCGGTCTGCATTAAAGACATTTAAATTCGCTTATTAATGACCGTTGTTAAACTCTTTGTTATGAAATAGATTCAGGACTTTTTAATAGATGACACTGTGAAATTCTATCGATGGCAGCACAAGGTCGTTATGGATGACACAGGCTAGGCGAAGAGAGGCATATGACCAGAAGAAACAGCAGTATAAATAGAAACAGCTCTTTAAGGTGTCGAGTGTACTTTATGTTAATTAAACATTTTACACAAACCATTGTTGTAATCTTATTTTTCGAAAAAATATGTAAATCAAAACAATGTGATCGCGGCTATTCAACTGTCGAAAACCTGTTAACTTGAAATTGTTAACGGTCACTCTGCTGTGAAAAGGCGATAACAATAAAAACAAGGAAATATAGTACGTATTTAAGATTCACTGTTAAAAACGTAAAAAATAAACTCAGTAAATTATTGCGATAGTAAAATAAATGAATAAAATAATGAATTGGTATCCAAATTCAAAACGAAAGTTGTTTGGTTGTTTAAAATATTCATTATGTCAACAGTTTTTGATTTACAAATCTTAAATTGTAGTCGAAATATTGGTGTTTGGTTACATTGATTTCACTTTCTAGTTAGAAACAATTTTAGTTTAACGTGAAAGTAAAAGTGAATAGAGTTTGGTTATAAAACTACATTTACAATTAACCAGGCATATTTACTAAACCACAAATAAATAAAATCTTTGAACAACATACAGCGCCATCTAGCCTCATGGTAAGCTACTAAGCTGTGTTACTGTAGAAAACGGATATTATACTTATTTATTTTCCTTTTCTAAATACATACACATCATTTATACTAGCCTAACCTCAAAATATAAACGCATAATTTTGAAGTTAGGCTAGGCTCTATAGAATAAAAGAATGAATGAATGAATAAATACACACCATATAAAATTACAATATACACAGACAGAAACATATACAACTTAAATTTAGGAGGCACAATGGACGCCCTTATCGCTGAAAGCGATCTCTTCCAGGCAACCTTTGGATGGAAAGGAAGCTAAGAAAGGATAATAGAACATAATTAAATCCAGAAAAAGTTCGATCATTTTCTTCTTTTGTCTGCCTTTGCCTTTTAGTTTATTTCCTTGATTCTTTTTTTAAATAAGGATACAATTTTCCCTGAAAGCCATACACTAAAAAATAAAATTTTAAAATTCTATCACTCCAAGCATTTCTACTTTAACTATTGTAAAAATAAGACGATTTTGAACTACTTACAAAATGAGGTTGTTATGTATACTTTACCTAAATAAAACGGGTTGTGAATTCGGTCTAGCTAGGGCGACGAAATGTACGTAGAGTAGGTATATGAAAACGGGGGCGACCGAAGCTTTACGTGCTCCAGCGAAAAATACGAATTACTTTTGAAGATGACCAGCCAGTCAGAAAGTCATTGTTGTTCCTGATAACGATATTCAACGATGCCTCTCCGCTCTCGACGCTTGTCAAATTGTATTATCAAATTGGAAGACTCGTACAATAGGTAGGCAAGTACCTAGTATATGAATTTAAGTAAATAAAAATTGTGCAAAGGTACCTAGCGATAGCGGTCGCGACTTTGATCGTATTTCAATCTGTTCAGCATTTGTTGGTAATTTTAGAAAATTTACTAATACTTTTCTTCAAAAGCGAATGTTAACAAATTTTCAAAAAAATGTTGATGCGTTTTTGACATGTTTCAGTTATAGATTAACCCCCTTACTTTAAACGTTGATTAACAGCTGTATAACTATGTATCGTTTGTCTTTTACTGTGAGATGAAGTTTCAGAGTTGACAGACAGACAGCAATTAAACCAAATAAACCAATGTACCTAAATCACTATGTCTAATAAAGTTTCGACTTAAAAATAAAATCCAGTGTTTCACAAACTAGTCTACTATTTTAAAATGCCACAGAGTAAAGCCAGTATCACGTGCGAGCCTCCACGTTAATTGACTCTCGAATCAAGTTCGCTGAGTCATCGTTCTAGTTTTGTATTTTTGGCGCCTATTCCGCCCGGTCTAACAGCCCTCCCAATATTTTTTACATTTCAGATCAATTATGATTTGGAATTGGTTTGATGAATCTGAATAAATCCCATTGCTGTTGTTTAATTGCTTTGTTTGCTGTTTGAAAAATGGTGGACCAATAGAAGTTTGAATTGGGTTATGAACTTTATAGTATTTATTTAACCGACTTCGTAGAAAGAAATATTTTGAATTTTGTGAGGTTTGTTAGGATTTTTTATAGTCAAATACCTATCAGTCAAATATATATCAGTAAAAATAATAAGAAAAATAAGAAATAAATCAATAATCCTTGGAGAGCCTGTTCGTTCCTGTGGGGTTGAGAACGATGGCCCAACGTTTCTTCAAAGATCTCGAGTACGATTAGACGCAGCATTAGTAGACCATAGGGCTTGTGGTTTTTCCCTTCTACGGGTGAACGTAGCTATCCAGAGTAGAAATGTCACCAAGGTAAGCTATAGTTTATAGCTTAGCTTAGTTAGCGCTGGTACCTTCGGCTTTAGTAGGCTGAAGGCTGCATGGTGTTAACCAACCACGCCACTAAATCGTTACAATTTTTATTTTTAACTCATTAACAACAACAAAAATTCCAATCCGAGGAATGCGACTTAAACCTTTAGTCCACCGACTGTGGATTTGTGAATATATCTTTTCATTAAAAATAGTTCTATGAACGCCCAGTACGGGCTTAAGCACTTAAAAATAAAAATATAACAAAAATTCCAGCCCTTTTATCAAGGAATTGTAATACACCTAATAAGAAATGTGAATGCAACATTAATTGGACATGCGTATTACACATGCGTGTGGTGCTTGCATTTGTGCATCCGTAAAAAATCAATTTCAATGCAAATATATCTACTAAAATTGCGTTAAATGAACAATTCACTTGCGAATTTGATGCCATATCGGTTAATATTCAACTATCTTGGAGGGCATCGGGGTAAAAAGCTAGCGATACATCCCGGCAGCTCACCTGGGGAAGGGGAACATGATAAGACAATCGGCTATTTTATTTAGGCATATTTTATATCAATTTCTATTGTTTTCTCATTCGATATCATCTATACTTACTATATACTGGATCGCGCGGTGTAACCCTTGTAAGTCCCCACGACCTCGTGGGGATATTGAAAAACAAAAAAACCCTTTCCTATGATTAATATATAATCAATTAATCACATACAGAAAACACTTTCCAAATTTCATTAATCTACTCTCAGCGGTTTAGGCTGTGCGTTGATCCATTGGTCAGTCTCAAGACAAAGCATTTTATAGATATAGATTTTGGAGCCCAAAGGCCTCCTCTTAGAGCGCATTTCATGAGTCGAATATAGTGTTGATGTGAATGAATGTAGTTAATGCCATGATCTTGTTTTTAAAGGTTTAGTCACCCACCTACATTTAAGATCTCCAAAACAAATATTATGCTTAACAATATAACAATATTAATAGCTCAACAATACCTACAAATAATTCGCAGTCAGATGTCTGAAGAAAGGCATGCTCGTGATCACGTGAGATTGTCCGCATGTTTTTTGCACGAAGCTCGCCTTTACACGTTTAAAATGCATACCACAAGCATAAATTTAAATTTGCTGTTATCGAAATAGTTACAAAATTTATGAGCAACGAGAAATGTTTGCGGATAAATAATGTGAACGTTTGAAATGTTTAGCTTGTATACGCATGTTAGAGCTCTAATTCCGATTCATATTTACATTTTATACATGGGTTTGTGCATGGCTCGATGTCTGTGCGATTTTTCCGGTATGCAGTGATTGCAGCTTGCAAATATTAGGCACGTAGGTACGTCAGGTGGGGGTTTTGTACATTTTACAAATAGTTCTCGCAAAGTAACTGAAAACCCTCTTCTTACTTCATAGCAAGAACAGAAAGTGCTACATAAATAAATAGAAGGTAATGTTGAAGACAGAAACGTCCAAGAACCTAAGAGTTTGGTACGGCTGTAGTACCAATACACTTTTTGAAACTGCAGTTTCTGAGATAAAAATAGCCCCTATGTTGTCCAACCTTCTGTCCTTGGTATTAAGATAACTCAAAGACAGTGCGTGGATCAATTATATCATACAGTCAGTCAATTTCATTTTTGCAACACTATATCCCAGTTACACTTCTGGTAAGAATTTATGTCATCTTCTGCATTTAAAGCGTCTGTATTACCCAAGTATGAAACGCATTGGAATTTAATAGTATTTATGGGATGTATGTATGCCATGGAACGGATAATACACGGAATATCTCTAGAAGACAGAGTGCGTAAGACTACCATTCGGAAATACACCAAAGTGGTAGACGTAGGGTTCCGCATCGCAAAATTGAAGTTGGCGTGGCCTGGTCATGTGTGCCGAGGTAAAGACGGCAAGTGGAGTAAAGTGGTCCTAGAGTTGAGTAAAGCGAAGTGTGGGCAGACCACCTGCCAGATGGTCAGATGACATAAAATCACATGCTGGAGCGATTTGGCATCGGAAAACAACTGACAGAGCTGTCTGGAAGGAGATTGGAGACACATGCCCTGTAGTGGCCAAATACATGCTGCTAAAGAACAGGAGATAGGATGTATCCCCATATAAAATCTTATAGATTTGTGGTATGACTAGTCTAGTAAGTTCGTACATAATTCAAGTAGTTGTTACCATCATTACATTGTTAAATGTAAAGGCTATTATTACACCTCGAGTGGTTCTCAGATCTCTCTCCCAGATAAGTACACGTAATGTTAAATTTAATGTTTTCTTCTAAGCAACTGTCGATTTGATATTACTGAAGATGGGTAATAAGAATAAACCGCCAAATTGCGAGGATGATATCTTTATAGCTCAATCACGGATTATTTTCTCAACCAGGAAGAGAGGAAATGTTGGAAGTTACCTTGTATTTCGTAATTTTCTGTTTTAAATTATCTAGGCATATTTACTAGAAACATTAACAAAAAGTAACACTAAAGATGTGTTTATTTTTGTTAATGTTTCTTAATCTCGTGTAAAAAATGTTAATTGTTAATCTTTTTTTTTTTGAAAGCATATATTTTTCCTTGTATTCTTTTCTTGTTCCTTGTATTTAGGTCCATAATTCAATAGAAATTTTCGTAGTGATGTAGGTAAGTATATATGTCATGAATATGAGACGAAAATAAAAGTTTTTGACTAAAGGCCATACTCAGTCACAAAGTCCTAGGTGAACGACAAACCCGGAAAAGCAATGAGAAAATATCAAATAGTTGTTGTATGTAATTATGGTCTATGTTGCAAGACATAGGGTCATTTTTGTAAATGAAATTAAACATAAGCGAAACATAGCAAAGAATTGCTTAGCTAAACCAAGGCGTATCAATGGATTTTGGCTATTAATAGCACACCCCCATGGTCATTATCCTTCTGCTACCTTTCCGTTTAACGAAATAAACATGTACTGTCAATAATACAAATTAATACCTATTTCTAAAGTAAATTTGAAACCGAGACAATTTAACAATCGAGTTTTCGACACGTTTTCCGTGAGGTCGGTTTGGGACCGCAGTCACGCAACTTTAGCCGCCTAGTTTGCGACCACAACAGCTGGCACTAATCAACGAACTGATCGCTCCTTTTCTATAAATTGGTTTAAATATAACTCTAGTTTAAATTTATTTTATTACTTGTAGCGTCATTCATCGATTATGTAAAGTGTCCCCAATAAGTGGTTTATGTTAAGACAGGTGCCTGTAATCCAAGTTAACGCATTCCCTACATTATCAACACGGTGCGATCTATTGACGAATCGCTCGCCAAATATGATGGATTCAAAGATAATCCACTCAAATTATTTTACTTTCCACTACCAATTCTGATCTTTACTGCTAGGCGATAAAGGTGGGAATTGCAGGTACATCATGGTATCATGTCCTATAGAGCAATTACCATTAATGGAAAATAATCAATAGCCTCATTTTCTCGATTAAAAGCTCGGCCAATGGATGATTTTTATTGTGCACTTTAGCTATTATTTTTTTTAATTGAGAGCTTTACCGAACAAACGGTTATGTCGCTCTGTTAGGACATCACTACACCTTATCTTCTATTCAACCCTACAAAAACAAGTTTATAAAGCGCCATAGCTTCCTCTGAAAGACGACTCGCCAGAGCGCCTGAAAAAATCACTCGCAACGAGACTAAAATATTTCCAGTAGATATATCTTGAGCAATAAAAACAAATAACGACATGTTTTAACTGATTAAAGAACGAGCAGGTTTTCTAGTATACAATTTCATCACATACATGCCTACATCACATAAAGAACACACTGTCCAAACTTCAGGTCTCTATATAATATCAGCGGTTTAAGCTGTGCGTTGATCCATCAGTATTCAGTCAGTTAGATATACAGGGTTACAGAAAAAGTCGTGCTAGATCCGTTGAGGGCGTGGAGTACCCATCATTTCTGACTTATTTCACTATGAAACACCCTACCCTAAACTTAACCCTTTTTGAGATATTCGACTTTTAATTTTTTCATTGAAAATTGCCGATATTTAAGCTACTAAATTTATTTTTGTTTATTTTGTGTGTCTTATTATTATTATTATTGCATTTTGACATGCGTAATAAGATGCTTAAAGACGTCAATCATTAAAATAGTACATTAGTTAATTGAATAGACCGTAGCAGACAAGTGAAAGTTAAGAAATAAAAAAATAAATTAGAAAGTTTATTTTTCTCTAAGGGATATCTAAAAAAAACTATATGGCAATTGTTCGGCAGATGTTTTTTAAAATATCTACGTTTCATCAGCTATCTAACGAGGTATAATAATCAAGTGTTTTATTCAAATACATTATAAAAAAAATTAGTTTCATAGGCGACAGTGGAGAAGAAAATTTATACTTAGCCCTAAAAAATAAAATAAAACAATAGGTAAGCATGAAATGTTATTTATTAAAGCTTTTCACACAACTTTTTCTTGTTTACAGTTCATGTTCAACATGGCCGCCTCTATTTCTGGTACATTGTCGCATTCTTCTACGGAGACCAGTCTTCACTACTCCAGTGGTCAATGTGGTCCTCATTTTGTTAGCTGCATCCACAATCCTTTGTCTTAAGTCTTCCACAGACGAAACTGGATTCGGCTCGCTGTATACTAGACTTTTCATGCACCCCCACACATGAAAATCCATGGGGGTAATGTCCGGACTTCTTGCTGGCCATGGCAACGGCCCACCTCGTCCTATCCATTTGTTTGGATAATTTGTGTCCAGCCAGTCTCTGACACTTCTTCTGAAATGGGCAGGGCAGCCATCGTGTTGGAACCACATGTCCCTGATCAGGTTGAGTGGCAGATCATCCAGCAAATCACTCAAGTCTGCTCTCAGGAAATTTTCGTAGCTTTCCCCATTTAAATTATCCGGGAGAAAGTAAGGTCCAATCAAATGATTGGAGATAATGCCCATCCACACATTCACGCTGAATCTACGTTGGGACCCCTTCACTCTTTTCTTATTGGGATTCCTTAGTTCTTTTGGGGCCCAGTAATGGGCGTTGTGATAGTTAGTTTTGCCATCTTTATCAAATTTGGACTCATCCGTCCACAAGATATTTCTTAGAAAATCTGGGTCTTCCACATCAGCATTTAGCATAAATCTGCAAAAGTCCATTCTCCTCGCGGGGTCGTATAATGGTATGGGTATAGGCCAGCAGTGTGCACGGTAAACCACACTCTCCATTGCGAAAGTCCCAGATCACGGGCAACAATATTAGTGGAAGTAGTCGGATCCGCTCGAAAGCGTTGCACTATCTCATTGTCCTGTTCTTCGTCGTCAATTCGTGGTCTTCCCATGTCTGTATTTCGTCTCAAAACAGAGCCAGTTTCACGAAGTCTTCGATAAACTCTGTCAAAAACGGCCACATCCGGCACTCGACGACCGGGGTAGCGAGTTATGTATTCGTTGCGAGCTTGCGCAGACACACAATTGCAGTATCCGTAACAAATAAGCATATCAGCATATTCTTCAGGTGTGTAGGACGTCATCTTCAACACTTCCGTATCGCAGGTACAAATCAGAGTCCGGTTAACAAGCACAGTAGTCACAAATCAGAAGAAACAGTCCAGAATCACAGCCAAGTCGAGAAAAAGAGCAATACAATGTCACATCTACTATGTACGAAGCACAAAAGCAGACTGACTGACAACCAAAACAATACCCCTTGTTGTATTCACAGCCCTAACCGGTCTCTACACATTTTTTCTTTCATTCGCACCTACATAAATCGTCACTTGTCTCGCTCGCACGGTGCGTCTTAACTTGAAGGACAATAGGCGCGGTACCGTTAGAACTACTACTACTACTACTGGAGCGTCCCTTTTTTCCACGAAATGTAATACAATCCCTAGATTGTTATACGTCGTTAGATAGCTGATGAAACGTAAATATTTTAAAAAACATCTGCCGAACAATTGCCATATAGTTTTTTTTAGATATCCCTTAGAGAAAAATAAACTTTCTAATTTATTTTTTTATTTCTTAACTTTCACTTGTCTGCTACGGTCTATTCAATTAACTAATGTACTATTTTAATGATTGACGTCTTTAAGCATCTTATTACGCATGTCAAAATGCAATAATAATAATAATAAGGCACACAAAATAAACAAAAATAAATTTAGTAGCTTAAATATCGGCAATTTTCAATGAAAAAATTAAAAGTCGAATATCTCAAAAAGGGTTAAGTTTAGGGTAGGGTGTTTCATAGTGAAATAAGTCAGAAATGATGGGTACTCCACGCCCTCAACGGATCTAGCACGACTTTTTCTGTAACCCTGTATAGATTGTAGAAGCAATGTCACTTTTATTAAATAGTAAAATTAAATCATTTTATAAACAATTTTATGATGTTTTCATGGCTATTATCATACTTATGTGTATTTCTGTATAAAATATCTACCTATGTTTTTATAAAAAAAAACGTATTATACCCGTTGTCGAGTCACCGTAACACAAGCATAGCAGCCTACCATGGGGCTAGACACTGTGTGTGTGTGTGTTGGTCGCAGAGTTTATTTATTTATTCAACATTTTTCATTATACCCTATACAGATTTTGGACAGTGCGTCACCTGGCCTCTTATATCCTTTAACACTGAACGGAAGGAAGTACACAACAAAAGCAAACGACCTCCCAACAATACAACTGTAATTAAACGAAGAATTAGGCCTAGCATAGACTAATGAAATATTCTAATCAGCCACTAGTCGTATTGTAAAAAGTAAGCGATGGGCGATAAGACCGTGTGACACGGGCTCGTGGCCCGCACACGGTGTCTGCGCGCTTTGCATAACAAAGGCCGCAATTTGGACGAAAAATGGCCTCAATCTGGGGACATCTTGGGCGCGGAGGACATACGATGATGCGCTCGCGCTCCTGCATACTTAGTTGATAGATGTTGTGTCATTTTTAACGACTAAATGATATATTGCAATGGATGGAAAGTTTTGTATTTATTTGTTGTAGATAGAATCGAAGAATAAAGGTAGAATATTTGAAAGAAGCTTTGTAGTTACGAAAACTAAAGTATTCGATATAGTTATGTAATCGTTAGCTAATGCTCAAAGATTTTTTTAGGATAACCATCCTGAAGGGAAGAAAAAGGGGTAGTTGGGGCACCTATCTTCCTACCAGCCTGCCCCTTTTTACCTTGTTTTATAAAAACCCAACAATCAGCAATACAAATCTCGAATTCTAAGACTACTACATTTATACTAGTTTAAAGTATTATGCAGTCACATTTTAGAGTAAAAAAATACAAACATTTCCTTCATAGAGTTCAGTAAAACCCTTTCCCTTCTTTCTTTAGAGTTGAGTATTTTTGGATAGTGTACTTGAACTATCTACTTTGAAGTCGAGTGAAATGGTTCAAGCTTCACCTCCGGGGTCCCATTAAATTACGAATTCCAAGCGAGTTTGAACTGATACAGATTAAAATGTGACGATATCATCTAGATATTTATTATTCAAAACTAGCACAGCACGACTTGAATTTCACCTGATGAATATTTTACATGGTACTTGGTGAAATTACTAAGATTTTTAGAAATTAGAGCTACGCTTATCTTGCTTGTGTTCACCATTTTCATTTGTATACCTATCAACTTTTAAATCCATACATAGACTACCAAATACATAATCCACATTTTTGGATTCCCAGTAGTAGCCGCAGACATATATGCTGTGTTTTAAGTTGTAAAATATTCGCAAAAACATTAAATGAAGTTATACAAGATCAATCTGTAGTTTTTACTTTGTTGCGTTAAAATATAAGTACCTACTAGTTCCAAAGTATAGGTCTACTAATTCTACTACTAGATATTTTAATTAGGTATTCCGTACACCTCATACATTAATTAATTTTTATTATTAAAATTTATCATAGTTTCCTGCTGTTAGGTGCAAAATTTATGAACCATGTGCGGAATAATATCTAATTATAATTTCGTTGCATTTCCTATACCTATACAATTATGTTTTTTTAATAAAGTAGATAATAAAGTTATACGTAGATATTTATGTACCTAATGAATAATTTTCTACTTTATAATTTTATAGGCGATAAAATGCAAAAGGCATAAATAGATTTATTAGAAAGTCTCAATCATTGAAATTCTAGACTTAAGCATAACCATGTTACAAATGTGAATGCACGGTAGAGAAATGAAACTGTCAGTAAGTAATATATTATGATATTCACTAAAACTGTGCTTTAAAGTTTAAAGAGCTGAAGTATAAAGTAGGTCATACTACCTACTTGGTGGGTAGGTACTATTAGGTAAGTACTTTTTAGGTACGATTTTTTAAAGAATTTTTTTATTGAAACAAATACTTAAAATTAAAATTTTTTGTTAGTTTTGCAAAAGTAGAGTTTTGAAGATGAATTTCTCCTTTAAAATATTTCTAGTTGATTCTAAAATACCTTGAGCAACAAAAACAAATTTTGAAATAAAAGTAAAGTTTACGAAATAACGTTCCTTTTGATTTCAAAGACTGGGACATTCTTAAGAAATTCCTTTTTTACTAAGTGGGCTAGGTTAAGGCTACCTACCTATTAACTAGGTAGATATCACATGTATCTAAGGTTGGTTAACTTTACCTATGTGATTCTGAAGGTAGCTGTAGGTAAGTTACAAACCGAAAGCTTCTCACACAAGACAAACCTATCAAACAAGATATAATTAATGAGCATTGTTAGCTCTGATATCATCACATTACGAAAATAATGGGTTTTACAATAAAAGTCCATTGCTATTGTCATTTTACAATACGATATCTAAAGTTAATTAGCATTCGAGCTGGCAGTCTACAGAGGCTCTAGATACGTACCTACATTAGCATCTCGCACCCACTGCGTGTTTGTGTTTAATAACAAACCTTAGTTTTATACAAAAAATCTGCATTTACCTACAGAACAATGCGCTACGCGTAGAGAAGTCAACGTTGTTAATATCGTTGAGAATTAACCGGCAGCGGATTGTCGCGTACTCGCCCACAGTAAACAATACAAAACGTGGCCGAGCAAAAACGAACTATTCAAACAGTGCCACAACAAGAAGAATAGGAAAATTGCTTTTGTTTAAAAAAATCTATTTGTTCGTGTCTCGAGATGAAATGAGCGCGCCTACGGTGCGTCGGCGGCGGGCCAATGGCGCGTCGCGTTCTTCCCGCCCCCGCCGTCTCGACCAATGGCGGTCGCCGACGCAGCCGCAACACCAGTTTCCTTTTTTAAAAGTTTCGCCCTCGACTTCCATCCGATTTCCCGCCTCGACTTCTTAAGTTATGGATGCTGAAAAACATCACACGATTTATTTATTAGGCATAATGCACATTTTTACATTCGATTGTGATGTTACGACGGTGTAACATGAGCTTCAGTTTTCACTGAATTGCTCTTCATACTTGAAAACTGTTGACAGAGAGTTTTATTTTGCAGTTTTATTAGTATGGTTTCTCGTTTTCTTCTCTTTCATTAATTTTAATTAGAAATATCTACTTACTTTTACGTGTTTATGTGTCTCATTTCATTTCATTTATTCACTGTAAATCACGTTACAATTTTGCAGATGGATTACATAAAATCTTAGATCTACATGATTCATTCTTTGAGCGTACAGTGCTCTCTCTCTCTATTTTAGTTTTTATGAAATTAGGTAGCTGCGATATTAGGAGTTCCTAAAGATAGAAAACACTGGAAAGTCATAAACCTATCACAATAAAAATATGATTTTAGTTAAATATGCTTAGTTTTGCTCTTGTAAGTAATATACCAAAAGTTTTGTGACTAGCGGATTTAAATAGTACGTGCACAAAGTAAACGTCAGTAATTATTTTGTACTCTATAAAATATCAATAGTAAAACCTAAGCAAGACCCAAATCCAAATTTAGAGACTTATATTTGAAAATTTAATTATTTTATTACGTGGGTTAATGGTAATTTAAAGAATGAATATACGAATTTGAAAATTTTTTTTGTTCACATGGTTGCCATGAATTTATTAACTTCCTAACTGCAATAAAAAAATCTACCTATATTTAGATCTATTTTAAATAGTAAAAGTTATTTCATTAAAAATACAATGCTTTTGTAGCCACTTTTGATTTACATACTCATGAATACTCATGATAAGTATTTACAGAAATACTCAACACCCTCTTACGAGTACGTCGCCTTAAGAGATTTGGCTAGTGAACCTGGAGTTCTCCCTCGCGGTGGCAGGTAAACTGCTTGGTCCAAAAAAAGGATTGGTGTCAAGCAGCCGGCTGAATATAAGAAAATTGCCAAATCTATTTGCAGTAGGAGACAAGATACTAAGGTCAATAAGATTTACCTAATGTATTTAAGCAGACCCCGGGCTGGGAAACTGGGAACATAGACTGTGACTCAGATGAGGAGGACAATTCAATATAATGTTTTTTGACGAATATCGAATCCGCTGTCTTTAATGGCAATGTTCACCACAATCACATTTGAGGTAATTGAACTTTAAAATGAGAACGTCATCATAAAAAGGTTTTGAATTTAGAACACCGTTTGTATATTTTAGGTAGGTATAGAAACAAATCGAATTAAATCAATAAAGACTTAATTATAGGGTCAAGTTCAATGTTCCAACCACAAATAACAAAAATATGAAGTTTACAAATCAATCAAGGAATAGCTAAACCACTATCGTACACTTATCTTAGTCAGAAAACACATATCATTTGCCTAATTAGATTGGGCGTTAAATCGCCAAACAACCATTTATAATCTGTTCATTAAAAAATAATACTGCATAAAAAACTCGTCAAAGATATTGTCAGGAGATAGGAACCGTTCTGTTCGGTCGTATCGGTAAAAAACTCAAGAAAAAAAACCACCTCGAGGCGATCCGTGACTACTATTTTTTTGTTTTATTATTTTTAATTCATATTATCGAACGGCTATCCTCTTTAATTTTGTTTTTAAGTATGGCCCACGGAATGCTGGCAGCTACGTTTATGGATATTCAGAATTCCGTGGTTTATCGTTCAGGTCGATTTCGTTTTATGTAAATTCATATTTTAGTTGGTGGGCAGGTGTGGCTGTGGTTGACTGTGACAGATGTTGGCTGCCATTACCTCTCACACTACTGTAATTACTCCGATTCAGGTTACAGGAGGCTATTTCGTTTGAAAGTAATTTAAGTATCCTGTTAATTTATTATGTAATCCATCTATTTTTAAAATTTTCTTAAAATGTTGTTTTGTGTTTGTCTGTATAAACTTATTTTCTTTCATTTGTGTTCTTTCTTTTCTTTAGCTATAAAATGTTTTGTCCTGACTGACCGTTTTGATAAATCAAAGCACAGCTTTAAATACTGATAGTAGAGAAGTAAAATTTAGAGAGTGTGTTCTTTATTAACCATGTAGGCATTTCTTTTCTCAATTTCTTCTATGGTTTTCGCGATTTCGCATAATAAAACACTTTATTTACCGGGCTTATTTGCGTTGTCAACCTTGAAAAAGCCAACTGTAAAGTAAGCGAAAGCTCGGTCGGTTACAAATCATGAATAAAACGCGATTAAACCTAGTAAATGAAGTGTTTTATTTACGTAGGCACGTGATAAGATATAATAAAATTAGCTTTGAAACTTAAAAAGAAAAGTTATGCGTTGTCATAAATTGAAAAAATAGGCCTTGACTTGAGAACCTTCCTCTGTGTTAATTATTTTTAAATAACCTGACTCATATTATAATAGACGTTACTTTCCGAAACTCCACAACAACAATTTGTTGTTTAATGGGACAACACTGCTTGCAAATAGCATCGTCATCACATCATGTTCTAAGCAGAAGTTCTCAGTCATTTGATTTATTTCTGCTGTTTTGTATCTTAGCCCTGCTTTTATTTGGCGTTTGGGTATGAGTATTTACGATTTCGATAAACTGTTTTTTTCTGACTTTTACTGTCTTGTTTCGCCTTTACGTTGCTGCCCCTTTTTAATGTTTCTAGTTTATATCCATTAAGTGATTCTTCTTCTTTTGCACCTCCTTTACCTACCGTAGTATACAGTACAGATAGGTAATACTACGGTAAATATACTGTGGTATGCCTAAAGCTAGATAGCTTCAGGCATACCACAGTATATTTACCTTTGTTAGTTGAATGTTGATGTGACTAATTTTAGTTATAATCAAAACAAGTACTATAAAATTGCTACTATGAGTGTTACTTTAAAAAAATCAATGGTGAAGAAAATTATGGGTAGGTACTTTAAGATACTGGTTAAAATATTTAGAATTCTCTTCAATCTTTACAATTCATAGTCAGTTGAATTCTAAATTGATACCAAAATAAATTTTCTTAAAACTCTATCGTGGATTGATGGATATTTATCCACATGTGGTGCATGACTTTATAACAGCATTATTTTTAAATCACAAAAATAGTTTACTTGCGGCTCAAGCACGGTTTCCTTGGATGACTATTAAGTGGAAGGGTGTAAACATAAAATTAATGATCATTACTAAGAACTAACCGACTCTACACAGGCGTCAAAAGACGATAAGAACCTCAGTTGAAAAAGTTAACTAAGAGAAAACATTCATTAAACTTAACGAACACTTTTACATCGTTTCCCTTTATTGGTAGCAAGATAACTAAACTGTTTAGTCATCCAGTCCGTTCTCTATAAACATAAGCAAAATGAGGATGTCAATAAAGAATAAAGATTCCATTACGATCGTTGTTATATCGTCAAATATGGAGGATCATGGTGGAAAGATCTCGATCGCCCCGCCCCGGTGCGTTTGCGCAGGGCGGCGCGAATTGCCCGTAAAACCCCCTCGTTGAGATACATGAAGAGTGCGATGATTACCACCGACCCTTTATGGCTGATGAGCTATTGAAATTATTATTTTAAATACTCATTGCAGTTTCAAATGGAAAACTATAGAAATATTTTAAAGGAAAATGGATAGGAACAATTAAAATAAATGAAACAAGGGAGTGTATAGTGCCTAAAGTAATTAAAATTTAATAGTTAATTTTTTTGATAGTTAGTTAATTTTTTCACAGCAAAGTATTTTTAGAAATTCAAACAATAATAAGACTGGATTTACAATGGTAATAAATTTATATCTATTAGCTTAAAATTAAGCAGGAAAATATAAAGATTCGAAAACTGACAATTGTTTAGTGGTGAAAACATACTCAGTTTCTCTATAAGTAGAAACACAATATGATACGAAAAAAACATCTTCAGATAGGTTTGTTAATGTTCAATAATAACAATAACCTAACAATTGAATTTCAAAGTTGAAGGTTGAAGGTTGGATAAAAAAAATATATCTTTTTAATTTTAAAATCTCGGTCTAATATTTTTAAATTCATTAAAATCATTTTTTCACAATACAACGCCGAAACCACTTAGTGCAGTACTTAAAACTGCGTGCTGTGCTGAAGGTAGAATGCACAAAGCATGAACATTACTGATCATGGCCGCTAGTAAAGTATCCATCTCAAGTGCAATGTTAACGAGATCTCGCTTATGTAATATTTTGCATTTATAATAAGGGCTTACAGAGCTTACAGTCCACATAGGGTTCGCGTGGCCCTCGGCAAGATGGATCCGCAGATACCGATCCTCGTTCGTATGAAATTATTGGAAAAGTCGATTCGTGCTCGATGCATCTGCTTGCCAGCACTCAGCTTCGGCTAATGCTTGCAAACGATCCGAGTCGAGTACGATAAAATTCAAAGATAGGTAAATATCCGTTGCTCTCGCATTTTAGTACCGAGCAATGGTGAGAGGAAGATTGAAATGAGTGAAACAGATAATATTTGCATTATTTTTTCACATCAACATTATTAAGATAAGTAGGTAAATATATTTTGTGAATAAGACCATATTTGATATTATAAATTCCATTTATTATTTTATTAATTTCAATTATTATAACATCAACCTACTAGAAACGAAAATATAAGAGGTATTTTTGGTATTGAATATTTTGTTTAACATTTTTATATTTTCTTAAGTTTTCGCATTATTGAACAACAACGCGAATTAAACCAAAAATAATAGTCTATTTTTAAAACCGTCTTCTTTAAAATACTTTAAACTAAACCTGGGCTTAATCTAAATTTCATAAGGTATTAAAACTCAGCTTCGTTTTGCCTGGACCGTCGCCAACAGGCGTGAACATTTTTAGTTTGGTGGCTGCATTACGATTCTAGTCGGTTCGTTAACCCGAAATGCAAAACGCAATGGTAAAGAGTACGTGTTGCCCATAAATTAATGGCACTGTATTGAAGGTTGTAGCGGTTGTAGCGAGTGCCACAGGCAGGGGCGGGGCCACCACCTGTACGAAACGTTTGGATTCCCAAATCGATAATTCATGGTCATCCCGATATGTAATTAAGTTTGGAGGTACGTTTCTTTATAATCACACCTAGGTGTGGTGTTCGGCGCGATTATCGACGCGTTGGACTTTTACTGTTTGTTTTCGTGTGAGTGTTTGTTGAGCGTTCAGTTTTAGAGAGAGCTACAAATGGATTGTTCAATAACAACAATTCTAATTCACATGTATGAAACCAACACATAGTGCAAGCCTTAGTGCTTAGGGATAGAAGGAAGACGACGACAGTGTGTCCAATGGCCCATTATTATATTACAATACATATTTATTAAATTTTTGTTATCGCGTGCAAATAAGGGTATAAATAAACGTGTGATAATACCCGTGTATTGTTTTCTATGTGTCACTAATAATAACAATACACTGAGAATTAATACGAAAACAATACACTGAGAATTAATACGAATACATAGGCGCATACACCTACGCGCGCATTTTAAATTAAAATAAATTTGAAAAAAGTGATAAGTATATAGGTAAAACTCAGAATAATTATTCATAAAACCGAAGGATTAAAAGTAAACCGGAACGTGCTTTTATAAAAGTAGACAGTCAGGGCCATCCTCAAAGGAAAGCATCGCATAAAAGTTTCTCATAAATAAATAAATAAGGCCGAATTTAATAACAAGCCTGAACCTAAGTAATGGTCGCCAGAAGGCAGTGTTACATAGGTATATTATAACCCTCATCATTTTATAGCTTTTACGCACATTTCTTAGCGTTGTATTAAATTTTTTAAACACTATAATTTGGAGACGATCGAAGGGTATACCGACTTTTTTGAGTATTCAAATATTTAAAAATGTCTTGTAAGAAAAAAATATCGGAATGTGGCCGTTAGTAGTGGTTGAGTAATTTAAAGATTTCGGTCAAATAAATTGATTGAAAGCTTTCGTATGAGCGAAGGTACTTGTTTTGAAAAGAGTTGAAATGGGTTTTGTATTCAGAAACAGTGGTGAAAAGTTCAGGCAAAAAGTTTATTCTACCTAAGTCCTATTTGAAGAAAAGCAAAAGTTTTTGAATGTGCCATGCTTATTACTATTAAAAGTACGGTGAAAATTTTCTAAAAAGTGTTGAAGTAAAGATCCAGAAATGCATATAAAAATGTTCTTTATAAAAAAATATATTTTACCTACTTACAACAAACCATCCGATTTTCAACAAACAAAACCGTGTTAAGTTAAAAGAACGCACGGAATCCAAGTGCGTGAGGTCAAGATATAGTCGGTTCATCGTCATTGGCTTGAATAATTCGCAATGTTCATCGGCGCCGTGGCGAGTGTTAGCTTTTGTCGCGCGCTCTTTGTGATACCATCGCCGCTTCGGCGCCGACGGAGACGCATCTAGATCGCGGCCGGACACCAAAGACATGCTCACGGATAAAGTCCTCACACAGCCTCGCCTCGCACCTTTCAAAGCAAAGCATTCCCCAAAGCCGGCGGACGCGCTCGTGACGGCATTCTAGCCTGCACTTGTGCACTTTTTTCACAGTAGATAAATCAATTAACATTGATATTCAATGAACATAGTCAGTGCCTTTATCAGGAGCGGCAATGGTTTATGGATTTTGCACGTTTACCTCTTACCTTTTTAAGTACGCGCCTATCAACAAGCAAAGCCAATTTGCTTTTACATGTCTTGTGAAAGTGAAATGTGCTTTTATGTTACTACGACTGACGCATTGCTAATTCAGTACAATCTTTTCGTGAATTAGAATTTATCTTTATTGAAGTGAAAAACAAACTTCTTATGGTACACCGTATACAGATTTTTTTGTAGGTAGTAAGTTAGGTTGGTCCGTCACGCTCTGAGGTTCGATCGGGTGGATCGACTCGGGACCGCTGAGTTTACCCCAGCGAGAAAGATACAGTCAGCTTTGCGATTGTCAATGAAGTTAAAACTTCATTGACAATCGCATCTTAAGTCTTCATCTTAAGCATACACTCTTAATTTTCTTCTTCGACGTAAATTATATTTTTTAAACTTCTTTTGCTTGAGGTACCTCAGCATAAAAGTCTAACTAGAAATGTAAGTTTTATCGTGTTGTCGGTCCATGATGCCCCGTTTCCCAGAACGACGGTGATCCGCAGCGCGTGTCCGTACGTATCTCCTAGGTGGAATGGTCGGCGCGTGAGCACTTTCGGAGATCCTTTGTTTTATCTCCAGATAGCTAGCTTCCTTTTTATGACTGTTCATGATTTTGAGTTCGCGGTGGGTACTCAAAACCATGAACTTTAGACTTTCGTTGAAATTTGAAAGTTACATGTTGTAGGTAGGTACTGTTAGTATTTTTGGGACTAACAAGTTTACAAAAACCAAAAAAATACATTGAAAAATATGTTTTTTCCACCTAGTATTAGTATCGAAAAGAGTTGTTTGTTTTAGTTTCATGGTATTTATTAAAATTGCATAATGTATAGAAAGCTATAATTAAGCGCTACCTAAAATAGGTAGCTGTATCTAAATACTAAATACTAACTGGCTGCACCCCGGGCGGTTTCACCCGCGTAAGTCCCATTCCCACGGGAATATCGGATTATAAAGTAGCTTATGTGTTATTCCAGTGTTATAACTACCTATATCCCAAGTTTCATCGCAATCGGTTCACCGCTATTTACGTGATTGACAAACATTGACAAACACACATACTATGTGCATACTCACAAACGTTTAGCTTTTTAATATTAGGTAGTAGGATTTGTAGGATAGTATAGTGGGCAGAGAAAGTTAAGATTTTTATATAGAATGGATTAAAGTTAGGTAACCCCAAGCGAGGTGTTCGTAATATTATTCAAAATGAATGAAAAATTCAGTCACTTAACAATTTCATAGAGTAAAACCATCTTGCAGCAACAAAATAGCGGCAAACTACTTTAGTGGATACCGTCACGTGCGCCAGCGCATCAGATACGACACGCCGGGCAGACGCGCCGCCGCGACCGCCGGAATGTCGCACGACACGCTAACAACATGCCCAAATAGAGGATTTAGCAATCACTTGAGTTGTACTCGCTGATTATGGAACAGACTTGCATGCATGCATATTGCATGTCTTGTAATGTTGGAAAAATAATTATGTGCAGAACGGTCTGCAAAAAAGGTACCATCTAGGTAAGTACCTACTTATCTGCTTTAGGCCACTTGTATTTTATCACTAATTTGTATTATCAAACTAGGCTGAGTTTAAAATTAGCACGGAGAAATTTAATTTGTTCAATTTTGACACTAGGTATATGTAATTATTATTTCAACTTTGTTTTAAGGCTATGCCCACATAGGCAGGAGGCTGGCTTACTGCCTAGACTCTTGAGGTTAGCGAGTCAACTAAATCGAACGTTTGCGAGAAAGTTTGCGATCGGCCGCACTGAACGCTTGGCGCCTAGCAGCAGCTGTAAATATAGTCAGAATACAAGCCACAATAGGCACTAGACGCTAGAAGCTAAGCAAGCCGCCGCCTCCACGGACATAGCCTATCTCTACTGTTGAAAACTAACTGTGGCTGGTGAGACTTAAATTTAACTAAAACTGTTTGATCATAGTATTGCTTGTAGGTATATAAAATAATTTGAATAGTTCTATATGAAAATTGAATTTTTAATGATAAATTCACAGAATAACATAATCCATAGCATTTATCTTATTACCTACCAGTACATAAATCTTAATATGTATAGAAACGACTATTTGATAATATTTTGAGGTCCTGTCGTCACCTTTGTCGTTCACTTTGTACTAAGGGTAACGGCTAATTATCATCATAATCATAACACAATATTTTTTCGTCATGGTACACAATATCAAACAGACTCCTAAAATTGTAAAGCTATCCAAACAAAGGCCAATAAACAATCATAATTTTATAATACGAAATTCAGAGATGAGTTGTAAAAAGCGTCACGAAGGTCCCGGCGCGCATTCCCGCCTTTTTGTATTTCGCCCGACGTATTTATTGCAACACTGATGTGCTGATCCACGACCACCAGATACCAGATTTGACAACGATGCTGGCAACCCCGATACCGGAGATCCTATTGTATCACCGTCCGTTTTTTCTCACAGACCTTTGATATTCTTTCGCGCCAGAATTCATATTCGGTAGTTTTACTTTTCCCTTTTTAAGGAGAGAAGTCGTCAAATTAGTGGTTTTTTGAAATAAATGTTCTTAGTTACGTAATTTAATAAAGGAAATTCTTATCTTGAAAGTTAAAGAGCTATAATTTTGAAAGATTTAAGGTTTTGCATAACTTTTTAGCTACTAGCTAGACAAATATTTGTTTCTTACCGTGAACTTTGGTCATAGCTTTAGCTGTACCTAATTCGTTATAACAAGGATTAAAACCCACAGTTTGTTACGTATACAGTAGAGCACCGATTATCCGAAGTAGTTGGGGGTGTTCGCAAAATCGGTTTTTTCGGATAATCGAACTGCATACTATTATGTATGAATATACCAATAAAAACTATCTTTTATTTGTGACACTGTATATTTTCACTATGATAAATAAAGTTACAGGCATTGCGTACTATTATTCTAATATGAACGAATATAGGTACCAATGAAACCCATTTACAATACGATTCACTTTTATTTATTAAACTGATAATTCTGAGTGTAATAAATAAAATTACGGTTTGCAGTTCGAATAACCGGTCGTTCGGTTGACCGACGTTCGGATAATCGACGTCCTACTGTATTTTCAAATCCAGAATTCGAACCTAAACCACTTTAGTAGCAATGGACCACACAACCACTAAACATCGAAAGAAATATGAATAAATTGCATAAATATTTAGCAGCACACATTATGCCACCACGAACGGCGTCCAAAAACAATCTAAAATACAATACAACATTCTCAAGAAGCATAATTGTTTTTGTCGTTTGTTCAGGAATGATATCTGGATGGCACCGTTAGTGCCATTTTTAAGACGTATAGATTTATATCGAGTTAAATAACCACTGGGGATGGGTATCGCGGGAATCTTCTTTTCACTCATCCTTTTATTACGCAAGACAGTAATTTATAAAACTTGTCCACCACTCCATTTACTTTTTTGTTCCCCTCTTGAAAGTATTAAATGATAAGAATTGTCATTTTGCTGTGTTAATTTGTTTTTTTTTGTTAGCGTTATGCATAATTGCCAGGTGGAATTTTGTTAAGTAGTGACTACATAATTGTTATGTTGAAGAATTTTATTAAAAGATTAAATTATTAAATAGTACAGGAGGGTTTTTATTTCAAAAGGTATTTTCTAAGCAAACTGCAAGAAAAGGTGTGAGAGCACATCAGAAGAAACGGATCTATTTTTGAATTCCAATTCATAACAATGTTGTTTTATAAAATATTGTAGTTCGGGTTTTGTAATGTTCGACAGATTTTCTTCTGTCTAGGTTCATAGTAGAATATTTCAAATTTATTGCAACTGGCACACGAAATGTTAAACGGAGTTCGACAGTTTAGTCACCATGTGAATATATTTTTCTCGGGGCGATTTCGATGGTGTGATCCTAACACTTACTGTACACGACGTGACGGTGCATTTCTTTTTTTGATCGTGCTCTGACAGTTGTCATGACAACGATATAACAGAAAAATTGAAATTGCTAAAACATAGAGCTTTGTAATCTCAGCGTATTAAAGTCTTGAAATACATAGAAAAAAAGGTGTTTGCTTTGAAGTAAGATCTCGGGCCATCTCACAGCCAGCACAGCGTACGGACAGCCCGTACACTTACCTACTTTAAAAAAAGTGAAAAAGTGTAACGATATAATTTACATTTTGTGCACAATTCTGAAACCTTACATAGTCGTTTAAAGTACCAACACAAGGCAAATACATCGGTAGAATCATGTTCAAATAATATTTATAAATCAAAACATTGCTCTATCCGTCGTCGACTCCTTTCAGTTCAAATATGGCCTCCCGCTGTTTCACTGCACAAATTTACGATCGCCCCCAAACACTACCTTCGACAATGCTTTCATCGTTTTCTTTAAGTTATTTCAAAATTATGTGATGTATACAAAAGCATAACCATTTGTAACGATAATTGTATTATGATTTTATGTGACAGTTTGAGGTTTAGTTTGTTTAAGATATGGGTAGTTTATTGTACAATACAAAATCACTGGCTGGATGTCCTACTGTTCGCTTTTGCGACAACTTGAAAAGTTATTATTACAGTGTAGTTTTGTGATTTCGGTTCTTCTTCTTCTTGCTGTTTCTTTTTGAAGCCCGACGCCTCAGTGAGCTGTCAGTTGAATACCCACCGAGACAAGGTTCTGGTTAAGAATTTTTATTTGAAATAAATATTTTATGTAGCTTAATTTGGGGTTAGATTGCGCTGTGTGCAACGTCCTTAAATATTAATTTCATTTTTTTATTGTTTCTTGTGTTTTTGTCATTTTTAGAGATACATTTAGTTCAGTACAAAGGTTTATATACAAAAAAATACTCGTACCTACCTACTACTGTTATCCAAAAATGGACCGAAGCTAAAACTAATTTTCGAAAAGTTGCCTTTATTACTAGCTTCCACAGGGCAATGATAAGTTCAAAGACACGACTAAGGCGTGTCACATCTCTCTGCAAAGTCACGTAATACTTGCATTTAATAAAACATTTACCCGAAGGCAAGTCTTCGGTGGAACAGACATGATTTTCTCCAAGATTTACTTTGAGACTAACCCCAGGATAGTACTCAACGATAAAATCATTCTTAGAAATGTGGACACGTGGTTTCGTGTAGCCAGTAGATACCGATACCGAGTATACGTGGATACATCCACCGCATCACAGTCTCCACGGTCCAACACGAATAAATATTTCTTTTATTCCAATTTGTCAGCTAAGCCACTCTCAGCGGCGAGTTATCTCCGTATTCTGCGGGAAGCTCCCGCCAAAACAATACCGCAGTATTAAAAAACGTGCTTGAATACAGCATTTATCATCCTTGATTAAATACCAATGTTTTGTATCGGCAGACTCGGGGTCCCCAAGCTTCGTGTTCTTTTTTCGTCTTTCGTGTCTCGCATTGTACTCAGCCGGAGACAATAAGTCTGTTAAATTGGCCCTCTATACTCGTTATATTATGTGCCCACTGGCCAAAGAATCAGTATTTATGTTTTGTAGAAAACGTGTGCTCTCTGCATTGTAAATATTTGAGTCAAGAAAATTGGCTTATAATGTTTTATCATAATTGCTGTAACTGATTTATTGAGCTTTACTTGATCCACAGAAACTCAATATTATTTATTATGATAAAGTAGTAAATAGTAGGAAATAGGTATGTTCTATGTTACGTTACTATATGTGGAGCTGAACAAATTTCTAAGAAAATTAGGTTATCTCAAAACAGACTAGGTACGCCTACGTTTTAACAGCAAGACACGTATCCACCTACGACAATTTCTAAATCTAGATTTAGTATGGAACAGGTCAATGTATGTTGTTAAATCTAAGTATATTTCTAAGAAGTCTCGGTAGAGTGCTCTTTACGTGAGGACCAGTCTCAAACATACATCAATGGGTAACAGCACGTGCCGACAATATGTTTTTCCAGTTTTTCCACTCGTAGCCAGATAAACTACTCATTTACAACTGAATCCTGTCCACGTGCGCTTTGCAACATTATATTCTTTGAATTGCTCCCTTTTTAATTCGAGAATGTCTACAAAAACATTCCGAAACCCTTATCTGCCAATGCGCAAGCACAAACCTTATAAAACCTCATTCATAACCCTCGATATTAATTACTGCGTGAATTGAATTGCATTCGATCAATACAATTCAACAATTATATCATGAATGGCTGTTATCTATCACATATCGAGACCCAATTAAGAAAGCTCATCGTTCATATCATTTCTCATATTTCAATAAATTGAAATTCGAAATATGAACATCGCAGACCGTGATCTTGTCATATATAGACCGATAAAAACTGAGCTGCACTCTGTTCAAGACAAAAATGTATTTAAGACAAATATGAACGTGGCAGAAGAAAAACTGGAGCCGTTCATGCGTATTATTAACATGGGTAATTAATTTATTAATTAGCATCAATTAATCGTAATGCGTCTGCATCGACCGGCCCTCGATACACTCGGATGGTTTTTCCTGCTAAAGTCCGTTTTTAGATGACAATAAACTATTCAGACTTTATAATACCACGTAATATTAAACGCGACTTCTTGCAGTTGCCGACAGCTCTGTTATGAAATTCAATTGATGTAGCCTATGGGAAAAAACTTAATGCGATCGATAGAAATGAAGAAACAAGCGGGTTTTCTTTGATTTTCTTATTGCGTTTCTATGAACCGTTCCACTAAGTTATTGTTATTCTGCAATGTGAAATCGATGTTCCGAAGAAAATATAATCACTTGGTGATTTTCGAATATTAAACGATGTTCAATGACGGCATATCGAGTCGACATTGACAAATAAATGGCTGTCAATAAGCTGTCAGTACGGCGGCAGCGAAATCCGTAAATTGGATCGGTTTCATTAATAACCGGTATGGATGCAATAAGTAACTAGAAAGATGATTGCGATTTGCTACTTGCATTTGTAATTATCTCACCATAATTATTTCATACCGAGCATACGTTCCCATCCATATGAAGCTTCTACAACATTATATCTTGCGTAGTATCAATAGTTGCGTCTTTGAGCGAGGCTAATACAACATACAATTTCACGAACAAAATTAAAATTAACAGTGTTTTGACAGTGTATAAACTTGCACAAAGTAGACAAAATTGTCGCAATACTGCGCATTTCTAAAATCAAATTGTTTATTTCTTTCAATATCTAGACTAAAGTCGTTTCATCTAGTAGGTGTAAGAATATTAAAGCCTCTAATTAAAGCCTAGCTGTGACTCTAAAAGCTTCTAAAATCTTCTAAAGGCTTCATTCAATAAAGGAATGAATAAAACTTAAAGTATTTAGCAAGGTCGCAGGTTTATTATATTTTTTATCGACGATTAGCATAAAGGTTGTGTGTATCGACACATTTCGTTTTATTGTGGTGTTTTATGTAATACGTTATAAACGTTGGCAGTTTCTTCCTTGTGGATATCTGTGGAGCTATTAGAGCCTCACCGCCGGCATTTGTCGACTCATTTATGGATCGTATACTTGGTTTACCGACGCCCGTTCTAGATAACGGTATATTGATGGCTTTTAGATTAACCTTTAGCTACCTAGCACGAACATTCTCCTAACACGAATTAGTGCTACCCTACTCTCACGCGTGGCTGACACTACTGACTGACAGAATATTCGGTACCTCGAACCTCTCTAATGTATTCAGATGACAATCAAAAGATCATTAGAAAGAAATTCAATAAAGTTAATATTGAACAAGCAACAGTTAGAGTGGCTACCGTATAATATCAGATTCGGTAGCCGACAACCATTACTTTATCATATCTTATCGATACTTTAGTCATATTCCGACCCCACGTCCCAGATTTATCTGTCGATGCTTAATTTCATAAGTTGATGGTTATGGTAGTTTTATGGGTGCGGTTGAAAAAAAATCAACTGGACGCTTTATCTGACCGATCAAACTATGTAACTAGAGGTTAGAATTCGAAAACTCCGAATAAAAAATAAGAGATCGTTAAAACAAATGCTTTGCATATTTCGTTTGAGATATGAACAATGCAGTCCTGGGCAAACTTAAGTTTGTTTGGAGTTATTTTTAAACTTAAGGGGTATATACGAGCTGAACTGAAAATCCCTGTCGGATTCATTGAAAATTGATGATTATTTTCTAACGCAATATTTAAAATATTTTCGGTAAAAGCGTTTGAAAATGACATTGTTTTCGACGTGTCAAGAAATTACTTTTTTGCTTTAATTGTGCTAAGGCTTTCAATACCTTTCGAAATTTTTTATTTAAAATCTACATCAAAACATCGTAAACCATGTCATTTTCAAACGCTTTTACCGAAAATATGCTGAAACATACCGTCAGAAAATAATCAACAATTTTCGAGGGATCCGATAGAGATTTTCAGTTTAGCTCGTATATACCCCCTTAAAGAGGGCTACTTGTACAGAAAAAAAACCATTATTTATTATTTTCCCGAAATTTTAATTATCTTACTTTGGCTATGGTTTTGAGACTAAAACTGTAAAACAAAACAGTACACAGCGTTAAAACGTTGAGTTAACTAAAAAAAAGAAAAAAAAAAGATCTCCATATGAGAGAAGGATCGAAACACCATTAGGATTTTAGTAAAATAATATTAATTAAACAATATTTTTATGCTGAGTTTATCATGAATAGCCTTATTAATAAAGGTGGAGTAAGGTCGGGATAGTGAAAACAAGCTTTGTCTTGCATGCAAGTTGAGACAGAAATAAAACGTAATTTTATTACTCCCACCGAATTTAAAATATTAAAATATACCTACACATCACATTTCGCAATAAATATTTTAACAAACTCAAAAAGAAATCCATCACAATAATTCCTTAACGTTTAAACTCCAACCGAAACTAGAAAACCATAATGAAATGTAGAGACAATAAATCACGATAATTAAATGAGATATAATCTATATTATAATATTAAATACATCGGTACGACATGTCGGCAGGAGGTAGGCTACTGAGGATACAACACGTTCGGATCCTCAGCAGGATCCCACGGTACCACTTTGGGAAAAATGTCAGTGTTTTTTCAAACTTCATTTAAATTTTGAAACGGAAGTACCTACCTACCTAAGGTTGAAGTATTCAAAATATTTTAATGGTCCGTTTAACGAATTAGTTATTCCATATATTTTTTGCTAAGCCCATAGTGTCCCACTGTTGGGGCAATAGGCATCTTCTATTTCTTTTAATGTGTCCCGATCTCCAGGCTTGCCTGAGAGCCTTTGCATCGAAATATTATATCTTATATTATATTTTATCCATATCTTCACGAAACCGTTTCCTGGGTCTACTCGCTGACGTTGATGGTGTTTTAATTCTTTTCGTTTATCCATCCGGCTGCATTCGTAAACCATGCTACATCTCATATGTTAGCAAGCTGACAACAAGAGTTTTCCAGCTTTATCAAACATTAACAGACAATGGTTTCTCTGTCAATATAGTAGCTGTCAATAAAATCCACTATCAAATAACAATTCCTATCTCATCAATTACAGCCAGCTTACAAAGTTAAGTGAACATTAACCACACATATAGTTCCAAGAAGTGGTTCATGAGCTCCCAACCTATAACAGGCCCGTTGGGAGTACACCATCAGTCACTGCTTTTCACTTATAATGATGTTAAAAATGTTACCTAACAAGTGTGCGTGTCCACCATTGTACTAAAGCTCAATGTCCAAACAAAAAAGGTGCCTCTTAAAAAATGACTCCCAATTTATTTGGAATATAAAAAGCAACAATTCCCATGACATCGCGCTGGGCGTTCTCTCGGCTCCTTCGCTCGTTTTTTGTTTTTGACATTCGAAGTCGACTTATTAAATTAGTCTTTGTATTTAAATCGACAATTAATTTATACTTTTATGTTTGCTTCTGTTTTATAAATGGATCCTTGGCGTTCGTTTGTTTTAATAGATAAATGGTTTATTTGTGCACGCATACATATAACAGATAAGGAAAGAAACCTTTATAAAATGGGAGTTGCAGAAATGGGCGTCTCAATCAATTTTGAGCGTTTTTGAGAAACATTTTAGATGTTTTTTTTTGTCACTTAAGTCAGAGTAAAATATAACTTTTTGTTTTAAAGTTACAGAACTGTTACTTGCGTCACATGGTCACTTGCGTATCTTGCTTTCGCAAGTGTTATTTTGCTTCAACAAACGCCTAACACAATAACTAAACCTGTGACTAAACCCCCGCTTAGTAACGTTTATAAATAGAGGTGTTTAACTATCAATAAAATCAGTCGTTACAAAACAATACCCTCTCAATATCAAACAGCTTCTTGGTAAAGAAAACAAGTGAGGTCCAGCATTAATCATAATGTAGCGATATGTAAGAATAATCTAAACAAAAATATTTCAAAGCCCAATAAAACAGTGTGTTAGAGAAAAAAGCGTTCGAGCATTGCTCGTAAGGTATTCAATTATTCAATGAGTACCTCTACGACTTCTGGGAAGTTATGCGGACCACTGTCATATCACGACTGCTAGTGATGTCGAAATAAAAGTAATGATTCTAATATCGATATCGAGTTCCAAGATCCTCAACACAAGTTTTACGCTTAATTGGAGTACCATTGGCTAAATATCCCTACCTAATGTAATCTGCACCAGTTGCTTTGTAGATAAGTTGTAAATCATTTTGTAAGTTGGTAGGTACTTAAGATATCATGTACTTAGTTGTTTAATTATTTGAATTTATAAGACTTAGATAAATCTTGCTTATTCAGACGAAAGACAAAAACTTTAAAAATTTAGATAGCCTTTTGTAATTATTGTAAGTAATACCTAAACGAAACTTTCAATGTATTTTATCCTTATCTCGAGATGTCAAATCTCTAATGAACGCAAAAATCTTATCATCAACAATCGGCTTACGAATTACTTTACGATTTCATCAACCAAAACCACTGACCGTCACAATTAAGTAAGCAAATTGCAACTTTCAATTATCATTCGAAAAATACCAATCGCAATATCGATACGAATTCCTTCACTATCTGGAGAGCGGCGCAAGCGCAGGACAGATGATCAGTCATGCGCCAGATGCAGCGCGATAAGCAAGCGGTAGCCACTCATTAATCTACCCACTCCCCACCACAGTCCACCACTTACCAATTAACTGGACATGATACATAGATTCTCCTCTAAGAATTCTTTCTTGTGAAAGCAATCGTTGTCATTTTGATATCTGTTCTGTATGGATGTCTATTTGATCTGATAAATTAATAAAAATTGTTCGACATTGCACACAGCATCACCTATATGGGAAGTAGGCTTGTAATATGGGTCACACATTAAGGATAAGTAGGATACGTAGATATTTAAGTAGCTAGCAACCAGCCAAATTATCAAAATTTGAACAAACGATCTAAACAAACTTTTATGGGACAACCAAAACACGAATACGTTTCTAATTAAAAAAAGAATCATCGCGATCGGACCTCAGATGGCAGAGATATCCGGTAACATATTTATGCACAATAATAAACATACATCCAAATAGATAACTTTCTTCGTTTTTGATGTCGGCTGAAGTTCTAAGAAACAAGACTTTAGACTGTGACTGATCATGTTAATTTTTTCTTGTTTTCGCGATGTTCACTCATTTTCCGGTTTCAATCGAATTGTTTTTTTAAATATTTTCAGCCTTGTTGCAATGCCTTTCCGGCGTTTCTTAGCCTTCCTTTCCTAAAGGTAGACTGAGATGTAATTTGTCATTCATTATTGTTCTTAAAAATTACTGTGTACGCAGACCATAGGTTGCGAGGACTCCTTTTCTAATTAATTAAAAAAACTACCGTGGCTTCGATACACGTCCACATATGAGAAGAAGTCACAAGAAAGTTATAGGGTTTTTTTGTAATCGTTAAAATCTTACTAATATTATAAAGCTGATATTTTGTGAGTATGTATGTACCTATGTATGTTCTTTAATTAATCAATCACGCAAAAAACTTGGAATATGGATAGCTTTAGACCTGAAACAACACATAAGCTAATTTTTATCAAGTTGTTCCCGCGATAACCGAACTTACGCGAGGCGAAACCGCGGGGCGGATCTAGTAAATAAATAAATTGAGAAGATAGTCGCCTTTAATTAATTTCCCTCAAATATAAATACAATTATTAAGAGAACTGCCACGCGGGGTAATTACTAATTTATATTTCCAGGAACTTAATGAAATATACTTTAATTAACTTAGTGTTATTGTGCTTAGGCAATCATATCCTGACAGAAAACAAGTATAAAACGAGAATTAACGAGATTCCATTTGAAACCGAGCTAAGCTAATTAAAATAGTTTAAACTTTGTCCCTTCTAGTTGTATTTGGTATAAAAAATATCTATTAAGTTTTGTCGACTGAGTGATGGCTCAACGCTCAGCCTAAACTGTTGATAGTAAAAAAATGAAATTTGGAGTGTGTTCTTATGAAGTTGAGGAGGCAGTTAAAGGCAAAAATTAGCTATGAGTATTAATCCTTTTAACGTCATTCATGCAGTCAAAGTCAAAAATTTCTTTATTTAATTGGATGTATTAATCACTTTAAATACGTCAAGTGTTCGGAAACTACTGAACCAATTGCGATGAAACGTAGAATATACTTAACTGGCGACCTGGAATAACACA
Source organism: Idaea dimidiata (assembly GCA_949358125.1). NCBI lineage: Eukaryota > Metazoa > Arthropoda > Insecta > Lepidoptera > Geometridae > Idaea > Idaea dimidiata. The sequence goes on along the minus strand of OX442332.1, from coordinate 19,955,352 downwards.
TAGGCTAATTTTTATCCTGATATTCCCGCAGGAACGAGCCTTGTGCGGGTGAAACTGCGGGGCGCAGCTAGTTCTATATATAAATTTAGGTAAATTTATATGAACGGTTAACCTGCCTCATTATACTTATAAATGGCAACCGCATTTGCCATGGTGTCTCAAAGTAAAACATCTCTAAGAAAACGTACCTATTAAAGAGTCTTAAATGTAACATGATGATAGAACAACACACAATTAACATAAACAAACATAAACACACACATTAAACGGGCTTTTACTTTAGAAGTAGCACTTACCTAACATTCGGGTTGCGATTTTAATACGTAGAGGGCGAATACCAAAGACGATAAAACCAGTTGATTGCTCTTAATTATTCCGAAATAAAATACTATAGTAGGTAGGTACGTCTAGTCGTAGACATCGTCGTGGTAGCAATCTCGTGCAAAAACGGCCAATCACAAAGAGTCTACGTATAGGCAGGTAACGCATCGGCCAATTACAAAGAGTCTATGTATAGAAAGGTAACGAATCGGCCAATCGCAAAGAGTCTATGTATAGGTCGGCCAATCACAATGAGTTTAAGTATCGATAAGTAACGCAATGGCAAACAAAGTTTGATTATTACCTCACCCTCTTCCCGCAACGGTAAGTCGTGTTCTGTAGAAAAAATCTTGGAATGAGCAGTAAATTGGCTTTATTGTCTTTGGCAATCACGGAGTTCGCGTCGCGTCGCGTCGTCGGTACCTACGATCGTTAGACCCTTGGATTTATCAATCAAGAGTTGAGTTTACGAGTACTGTCGACTTAATGGGTGTGCAGTAAAACATTGCGTTTGTTTAATGATATTCATTCGGGCGGTAATCGAGGCACGGCTCCGCAGGCGGCCGCTGCCGAATTCAAACCAACTGTTTTATGTCCTTCGCTGACTACTGAAATGTATTTTATCTGAATTGAGATAATATTATTACTATATATTGTAATTTGATTGGATAATTTACGAAATATTTGTAATGAGACTATTTTGGGGTTATCCATCCATATTCAATTCGCTAAAACATATTTTTACCTACTAATCTAATTGTGAAAATAATATTAATTTAGTTATTTCTTAGGCGTTTCAGGTTTACATTCAGAGTTATTTTTGAATTAAAATAAAAGATATCTAACCGCGAGCCCAAATAGTTTTCTTTTACAAATTTTAACCTTAAACTCGTAAACTTAGTAGGTATTCACTATAAACATACAAAATAAGTAGCTATCCATATTCGCCTTTCTAAGAAACCGACATCAAAATTAATGTAGTAACTAAGTAGCGGGAGTAACATTAACATACAAAGTTACACATCGCGATAGTGCTGCAGATAGGTTTAATGAGAGAAATCAACAGTTGGGTAAAATGATACAACGATCAATAAAAAGTTTACGAGGTAATAACCAATCTTTATGTCGTGCTCTATTCCTAGTTTTATCTGTCCATGTTAACCTTAATCCTTGCAGGAGTTTCGTCTTCTGAAAACCCTTCGTGGGAAAATTATTTAACATCAAATTCTTTGTGAACCCGGTGCTTTACATTTTCATTGCAGCATTATTTCAATTCTGATACTCTAATGTTTTTTTGTGTTGTGTAAATAAGTTGTTAATCACGACAAGCAACACGTAGAGTAACCTTATTCGGTGCTGAGGATACTGAAATAAACTTGAAAGCTTGAAAAAGTATTAAAAAAATGCAGCGGCCGCTTGTCAGCTGACATCACAAACACCGAATGAATCTTAAAATGTGGCAATCAACAATAACCCCTTCAGATGTTGAAATATTGCAGAATTATTACTATACTTATAAACATACCACATAACTGGCATTTTAAAAGCGCACAGCTTGTCAACTACAATCTTATTCCCGTGAGGAGATGTTACCTTTATGAAAAACATGAGTGGATGTCCTAAATAATATACCTCGGCTTCAACAATATCCATTCAAATGAGTCAAGAGTCAATGGAGTCGCAACGGGGCTTAGCCGAGTCTATTTCCAAGTGATTACTTGTGAACATATTATAGTAGGTACCTTCCTACGGACAGACACACCGACAGCTTATTAATATCGTATCGCGGTCAAATGTTAATCGCGTTTAAGTCGCTCGCATCGCCCACGAAGATTCATCACAATCGTCATTATTCACACACAAATTATGTAATTTCAATAAATGGAGGTTATTGAATAGCGATGAACGTCGGTAGGCCACGGTGGGACCCCTGCAGTGCGTTTGGTCCATTACTTACACTGTCATACTGTACTAGCTTCGACTTGGACGTAGTACACTGCTCGTTACATCGTCAGAGTGGTCTAGTGAGCTACTGAGCGTTACGTTACCTAACATACTATTATCTAATGAGAATGTTGCGAAGTGCTCAGAAATCCTATAAGTACAGAAAATACTGAATTCGTCCAAAAAGCGTTCCGTACTCAGCCAGTAATTTTCATTTAATATAAGTTTTATTTTATTTTCTATAACAGAAGGCTGTAAGGTGGCAAAAGTACGTATACGCACTTTTGCCACCTGTCATATGTGACGCTTGTACGCAAATATACACTTTCCTAGTCTTAGAAAAGTACAGCAAAGCAAATTCAATTCAACCACCAATGTAAACCATCCAACAGAATAAAGCTGAAGTTCTTGTTAAGGCATATTATAAGCTTTTTAACCTTATTGTTTAGTATAAAAAATCATTTAGTTTGAATAAATTGAACAGGTTTACTAAGGCACAGTTGTAATAGCTTTGATATTCATATGTTCGACTATTTATTCCTACTATTTAAAGTGCGTAATACTGAGATGCATTCTTCAAACATTTAAGTAGTGGTCGTGTCAAAAGGCTTTTGTACTGAACCTTGACAACTATACAGGGTGAATCATTTCGATGGGCTTTCAGTGGGATATCCTATACTATGAGAGATACCTTAAAATGCTAAAAGGAGTTGTGTCCCCGATTTTGACAAAAACTAAAATAGCATTATTAGATTTTTGAAAAATATTACTCTTGCCTGGAAACGAACCTTGTCTTTTTGCAATAAATAAATATCCTATATTATTGTACCCATCGATACTTTTAGTGATAGAGATCAAATCCTGGAACCCTTTCCTGGCTAGGATAATATTTTTTTAAATATAATAATGCCATTTTAGTTTTTGTGAAAATCGCGGACACAACTCCTTTCAGAATTTTTCGCTATATCTTATAGTTGAGGATATCCCCATGAAAGCTCATCAAAATGGTTTATTCTGTATAAAGGTTTGTACCTACTAGTTTATAAATTGGAAAAAAAAATTAAGAATTTTTAACAATGGCCCAAGTAATTAGGGCATACGGTATGATGGATTGGAACATAAAAAATACCTATCTATTTATCACAGTCATTTAAAAAAAGATTACAATAATAGAGCGTTAAGTGTTAAGCGACTCCCCACACGTTCGTAATTGATTTATAGGCAAATATTAAATCTGTTCTCACCAGGCCTCTGGATGACTAATGACCGTGCCCAATATTGTTTAACGTTTTGTTTTTCACTCGTTTAATCATCCGTGCACTTGTTTGATTGACGCACTATTTCTTTTAATGAATCGCTTCGTTTTTACATTTTTAAATAATGTTAAATTATGCGACGGTCCCAGTCGGGCTTCGAGCATGGCATGCATATCGATCACGCTTGTATGCTGAATATAAAATGTCAACAAAACGTCCGAAGCGAACAGCATCACACTTATCAAAACAACAAAACGCGGGATGTTATCGATAATGATCACGGCCGCGACAACCCTCTAACTCTATTTTTTGTGGGATGACATCGCGCTAATAATACTCATGAGAAAAATGCGCGCCGGACCCCCGTCATTCTCCTTTTGTTTTTAATTTCTACCTCAGTGGCACCCATTTAATTGGGCTCAACTCGAGCGAGCGCACCTTCGTATTTCACCTCGCTAGCTTCATTTGAATATTTAAAGCATTTCGGGTCTCCATCGCATTATTTTCTTTATTTACACAATATTTATATATTTATTTCAGGTCTGGTGTCATTTATTTGGTGACGTGACTTACCGATGTCGCGTCCTTCCCAGTATCGACATAGTTAACGCGGTGAATTCTCTCGCGTTCCATTTAAAAGTTTGGAGTGTTTGTTTGTTTTGTCCTTTTGTCCGGTTGCGAGGCAGACGCGCGGACGGTACTGGCCGACCGCGTGTGGCGAGCGCTGCTCTTCGTTGTTTTCTCGCCACTCTTATCTTCGACAAGATTGGTAGTTTTTAAATGAAGTTATATCGTCTCGATTGAACACCGGGCGAAGGGGCGAAGCGAATTTTTAATTAGTTTCCGAAGATAGAGAATTTTCGAGAGGAATGCGAGAACCGTGTTGTAGAGTCCAGATATCTTAATTGAGACGTGGATGCGCCGTTTCGCAGCCAGGATGGCGATTTGTTAAATACGAGGAGATTAATTATGAGTTAAACACTTAAATCGAACTCCGTTCGGCGATGCCGGTCGCGATGTACACAAACTGAATCTGCCGACATTCGCTAATGAACAGGATTAATGATGGTCATTTTTCGTCGCTACCATATTGAAGGATCGCGTGACGCCGCTGCTTAACTCCAGTATTATTGCTACGCGATTATTTCATTAGAAGTTGGTATTATTTAATGAACAAAATGGGATAAGCTAATAGATTTAAAAGACTATAACTAAATAAAATAAATGTTTCGTATATTCAACGAAGAGGAAAGAAATTAAGTAAAGTAAAATAACTGCGATTAGTTAGGAACAAGCGCTACCACATTGAACCCGATGTTTTCAGGTTCCCTGGCCATGAATTTGCGGCAGATCTTCGCTGCGTCTTCGAGAAGAGTTTCGGGTGTGGTAGTTCCGTGATTGATCGGAAACGACTTGCGTCCATCGAGCTCGAGCAGATTGCCATCCTTATGGACAAAAGTGACAAAGTGATGATTGACAGACTCTTCTCCTTCACGCCCTGCCTCGTTTCCCGTAGCAACAATATCTCGGTAGGCTTCGAGAATAGCGGTGGAGTTTTCAAGGAGTGCTCCTTTGGCGGCAGCATCGAGTCCTTCGGCGTCTTTAAGATAGTTCTTCAAGAGGCCGTCGTTGACTTCAATGCGTGGATTGTTAGCCACACTGTGCACGAGCGCGATTGTCCCACATATGTTGCTAAGAACTTGCTTCAGGTGAAATACATCTTTTGGGCTTGGCGTTCCTTTAGTGAGTATATCGCTTTCTTCGTGCGCCCTGTGTTGCTCGTAGGCTTCGGATAGGGGGAAGAGGAGAATCAGAGCTAGGACGGGGCGAGGCACCCAGCTTAAGGTTTCGCCTTCCAAACCCATGACGTCCACAATGCGCCATTTATCCGAGACGCCTAGACTTTGCAGGTACTTGTTCATGGTCTCGGGATTAGACTCCATCGGTAGAGCAACAGCCATTGTAATGAAATAAATAAGAATCTCGGATAAGAAAGATCTTACTTTACCACAAATAAATATTTTTTAGGTCAATCAAATCCTACATGGACACAGTCAGTCATTGACATTAAAAGTCAATCTTCTCTAAAAATTAAAAATATAGCTTATTTTAGAGGTTCTATGGCAGATTTGTTGTATTCTAGGTTCTTACCACTTGTACGAAAATGGTTTTTACTACGAGTATGATTTAATTTCTGCTTACTGATGCGTGTATTTCATGACATTTCATCATTTCATGATCAAAATTAGTATCTTCTTACTAGTCAGTAGACAGTCATAATACAACTGAGGCTCGACCATAATAATAATAATAATCTAGTGGTAGATACCCCGACTTTTATTCCGAAAGTCGTGGTTTCGAATCCTGGCTGCACAATGTCTTTTTCTTTAAGAAAAAAATATGTGCGCTATTAAACATCGCTGTTACGGTGAAGGAAAACTTCTTAAGGAAACCCAGCTTAAAATCACGCACAAAGGCCCAATAGTAGGTAAGGCTAATAATTGCGGAAAACACAAAGTTAAAACTTTAACTTATAATAATAAGAGTGTGGTGTCGGTGGTGTGGTGCCACGAGTGGTCGGTGCGCCCGCGCCGCCGCGTTTTAACATTCAACAACAGGAAATATGCTGGTGGCGGCGTTTTGTGGTTGTGGCCGGTGGCCTGTATGTGCCTTACAAAACCTCCAGTGCGCGTTGGTTAACAAAGTTTTAGACCTTTTTAAGTGTATTGCTCCTTTAGGTTTAGATAAATAATAGGCCTAACCTTTCACAGGCCTTGCTAGTTTTAAACTGCAGGATAAGCTTTATTTTTAAAGCTTATCCTGCATTATCCTTATAAGATATTTTTTTATTTCGTAAAGCGGTGCTTTTTGCGGTTACGGTGTGGCACACCTACGTTACGTGTTTTCACTTTCAGGTCGCCATAAGGCTTATGTTACTTGACCTCAACTGCTATACCTAAGAGATAATAAGCAAAAGCAACTCCGAAGCAAGGAGTTCGAAATAATGATTTTTTGAATCATGTACGATTAGCGGCAGGCGCAGCAAGGACAGTGAGCTCCTAGATTCTTAGAGGGTACTTAATATTTTATTAATTATGGTCATTTTTTATTTCTTTACGTTCAATAAAAAATATCTTACATATCTATTTAAAACTACTAACTATTTATATTTCAATAATATTAACGTATGATTATGGACCCTAAAACTTACCCTTTTATTAGTCTTATTGAGATTCTACATTTATTATTGCTGTAACGATGTGCAATTGTTATTAATTACCGCAAAAAGCACCTGCGTCCGCGCATGAGTGTACTTGTTAACTGCGATCGTCATGAACAATTCTTTAAGCACTAAGCACACATTACATTTTTTCGACTTATAACTTTGTTAATAAATTTTCGAGAAGCAAAAAAGGCTAAAATAGTAAGTACTTAATATGAGTATTAAATAGCGTTGTCTGTTTTTATGCGAATGACTTTATAAAGCTAATTGCATTCCGTTTTAATTTAATGTAGGTAATGGCTACTATTGTGAATTAAAAGAGAATGTTTCAATTAGTGTGTCTGTAAGTAATAAATAATAGAAAACATTATAATTTTGTTATAGTACACACGCCATGTAGTCACAAACTGAACTGAAGAGTCAGAATAAGTGCATGCGTTCATATGTAACGTACCATCTAATGAACTGATCATAGTCTGAAGCAGGGTTTTTCAATACGAAACTAGAAATTCAATAGAAATATAACCCTAACATGGATATCCATTTTTGATGTAAATGACATAATCACAGCAAAACCAGCTATGACTTTCTTGTATCTTCTTCTCATTGAAAGTCTGCACTTTCCGGAGACAAACTAAATCGTCTTAGTACCTAAATAAACCTAGGTAGGTAACTTTGACTTTGTTGTCCATCGGTGGATATCCACTTTTGTCGTCTACCTACAATACGTACCTACTGCCTACTTACAAGGTTGTTGCAAGAAAATCTTTATTAAAAGTGAAGGTAGGTCAATAATGAGCCTCTTCCCTCTTATTAAGGTGTCAAGTTTTGTCAAATATTATTCATTGTGTCCATTAAGGGCATCTGTGGGCGGGGCTTGAAAAGTTGTCGGGAAGGTACTGTGCACATGATGTCGTTAACTGAATATTGATCTGAACATCTGAACTACTACTATTATAATACCTAAATGAGAAAGCACTTTTTTGTGCATGATACCAATTTGCGATGAAACTTGGTATACATTTAGCTGAAGATCTGTATTAACGCATCGGTTTTTTATCTCGATATTTCTGCGGGATCTGGATGTAGGCGGTTGAAAAATGGGCCTCAGCTAGAATAAACTATATATTCGTGCGTGTGCAAAGCTTCATAAGTATATTTACTTGGATTACAATAGACTCATTATCATGGTCATACTATTAAAAAATATAACGTTAGCTTTCTTTCTTTTTCGTATGGTGGTGTGGCTCACCTGGTGTTACAGTTTTCAGGTCGCTTTAAAGCCTCTAACTTGACCTAACGACTGCTATCAGAGATAACAACCGTGACGAATTAATTAACATGCCTTCCGAAGCATGATAGAGCTCGAGAAAATGATTTTTTGCCACACAAATTTTCGGTCACCTATCCAAGTAATGATCGCGCCAAGCGTTGCTTAACCCGCACGACCGTTTAAGATCGGCAGGTACAGCTAGGCCAATAAGCTCCCTTTTGTTAGTGTTAGCTGATTTCAGCCTATATTCAACTCAAGCCTTTAAAAATCTGCCTCGGTTTGTCTTCAGATATATCTCACGATGACTTCTCTTGTAGACACCGTGGCCGATAAAGGCGTGTCTACATGTCTTCGGTGACTACCATCAATTACGGTCTAAGAGCACTCATTAATGAAATTAGTACAGCGTTTTTACAATGAACATTTTACTCTGTGCGGGAAATATCCTACTAATATTATAAATCCGAAAGTCTGTTTGTTTGTTTGTTCCCTCTTCACGGTCAAACGGCTCGACCGATTTGGATGAAAATTTGCATAGGGATAGTTTAAATGACAGAGAGTAATCCTACTTATCCTACTAATATTATAAATCCGAAAGTCTGTTTGTTTGTTTGTTTGTTCCCTCTTCACGGTCAAACGGCTCGACCGATTTGGATGAAAATTTGCATAGGGATAGTTTAAATGACAGAGAGTAACATAGGATACTTTTGATCCCGAAAATCCCGCGGGATCGAGACTTACGCGGGTGATAACTATTTATTAGATGAAAATTGGAATAGGGATAGTTTAAATGATGGAGAGTAACATAGGATACTTTTGATCCCGAAAATCCCGCGGGATCGGGACTTACGCGGGTGATAACTATTTATTGGATGAAAATTTGCATAGGGATAGTTTAAATGATGGAGAGTAACATAGGATACTTTTGATCCCGAAAATCCCGCAGGATCGGGACTTACGCGGGTGATAACTATTCATTGAATGAAAATCGACACAGGGGTAGGGTAAGTGATGTAGAGTGGCATCATCGTCATCGTCATCCTTCGTCATCGTCATCCTTTGTCATCGTCATCGTCACTTACTAATGAAATACACACTTAACCTTACTTCACCTACCTACCGCAAAGCAAAAATCCACACATAAAAGGACGACCAGGGAAGTACTGATGATGCCAGGCGCGGGAGCGCCTGGCTTCAACAGGACTTCAATGGGCGACCGTTTAAGTGTGGATTGTTGCATTGCGGTAGGTAGGTGTTCCAACAACGCGGGTTCGCGACTTGCGCGGGTGAAACCGCGGGGCGTAGCTAGTCACTAAAATACCTAATAACTGCGAAAGTTTTAATGTTTGTTTGTTTGGATGTTTGTGTTTCAATTACGCAAAAACTACTGAAAGAATTGCAATGAAGCTTGGTACGTAGATATTTGGATTAAACCGTAATTACTTATTTTACTTCTTATCCCGATATTTGCGAGATTTTTAACTTGCTAGCTATATTACTCTAGTAGTACTCTATATTTTTATACTTATTTTCTATACTAATAATAAAGGAAGGGAGGACAAAAAGTCTGTACATCTGTACATTTATTCATGTACATTTATTCTACTACGTTTTTAAAAATAATAAGGGGATTTAGGAAACGTAATAGAACAAAATTATATACCTAATTTTTAAAATTCACGTCTATCTGTCTGTTTCTCTGTTTGTTCCTTATACAATTAAACACTCCTAATCCGATTGAAATCTGGTTCAATATTAGATAGTTCTATTTTCGAGGAACCTTGTGGCATACCTACTTTACATCGAAATCCAATTAGTGGAACCCGAGTAATGAACGAAAAAGTTGGCTATGCACACTATTTCTAAGCAAACAAAGTCGCGGATACTAACAGCTAGTTTAAAATAAACTGTTGCAATAGTAAATCTAAAATAAGAAAGAAAAAGACAAAAATCCGATCTAATATTTATTCCGAGTTTTACATACACATCCGAATAGAAATGGCTAAATCATCACTAGATAGCATCGATTTACTTAAAATTAACCACATTTTTGTACTGAATAATTTCATTTGGCGACCACCTATATCCTTCTACAGATCTACATCCCTATTACAGTACATAGAATATAAACTAACATCTCATTAATACCGATGCAATTTATCTATAAAAAATAGTTGACGAATTTTTTTGGTACGTTTAGGGCCTTTCTTCCACGGAGAAGTGATACTAGTTAGACTGCAATAAAACTGAACCTTATTTCAATAGAAAGTCGAGAAAACAGATAAAAATATCGACTAGTTTAACAGATATCATTGTTTTTTTTAATTCGAAGTTTTGAAGACAGATAGGACTCCGGGTCTTATTCGCGTAATGATACTTTTAAATTCATTGAATAAGACCCGGGTAAAATATTACTAGGAGTACAAATCGTGTGAGTTTAAAAAGTTTATTAGATAGGACTCTGCCTGTGAACGTCAGGCCTGTAAATCTTTTGAAACATCAGGTATTTAGAAACAGCCAAATTCATTTTATTAGTATTTGTTATTTGTAAGTAGTGACAGGTAACAAAAACCAAAGAAAACTTTGAGATACTGACTTGAGAACCGTTTTTCGTATTTGTGGGTTTTTTAAACTAAGAAGTCAACATTTTTGTTGTCTTTATTGATCTTGGGATAAGAATACCGGTCGCTCATTTGGTATGCCCCCAACTTGATATGAAATCCGTCATCTACCCGTCGTCTGCGGAATGTAGCGAAATCATTGGCATATAATACGCACTCGAAATAACATTAACTAACGTTACTCCAAGGAAGAAAGGGCTAAAAATGTATACTAGAAGTATATAAAGAAGTAATTGCAAGAGTACGTAATAATAACACCGATTATAATGAGCACACAATACAACGTTATTAATTAATATAATAATATCAGTCAGAAATCCAAGCTTAGGTAACTCAATACTTGCCGATTTGGGACATTTCAGAACACACTAGCATTCTTTTACTAAGGCTAGTAACCAGAACAAGTTCTCGTTTTGAACTTCATTTAGCAAAATAACGTTCACCACGCGTCTTACTCCCTTACTTATAATATAAAGTATTGTTTACACATGACTAAGTTATGTGACGTTAGCGTTATTAGTAGATACATGTACGTGAACTTTTGTTTCTACTCTTTTATAAGTTATTTTTAAGTGCTGTTTGTGTCTCTAAAAATAAATAAGTAAGTTTGTCTCTGTCTATCAACTTTGAAACTTCATGTGACAGTAAAGGACAAACGATGCATAGTTATGCAGCGCAATAATTAGCGTTTATAAGTAAGGGGGTTAGTCGGTAAGTAAAACAGGGAGAAACTTTAATCTTTAATTCAGCGTGACATGTGGGTACCCGTGTGGTGAAGTGGAGTATTTACACGGGAGTATTTTTAATAATGCATTTCTCGTCCAAAAATATTGCTACTTCTGTTCACCAAAATATCCCAAATGTATCATACTTAACACAGCAGCATGATTTCACATTCACTATATTAATAATACAGTCAGAAAACTGAGGACTGAGGTTACCAGGTGCATATTTTGAAAGCTATATTCTTGTAACCGACTGCCCAAAAAGGAGGTACATGACATTACTATAAAGCTATAAGAACGAACGAAGTGTTAGTTATTTCATCCCGGATAACCAATAGTTACTATTGTATTTTTTTGTGATACCGCTAATTTGTTAAAACCGGGTTCCAACCGCGAGCGGAGCGGAGTCATTAATGTGTCAATTTAACATTTAAGGACCGTTTTCATGGTAATTTAAGTTCTAGGACATATCGGTTTCCTCACGATGTTTTCTTTCATAGTAAATTTATTTAAATTAAAATTATTACAAAAGTTATCGAAAAAATAAGCATTAAAATATGCACCTAGTACCTTAAATCCCCTTGCAGACTGTTACGTTTAACCCTAATCGTAAACATTAATACAACAATACAAAACAATACAGATGTACGTAGTGGGTATAAAACATATAGGTAAATGTAAACATTGTTCGTTGGAAATTGAACCTTAACAACTAAAACTTAAACTTATTTAGAAAAGCTACTGTAAGTTAGTTAAAATATCACTTCAACGGCGACATGGTACGATATTTTATTTTTCATATAAAAGTTCAATATTGAAATAGAAAAAAATACTTTACGAAAAAAAATTTACAATTCTTTTGTGCTAATTTCGAAAAAGACGAGATCAAAAATATTTAAAGCGAAATTGATACGAAAATCATCAAAAGTACGATAAAAATGTTAATAGTTAAAAATACTTATATAGCGTCAATTTTATGTAAATTCCTATATCACAACAAGGATTAATCGATTTTTTTGGAATAATTTACTTATGAGAAAAAGTATACTTTATAGGCCGGTCGCACATTGGACACTTTATCATACGACCGACCCCCTTTTTACATTCCGTCTATTCGCTCAATATAAAAGAATTACGCAGCGCAGAAGCTATGGACTACAGTAACTTAGTAGATAAATATATGTAGTAAAACTATAGACTAAAAAAATTGCACCATTTTGAGGTTTGCACGAGGAAAAGTTCCCTATAGACGTCGTTTATATTTAAAACTAGTCAAATCTCTTTAATTCTTATTAGATATTATTAATAAGATGTATGAATAAAAAACACAAGCACAAATCCGGGTTCCCATCGCGAGCGGAGCGGAGACATTGATGTATCAGTTTAACAATTAAGGACCATTTTCATAATCATACGAATATCTTTTTTAAACGACTTCAAAAAAAGAAGGAGGTTCTCAATTCGTCGCGTAAGTATTTTTTTTTGTTTTTTATTAATGAGATTGGCTTGCATTTGACCTCATCCCACATGATGGGTCGAGGTTGAAGTTGACAGTATAACATGCTTGCCTAGAAGAACCTATTCCCCTCAAATACCCCTCAAATTTTAAGTGGCGTTTTTTTTAAAGTTGAAAAAATATTTATTTCCTTAACAATAATTATAAACACAAACAATATTTTATTGAGATCTTGAAGTAATCACCGGTAACAACCACGTTACGTCAAAGCAGCAATGTACTGCAACTTAGCCACTAGTAACGGTGGATGCTACTTACATGATACCGCAGCAGGTGGCATCTATACTCTATACACGACCGGACTCTTTCGCTTTATAGAAACGGTCGTTGGATAGTAAATTGAAACATTAATGACTCCGCTCCGCTCGCGGTTGGAACCCAGCATTATCGCTTGATAAATAGCTGTATAAACATGCGAATGTAAAAGCTATAGATATATTTTAAGCTATAATAAATTCCATTACTACTAGGGCATCTAAAACTGATCAAATTCTATGAGCTTTGATTTTTCGGTTCTTCGTCTTTGAATTTTGTGAAGGAGTCAAAGCTCCTTATAGCCCCTAGAAAGGGTAATATCTAGTTTTTTTGGAAACCGGTTAAATCCGGTTCCAATGCCCTAATTACTCCCTAAATTATTTTAATTTATTTAGTAAAATTATAATTTCAGAGTTGCCTAAATAATATTTAGGAAAAGCTTTTTCATACCTAATACTTTTCTTTAAAAATATAGCCACCAAATAATTATTATTCGAGTGTTCACACATTACAATGAATGTTCGTCGTTTAGAGCAGATTTTTCAATTTACAATTAAAAGATATCGGTCGAATAAAATCAAACTACTACATAAAGGTTGTGGTGTTAACCGTCTGTAGATTGAAAAATCAACCCTTAGTCAAATGTAAAATTAATACTATTTTATTTATCACTTGCATTATGGCCCCGATATGTCAAAAAAAATAAAATCGAAAATACTTAATTGCGATCACGAAATGGATAAATAATTTGACATTGCAAAGTCAGTTAATTCTTTCCATTCCGTTACCACACTTTTTGACTAAAATTAAATCATACTTCCTAAAAAGGAACACTATTAATAATAATGAAATAAATGCAAAAAATATATTTTCATTATAAAATAAGTATATGACAACATCCTGCCTGATTAATATAAAAAATATAACTAATATATTTAAAAATACAAAAATGTATATCGATCAATTAAATATCATAAAATAAAAAATCTAATTGAATAGTCTAAAAGTAACAGAAACTTCATATCAAATGCATTGACGGATACTTTGCTATGAACATTTTTAAAGGCGCATGAATTCTTGCATTGAACTTAAAAATAAAATAAAATGCTATTATAAGTTTAAACGCATTTCATTAACATCAATGTACTTTTAATTACTATAATTTAAAATTGACACTACAAGACGTTTCTTTCCATTTACTTCTTACATATTCGAGTCTGAAAATTCAGCAGTAAGCTGAACCAGCCTATTTTACAACCAGCTTTTGCAATATTCAATCCGGTAGAATCTGTTCGGTCACGGTTATGTACAAACTGAACTGCTCGGCCATTTTAAAAACATGCAAATAAGGATCTTAACCACTTTACAAAAGGTCAAATTTCCTTCAACAAATTGCCACCCGCGAATGGGACTTGTACATTTTAAGAATGTCGTAGGTTCTGAATATTCTAATGGGTTCTTAAATCCCTTGCATTGAGGTTATTCAAGGTTTGCCAACAAGGTATAAATTTGATATTGTTGTGTCAAAAAAGTCAAAAGCTGAGGTCAAAAAACTAACTCTGGACTACGCAAGTGCCAGCAAACCTCGGATTAACTAAACTAAACCTTGGGTCAACAAATTAAAAAACAATCTTATTCGTAATTAAACTCATTTACCTCGCTTTTATAGTTTTCAGCTTTTTGAACCAAAGAAAGGGATCTGTAAAGGCTTCGAAATATAGTAATGGCTTTGCAACAATGCTGAAAACAATACAAACAACGCGATTTAAACGAGCAAATGAGTTATATTTCAATTCAACATCGCGAAAACAGAAGAAAACTGAATCTTGATCGTTTTTAGAATTCGGCGGGTTATGTTTGGAAACTAATTTGTCTTTACCTTTTCTATAGTTTTGTTCTAAATTATCTTGATATTCAACAATGTGACTCCGTATTCTCGTGGTGTCCGGAGTCGAAGCTGCTGAGATGGCCGAGACCTTTCGGCGGGATGGGGGGAGGGGTCTCACCTTCGTCAACACGCAGCGGCTCCGACATTAGAGATATTATTTCCTCGTAACGTAGCGATTCTACCGCTAGGTCCAGATCTGGAAAAATTGGATTTGATTTTAAGTAAATTGTTTATTGTACTTACATTAAAAAATGTTTGATAGTTATCTAAGGTTAATACTAGCACATTTTTCGGCTCCTTTTTGTTTTAAATCATTAGAGTGGGATGGGTATATCATGTATGCTATCATGCTATGTTATGTGTGTAATATGCAGGCGCAAGACGATCTATCAGTCGTCTGTTTCGGTTTCTTCTAAGTGAAATTAATAAAAAAATTGAATTGACATAAGAAGGTCACATTTGAGAGGAAAGGAAACCTACTCGTTCTCCATAAGTAGTCGACTGTTTCCTCCCTGGATAAAGACAAGGGGGAAATAAAATATGTTTATGTCATAAAAGCTATATCTGCCATGCACGACTATTGACCAGTATCCTTTCTATTCCTTTATATTCATTTCAATATTAGTATTTGTATGCCAAGTTAAGTGCTGGTAAAATATGTTCAACTTTATTCCTTTTATAACAACTCTTGTGACCATATTTCGTGCAAATAAATGACATTCATTCATTCAATTGAAATATAGCTATTTCACTCCATACGTGACGAGATCGGTATGGTATGCCCAGCAATAAGAAGCGCGAGATAAGGTGTGAACGATGCGACGATGAGGATCACCTTTATGGTGTCGATGGTCGTCAGCGTTGGTGTACGCGTGGTGCGAGTCGACGCAGACGCCGGAGTCGCGCGCGTCGCCGGACGCGTCGCGCGCGCGGCGCGGGACGGCCGGCGCCGGCGCCGCCCACGAGCGTTTGTCTCCTGCAACCACACACACATCTATCGATTTACGAATCTTACTAATATTATAAACGCGAAAGTTTGTATGTATGTGAGGTTGTTACTCTTTCACGCAAAAACTACTGAACCGATTGCGATGAAACTTGGAATATAGGTAGCTGGGGACCTGGATTAACAAATAGGCTACTTTTTATCCCGATGTTCCCGCGGGAACAGGACTTAGCGGGTGAAACCGCGGGGAGTAGCTAGTTTAATAATAATAATAATAAAATCTTTACTGACCACACTAAAGTAACTACTTACAATAGATATAGTTTCCTAAACTAACGTATCTAATTTCTAGTTAAGTAGGTAATGAATTATAAGTAAAAAGACCCCGAAATAGGATCGAGTCCTGTATCTCGGAAGGCTATACAATAAAATTTGTTATATAGACATTTAACAATATTTTGACTCTGTGGAATTTTAAACTAACATGGTTATTTTCACTACTAAAATTACTCATTAACGGGGTGTTTACCATGTTTAATAATTTATTCGCGGCGCTCGATATTTCACCAGACGTTCATCTCGTGTCAGGAATCAGGTAGTCCGATATGGACGCCTCTAACTGTCATCACCCGCATTCTCCAGTCTCGTGAAAAAGCTGGTTCAAATTACTAGCGAAATATCGAGCTCCGCGAATAAATTATTAAACATAGTAAACACCCCGTTAATAAGTAATTTTAGCATCTATCGATTACTAGCTCGGCCCCGCAGTCTTACCCGCGTTACTCCTGCAGGGGTATTCAGAGAGCTAGACCGAGAGGTATTCAACATCGGTGGTATATTCTGCATTCTGGATTTTATAAAATATGACTGTACTGTATTTTTGGCAAATAAACCATTTGATTCCTGGACCCATAATTCTCGATACATTCTTTGCTATTATGTCTTGAACGTATAGTAATTATTGGTCTAAAACGATCGATAATCACATACTGACGTGTGATCGGCTCCGAAGTTTCGGCCGAAGTCGTTTCGTATGAGGTTTCCTGATGTCTGAAAGGATATTTTTGTCTCGCTCAGCGCGATTCAATAAGACAGTGACAGTCAACAGTTTCAAGTCATTCTTAGGTTTCGGACGGACATTCTCTGAATACTCAAACTGATCTCGTGAAAGAATCGATATAAATCGATACGTGGCCCTCCCAAAGACGCGATCAGTTCATACATTTCTTGTATGGACATGGAGATCTGTATCTACACGGAAGGGAGGTTAGAGGTATCACTCACCGGAAACCCGTGGCGGCAACGGAGGTGCATCCACTTCGCTCCAAGACGCGCGACTGTGTCTTCGAGTTTCCACTATTTCACCGTCGATCGAATCTCTATAAACAGAAATTGCAATTGTCAGCTTTCGCAAACTTGTAATCCGTTTCCCAAAACACCCGTTCCCGTCACTACCGTATTCTTAATAATCACAGTTTATCGATAAATTCCGACAAAGTACTTTTCCCAAATCATATTGTTCAGCTTGAAATTCGTTCCCAAAAAACTTTATACCAGAACGACCAGTCTCAACACTATCGACTTTTAAAAAGAAACAGTACATTATGGGAAACAGATCATTTCCCATAATGTACTTTTTAGCAAGATACGTTTTGCTTGTCTTTTTTCTAACGCCCACCTCACACTGCGCAAAAATCCTAAACCTGTCGCTACTTGTCAAAGTCAGTAAATGGTATTGCGCATGATCATAGCTTGAGAAACAGGGGCACCTGGCTAAGGGGAAGCTATAATTGGGACTCTCTCTTCCTAGCTCGTGACGGCAGCTATTTCAGAAAATTTGTGACATTTGTCGCTGTCTGTCAACTTTAAACTTCATGTGACAGTAAAAGACAAACGATGCATAGCAATGCAGCGCATTATAAGGGGGTTAACCTATATTTGTCCAGCGGCGGCCTGGTGGGACTCCTCGGGTCGCCGGACTTGGGTCGCGTGGGGAGCGGCGGCGCGGACTTCACCATGCTGTCGTCGATGACGTCACGGTTGTCGGTCACGGGGAGACTGTTCGACATTACGCTCTGTTGCTCGATCGTGTCTTCTATTGACAGCTGGAATAACACATACGTACAAATAACATACTGGACATTTAACCAGACTTGAAGCACGAGATGCTTTGCTCGCTCGGTCAAAAAGCTCTCGCTGAGACAGTCCTTTATAGAAGAACGGTTCCATTGATTGCGACGGCTTAGTGTCATTGCTATCTTTACTTATGATACAGGAAGAGTGAACAAAAAATCTGTACTTGGCCGGTAATTAAAAGGCATAGGGCAGTAGAATTACTAATCAGACTATAATGTTAATAAAATAAAATATAATGTGATATGAAATATAATCTATACTAATATTATAAAGCTGAAGAGTTTGTTTGATTGTTTGTTTGTTTGTTTGTTTGTTTGTTTGAACGCGCTAATCTCAGGAACTGCTGGTCCGATTTAAAAAAATCTTTGTGTTTGATAGTCCATTTATCGAGGAAGGTTATAGGCTATATTACATCACGCTACGACTGATAGGAGCGGAGCATCCATAAAAAATGTTGCACAAACAAAAAAAAAACCCCCTTTTCCGAGATTCTGTCGCGTGCGCTGAGTAAACGGTCAAAGTTACATAAAAACTATTAATGACAGAATTCTTCCTCTACATGGGATCTAATAAATAGTCCGCGACAGCATATGTCTAACTCTTAAGGTTGACTCAGTATAACATTTTAAGAGTAATGAAATTTGTTGTAGAACAATGCATTGTTTCCGAAGGTAATTTTGTAAATATGATATTAATCCTTATCCAAATAAATACGTTATTCATTAAAAGTATTTAATTTTAAACATAATTGTCCTTAATTTTAAACATAATTGTCCTTAACATCACTTGATTTCAATGAATATCTCACGAGATATTACAGTTTTAAAATAACTCCACAATAAATAATTACTTAGTACCAGGCGTGCATATTTATACACGTAGCGGGCGACGATGATGAGGGTGGCCAGCCAACTCTGTGAGGCATCATGCCGCGCGGCTCAATCGGTCGGCTCCATGCAAGACAGTTGTGTCACTAAACTGCAGTGCTTTTAAAAAATTCTTTTGCAATATCTCATTGTACTTTTGATTCTTAATATTTTGTTTTATGTTGGTAATTAATATTATAAAGAGGTTATGTATATTGGGGGTAATCTCAGAAACTTCTAGACCGATTTCAAAAATTCTTTCACTAATAGAAAGCTACATTATCCAGATATGACATAGGCTACTTTTGATCCCGATATTACCTCGGGATCGGGACTTACGCGAGTGAAACTGCGGGACGGTAGCTCTGAAAAATAAAGTCGTGTATTTCTATTTCTAACTCAACAACCCGTAAACCGATATGAATGAAATTGTACAGGGTTGGTTTAGAGGTAGAAATAATATATTGGGTACTTTGAATGATCGTGTGGGTTAAGCAACACTTGGTACAACATACGTGATGGGTGAAAAAGAGCGGGTGACCCGATATTCATAAAACTTGGTACAGGGTTGGTTTAGAGGTAGAAATATTATACAGGGTTATGGGTTTCGAATCCAAAACCGTTCAGGGGGTGATTCTTCACATCAAACTACGACTATTTGAAATTCAAAGTAGTTTTCGAAAATTTTAAGTGAAAAGTTTACTTGAAAATCAGCTGTTTCATAGAGTTAGAGGTCATTGACCTTAAGATGTCCTTTCTTTTACTTTGGTCTACTAAAATAAAAACTTAAATTGAATTTATTTTCAAAAACAGTGGTCTTTTTTGAGTGAGCTACAACCTTAAAATTTTCAAAAAAAAACGAATATCCAGAAGTCGTAGAACAAAAGTTATTTGTTTTGATGTGGAAAATCACCCCCTGAACGGTTTTGGATTCGAAACCCATAACCCTGTATAGTACTTTGAATGATCGTTAAGCAACACTTGGTATGACATACGTGAGGGGTCATTAACGTTACGGGATAGGAAGTTACGCGGGTGAAACCGCGGGGCGCAGCTAGTAATATAATATAAAACCTGACCCGGACAACAATAACAAGTGGAGTAAGCGCTGTAGCGCCTAACCTTTTACTATCGCCTAACCTGTGGTTATATTAAAGGAATTCGAAATGTTACGGCGACGCCTTATCAGTGCGCGTATAACTTTACATTTCAATTACTATCTCAGTCTAAACTAGTCTAACTAAAAATAAATAATGTTTATAAACCATACACCTACAACTTAAAAGTAATTTGTAAGTATCATAAATCGATCTAGATTAAATTGTTACGAGTGTTGGTATTTTTTTTATTTTTTTTTAATCTAAAGTAGATAAAGTAAAGTAGACTTTAATGTTTACATTTGAATGAACTATTGTGTAGTATCTTACCGGCTTGTCATAGAGATGTCCATCTTCATAATAATTATCCGTCTGCTGAATGCTCTGTGACCGCTTGTCTAGCCCCGGTACTGGGGGTAGTGGTGTGCTGGGAAATCATTTACAAATGAGATTGAACGTGAAATATCGTGATACAGTGCCACCAAACTAACTGTTTGGACCTTGTTTAGGCAGACAAAAGACCAACTAACAGTCGAATTCAGAAACGCGACTTAAAATTTTAAGAGTTCTTAAATAAAACGAGGGGTACGTCGAAGTAATTAAAACCCATCATTATCTACAATGCGATCTAGTTTAGACGGAAATTGTGTAAGATTAAAAAGTGAGATAGGTCCTAAAATAATTGAGTAGCTTCTAAATTTAAAATTACTAAAGAAATTGTTGAAAGTTTTGGCGGGAACGCGGTGAGGAGATGGGTCATAAATCATAGTAAAGTTAGAGCTGTGAGTATGTTGCAATATTGCTTATGGATAGTAACAATACTGAGTATTGAGTTGATTTAAACGTAAATCGACCATAGTTAAATTGAAAATAGTTTTTATGATAAGTATCCATACTCAGCACTGAGCCAACCAGTAAGATCCACAAGTGGTAGAGAGCGAAATAAACTCAGCATAGCTCGGTGATCCGGTGTGTGCAACGAGTGAAAATCCGTACTAAAATCACTACTAAGTTGTTACAATGGCGGCGCCAACAGATAGCTTGGGGTAGATACTGCAAGTAACAATATGAAAATAATGAAAGATGTTAGTACTAACTTGACAATGCTTTCAGAAAGCTGCCTCCTTGCCCGCACCATCCCTGGGCCCAGATTTTGTCTTAACTGGTTGAATCTTTCCACTAAACGTCTGTAAACATAATTTTAATTACGTTCCCGCGGGAATATCGGAATAAAATGTAGCCTATGTGTTATTCCCGGTATTCAACTACTTATATTCTAAGTTTTATCGCAATCGGTTCAGTAGTTTTTGCATGGTTGAGTAACAAACATCCAAACACACACACTTTCACATTTATCATATTAGTAGGATTAATTAGATACTAGCACATAATTCCTTACTAGTTCTACAACTTTTGGGATTAAAAGTAGCCAATGTTTTTACGGTACCAGTTACGTATTTAAATACCAACCCAATTAATTCATTGGTTTCATAAAAGAGTCCAAAAATGAAGGTTCTTGATTTGCTTGTGGCTATAATTATGCGAAAGAACTAACATACATAGATTTACAACTATATCTCCCTGCGGCTATAGCAAAGCTGGAAGTATTTTGCATCAATCTGAGTATATATAACCAATATAAATATTTTAGGGTGTAAAGTTTGCAAGAGTTTAAGTAAAGTTTACTGTACTCAATTTAGCAATGGCAATTAACGCTTATTTTTGCAAGGTATAACAAACAACTAATTTAGAGTTTTTCATACCGATGCAAAGGTTTAACATCCTCAGGCGCCAATCGTCCGTGCAAAGCCAACCCAGCATCGACAACCGCCAACTGATTGGCGATCAATCTCCGTAACTTAGCAGCTGCAGCGGCTTCCCTTTGGGTCGCAGTCCGAGGGAACTCGGACGTTAGGAATGCTTGCTCGTATTTGGTAATGCCGCCTTGGACGTTGGCGTCGATGGTTCCTTGAAGCCTCATTGAGAATGGATTGATGTTGCGAGTAGGGTCGGCTGTGTACTGGGATATGAGGCTGCGTAGTTCACGTTCGGTTGCTTCCATTGTTTCACAGGCGAACTAGGGATGAATAGAGTGGCTTATTATCTAATTGTCATGTTACACCTATTTCTCTGTCTGTATACGACCTCTGTGGCGCATCGGGCGAACGCTGGACTACAATGTAGAAGGTTGCGGGTACGATTCCCGCCGGGTACAAAAATTCATGCTTAAAAATAAATATTTGTATCTGGGCTGGGTGTCTTTCTATAATATTATACATCCGTTGTCTGGTACCCAAAGTACAAGCCTTAGTCCTTAGTTTGGGGCTAGATTGCGCAGTATGTAAATGTCGTGCTATATTTATTTTTATTTTTATTTCATAAACCTCTTGCAATTAAGATTGAAAAAATGTCAGAAGAATTGGCGAATAGATCAGCAAATAAAAACTGTATATTTTCAGTTATAATTTTAGTTTATAAATGCATTCACCAATAAGAACTACAGTTAAAAGTTAAATTCACGCTCCTAACCTCCAGTTTTTTAACCGACTTCAAAAAAAAGGAGGAGGTTATCAATTCGTCTGTATGTATAATATTTTTTTTTTATGTTAAGAAAACGTCAAAGTTACAGCCGAAATTGCTATTGCGGAACTTTTGCGTTAGCACTTGAGTTGGACTTTAACCAAGCATTCAACTTTTTAAACTAGATGGTATACGTTGTTTGTATGGATATAAAAAATGGTATGAACTTACTTCAACCGGCGGTATTTCTTCAACAGATCTGGACACGACTTCTGACCATCGCAAGATTCCGGGAAGTGGGACTTCAGTCACTAGGGTAGTTCTTTCGATCCAGAGACTCTGTAAATCAATATCAACCCAGTCGATAAGGGTTATATTAAATAAGGCGTTTACATTTTAAACCGCATTACATTTATTTAATTCGGATACAATGATCGGACACAATTTTTGAGTTCTATACTTTTACAGTGTATAATCCGAATACTGAGAAAAGCGACATCTCTTGGCGATAGATTTAACTTAACAATAAAACCTTACAATTATGAATTCGGTTTTGGCGGGAATGCGCTGAGGAGATGTGTTGCTAAATTTTCATTTTTGTGAAACTTAGTTCAAATGCGTGTAAATTGTTTAATTTCGGGGGCATATTAATCAATTTAGTTTCGTGAAGGTGTACAAGTGAAAATTAAAGTGAAAATCGGTGCAAATCATGGACTTTAGCTTAGTGTTCTCTCCAAAGCTCCGTGAACAAACATTGTAAAAAATGGCCTCCTTTTTACAATGATTCCCTTGACTTGACTTTAACTATGACGACTTGACTGTTTCGTTCGATGCAAATAACCTGCAATTATTGATAATACTTGACACTGGCAAATGTCCGAAAGGAAAAGCCATTTTAAAGAATTATGAATTCAGCATTGAATCGGATACTTTTTTGAGGTCGATCTTTTACAGTGTATGATCGTCGATCGAATATAAAATTGAAGTCATACAGACAGAGGGACAGCAAATAAAAGGAAAAATTCTTGGTGGTTAAATTAAACTCAACAGTAAAATCAATCAATTGTTATAAAGTGATACAGGCAGAATCGAAAAATAGTACACAGGAAACATAAATATAAACCCAAATTTACCGAGATAAGTGAGTTACCACAGAGGATACAGTTAAACAGCCACTCTCCCGGCTCGTAAGAGACAGAAGTTCAAATCTCATGGCGGGTTAATACCTTGATGGTAGTGGTATAAAATATGATGGCAAACAGAAAGAGCGCATTACCTTGAACTCATTATCCTTGTCGATAGGCGGCTTGTGCAGGGGCCGATCGCACAAGAAAGTGTCGACGTCGTTGCACGCGTAGTATCGGCGCAGCTGGTCGGGTGTTGCGGCCGGCCACTGTCGGCGACCGCTCACTGGCTTCACGTTGCAGATCTGGATGTCTGGAGGAGAGAATGAGAGAATAGTGAAACACAGTAGTTATTAATAATAATTATTATTTATTATTGGCATTGTTACAACGTACTTAGCTTTCGCTAACTTCACAGTTATCTTTTTTAAGGTTGACTGAGATGTAGTTCGTCTATTTTGATATTCTAAAAAAATACTGTAAACTTCCGCTTTGTGTCAAAATGACGCTTCCCCTCAAAATGCCCTCATATTATGAGGAGAAGCCACGAAGGGAGAGAATAGATTAAAAATAGGCAGTAGACAAATTTTGTCGTATAATGTTCGAAAACGTATATTATTTACAATGAATAACATATTTCTGCACACAATTACCCCCTTATTTATAAACGCTAATCAATGCGCTGCATAACTTTGCACCATTTGTCTTTTACTGTCACGTGAAGTTTCAAAGTTGACAGACAGAGACAAACGTCACATGACCTAGTCATGTGTAAATAATCTCCTTATATATAAAAATGAATCCCTATTTCGCGTTGTCACGGCATCACGCCTAAACGGCTGGTCCGATTTCGCTAATTCTTTTTTTGTTGTATTTGTTTTTATCAGGAGATGGTTCTTATGAAAAAAAAAATCGGGACTTACGCGGGTGAAACCGCGGGGCGAAGCTAGTATTTTATAAATAAGGGTACTAATGTGTAGTACGAAATAGTACGTGTTAGTTACAGAACTATTACTGTCGAATATAATTTGTGTACAACCGTGCTAAAACATATTAATAGATATCTCAATAAAGTTGAATAAAGCATGTAAGTGAGTGTGTTTACTAACAATGCCGTTATTCGTTCTCATAGACGTGTTGCTAAATAGACGGACAAGTTTTGTAGATGAATTTAATCTGCGTCCAACTCATTCGTCTCTTCTTTATTTGATAAGTCTTTGTTTGCGTAAAGCCCCGTATTCATGGTAGATAGATAGATAGATTAACACTTTATTTGCACAACAATTAAAATCAGTCTACATTATAATTAATAAGCGAGACAAATTACACAGAAAGCTTATAAGTAAAAAGTAGTACAAATGGGCGACCTTATCGCTAAAAGCGACAAAACAAACAAACATAAACACAACATGGTAAACATTTGTTTAGCAACAAAGTTGAATCAACGTGTTGCGGAGTTGCTGTCAACATGTTGCTGGCAACACTGTGTGTTGCAGAGTTGATGACAGCATGTTGACAAGCTCTCGCTCGATGAGCGAATACAACTATTTTATAGACAAAGATTGAAATAGCAAACTAAAGCACCTAGAATCTATTCTCACTTACACTGTCCATCATTAGTGATGATAGACTCATCCGGCGGAGTGTTCCTCATCAGTATGTGTGCGGCGACGTATTCCGCCTGCAGTCGCTGTGTGAACGCACCGATGCGCTCGTAGTCGTAGCCGCGGTACACGAACTGTTTGTTCTAAAACGATAGACGATTACAGTTTTAGTTATCACGTTAGCTGTTCCTGGCAGTCATACCCATCCGAAGACTGATAATATGTATGGCAAATGTTACATTTTCTACGGCTCCTTCTTACTTTGAAACGAACGTTAAACGATTGGTTCCAGTCATTGTCTCTGATGGCAGTCGTTAGGTCAATTTAAAGACATTTGGGCGACCCGAAAATTGTAACAAGGCCGCTCCAAATTGTAAAAGTAAAGTAGTCTGACATTAAAACCCATAGCGACCGTCTCCATGAGCGTTACAATCGCGGCGATATTATATTATTTCTATACAACGCACCGGCGCGTTAACATCGCTGTGTGGAGACACGTTCATAGATATTGTATAGAAATAAGTGGCTCGGAGATAATATTGCCACGATTCTAACGCTCGTGGAGACGATCCCTTTTCTTATGTTTTTATTGCTCAAAGATTCGAACTTCTGCCTCTTGCTGTCCGGGCAAGCGCCCTAAGCCCTTAATATGAGTTTTGATAGTTTATCGTCTCGATGAAACTGGCAGTTTACTTCCATACATTATTTTAGTACATAATAGTTACCGCTAGGGGCGCTGATGGAAAATGTATGAAGTAAACTGCCAGTTTCATCGAGATAATAAACTATCAAAACCATACTAAGGGCTCTGGAACCGTAAAGCGTAGAGGACAGCGCGCTCGTTCGCAGCGAGAGCCACAGGTTCGAATGCTGTCGCGTGGAATTTTTTAATGATGCATCTTCTGGTAACAATATTTCTATTAAAACTCTACCCAATGAGAAACACCGAAATACAGGTGTATCAGTTTTCTATACGCATAGTTGTAGTGTGTCCAGACTCACCCTGACAAACAGCGGACATCCCTTCCCATAGAACCCGACCCTAAAGTACTCCGGTTCAGGTCTCAGTTGATCCATAACAGAATCGAGGAAGGTCGCGTGTGTCCGCAGACAATGCGCTAAACTTGCGTAGTCACAGAGCTTTGTTTCGTATAGTGTCGCCAGTTCACGGAGTAGGGGCAGGCCTTTTTCCCAGCACTGTAAAAAGGAAAATCGAAGATCCAGTCATACATAACCCTACTAATATTAAAAAGCTGAAAGTTTGTGTGTATATGTGTTTGTTACTCTATCACGTAAAAATCGCTACACCGATTACCATGAAGCTCGTGAAACATAGGCTACTTTTTATGTCGATTTTCTCGCGGGATCGGGACCAACGCGGGTGAAACGATCGCAGCTAGTGTAATCATAAAAATATTCAAGAACAATCATTAAAAATATGTAAACGTTTCACGAAAGTAAAGTATTCTGAAATTGTAATATTAAAGGGTTTGATTGCTTCATAAATTGCATCAGCATTTCAATCTATTAATCGATGACCAAAAACCAAAATAAATAAAGTACAAATGCCGCTTTACATAAATAAACTATTACTATCGTATATTTTTTCTTCTGTAGTTGAGTTGGAAAATTGCGTCACAATAATGGAGTCATAGACAAAGGTCAACTAGGAGAGTTAATTAATAGATAGATAAATGCTTTTTTGTACCAAGAACTTAAATTAAACAAATATTACAAAGACAAAAACTGAAATCTAGTGTGACATAATAGGCGGCTTTATCGCCTAAGGGCGATCTCTTACATTCAACCTTTTACTCTTACAGGTTTCCACCACTTTTATAAAAAATAGAATTACCTTTCCCCGATCAAAATATTGCAACACTTGATTATAAAGAGCCTCTTTCCGTTTCCATTCCGGGGTTTCTGGGTACTCCGGGTCTACACCAATTTGGTCACTTTCCCAGCTCAACGTTTCTGCGTACAGCTGAAAATGAACAAATTATATTGAAACAATGTCAGTAAACATCCATCGACATTGATACTATATCAAAAACACATTAATCACGACAGTTTTTTTAAACCAGAGGAAATTCTTACCAACAATGTGCAACCAGCTTCGACGAAGTTATCCGACGCCATGTGTAAGTCATGTAACTTGTACACGTAGCGTAGATACATCTCTTTTCGATCGATTTCATTCTTGTAGAAATTCTGGAAATTAAAAAAATCCATTGCTTCAACTACTATCATCTTAATTCACAATCCAACGTAAAACACAAATGTTGACATTGTCCCTACACTAAGCTTAGCCTAGTAGTGTACAGATTTTTTGATAATGTACAAATTAATATTTCTTTTTGTTTTTTGCTCATGGCATTTTAATATATTTACATATATTTCCAAAACAGGATATCCCCATAACAGGATTCCACCCTGCGTCCTTTCGCTAACCAGGCGACTGCTCTAACCACTGAGCTACACAGGGAATCACGTGTCATGTTCAATTTTCAGGTCATATTTCTCCTTGCCAAATTGTTTTACCAACTAAGGCTTGGATTCAGCGCCATCTACCGGTCAAACTTTGCAGCATTAACAACAAAAAGATATATCAAATTGGAGTGATAGCGCATCTCATGCTGGGTATGTTTACTGTAAAGTGAACCACTTGGACCAGTCAATAAAAAGCTGCAAAGCGTGACAGGTTCGAATCCAGTCATGGGGATTTTTTGGAAATATATTTCCTTGCTAAAAATATTTTTAAATGTACAAATTTTCATCTTCCACGGTGGGTGTACCGATATCAAGATGGTTGGCATCGCTATCTAGCCTAGAAAAAAAATACTTTGTAAGAGACACAACTTATGTACAGGATAAGTAAGCGTTTCACTACTCTTTCCCCAGATGGTAAATGCTGTAAAAATATTATGGCACGCTTCCTCCTTTCAAGCAAGAAGATTCCTGTACAGTTGTAGAAGACGCCAACATTATTCAACCCTCGAACAGTGAATACTTGGTGTAAATCGACGTACGAGCAAGTTGACAGTGGCCGCCATCCGCTTGTCCCTGTGCTCAGCGCCCTGCATGACCGCGCGGTAGTCCAGCAGTCGCTCCAGCAGTCGCGTCACACACCCCACGAACGCCGCGCCCGCCTCGCGCCAACCTTCCGTCGACACGCGTTCCATTAACCTACAACATATGACGACACTAGTGTCACGCATGACAACACCAACATTGGATGTCTACACCACAAGATCGTCACAAATGGAAGAGTATAGAGGAGGAATAGGTCTAAGATTGGAATTAAAAGGGCTGTAATGGATTAAGTATCATCACAAGTGGAAGAATATAGGATAGGAGAGTACAAGTGGAAGAGTATAGGATATAGGAGGAATAGGTCTAAGATTGGACATAAAAGGGCTGTAATGAATGAAGTGAGTGTTGGACCACCAAGGAGAGCAGGAATAGGTCTAAAATTGGACATTATTATTGGCTGTAATAAATGATGTGAGTATTGGACCACCAAGGAGACAGAGGAGTGGAATCTGCGTGTAGCAGAGATGAGAATGTTTAAATGGATGTGTGGTACAGGGTATAGAAGAGGGATTATGAAAGCTGCGGTATTACAGACAAGTTAGATTGATGTCTGTGGTAAGAAGGATATGGGGAGAAGAGGTTGGCAGACATCTTAACAGAGAAAACAGGTTAAGAGTGGAGGAAGACGACATGCTGTGCTGACCAAATTAATGGATTAGGACAGGAAGAAGATATATGTAATTTGATATTGGTGTGTGGCTTCGGATTTGTTTCTGATGAAACTTGTCACTACCCATAGGCGTAAGTCGTATTGCCAGAAGGTCAGTGGTGCCCCTAGGTAAGGAAAGAGGGTCAGAATAGATTCATGAATGTTA
Source organism: Idaea dimidiata (assembly GCA_949358125.1). Taxonomy (NCBI): domain Eukaryota; kingdom Metazoa; phylum Arthropoda; class Insecta; order Lepidoptera; family Geometridae; genus Idaea; species Idaea dimidiata. The sequence goes on along the minus strand of OX442332.1, from coordinate 19,926,129 downwards.
ATACTTACACGGAGCTTAAATGTTCCCTGATTTGTAGCATGAACAGGAATAAAACATTAAATCAGCGACAAAAGATCAGTGGAAAGATAGGTACAGAAATGACAAAGCTATAAGTTAGAGAAATTTCAAACAGTCGATCAAAAAGAGCTTTTTCCCATGAAAGTGCTCGGGAAATAAATGTTTTTAAATAATTGTGTTAGTGATATGATAACCCATGTTAACTTTAAGGCGTACCAAACACAAGCTGCATTTAATAGCAGCATAATTATCTACTATAAGGATGATTTATGCCATATTCCTGTATCAGGATAAACAAGAAAAAAAAACATCCCTCATGTTACATGTAGGGGTGGTACCCTAAAAAAGGGTTATATATTTTTATTGTAGCACTTTTTTTGGCGTGAATAACAGTTTCTTAGTACTAACCGTCTCGGAGGAAAGCCGCGTATGGACGGACGGACATGACGAAACTATAAGGGTTTCTTGTTGACTAAGAAACCCCAAAAATGGAATAAATGGTATTTTAGAACTCCAGGTGTCTACTTTCCAAATTCAATCGCTATTGTTTCAGTACTTTATATATACGTAGTCATCTCCGCTTCCAATCTTTCACATTTATAATATAAGTAACAGTTATACGTACACAGTATCAAACAACCGCCTATAATGGTCATCAGCCTTGTTATCAGCAACCAGCGAATCCAATTTATCCACTAAAGCAGCTTCAGTTCGCTTAGCAGAGCCTGTCGCGGCTCGTTCGGCAGCCATTAGCGATACTAAGGCTGCTAGAGCGGATCGTCGGAGGGCTGGGACTAGAGTAATTTCTAGTAACGCTCCTACAGCGCCTGGAACCATGTGGAGTTGGGCTGCGCCTGGGGAAGAAAAGTGAGGAATTCGTTTTCTTGTATGGTTTTAGTCACCATTCAAAATTGACCTAAGTTACAAGATTTATGATAGTTATAATCGCCTATTGTTTTATAACCACATACATTACGGCATTCACCTTGCCGGCACTAATAAAACAAAAGCTAAAACAAATATTTTATGGAAACCTAGTTGCGTAAAATCATTTCTAAGGTGGAGAAGTACAGCCTTATATATGGTCCAGGGGAAGATCTCTGCTGGTCTAAATTGTAGGCAGCTGAAGGTGAAACCACTTAAACTTCACCTGTACCTCATTCGCATTGATATCGAAGAGGTAAGGGGTAATCTATGTAGCCCGTCCGTTGACCATACGTCTGTACGCCATAGCTGTCACAATACATGGCCACTCAAACGTGACACTCAATGACATGGTCAGTTCAAAGTCTGTCTTCGATTTTTAATGAAGACAAGAGCCACCCTGTGTTTCTCAACTTTGCGCTGGCTGTCCTACGCAAGGTTGGGAAGGAGAATGGCTCAATGAATTTATAGGTGTTTGTGTTGTAATTTTAGTTTTTAATTCTTTAGTATTTAATGGTGTTATTTTAGGTTGTTATAGTATAATTTAGGTTTGAAGTTTCTCATATTTTAATAAATGCAGTTTGTTTAAGTTTTAATAAATAAAAAATAAAAAAAACATGGGCACTCACCCAACATGTTCCAAGTGGCCAGCACCTGATGGCCGGCCACAGCCCGCATGCGCGCGCGGTCCGGCCCTCGCCCCGCCCACCGCTCCGGTTGGAGCGCGCTGCTGGTCACTAGAGCTACGCCTAGCTCTATGTAGCCCGACCAAAGCTGGAAAAATGCCCAAGCAGTTGTTTAGATGCTTCAGCTTGCTTCGTCTTAGGCTACGGCCGCATAGTCCAGGCGGCTTGCTTGTAGTGGTTCGCATTCTAACAAGATACACAGCTAGGTGGCAAGCGCTAAGTGCGACCGGTCGCGAACTTTTTAGACCATTCGTTTTAGTTATTTGACACGCTAGCCTTTAGCCACTAAACCAGTGTTCTGCCTATGTGGACGTAACCTTAGATACCACCATTTTGTTTTGCCAACATTTATAAAATAGCCCGTTCCCTTCGCTTTAGATAATAGATCCTGCAGACCGGCTTCAAAAATAGCTATAAACATAATATCGTTTGCGTATCTGAGAATAGTGATATGACATGATAAAGTTTAAAGATATCCTCAAAGTAACTGTTAAGCAATGGTAGGCCCATTGGAGTGTTGCCAATTAAACTGTACCTGTGAATCAAATTGTGGTGGTTCTTCACCCAAAAATCGTTCGAGCAAAGGCTGTGATAAATCTTGAAGTGCTGACAGCAAAACTTTGCAGCTTTGGACTCTGAGCACCATCCAATCGGCTTGAAATACCTAAGAAAAAAAGTACGTCGTATATAAGAAATACATATTAATTAACAATACAAATAGAACTAGGCTCATTAAACATTAAAACTAGTGTTCTTTTTTTAAATAAGGTGACTAAATATCTTACGTCTTGTTCAATAAGATGTCTGAAGACCAAGAAAGCTCTCATTAGGAAATCTTTCAAAGGTTTCCGGTCGTGCGGGTGAGGTGCTAAGTGGCTCCATAGCCGTTGGTAGTGAATAGGTCTTAGCAGTTCCATCGCGCCCAGAAGACCAGCTACCATTGAACCCTGAAAAAATATAATGTCGTTTATAAACGACGATTTCTACTAAAAAAACGAGAAAGAGCGGCATAACAATGTAAATGTATAATAATATGTAACAACCTTAAATTCTTAAATATTTTATTCAGTAAAGATGATGTACTTAACTATCATTGAACTTTTTATTTTAAGATGTTTCAAGATAAGAACACATGGGGGTTCACTTTTTGTGATCTTGTGTTACATTAAAATGGTCATGAAGCGTTAGAGTTACAGAATTCCGTACAAACGATCTTAGACAAGAGAACTTTGAATCTGAATAACGATTCTACCCTGAGAAAGCCGAGGTAAAGATCTCAACACGTAAGGACATTGACTAAATGCAAAAACTAAAAAAACAACATCATAATAAAATAGAGTTTAATTTCTTAGAAAGGAATGTTGAATGCTTACCAAAACAGGTGAGTTTCCTCCAATGAGATGCAAGACTGTCTCGACTAGAACATCCAAAGTATTCAAACACAAGACATCCACATCGGGGTCCAGTTCGTCAACGTCCGAGACGGCGTCCGGATCCTCCTTCTTCCACAGCAAGGTGACCAGCTCGCCGAGCATGTCCGCGCACTGCGCGAGCTCGTCGCGCCGCGCGAGGTGCACGCGGAGGTGGTGGCAGGCGGTCGTCAGGACTATGTTTCGTGCCTCTGTGGAGTTTAATGAATTAAGGCTTTTAATTATAGCACAGAGCGGGAACGCGGTGAGGAGATGTGTTGCTAAATTTTCATTTTTGTGAAACCTAGTTCAAATGCATATAAATTGTTAAATTTCGGGGGCATATTAATCAATTTAGTTTCGTGAAAGTGTACAAGTGTAGTGAAAGTGAAAATCGGTAAAAAGTTTCAAACTTTTATTGCATAATCATGAGTACAATAAGTTGATACATAAAATGATAAGCTTCATCATGATACCCATAACACATGGACTTTAGCGTTGTCTCCAAAGCTCCGTGAACAATCATTGTAAATGGCCACCCCGTTTTAGAATAATTCATTAATTTGGATGCAAATAACTTGCAAATATTAATAATACTTGACACTGGCTAATGTCCAAATGGAATATAGCCTTATAAGAAGAGCAATTGTAGCAGTGTTCGGTCGCAATTGGCCAGTTTCGATATATAAGCCAGTCAGTGGGCCTCTGGTATAAAGGGTTGCCGTTGTCACATTACACGAATATCGTTTGTTGAAAGCTCGCTTACTTTTTTTTAGTTTTTGTTTTGTTTTTTTGTTACAGCGGCTACATAAATACATCATCTGTGAAAATTTTAAATATTTAGCTATAACGGCCCAAGAGATACAGTGGTGGTAGCAGACGGACAAACTGGCAGTGGAGTGTTAATAAAAAGGTGCCTATATTACTGCCGAGTACTGTTGTTCGCTTTTCTTGTGGACAGGATATTTTAAGAGACGTGAATACTTGTATTATATCCTTAGAGGCTATTTGTTACAGCATCTTTTAGTTACGTGCGCTTACCTATACGACACCTGATAACGTGGCTGGACCGGCTATGTGAGCTGGACAGAATAACGTCATAAAGATACCTGTAATATTGTCAACAGTTTCCTAACCAGGATATTCTCCCAAACGTCCCTTGAAGTTAAGAATACAGGATCATATATATATGTGACTTCATTAAGCTACCTATAATAAACTCATAAGTTTTCTTACCAAGATATTCTCCCAAAGGTCCCTTGAATTTCACTAGATAAAGTGGCAGGATACAGTGTGTGGCGTCATAAAGCTACCTGTAATAACTGCAACAATTTCCTTACCAGGATCTTCTCCCAAAGGTCCCTTGAAGTTCACTGGATAAAGTGGCAGGATACAGGGTGTGACGTCATAAAGCTACCTGTAATAACTGCAACATATTCCTTACTAGGATATTCTCTCAAACGTACCTTGAAGTTCACTGGATAAAGTGGCAGGATACAGTGTGTGACGTCATAAACTAACTGCAACAGTTTCCTTACCAGGATGTTCTCCCAAAGGTCCCTTGAAGTTCAGAATACAGGATATAGATATGTGACGTCATAAAGATACCTATAATAACTTCAACAGTTTTCCTTACCAGGATCTTCACCCAGCGGTCCCTTCAAGGTGTCCTGCGCGGCCTGCAGCCTGGCGCGGGCGAGCGCCGGCGGCGCGGAGGTCGCGGGCGCGTCCAACATGGCGGCGGACACGCGCGCCGCCTCCGCCGGGCCCAGTGCGCAGCACACCTCGCGGGCTACGTCCGCCCATGACGTCATTAGGGCTACCTGACATTTGTTTACGTTCTAATTTTAATAATGTCGTACTTCAAAAATGTAATGAGAAATGACAAGTACAGTTACTCCTTAGCTCATCTACCCAGGCCAGCATGACAGCACGTGAGTCTTTTTCTCGACGGGAAAAAGAGACGAAACCTTTTTAAAAATAAATATTGCACGACATTATACACAGCGCTATCTAGCCCCACACTAAGCACTAGATTTCTACTAGACAACGGATTTACTTCATAATATAGTTTTTTTTTTGTACATACATACCTATTATACATAGAAAGACACAGAACCAGAAACAAACATTGATGAATAGCAGAAATATATGTGTCGATTTGTTAAAACGTTTCTCGTGCTGTCATGCTAGACTGGTTGGGCAAGATCGCTAGAAAAAGAAGCGTCGGTCGGAGGTGCCAGTCTGAAGTGTCTTAGATATGTATCACCATATTTCTATAACTGCTGTTTCCAATATGAAAATAGCTCTGCACCATAGAAATAGTACTACTTCGTAACTAAAAAGCTTCCAGTAAGTCCAGAAAGAGAGTTCCCAGTAAGTCCTTTTTTCACTTAAGTGTTCGGCGGTTGGTTAGATAAGGACAGACTGGATCCAACCAGGTTAAACAGGACCGTTTTGATATATCAAAGGAAAAACTACCTTAACCTTAGAGAACATGATTGAAATTGATATTTCCAAAGCTGTCAAGTACGCAATCTTTTAGGAGCGAAGGCGTTTGTGACATGTCTCTGCAGTGTACCCGTAGTATTTATCCAGTTCACATCTGACTTTGGTGATAACCACGTTACGTCAAATCAGCAGAGTACTGCAAAGTTCTTATCAATGTCAACTGTATACTTAAAGAAATGCTTTCCAAAAATTTCGCACCCGACAGGACTTGAACCTGCATCTCTGGGGATCCGTCCCGACGCCTTTTCCAATTTGGCCCCGGATGCATGTTCAATCGAGTCGAAATTAAGGATTGCATTTCTTATTGTTTACGTTTTTTTAAGGCACGCAACTTAAACTGTAACTGTACTGTGCTTTAACTGTAGTCAGTTATCAACCGAATAGAATACGAGTACTGAGCCCTTAGTATGAGTTTTGATAGTTTATCGTCTCGATGAAACTGGCAGTTTACTTCCATACATTATTTTAGTTCATAATAGTTACCGCTAGGGGCGCTGATGGAAAATGTATGAAGTAAACTGCCAGTTTCATCGAGACGATAAACTATCAAATCTCATACTAAGGGCTCTTGATGTTTTCCAAACTAGCTAGAACAAACGGGTTCGGTGGTGACCTGCGCAGGCGCTAGATGTTCCCTGTGCGGATGCTGCGCGAAGGCCCTGAGCGCGTGGAGCGCGGCGCGCACGTCGCGGCGGAAGCTGTCCTCGTACTGTCCGCCCGTGGCGCGCGCGAACAGCCGCCGCGACCGCACCGCCAGCCGGAACACGGCGCCCAGCGACCGCAGACACTTGCGGATCGGCTCCTGCCCTTCCGCGCCCGCCGCCCACTCCGCGCAGTGCTGGACCGACGATAGCAGACCCCTGGTGAAAGCAGTACAAAAATTTATTAAAGGGATCTTGTTATAAAAAAGTTATAAGTTAATTTTCCTGCAACTAATGTGATCTTTTCTACAAATAAGAAAATTGGGATCTGGGAAACAGATCTGTATGAAAGACAAATTGTTGATACGGTTAGTTTAAAAAAGATTTTTTAAAGTAACGAGACCTAATAAACAATTTATTTACCGGGTCCGATCGCGTTTTATTCATGACTTTTAAACGAACGGACTTTTCGCCAACTTGACAGTTGGCTTTTTCAAGGTTGACCTTTACAACTTTACAGTTAGCTTTTTCAAGGTTGTCAACCAACTGTAAAGTTGGCGTAAGCTCGGTTCGATTACAAATCATGTGTACACGACGTGACGGTGCATTTCTTTTTTTGATTGTGCTCTGACAGTTGTCATGACAACGTTATAACAGAAAAATCAAAATTGCTATAATATAGAGAGCTTTGTAATCTCAGCCTATTAAAATCTTGAAATACATAGTAAAAGGTGTTTGCTTTAAAGTAAGATCTCGGACCATCTCTCACAGCCAGCACAGCGTACGGACAGCCCGTACATCATGAATAAAACGCGATTGAACCCGGTAAATAGTTATATTAGGATCTTGTTACTTTAAGAATACTTTTTTAACCAAACCGTAACAAAATTTATCTTTCATACAGATCTGTTTTCCAGATCCCAATTTTCTTATTTGTAGAAAAGATCTCATTAGTTGTGAGAAATTTGACTTACAACTTTTTAAATCCCAGTTTCAGAAAACCGATAAGTTTGCATACCATTACTTATTTTCGCTTCTTTAAATTTGACTGACGCAATTTCTGCGGGCTCGATCCCGTCGACTAATAATAAAAAAACATTTCTACTCATTTCTGTTCTACACTTCAAAAAGAACACAAATATCTGTTCGGATCAACAGCTGTTTGCGCGGGTAAAAGCAGGAGGTGCTAATCTAATAAATAATATTATTAACATTGCAAAGTACGAACATTTGCCATGTAACTTACTTATAAACCAAAGCAGCTGAGAAATGTTCTTCGATGTACACATCGAGCACCGGCTTGAAGTGTTGGAATCTGGTCTCATCGAGCAAACTGCATATCGATATAAGCACCAGGAATACTGTGCCTGAGTGTGGAGTGCTGAAATAATTACAAAAATTATACTAGTTTTCATTGAATATAACAAAAATCATAATTATTTCTAATGTTTAAGATGATTGAGAACACCTCTCTCTTCATTCTGCAGGAATATTCACAACCATGCGGGCCGATACCGATATCCAAAACGACATCTACGTCTCGCTCAGCGCGAACCAAAATGACAGGGACAGGTATCAAGTCCATCATCGGCTTCGGGCTAAAGCTATCTGAATAGCCCTACTGACCTATCTTGGGCTATCGATTTACCAATTTAGGCTGCTTATGCTTTAAATGTAACTAGTTTTATTAAACATACCTGTTGCCATCCTCAGTAGAAAACAAAGCGAACAACGCGTCCAATACATCTCTCAAGAATTTGATAAGCTCTTCGCAACTAAGTCCGTCACCGAGTCTCAATACACGTAGCAATGTCTCTTGGACCTTTTCGGGGTGAGCACGCCATTGTAAGAGAGCTAAGAGATCCTCTGTGAAAGAAGAAAACTTAAAAATTAACATATTACACTCAATATTTTATGCTTTTAGCGAGATTCGAAACCATGACCTACTTAAGTATCCGTACGGAAAGTAAGTCCGTACTTAAGCTCAAGAATCCCCTTTTGGTCGCATTTTACGACGGTGGAGCAGCTATAATATGTTTTTAAAGACTGTGACAAAATAATTTAAATTAAAACAGATTCTAGCTATATATTTGATTAAAATAAATTTCAGCCTATTCCATGATATTGTAGCTTTATATTGGTTATAGAATTTTTAGAACTGGTTTTGTGGTGTCGGAGATTACCCCAATATCCATACATACATGTTACAATCATTGTATAGCTGTTGAACTTCCTAATAAATAAATAAATACTAGCTGTTACCCGCGCCTTCGTCTGCGTAAAAATAGTGCATAGCCGACTTTTTCGTTGATTACTCGGATCCACTAATTGAAATTTCGATATAAAGTATACCACGAGGTTCCTCAAAAATATAACTATCCAATATTGAAAACCTGGTTTCAATAGGATAGTAGTAGTTTTTAATTGCATAAGGAACAAAAAGAGAAACAGACAGACATTCCTTTATTATACTTAACTAAAGAATAGATAGTTAGACTAGTACAGAAAGAGTGTACAAACCATTTTGCGTGAGTTTCGTAGAACATAACAAGGTATTAATGATACAATTTTCTTTGGAACTTCTTTGGAAAGTAGGAACGACGCCGTTAGCGGGCGGCGCGCGGCCCGCGTCCGCCGCGCACGACGCCAGCTGCAGGTAGCTCGCCGGCTGCAACCTGCGGGCACACGGGGCGCGGTGAGACGTTGGGAATACGGGCATCCGTAGCCGAACCATAGCCGCCGATATAGCTCTCAAAATTAATAGACTAACCCTCTTATTCATAAACGCTAATTTTTAAAAAAAATATATTTATAAGATAAGATAAGATAAGAAAACTCTTTATTGTACCACACGAAAAGTATAACAATTTAAAAAAAATATATAAACAATTATTACAAAAAAAAAACAAAAAGATAAAAATTACAAAAACAAAAATAAACGTAAAATAATTATTAAAATTATGGTACAATGGGCGGCCTTATCGCTAAAAGCGATCTCTTCCAGGCAACCTTTGGATGGACAAGAATTGATGGAGGTGAAGGGTGGTTTGTTCAATTTGTTGAAAAAATAAGGAAATAAATGTTAATAATATATAAAAATATTTATCAGAACAAACAATGCGTATAAAAAACAAAGGTATTTTAACATCTAAACAGCCACGGAGGTTCGAATTGATGTTAAGTATTAAGTTTACATCAGTCACTTATAGTCGGTAATTAATTAATCAGTTATCACCCCCGTAAGTAATTAATGCGCTGCATAACTATGTTTGTCTTTTACTGTCACATGAAGTTTCTAAGTTGCAGACAGAGACAAACGTCACATAACTTAGTCATGTGTAAATAATATTTTATAAGTAAGTGAGCCTAGTGGCAATGGGCAGGCCATATAGCTCGAAGGACAGATAATCGTTGTAGGTAAGTAGTCCTCGAGTGGCGACCACGATACAGTGCGAAACGTAGTGTTGTAGCGATGATCAACTCGGTGGACTGACGACATTGTAGCGCTCGCGGCAGTCCTTGGATGGAGGTAGCTCGGGATCGCTATTTGTGGCGTCTTATTGGGGACACCTATGTTCAGCAGTGGACGGATAAGGGCTGAGATGACTATAGGATGATGTCTATAACGCGTGAAGGAGTAACTACTTAATTACACACAAACTTTCACATTTCATCGTGGGATTACCCCCATCTCATTCTCTGGGTGTCGTAAGAAGCTATGGCATCTTGGGGAGGACTAGGAAACCTTGAATTCTTCCCGCGCGGCGGCGGATAAACTTATTAATTTCTAGGAGGTTTGGGATCAAGCCGACCGTAAAAATATTGCCAAATCTATTTGCAGTAGGAATGCCTTACCAACCAACGCCAAGAAATATTGGTGTTTCAGCGAACCCCGGGCTCCCAAAAGTGATGCAAATGCAAAAAAAAAATTGCTCTGAGAAGAAGAAACTTTCACCTATATAATGTTAGTGGGATAGTAGTTTATACTCACTTAGAAGAATCATCACACTTGTAGACATACAACTCGTGAGCGCCATCTCTCAACGTCGCGCCACTCGCCTCCATGAGTCGCGCGAACGAAAACCCGAATAGCTTCCTCTCGTTCTTTTCTCTCGCTGAAAGAGTGGGACAAAAAATAATATCAAAACGTATGGAGTAAGAAACTCAAAAGTAATAACGGAAATGTAATGACTGAAATTATAAAAGTCGCAAAACTTAAAAAAAAAACATTACGATACCAAAATACATTAAATAGTCAAACTAAATACTAAAAAATAAAATACATAACAAATTACAAAATGAACGATTAAAAATCGTACTATCGAGTACGTACGTATCGAGTCAGTACGAGGGCTGCACTAAAAGTATCGGGAATGGAATATTTCCACTGTTCCTGTCATATTTAAATCTTTTTAATTGAAAACTCCTTGGTTTTAAAAATCGAATACCATAATACCACAGTCGGGACCCATTCATTTTACCAATTTAATTTTTCCAATGGGTCCCGACTGTGAGTCATTTTTTACTCATTTATTATGTGTTCTGTGTGTATCGATTACAAAACTATTATTACTTAGCGTAATTTCAAATTACTGGGCTTGTTTTTTTCTTTTTTCTTTTTTTTTTTTTGTTGTTTCTATGCGTATTTTTTAATCAAGTTATTCACGCAGTCGGGTTTTTTGTTTTTTTATAAAAAAAAAAATTATTCTACGCTTTTTAGTTATTTTTATTTATTGATGGTAGGTAAGTCTCGTAATCTATTCATTTCATTAGGGGGTTATAATTTATACTGTGGATTATTCAGTAGATAACCAATATTATAATTAAGTAGGAAAGTAGGTACTTAATGTTCCAACTTTATTTATTTATATATTCTATTTTAGTTAGGGTTTAGTTATTTATTGTTTAAATTTATTATTATTATTTTAAAGTTTTTAGGTCAGTAAGTACCTAAGTAATATTAGGCTTTAATTCAGTAGGTAGGTACAAATTTATGTAAATATTTTTTTTAGATTAAATCAATAAATTCCTGTCACCTGTACCATCACGGCTTATACTTTGATAGTTTCAAGCGTAACTACACAACAAAAATAAAAACTTGTTCGTTAGTAATAAAAAGCAAGAATACCTAATTGTAAATTAACTTTAAACCGTTATATTTCCTAAACGGTTCTTTACAATGAAAAATGGTGAAAGAAACCTAATATTTATTTATTTTATTTTATTTAAAAACCAATTCAACGATACCCATCTTGACATATTTTGACGATTTTAGATTTTTCAATTTTGACAATATGGCGTCTGGTTGTCACAAAAGTTAATTTGGATTACTATCATGTCTTTAGTCACACTCGCCAGATTAAGACGAATCGATTGACGTAAGAATCATCAAAATCGGTCCACGCGTTTGGCCTCTAGAACGCCACATAGAAACATCCATACATACATACATAGACCGATAGACACATTACCCTTCTCTGCGTCGCGCAGTCGGGTAAAAAAGAATCTCGGTCTTGTCACAAGGTTTTGTCAAACTTGTTTAGTCGTTGAGAAAATGGAATTGACTCGAAAAATTCAAGAGCGATGATTTATTATGACTTTCGAAGTGGTTTATCACAAAAACAGTGTGTTGACCGGATGATTTCTGCATTTGGTAAAGAAGCCCCATCCAAAACCACAATTTATCGCTGGTTTGCTGAGTTTCAACGTGGACGTGTCAAGCTCAGTGATGATCCCCGTCAAGGTCGTCCAAAAACTGCAGTCATCCAAGAAAATGTTGATGCTGTGCGTAAGCTGATTGAGGAAGATCGACATGTGACATATCGCGAAATTCAGACAACTTTAGACATTGGCATGAGTCAAATACAAATAATCTTGCATGAACAATTAGGTGTAAAAAAGTTGTTTTCCCGATGGATACCGCATTCGCTCTGTGCAGAGCAAAAAGCGTCTCGCGTTACTTGGTGCGTCAGAACTCTCGAAAGATTCCACGCAGGATCCTCAAATGCTGTATACAACATCGTATCAGGTGACGAATCCTGGATATACGCGTACGAACCCGAAACAAAAAACCAGTCAGAGTTTGGGTGTTCGAAAATGAGTTAAAGCCAACAAAAATCGTTCGTTCACGGAGTGTTGCAAAAAAATTGGTGGCCACGTTTGTCTCCAAAACCGGCCATGTTGCGACTATTTCTCTTGAGGGACAAAGAACGGTTAATGCAGAATGGTATGCTAGCATTTGTTTGCCACAGGTCGTTTCTGAACTCCGTACAGAGAACTGCAACCGCCGCATCATCCTCCATCACGACAATGCGAGTTCTCACACCGCGCACAGAACAAAAGAGTTTTTAGAGCAAGAAAACATAGAATTATTAGACCATCCGCCGTACAGCCCCGACCTAAGCCCTAATGATTTCTATACTTTCCCTAAAATCAAGTATAAATTGCGTGGTCAGAGATTTTCATCACCTGAAGAAGCTGTGGACGCCTACAACACGGTCATTTTGGAGACCCCAACTTCCGAATGTAATGGTTGCTTCAATGATTGGTTCCATCGTATGGAAACATGTGCCAAATTTCGCGGAGAATACTTCGAAAAGTAATAAATACATTTTTAAATAGTAATGTTGTGTCACTTCCTTGATTCCCGAAATTTTCAGTGCCGCCCTCGTAGACACAAGAGTACTAAATAAACGCAAAACTTACTAGAACAATGCCTGAACTCGATTCTGACGTGCGCATGTGTGAACGTCTCCAGCGGCACAGTCAGCCGCAGCTGTTCCCCCCACGCGGGGCTGTTGTTGTGGTACAACACCACTGACTCGTACGACGTGCACGCTTGCCCGCTCGCACCCCAGACACAGTCCTAGAAAATATAGGCTTTAATATTGGTTGAGTTGGAATATGGGTACAAATCCATTAATGGCTTCTGAAATAAGAAAGAATCTGTACACCTAAAAAGGTTCCTTAAAGCAATTCTGCTAGCAATATTGCATTTTAACATATTCACAATAACCATGCACCTGTCATAGAACAAAGCCGTGAGAACCAGGTGCATATTTATTGGGCAGAATTGCTATAAAGAACCTTTTTACGTCTACTGAGAGCCGTATTAACCAATGAGTGGACTCGAGACTTTATCATATTGACTTTATTAACGATGATAATCACTAATAAAACACTTTGTTTACCGGGTTTAATCGCATTTTATTCATGATTTCTAAAACGAATCAACCTTGAAAAGCCAACTGTAAAGTTGGCGAAAGCTCGGTTCGTTTTAAAAATCATGAATAATACGCGATTAAACCTGGTAAATAAAGTGTTTTATTATGCAAAATCGCGAAAACCATAGAAGAAATGATGATAATCACTTACAGAAGCCACAAACTGAAAACTATACACATACATATGTTATAGCGTACCCACTGACGGCCATCCACAGGCTTACCATGCGAGGTCCGTTGTTTCCAGCAGGACATTACAAGGAGCTTCGTCGGGGATCAGTTAAAGACAAATCAACTCCCCAATGCTAGATTATTTCTCTATAAAGCAGAGTAGCCTCGAGCCCAAGTGACATTTCCTGATTATTACGGCAGGTACCGGAGCAATAAAGCCGCTGATAATTACTTACAAGAGCAATACAAAGTATTAAACCAGGCATCGTTCGTTTCGGTCATTTAATCGGGTCGTTTGTGAATACGGCTGATAAGGACTTTGCTTACAATAGAATTCTGATAAGTTGCAGTATGAAATATCAGAACGATGTTCCCGGTTGCATCCCTCTCGTGAGCCTGAGGTCCGTATAAATACAGTAAGTAAATACCTACTGTACATACATGTGGCAATGTTTTAAAGACTGACGCCAACCCTTAGGACCAAGTAGTTTTACGGCCACCACGCGCAGAGAACTGCCACACAGCCAAAACATGTGATCGAGATATAAAATGATCCATACTTACATCAATAACTTGTCCAGTATTATCATGAACGGTCACAGTAGCGAGCACATTTTTCGCAGTACTTTTCCCTCCTCTTTCAAACTCTGCTTTCTCCAACGTCATGTAGAGATCGTTTCTGACGTCACCAGGCATTATGACGTCCGGAAACCCTCGTTTTGCCGTCACTGTAGCCCCCGAGGTTACCGCCTCGGATATACTGCCCGGGTTTGATAAGAGACGGAGGGCTACAACTATACCTGGAAAAGGAGAAGCTTGTATGTACGTCAAAATTTACTTTCTTTTTATAACTTGACCACACCTTAGCTGAAGGGATCTGTAAGGCCTACGACGTAAATATCTTGTACCTACTATTCACTCTAGATACCAATGTTTTAAAATATATAAAGAACATGAAATGTTTGTTTCTGGTTTGGGTATCTCTAAGTACCTATAACATCAAAGTATTTCTAAAAATAAATAAATGTAAGTATTATATCTATTGTCTAGTCACTGTAACTTAACATGGATGGGGCTAGATGGCGCTGTGTGATGTGCACAGAATTTATTTATTTATTTGAATGTTGATTAATTTGTATACCAAGTCTTACCATAATTTGGTTGTCCAGGTAGTATATTGCACTTGTTGGTTTGCTTTCTGATAAGCATGTCGTGGAGCTGATGAAAGTCTTTCTCTTCACATTGGTATACCTGTCGATATGATAACTCAATTATAAAGAGAATGTCAATGGTGACAAACATTTAAACGCGTCTGAAGTTAGCCACTATCAGCAAACAATTAGGATCTATTCTCGACGACGGTCTTTCGTATCAAGTTTGTTTTTGACTAAGCTATGCTCGCAATTGGATGAAATGAGATATTGGTCAAAAGCTCATTTATCGTGTGTAAAATAACTTCAAAGGGATATGTATCAAATTTCGCAACTCGAGGCAACTCGCTTAATTAACTGAAGATCAAAAGCTTATGTCGTCATATTGGCAGGTAGTCGAAATTCAATTTTGTCTAAGTAGGGAGTAGTCTAAACAAGATATTCGTCATCAATATCAGATTTTATATAAATAGGTGTCGTCTAAATAAAGGACAGTCTAAAGTTCCGATAATCAAGTCCTATTTGCGTAACTTTAAAACATGCTTACCTTAAAAGTGTACTCTTTCTCGCCGACATGTGGTGCTGGTTGTCTCAGGAACTCGGTCAGGGATAACACACCAGCGCCTAAAGGTCTCCTCGCGATAGGACCTCGTCGTTCGCCGGTGCCACTGCCGCTGCTGCCGGGGCCATTCCACCTTCCGACCCTGACTACCCACGCAACCAGCCAAAGCTCCCGGGTTAAATCTGTTGTTGATAAGTCCTGGAATTTAAATTAAACTCATTTTCCAGTTTAATCGCGTTATATACCATCATTGTTGTAGGTAATGCCGTATCGATGCTTTAGTCTTTCATTACAGACACTTTCCTCAAGGTAGGTCTTGGTATGTTGGAATTGCTCCAGGCCACGTGGTTCGACCGTAAAGTTCGATCAATCGACCTACGCGAACTTTTTTTTCCAGTTGGATCGATTAATCGAACCACGAATTTTTGAAACTCCTGGTAGTTCGATCGATCGAACTTCGTGAACTTTTTCTTCCAGTTGCTTCGATTAATCAAACCACGAGTTTATGAAATTCCTGGCAGTTCGATCGATTTTTGAAACTCTTGATAATTCTATCAATGCGACCATGTGAACTTTTTGTCAATAGGTTCGATTAATTGACCCTAGTTGAAACTTGTAAACATACAACTACATCATAATTATGACGATGATGATGATAAAAAGATAATGATGCCACTCTCTATTACGTAAACTACCCCTGTGTTTCGTTTCATTAATCAAGATCCTGATATTCCCTTAATTTTTCCCGATCCCGCAGGATTTTCGGGATCCAAATTCCGTTTCCGTCACATTAACTATCCCTATGCAAATTTTGATCCAAATCGGTCGATACGTTTGACCGTAAAGAGGGAACAAACTAATATACAAAAAACTTTTGGATTTATAATAATTATAAATAGGAAGTAGGATAGGATAGGATTGGGGTTCGCAACGCGAGTGCAATTTTTTTTTCATTTCAAGCGACAGCTGTCATCCGAAATGAAGATCTCAAAATTTAAATAATAGGGGTTAAAGTATGAAATTGCCGTTTTATTGCAATAGGTTCTTTGAATTGACATAGAATCTTCATGGTTTAAAGTTTTCGAATGAAACTTTTTTAAAATGGTTTCTGTGATGTTCTTTTTTTAAAAAATGTGAAACATTTGAATATCGACTTTCAATTGTTTTTGTTATTCAATTAAGACAAGAAAGATGGATACTGCGAAAATTCGAGTGATTTTTGAATACGAGTTCCGACGCGGAACTAACGCGGCAGAAACAGCCCGCAATATCAATGCTGCGTTTGGAGAGGGGTCTACTAATGAACGCACCGTGCGATTTTAGTTTAAACGCTTTCGTGATGGAAATTTCGACTTAAAGAACGAGCCACGAGGAAGACCGCCCCACACAGGTGAATAACGATGAATTAAGAGAGATAGTGGAAGCCGATCCTAGTCAAACTACCCAGGAATTAGCGGCATGGTTTAACGTTACCTTACCCACTTTATTGACTCACTTGCGTCAAATCAATAAAACAAAAAAATACGAAAAATGGGTGCCTCATGATTTGACTGATCTGCAGAAAGAAACGCGTGTTGAAACTTGTGTTGCCTTGTTGAACCGGTACAGAAATGAAGGAATATTGGATCGAATTGTAACATGTGATGAAAAGTGGATTCTTTATGATAACCGGAAAAGAAAAATGCAATGGCTGACCCCAGGTCAAATGCCACAACAGTGTCCTAAAGCAAAACTTACCAATAAAAAGGTAATGGTAACTGTTTGGTGGTCTCAGCATGGTGTTATTCACTATAGTTTTCTTCGATCTGGTCAAGCAATTACGGCAGATGTCTATTGTGCCGAACTCCGAACCATGTTGACAAAACTAGCAGTAAAACAGTCCCGACTCATGAATCGATCTTCACCATTATTGCTCCACGACAACGCGAGACCTCACACAGCACGAGAAACCATTTTGACCCTTCAGGAACTGCACTTAGAAACCATTCGTCATCCTCCGTATTCACCAGACCTTGCTCCAACGGACTACCATTTTTTTCGTGATTTGGACAATTATCTACGTGACAAGAAGTTTTCTTCCCAGGAGGCAGTACAAAATGCTTTCACACAGTTTGTGCAGTCTAGATCGTCGGAGTTCTATCGCAAAGGCATTAATAACCTTCCCATTAGATGGCAGCAATGTATAGATAATAATGGCAACTATTTTGATTAAATAAATTTGTTAAAAATTTAAAAAATAAACAATTAAGATTTTCAGTACAAATCGGCAATTTCATACTTTAACCCCTAATATTAAGTATTAAAATTAATAGTTTTGACCTAACTTATCGAAATTGAAACCCCTTTGTAGTGTTTTAAAAAAACGCATTTTTTTTTTAATATCATAATATGTTGAAATTTCTATTTAGAAATACTACTACTGCTGATTCTTTATCTCCTATGTCAAATTGGCGCCTCTCTACGAAGTCACCCTAGTGTCGAACTAATGTTCAATAGTTCGCCTAGTATAGGTTGCTAAAAACAAATCAACTAAATAAAAAAGATCACGTAGTCCGATTGATCGAACTACCAGGAGCATCATTAACTCGTTTTTTCAAGTTGGTTCGATTAATCTAACAAACTGAATACATAAGTTCACGTAGTACGATTAATCTAACTACCAGGAGTAACAAAAATTCGTTTTTTCCAGTTCGTTCGATTAATCGAACCAACAGGAAAAATAAGTTTGCGTAGTTCGATTGATCGAACTTTACGGTCGAACTACGTGTCCTGGAGCAATAGTGGTAAAAAATATGCTAATTTTTCTTTTTTAATCTTAATGGCTATACTTTAAGCTCCTATACATACAAACTTAATAATTTAATCTATTTTGCTGAGCACATACTGTTAATTACTGACCAAGATTCACTTTATGCATGTAATACATTTTAAGGTACTAAGTCGTAAATAAAAAGCAATTTTTTTGGAATTATTAACCCCTTTTCGTCATCAGCAAAAGTAAGCAAAAACAGGGAGGATTATTTTTGTTTACGTTTTTTTTCTCGCACGGATGATGCCTTAGTGAATTATCCAAAGAATTTATTTATTGAAACAAATAAGAATTAACAGTTACAATTGAGGACCAAGTGTACAATACAAGGTACAATCATTGAAATGTAAACGGTTCACAGAAAAGAAAGAATACATTTTTAAAGAAACTTAAAGCCAATTCCATTTCTGAGATATAAATAAGCCAAGAAATATATTTTAGTATTAAACTTAAACAAACCTCTTAATCAATGTAAAAAAAAAATTATTTATAAAAAAACAAAAAACCCGACTGCGTAAAAAACTCGATTAAAAATACGCATAGAAACAACAAAAAACCCATTGGAAAAATTAGTAAAATGAATGAGTCCCGACTGTGAGTAATTTTTTACTCATTTATTATGTGTTCTGTGTGTATCGATTACAAAACTATTATTACTTAGCGTAATTTCAAATTACTGGGCTTGTTTTTTTCTTTTTGGTTTTTTGTTGTTTCTATGCGTATTTTTAATCGAGTTTTTTACGCAGTCGGGTTTTTTGTTTTTTTATAAATTATCTTTTTTATTTTACGCTTTTTAGTTATTTTCACTTATTGATCGTAGGTAAGTCTCGTAATTAAATTAAATTAAAAAAATTAAATTAAAGTAAGTTCCGTTCCCGCAGGAATAAAAAGTAGCCTATGTGTTAATCCAGGTCCCCCAGCTACCTATATTCCAAGATTCATCGCAATCGGTTCAGTATTTTTTGCGTGAAAGAGTAACAACTTCACATACATACATACTTACATAAAAACTTTCGCGTTTATAATATTAGTAAGATTCTATTTCAGTTAGGGTTTAGTTATTTATTGTTTAAATTTATTATTATTCTTTTAACGTTTTTAGGTACCTAAGTGTTATTAGGCTTTTATTCAGTAGGTAGGTACAATTTATGTAAATATTGTTTTAGTATATATCAATAAATTCCTGTCACCTGTACCATCACGGCTGATACTTTGATAGTTCCAAGCGTAACTACGTAACAAAAATAAAAACTTGTTCGTTAGTAATAAAAAGCAAGAATACCTAATTGTAAATTAACTTTAAACCGTTATATTTCCTAAACGGTTCTTTAAAATGAAAAATGGTGAAGGAAACCTAATATTTATTGTTAAAAATCTATTAAACGATACCCATCTTGACATACTTTGACGATTTTGGATTTTTTAATTTTGACAATATGGTGTCTGGTGGTGACATATGTTACTTTAGATTACTGTCATGTCTTTAGATTACTGTTATGTAGATACTGTCATCTTTAGTCACACTCGCCAGATTAAGACGAATCGATTGACGTAAGAATCATCAAAATCGGTCCACGCGTTTGGCCTCTAGAACGCCACATAGAAACATCCATACATACATACATACATACGTACATACATACATACATACATACATACATACATACATACGTACATACATACATACATACATACATACATACATACATACATACATAGACTGATAAACACATTACCCTCCTTTGCGTCGCGCAGTCGGGTAAAAAGTCAAAGGCCTAGTAGAATGTAACACTAACATTTCACTACTATAAAATAAAACAAAATATGTAATGACGCGGATTTTCTAACTGGATGATTTTCTATTTATAATATGTTGTATTTACAAAAAAAAAAGTATAATATATAGTATATCCGTTGTCAAGTACCCATAGGAACAAGCCTAGAGCTTAATTTGGGGGCTAGATTGCGCTGCGTGTAATGTCGTGCAATATTTATTATTATTATGTATTATGACAGAATTTCTTTCTATATTGTTGAGTTTAAATAGCCCTGCTGCAATTTGAACGGTCCCGAATTTCAGTAAGTATTAAACTAATATTTTTGTGTAGGTATGTTTTTTGTAAAAACAAGAAATTTACAACAGCATGGCATTAAAAAACATTACAGAGAAACGTTTTACATTACACAACAATGTAAAAATTAACAGTTTCGAGTTTAAGTTACAAGACATTTCCTCTCACAATAATTAAAGATAAATAATATCCCATTGTATGCTACAAGCCTCTGAGTTACAAGCAGGTAATGTACCTATACATGAATTGTACTATACGTTTACATATTTTACTACTAATCTACCAATGGGGAGATGTTGAATTTTATATAGCCGCATAAGGCACGTGTGAATTTACAAACAGGTTACTGTATACATGCCCAGACTTGCATTGTTGCAGGTAAGTTTGAAGTAGGAAAACATGGTTATATATTAAATCAGTTGCACCTCTCAGGTGTACTGAGCAATGCTTCGTTCAAAAGTTAACAGGAAAAACAAATGCTTAATGATGTCATTAATATTTTAAACGCGGGAAAAGCGGGATTTAAATAACTTTTACACACCTACTGCTCTACAAAGTTACTTTATTTGACCAAAAAGGTCAACGTAAAGCGACTCTTTATTCCCTAGGTGCATAAAGTGCACATTATGCACCTAGGGCATAAAGTAATTTAAATTTGGAACTAAGGTTCTGGTAGCATACGGCCTTTTCGAACTGGCCACCTAGACATAACACATAAAAAAAATAAAAACTGGGCAATTTTTTTCTATTTTCATGGACGGAAGGGTAAAGCAAAAAGTTTTGGTTAGTATAAAGCCCCAACTTTTTTTTTTCATCAGCTAAGGCCGATGTGTGGTTTCGTCATTTTGATGTAACATTGTTAAATTTAATTAATATAAAGCTGTCAATATATTTCATATACGTTGCATTATTCTATTTTTTTGTTGTTAGTTAAATACTTATTTTTGTAGCCCTTTTATTGTCTCGCAGTAGATGTGTAAAGTAGAGTATTCACCTCGGTACTAAAGTCTGTCTTTATCTTGGGCGCTTGAATCCCACGCTTCACTCAGGACTCTAGGTACATAACTCCTTCGCTTCGCTCAGGAGTTAAGTTTTTAACACCCTCGCTGCGCTCGGGAGTTAACCATCTAGAGTCCTTCGTACGCTTTGGATTCAATATGACGCCCGCTATATAAGACAGGACTTTAGTACCTCGGTGCATAAACTACTAGTATGTTATTCGTCCCCCAGGTATCAGCATACCGAGTTGCATTGCAATCGGGTCAGTGGTTTTATGTAAAGAAGCAACTACAAGAAGAATTATTTATCAAAATTAAATAAGGACGAAGTTTTTTTTTCATTCAACATATTAGAAACTTAAATCTACGACTACCTCCATAATATAACCTAAGTTTGTATATTTGACTAGCTGCGCCCCGTGGTTTTACCCGCGTAAGTCCTGCGAGAATATGCGAGGCTATAAATTATCGCCTATGTCTTAATCCAGATCTCCAGTTATCTGCATACTAAGTTTCATTGCAATCGGTTTAGTAGTTTTTGCGTGATTGAAACACAAACATCCAAACAAACAAACATCTTAACTTTCGTATTTCATAATCATGATCATTTATTTATTCACACAAAAAAGTAACGTATTTTCACGTATTTATAATATTAGTAAGATGTACTAAAACCTAATAGTAAAACCATTTCAAATAGAACATTATGGATGAGAAATCATCGAAGCAAAACCTTTATAAGGAAAAGTAAGCATTTATACCTTCCGGAAAAGAACCTGCCAAGTGCGATGAACCTACACATCAAGACTGCATAGAAATTGCATATAAAACGAACAAAGCAATTCAAGCCTTATTCCGTTTCAAGTTCAGTTCCATTTCAAAATGAAAATCGTGAACATAAAATCAAAGAACACAGACTGGTTGCTAGACTCGACCATCATAGCGATTAATTGGTAATTGCAATTTTATCGATTGGTTTTATCCCTGATTTTAATTAAACACGACTATACGCGTTGGTAGATTATAAATGGATATCTAGTCAATTGTGTCTATAACCTATACGAAGGAATTTAGTTTTCTTTGATTATTTAAAATAAGAAAACCGTATCTAAATTGCCGATACGGCTTTGGGATCGCAGAATGGATACAATGTGTCCTTGACAAAGAACCAAACAAGCGCATCATTTAAAAGTCATGCTCAGTATTTCCATATCAAAACACCGTATATGTTTTGTCAGTTTTTTGTAGCAGATTTTAACACCTTTTGGACAAAAAAAGTCAAGTAACTCATAGGAACTTCTTATTGATAGTATAGGCGATGGTTTTTATCATTTTTTCAAATGATCGTTGCTATCTAAGACTAGCTTTAAAGGGTTTTAAAGACTCGGATTAAAGAAGCCTAATTCTTAACGCAGAAGATTGCTAATTCCATTCCCGCCAGCGAAAAGTATTTATACAGACCATTGTGTTTATGCCCTGTTCAGGATGCGAATATATTTACAAAAAAGTTATGCACTTTATTTATTCGTTGTCACACACCCTACACCCTACACGCCTACACACCTAGTTAGGCTTGTAAGGTTAATCTAGATGGCATATGTACAACGTAATGACATATTAATTGATTATACCAACTTACCGCAAACAGCGTACTATTCGCATGCAACCGATCCACGTAATTTGAGAATCCATCCCTCGCTATCCTCACTCTGAACCTCTCGGACAAAGGTTGCGACTTCCTCGCATCGTGCAACCATAGCAACAGCTCCGCCTCGTCACCTCCAGCGGTGTGACCGAAGTCTCTCATGCTGCACATGAGGTGGTGGGATTGAGCTGTCGTTGAAGTGGGTGTGGGTGTGTTTGTGAGTGTGCCCGAGTTGAAACTGCTGCCTGAACCTCCGGCCCTTCGTAGTGTGCCGCGCCACTGAAATTGAGAATAATATTTATCGTTGACGTCATGATCTAACATACGACTCTTCAAGGTCATTTCTTTCGAACCAGGTTTCGACATAGATCTCTAATACAAATTCAATCATTTATTTCGGATAATTAATTATAAACCCATACTTATAATCATACTAGTTAAATGTCTTATTACAAAATAAAATTTATCAATTCATCACATCTCATAAGTAAATAAATATTATCCTACTAATCCTACTAATATGATAAAGCTAAAAAATTGTTAGTATATTATATACTACAAATTTTTATATTATATTATAAGTATGGGTTTATATGTGTATGTGTATATGTGTGTTTATTACTCAATAACGTAAAAACCGCTAACCCGATTGCGGCGAAACTTGGAATATAGGTAGCTGGATGGATACCAGGAATAACACATAGGCTACTTTTATCCCTATAATCCCGCGGGAACGGGACTTACCCGGGTGAAACCGAGGCGCGCAACTAGTTTTACATAAACAGAGAAATACAGTTACAATGTTAGTGGGAAAGCCGATAGCTCGGCTTTATGGAAAGTCACAGACTCCGTGGCGCAGTGAACGATATTCCCGCCTACGATGCAACAAATATTTGAGATACCTATATAGAACATCTATTTATACAAACATCTATTTAGTTTGGATGTACATCTTTATGTATACAGTTTATGGTATGAATTATATGTATGTACTATCTGACCCGGCGCACTTCAAATTGCTATTGAACTTGAAGATGAGCTATCGATGACGATGGCATGACTTTTGACGATGACATAACGTAAAAAAAACTTCAAACTTCAGAAAACATGTAAAAAAATTAGTAAACATTTTGCTTATTTATTACTATTACTCAAAAATTAAGCATCAAAATAATTGGACCAGCCTTTGTCGAGTATTTCGAACTAACGCAACTTTGTTTTATTTATATGCAAAAAAAGTCTGAAGCATTTAATCCATAATCTGGTACCCTTATTCCAAGTCCCTGAACTAAGCTGTTTAGCTTTGTCTTTGTTGGAATAAGGGGATAGATTTAAACACTACGAAAAATACATCTTCATAAATTCACTCGTGACGAGATTTGAACTCGCGTCTCTGCGTCTACAGACTATCTACAAGTCAATTATGCCTCTGTAACATCAGTACTACAAATATTTGTAAATGTAGTTTGAAATAAGTTCCTGTTTCCAAAGAAATAAAACTAGCCTAGCAACCGGAGAGAAACCTATACCATATTGCATATGAACAAGCTCTAGCCCGACACGATTATCCTGTATCACGAAATCAGCAAATCATTTCTGTGACCAGTTACCTAACATACACGGCTTTGCCTTAATCGTCGAATGATACTTTTTATGCCGATGTTTCTCAATGTTTTGGACTCGAATCATTTTGATGTGTTTGTTTAACTAGCCACGCGCCTTGGGTTTCATTCAGTGTCGATCCTGCGGAAATATCAGTGTTAATCTAGTTTTACCGCAATTGATTCAGTAGTTTTTGCGTGGACAAAACACAAACATCTTAACTTTGCCAATTATAATATTCCTGGGATAAGGTTTGACTTTATAATCCCGCCTGACAATAACTGATTTTAGAATCTTTCTCAAAGATTATTGTCAAGAAAAGAACTTTAGCCTCTGAGTCTAAAATATTTCTGGTTTAGGTTATCGGTTTTTCAGGTAATCGCGGGGCTCTGGTGGTAATATCCCCCCCACGTATTTTTCGGTCCCATGAGAATACCGGGATAAGAAATCTTCTATGACAGATTTCAAAAACAATAGTTTTTGTGTGAAGAAGTAACAATCATATCTCATACTCATTTACTTACTACAATTATGATAATAAATAAATAAAATAAAATAAAATAAAAATAGCTTTATTTTTCTTACTCTTACGAAACATTGAGTGATAATTGAGAAATGAGAATCGAAAGAAGCCTTCTGAATTTAAGACTTAGAGACAAAGTGAGAAACATTGACATAAGGAAACGAACACAGGCCAATGTCGTCATCAAATTAGCACAAAAACTGAAGTGGAAACAAAGAATGGAACAAATAGATGGGCACACACACTAACTAACTGGGCTATACGCGACTCAAAACGTAAAAGAGGAAGACCACCAAAGAGATGGGCTGACGATATAGCAAAGACCGCCGGAAAATTATGGACGAGACTAGCAAAAGAAAGGAAGCACTGGAAAAAACTGGAGGAGGCTTTTATCGCTTAGCGGTCCTTACAACTATGATACCTAGTAAAATTTCTTTTTTCATCTCAGTTTGCTTCTTCATTTAATTTTCAGGGTTAATGTTTGAGAAACACTGACCTATGAGATATTGCCAGGTGTCTTATGAGGTCAGATTACCCAAGTTGCTTACGTTTTTATATTACGGCTGCGGTTTCTATAGCATAAGACTTCGAAAGGATAAACAGCTGTCTCCATGGCAACACAACATTATTTTACTTTCATACGTTATTTTGTTAGGATTAATAACGACAATTTATATTAATTAAATTGTATGGCGCCGTGTGTGAACAGGTTGAGGTTTCGATTCGAAAATTACAGACATTTGTTACAAGTTTGCGTCTTTCTGTATTTATCTTCGCCCAATTCCGTGGAAATATCGGGATCAAAAGTAGCCTAAGTACCCCTCGATAATGTATATTCTCGATAAAAATTTTTGGTGATAGAATTTATAAAATGGTTCCAGTAGTTCCGGAGCCTATTATTACAAAGAAACGAACAAATAAATATTTCCTCCTTTCCTTTTTTTATAATATAAAAATAGGAAACGTCAGTGACAAAGTTAGTATATGCTAGTGATTTTCTACCTACCATACGAAAATAATTACTTAGATGGGTTCCCTACGCTACTTCGAAACACTATCCATCGAAACACCTTTCGCCGAAGACGATTGACCGAAAGATTACTTTACCGAATAGTTGTTTCACCGATTGTTCGTTTCCCCTATGGTTCGTTTCACCGAAAAAATTTTGACCGAAGTTCGCTGTACCGAAGGCTCGTTTTATAACAAATGTCATTTCCAAACACGCAACCTCCTTTCATTTACTTGATACATGTGACCATAGAAATAAGAGGTAGTAGTACAACTAGAAAGTTCACTGAGGCAGTAAAAACGAGCCGACGGAGAGGGCTTAAACTTTACACGTCTTCTAATATACGTTTTCGTAATCTCCTAATATACGTTTTCATATCCGTATATTAGGAGAGGTATATTACAAGTTTTTAGCTGCCTCAAATACCTACCCAAATATTGGAGTTAGCTCTCGAGCTATATTCAGACAAAGACGTGTAAAGTTTAAGCCCTCTCCGTCGGCTCGTTTTTACTGCCTCAGTGAACTTTCTAGTTGTACTACTACCTCTTATTTCTATGGTCACATGTATCAAGTAAATGAAAGGAGGTTGCGTGTTTGGAAATGACATTTGTTACGTAAAACGAGCCTTCGGTACAGCGAGCTTCGGTCAAAATTTTTTCGGTGAAATGAACCATAGGGGAAACGAACAATCGGTGAAACAACTATTCGGTAAAGTAATCTTTCGGTCAATCGTCTTCGGTGAAAGGTGTTTCGATGGATAGTGTTTCGAAGTAGCGTAGGGAACCCACTTAGATAGAGGCTAGCTGTGTGTAATGTACTGAAATATTTACGATGAATTTCAAGGTAAGAAATTAACTAAATGTATTTATTAGCTAGTATGGTAAAGGACGGACTGCTACTAAAAATATTGTGACCTACATGTGTTTTAAATCATCTGTGACAATAGGTCATACAATACAGTATAATATAATATTGTTTGCCTTGTACAAGATTGTTGTAGGTTTAATAACTAGACTAAGCGGCATATTATTCTGCGAAATTTAATCTTATATACTATGGCTAAGCTGGGTCACGCGGTTTCACCCACATTAGTCCCAATCCAGTGGGAATGTCAAAAAAAACTTTCTTATCGGTGCCTACATCTTTATATATAAAAATAAATCCCTTTTCTCCGTGGTCATCTCGCATCACGCGTAAACGGCTGGACCAATTTTGTTAATTCGTTTTGTGTTGTGTTTGTTATGATAATCAGGGGAAGGTTTTTATGAAAACAAATTGCTAAATATTGGTACTTACGCGGGTGAAACCGCAGGGCGCACCTAATCATAATATAAAGAACACATTCTTCAAGTTTTAGCTATCTACTACCATCAGTTCAGGCTGTGTGTAGATCCATTCGTCACTCAGTAAAGAGAGAGCATTTTATAGATATAGATTATAAAGCTAAATTAGAGTTTTAATCTATTTCCTTTTGGTGGTGGTGGTAAAAATTGCAGTTAATCGCTATCAAATCTAATAGATGGCAAGTATTGATGTGGTCTAAAATTTATCACGTTAGCTAAAAATATACCTGCTCACTCTTAATTAAAAGACCCCATTTTAATTATTGAAAGACGCCATCGCGCCAGCCAGGAAATATTTTATCTCATATAATGTCGTACACTTTATAGCATGTTAAAGCGAACAAACAGTTTGAGTATTTGACAAGCAGTTTGTATGTATACAAATGTATTATGTAGGTTACCTCATCTAGATTAAATCATAAAAAGCATTACCTAAACCGGCAGATAAAGAGCCTTTCTGTCAAAACGAGAACAGCAAGTACATAAATGAAGTTATTTATTCAAGACTAGGTAAAATTACTATAATCTTCCCGTCGCAGGTCAATAAAGATAAATGTTGGTTTATCAAGAAGACTGTACTAGATTTTTACGAAATAAAGCGATAAAACGTTTTAGAAGCGTCTCGTAGATTGAAATTAATTGTTCCCTACAATTGAGAAGGATTATGCAACCGCGTAATGTGACGAGAGAACAGCATTTATGTTGGTATTTAATCATTATTAATCATTATTATTCAACTACGGGTGTTTTCTTAGTTTCCATAGTTTTCTTTCGACATGGTATTAATTCGTCTTCTCGGGCCCACGGCCGGCGTAACCCGTTTTCCATAACGTCGAGGTAATTAAAAACCATGGACCCGCAGTTTAATAATAATTATGCAAGGAAATCATGTTAGTTTACGTGACAAATTTCGGTTGAGTTTGAGATTTAAGATCCGTACACTTTTTATTTTTTCATCTACAGGTCATAGGAAAACTGCTTGATTCGACCTATGTTAGTAGTCAAATCCCATACTTTAACTACCTCAAACTCTAGTTTAGTCCGACATAGATTAAGGTTATCCCATCTCTTTCCATGGGTGTCGTAAAAGGCGATTAAGGGATCTAGGGGATACTAGCAAAACTTGAGTGCTCCTCGCGCGGTGGCGCATAAACTTCTTGGTCCGTAGGAGGGTTAATGTCAGGCAGGCGTCCGACCGTAAAAGTATTATCTATTTTCAGTAGGACAATCGACGATTAACTTACTGTGCCGAACCCTAGTAATTTGGGGATTTAGCGAACTCCGGGCCCGGCTCCAGAGCGGGATGCAACCGGGAATATCAAATATGAAGTTTGGCGTTAATGGTGTCGCCAAAACTTTTATTATTGATCTTCATTGAGTATTCAACTATTATAAATTTGTCTATAATAGCTATGTAAATAATAAAATTAATTTCGCATGACTTTTGGCTCTCTTTAATATTATCCATGTCAGGATAACAAAACGACTTTGGTGACCACACAGAGGTCCCATTATACTTAAGCATTATAGACTCCTCCAAGAAAGTAGGTACCTATGTCACGATACAAGCAAAACCGGTTTCTTCAAACCGCATACTGCGTCCAGTCATCTTATCCTTCACGATACTTATCGGACATTCCTTTCCTCTTACTGTGCGAATAAAGATCTCGCAAAGAATTGCATAGCCAAACCCAAATTGATGTTTAAAATAAGGGATTAAAGTATAATATTGAATAGCTTACTGCTGCTGCATTTTCTGCACTTTCCACGTGGACTCTGTATAGATCGACGAGGCTTATATCTTCTGGGTCCACGGCTTCAGCACCTCGACGTGGTACTAACTCTAAACCGAGTTTTCTGAAACAAAATACTTGTTATTAGTACTTAGTTATTTTCAAAGAAAAGAAGGATGTTTCAAACTTTATTGTGCCGTGGGCTTTCCCCAAAGTGGGTTTTGCAATTTTGTAAACATTAACATATGATCTCGTTTTCAACTTTAGCATTAAAAGAACATAATTAGAGCTAGTTAGGGATAAAAATAATTATAATTTGAATTGAAAACTATTACAATAACTCTATAGTCTGCGTACACTGGAACGTTTTTATTGCAAATAATTATGAGGCGGTAGTTTACTGTAACTTTTTAGAATGTTAAAAATAGACAAATTACATCTCAGTCAACCTTGAAAAAGCCAACTGTAAAGTTGGCGAAAGCTCGGGTCAAATAATGAATAAAAACGCGATAAAAACCGGATAAATAAAGTGTTTTATTATGCAAAATCGCGAAAACCATAGAAGAAATTAACATAATTTTGCATAAAACAGAATTTCTGATATTATTATTACCTTAGCTATTTAATAAGATCGGTTCTATCGTCATTCAGGTTAAAGTGGAAGCAGGGTTGCGACTAAAATTCAGTATTTACTGTCGTTTCATTCATTCGTGTACATTTAAGCTTTAAGAAGTTGAATAAAATAAAACGATAAGTTTGACCCAAATCACATCAAGTTACTGTGATAGGCATAGAGACCGCAAGTGGCTATATAGAAAATGGTTACGGTATTTCCTGCCCCTGCTAAAAGACAAACAAAAAAGCGGGCACTTTGATCGGTCGACATAGCGGACCTGGGACTGGTTGCGATGTGATCGAACATACATTCTACTAAGAATCTGTGGAATACTCCTGGAAATGGCGGCTTGTTGGTACGTCTTGCGATACCCAGCTATTTTACTTGGATAACAAAATGACTTGCCATATGGCGCCTCCGTCTGGCCGTGGCAGATTGGATAGACCCAAGAAGTGCTGCCTTGACGTCGTTACGTTAAGTGTGATATGCGTGCAAATGGCCTTATAACATGGGATGCCGATGGTCATGCCAAATGGAGGCACTTATGTATGAAAACGGACTCCGCCTTGGGAGCCTACCAAAGCAGATGGAACAGAGAAAATCGCTCGGATGATAACTTCTCGAGATGACCGCAGTGTTTTAAGAGGCTCTGAAGAGAGAAAGAGTATAAGATCCCGAAGGACTTTCACCAGCGAGAGATTTTATACAATGTATTTGAGAATTCTGCCCCTTTAAAAAAATTATGGAGCAACAGATCAATCTATCATGGTCACTGTATCACATGTAAGGTACCTATTTATAGCGGATCTTCAACATCGCATTAGGACATACATACGTAGTAAAGTAAACGTTCATCGACTGGATATCCGTCTACATGGTAAGTAAGAGGTGACGTAACATTACAAAGTTCGGTTCCGATCAAAAATGGCCTTCAACCAGCATTAACCGACGAAGCAAATATGTGAATTATGTAGGTACTTATTAAGATTTTTATACTCTCTTCAATAGCATAAATGCGAAAGGGTGCCTGTTTGTTTGTTGTAAATATGGTATCAATAATAAACCGAAATGGTTCGATTTTTATCATCTAATACAAAACCACCTATCAGTTTAAAGCCTACACACATAGATTCCGAAATAAATATTATTATTATTATTAAAACAGTAAATAATATAAATATGTGCCAGTGATATGATAGAATATTTTTTAAATAAATCCAATGGAATCAAGACGTAGCTTAGATATTCGGGTAAAACAGTGGTGTGCTACTATAGTATGTTATACGATAGTCTTGCATTAAAATCTTACTAATATTATAAACGCGAAAGTTTGTATGTAAGTATGTATGTATGTATGTGAGGTTGTTACTCTTTCACACAAAAACTACTGAACCGATTGCGATGAAACTTGGAATATAGGTAGCTGGGGCCGTGGAGTAACACATAGGCTACTTTTTATCCCGATATTCCCGCGGGAACGGGACTTACGCGGGTGAAACCGCGGGGCGCAGCTAGTTCACAATAAAACTTAAAATTGGAAACATCAACGTGATAGCTGATCTGATAGCATCAAGTTCGCGTCAACACAAAGGAAATTGCATATGCTAAGTAGTAACTAAATACAATTTCTTGTAAATCCTTGGTCTAAAAAGTTGTTTTTTTTTAAGTGAAGTGAATCATTACTTTTCGCAGAAATACTTACGTTTTCAACGCTGGTAAAGAGAAGGTAGGTATACGGTACGATATAGAGAAAGGCAGACAGAAACTCAATATCAAGCCTGTTCTTTAGCGACACATAAAAAAGCGCAGGAAACTGATGTTGCTTCAAAGTTAATATTATTATTTATCAAGTTGGCGAGGTAAATTTAAGCAATTCGACTACCAATAAAGTATTCGAATCGATTTATCTCAATCCTAAAAATGCATAATGATATGTTTTGAAAAACTATCCATTTAAAATCAAAATTAGAGAGTCGATAATCGGTCACGTAATGTCCGTTGTTCTAAGGTTTCAATCAACTCACGCGCCGACCCAATGCGCTGTTTCTGATCATCCCACAGATCATATCAAATAGAACTTAGTGAACTATTCAAATAAGGTCCAAAATTAAAATAAAATTAGGGAACCGAGCACTACTTGCAGGAATTCACGATGTCTACATGTGGTTGTGCATATTTAAATAATAGGTTTTTACAATTGAAAATTCATTCGCGGAATTTATGAATAACCGCGTTTACTAGAAGTTTATAAACTAGCTAGCTGCGTCCCGTGGTTTTACCACTACCCAAAATCTGAATGTGGCTATCGATTTCTGATGCTGACTGTACCTACCTACGTATTTTTACTGTTAAAGTAACCGCAAGCAACTGATATTCTCGTCATAGTTAGTCGAAATAATAAACTATATTGTGCAATAATTTAGGATTAACAATAATTAATGAATACATAATATTCATTCATGATTGTAAATTTGAATATAAATTCATAATAGATCCGTACAATGCTTTGAGTCCTGTGTACTTATACAAAATCGAATTCACATTAAAAAATGTCCGATCATATCAGTCATCCAAGCCTAATACATAACAGTAAAAGATTTATTTAGACTTTTTCCTGTTGTATCTCATAATTATTGGTAAAATAAATACCCATGGGCCCGATCGCCGTCAGTAGAAAGGTCACCAAACCAGTTATGAGAGCGACAGAATTGTCTGGCTTTTATTTATTAGCAGACCACAGATATAGTTGCAGATTGTGATAGCAAAAGAGACAGGCAAAGATAATTCCCAACTAGCAAAATTGAGTTAACAGGCAATTTTTTATTACTAAGTAATGATATTTAACTTGTATATACGTAACTCTATAACTGCTTTTTGTATATCTGTGTTATAAAACGCTTAAAAGCTGTATAAGGTTAAACAGCTCAATTGCCTTTATACTTAACGACATAAACGTTTTGTCAGCTACTTTATACAACTTATATAACACAGCAGTAAATTAAAACTTTTAACTTGAATAAAGAACAATTATGTTGCACAATGGGTTCTATGATGCCATTAAGTCTAAGCAGAAGAAAAATATTGTTTGTTGCGAAGCATATTCTGCATCAGCCACAAGTTTGGCGAATGTGAAATTCAAATACATGTTTTATTGAACCTTCTTCTAAGGTTTGTAAATAACAGAATCACGATTCATTAAGTTTTGTTCGATACTTTTTTACTTTGAAAATTGTGCTGTATTTTCTATATTTTACTCTTTTCTCCTCTATTATACTATATATCGAAACAATTTTTTATTTAATACAAAGGAAATAATCAATACTTTTAATTGCTTATGTGATGATTTTTAATATTGCTTAATTTCCGTAAAATTATCGAAAAATGATTTGAGACTTACGCCTTTTTAGTTTCGTGTTAAAAGCATGAAAACCTTCAATCTAAAATCAACTGTATTACAACGCATCTAAGTAGACGTTGCGCCAACCTCAGTCCGCCGTCTGGCGCCGTCGAAGGTGGACCTATGTCACTTTTCGCTCCCAAATAATTACGTAATTTATTTTAAATTATATTTCGTATAGATTCGAACTTTTTACATTTTTTCCGGCCAATATGAAAATAATTGTTATGTTATGACAGTCATGTCAAATCATACCTACTGTCATAAAACTGTCTAGCATTGTTTATTTATCTTTGATATTTGATTGTTGTTGTACTAAAAAAAGAAAGACTAAATAATTACACAAAAAATAAATACTACAAAGATAATAAACAATACAAATAATCTAAGGTGAATGACCATTGAGTCCAAAAATGCCCATCACACTGGTGGCATTACCCCGTTGAATCGCCAACGATACTATTTGTACTTAGTGTTGCAATCAGAGTAACTGTATTTACTAGCAATTTGCAATAAAAAAGCTTTTTCCAAACGAAAGCTTGCTAAAACATCAAAAAGAAATCTAAATATCGTAAGAGAGGCGAAAAAATAAATCTATTTACCTATTCCATTGTCAAAATGAAAATTGAGATAGGTACTTACCTACAAGGATTTTGCGGAATTAATATAATAAGTATCTACAGTTCATCAAGGTAATGCAAGCTAATAATCGACCATTACAAATGAGAAAGTAACTCTATCAGGCCGCTAAACCGATTTTGATAAATTTCGATTCAAAGATAGATGGTACTTTGGCAAAGTTTACTTTTGAAATTGATATTCCCGCGGGTTCGGGACTTACACGTGTGGAACCGAAGGGCGCAGCTAGTACTTACATAACTACTAATCTATATCTATACTTCTGTAATCTATGTATATCTATAAAAATCTTTGTCCTGACTGAATTACTCACTGACTGAACCGCTGGTAGAGAGAGATGAAATTTGGAAGGTGTGTTCTTTGTGATCTAGGCATCTGATAATAATATTATTACAAGTGATTCAACGAACAGTGGACCTCGTGGGAACTAATTATTGAAAGGGCTCTTTATATCATCATAATAGAGCAGAAAAATCGGATCACATAATGTTTAGATATCTAGTACATCCTTTTGTGGGGGAACTACCCCAAAAATTAAAATCCCCCACAACAAATAAAATCTATTTACTCATAGAACTTGTATACCTTTCATTAAAATCGGATCTCATAGTGCGGAGATAGCTGTTACCGCTTTTAGTGGGAGAATCACCCCACCAATCAAAAAACCCCCACGACAAAAATAGTAAGTTTACACATCTACGGCTCAACAAAGTAATTTTACACACCTACTGCTCTACAAAGTAATTTTATTTGACCACTAGCTGCGCCCCGCGGTTTCACCCGCGGAAGTGAACGCGTTAAGTATAGATAGATATAGGATAAGAAAAGGTGAACGTAAAGCGAGCCTTTATTCCCTAGGTACATAAAGTGCCATTATACACCTAAGTAGGGCATAATAGTAGTATATGCACCGAGGTACTAAAGCCCTGTCTTATATAGCGGGCGTCATGTTGAATCCAAAGCGTACGTATCTTGAGCGAAGCGAAGGAGTTATGTACCTAGAGCCCTGAGTGAAGCGTGGGATTCAAGCGCCCAAGATAAAAACAGGCTTAATTAATTAATAATTGCGCTTGAATCCCACGCTTCACTCAGGGCTCTAGGTACATAACTCCTTCGCTTCGCTCAGAAGTAAGTTTTTAAAACCCTCGCTGCGCTTGGGAGTTAACTCTAGAGTCTTTCGTATGCTTTGGATTCAATATGACGCCCGGTATATAAGACAGGGCTTTAGTACCTCGGTGCATAAACTAATATTATTTGACCAAAGAGGTCAACGTAAAACGAGTAATGACTCGCTAAATATCTAATGAGATATCTGGGAAGTAAAATGCGTGTTTAAGCCCTAGGGAATAAAGTAATTTAAATTTGGAACATTAACATTTGCTTGTATTACAGGTATTTAATAATAAAAATCAGACTGGTACATTCAGGCCCAGGGCCAAATGCACATTGCAAACAAAAATAATTGTCTTTTGGCCGCATGGTAAGGTGATAATAAATTGAAAAAAGAAATACCGGAAAAAGACGATCAATTTTGGAAAAAAGAGATGGAACCGAAGTTAACAAGTTTTTACATGGAATGCTTACTGCCTGAGTTGATAGATCCACGCCATCCCAGAAAAAGAACAATTCTCGATCCAGATTACATAACCGTCAAAAAGAGTGTTTGTCAAACCTCTTAATCTGAAATTCCATCGAGAAAACGACTACTTCCGCCTATTGAAAACCATTCAATAATTGTTACACCACCAGTTCAACGTAGGAAATTGGAATTTCATGAAATGTAAATACTTAATTATTTGTAAATAAAAAGGAGTCAGTTTTGTTTACAAATGAAACTTTTAATGCAAGAGTAAATAGTAATAATATTAAAAACCTATTTGTGAAAACTGTAAAATGAAAAAAATAATAATAAATCCATAGTTTTTCTGTTCGTTGCGCTGATATTTTTGTATCACAACATTTGATGAAGTTGCAACAAAACCAATTTTTCATCTCTCCCGTTCGGAAAGTTTAATTTTCATGGGTAGATATCCGGGTTGAAAGTAG
Organism: Idaea dimidiata; assembly: GCA_949358125.1. Lineage (NCBI taxonomy): Eukaryota > Metazoa > Arthropoda > Insecta > Lepidoptera > Geometridae > Idaea > Idaea dimidiata. Next base: position 19,890,401 of record OX442332.1, on the reverse strand, counting down.
CTCATTTCATCCCTAGGGTGGAAATTTAAAAATATTTTTTAATTATTGCAACTATTTGACAAATTTTAAGGGGTATTTAAATAATTAAGTAGCTCTCAAATTTTGAAAGGCCTCAAATTTAAAATTGATTAAAATTGGAGGCCACTTAAAATTAAGTAGCTTTTAAATTTTGAATGGCCTCAAATTTGAATTGGATTAAAAATTGATTAAAATTTGAGGCCACTTAAAATTTGAGGAAAACTTAAATAATTAAGTAGCTTTTAAATTTTGAATGGCCTCAAATTTGAATTGGATTTAAAATTGATTAAAATTTGAGGCCACTTAAGACTTGAGGGCTACTTAAATAATAAAGTAGCTCTCAAATTATAAATATGAGGCGCCTTCTATTTTCTCATAGAGGGTAATAAAAAGTAGAGTGTATCACACTACTCTAGAATCCCTCACTTCGCTCTGGATTCAAAAAACCACCCTCACCGTAAAAATATTATTTTGCTTCATTGTAATACAATCTACTAACTATTCTCATAGTGGGCGATGAATATTTTTCATTCGAAAAATAGTATTCGCTCCCGAGGTAGACATTCTAGTATGACGGTATGAATCGCGTTTGTTGCCTCAGATGAGGGAGGCCGGAAGGGCTCCGAAACGTCGGGCTTGTATTATAAAGCCAACAAAACAAACGCGATTCAAACAGAAACACAGTTTCAGCACGCTAGCTAATTGGAAAGTGTATCAAATTGAATTTGCAAGATTCCGCCCGGACTCCGGACAGACAAACTAACAAGAAAAGTGAGAATGGCACGACAATGGTCAAGTCTGTAATAAGTCAAATAGGTAATTCGTCAAGTCCACTATCGACAAGTTATGAAATTTTCCAAACATGCCATTAGCCTGGTCCACACTGTACGATCCACATGCTCCAGAATCTTTTATCCTATTTTCTCCCTCTCCGCTGCTTGAGCGCGAATAAGATAAAATATTCTTTAGCGCGGGGATCGTCCGGTGTGGATGCGGCCGATTATTCCCAGCTGTCCCCTCTAGCCTTGTCCCCGGGGTGACAATTCGTGGCGACTGTCCCCTTTGAAAGCTGGCTAAAGGGGACAAATGGAATTATGTTTCTCAGTTGTCACGGTGGGGGGGGGGGACAGATGGGAATCTGTTCTCCCATTTCTACCCCGCATGTGTGTGTTATAATAAAACTCGCTGCGCCCCGCGGTTTCACCCGTGTTCGTAATAAGTAGGTACCCTAATGTACCGTTATTATTTTAATGAACTTTATAAACGCATACCACTTGCATTCATAGTACAAAATATTACTATGAATGCAAGTCGTAAGGGGTTCGTCGGTTAGGGGTGAAGTTTGTAATGAAGATCTCGAGAAGCTCTATCACTTATGCTAAGAAACTAGTGGTCTAGTGTCAATAGTTTCCGAGATATTGACGGTTCAAATTTGACAGCTGTCAACCAAACTGATGATCTCGAGGAGCTATATAACTTAGGCTGAGAAACTAGTGGTCTAGTGTCAATAGTTTCGGAGTTAGGTTAGATCGTTTTTGGTTTTACTTCGATCGTCTTTTGTTTTCCACTAATCTCTTCTATTAACTTTTTTTTCCCAAATATGTACAAAGTCTTTTTAGTATCTTCTTAGTGGGACTACTTCACCTCTAGAGTATATAAATATGTATGTAGTCGACTCGTCCCAATGTCTAAACTATCGTCCCTGGTCCCAGTTTCGAAGGGGACGACTTCACCTCTAATCCAAAATATTGCTATAAATGCAAGTCGTATGCGTTTATAAAGTTCATTAAAATAATAATGGTACATTAGGGTACTTATTACGAACACGGATGAAACCGCTGGGCGCAGCTAGTTCTATTATAACACCAACATGCGGGGTAGAAATGGGAGAACAGATTCCCATCTGTCCCCCCCCCGCCCGCCGTGACAACTGAGAAACATAATTCCCATTTGTCCCCTTTAGCCAGCTTTCAAAGGGACAGTCGCCACGAATTGTCGCCCCGGGGACAACTGGGGAAAAATTCCTAGTTGTCCCTCCGGGGAACAGGGCTAGAGGGGACAACTAGGAATAATCGGACGATACAAGTTTTGAAGATACAAAACAAAAAACTTGCAAATTATTAAATAAATATTATTGCACGACATATACAGACAGCGCAATCTAGCTCCAAACTAAGCACTGGTCTTGTACTAGGGGTATTAGACCACGAATATACTACATATTATACCTCATTTTTTTTGTAAATACATACATATTATACATAGAAAGACACCCAGATCAGATACAAATATTTATTTTTAAGCATAAATATTTGCACCCGACGGGAATCGAATCCGCAGCCTTCCGTATTGCAGCCAGGCCCGCTAGGAGTAATAGTGTTCCGTGAGCCAGGCGGTCGCCCGACGCACCAATGAGGTCGTATTATAAAATACTTGACACTGGCTACTTTCCAAACGACCATAATCGGTTTACAACCTATGAAAAAATATATAACAGTTATTATTTCGCGCGCTTGGGCGCTAGATCAAAAAAGTTGCGATGTTCGAAAGTGCACACGTGTGCGTGTGACTCGTGGATGTAGGGGTAAGTGGGCGGGCCGTTCATGACATATTTTTTATTGGAGCTTCCTCTTAAAACGCAATAGTAAACTAATATGGCTTTAAGATCACTAAAATCGAGCTAATTATATATTGATCACCACTGTAGCTAACACGTGATATAATGGATGTCATTGTAGCTCCTATATCTCAGATATGATTTATATAAGCATCTATTAACACTAGTGCTAAATATTTGATAAGGGATCTTTAATAACGTTAATAAGTTACAAAGAAGATCTGTGTGCGCTCATATATCTTTATTGACATAAAAACGTTTTTATTTCTAATTTAAACCTAAATAGACACATATATATTCACAGAAATTCATTTACTGGACCTTTCTGCGTTATTGCATAGTTTTTGTCGCCAAATTAACAAAATATTAATCAGACAACTACTTTATATTAAGTTTTGTGTTTTTAATCGCTTTTTCCATTTTCTCGGGTACCTTTTTTTCCTGATTGAGTGCAGATTAAGAAGACTGAGAAATTTATAAGTTTTATTAGGACGGACTTAGTTATCTTCTTGCTTTAAGATAACCCTAAATATTGTAATGGCTGCAAGATGTTGTAAATCGTTTGTTTAGTAGCAATGATAACACTAATGAATTGTATAATGCTGCTTACAAAATCAATTCATAATTTAAATCATCTTTATTTTATTAAAAGTATAAATTAGAGAGGCCCACTGAAAAAACACTTATATTGTACCATAAATTTATCAACAGAATTCCAAGCGCATGTGATTTAACACTATTTATGGTTTTTTAATTAAACGCACAAATTTTAAAACAAAATGGGCATTCAAATGTAACTTCTAACATCATATAAAAACCTTAACCAAAGTTATTATTGATATTTTTCTGCCAAAATACTAGCCAACAATGTATAGTTATTATAGAATCACAATCACCAATATATCATCAAATTACTTGATACATCGGTGTCGCTGTGACCCTATTGCTTCTTTATTGTGTTACAACTGATTTAAGGCCACTGATATAACACCAACAAGATAAAAATAACACAGATCTATCACCAACATGTATCCGATTAGTCCTAAGTGGAGCTACTGTAGATACATTGTATTACTTAAAAGTGCTAAAAGTGGGGCCATTTTCGCATTGCACAAACGTGTCTACCACGGGTATGCGACTGCTCTGTTCTCGATATATAGCTACATTTGAGGTTGATTTGTTAGTTGGGTTTTTAATATCACAAGATGCCAAGATTTCTGAAATATAGTTTGTTTTATTTTGATCACAAAAACTCTATTGCGTTGCCATTCTGACAGATCGCTAAACAATGATTTAGCATGAAACGGGAAATCCCGATTTCCGGAATATAGGAGTACAAGATTTATCAGCAGCGCCGCCCACACCATTTTTTTATCCTATACTATTTTTTATTATAAATCGTATTGTATAATATTTAATTAATCGCTCGACGCGACGACGCCCGGACTGCAACGCAGTAGGTTGTGGGTTCGATTCACACCGGGAATAAATATTTCTGCTGACCTTAGATATTTGTTTCTGGTTCGGTGTATTTTCTATGTATCATATACATATATTTACAAAAAAAGTATTACATATAGGATATCCGTTGTCTAAAACACATAGTACAAGCCTAGTACTTAGTTTGAGGCTAGATAGCGTTGTGTGTAATGTCGTGCAATACATAAACGTCGTGTTATATTTTTACAGACTACTTGCAATTCGCAGTTTCACCCGCACGAGTTTCGAATCTCTGAATAAAACATAGCCCATGTTACTTCCAAAGACTCGGTCTCTTTTTCATTTCCTTACTCTAAATTACTATAGCAATGTGGGTAAGTTTTGATTGACCACACCACTTTGGTACTAAGCAGTTTACCTACCACCGCGCGGCGAGAACTCCCCTAAATCCCTTGGTCGCCTATTACGATACCCGCGGAAAAGATGGGATAGCCCTTTCCTATGCTGGACTTACACGGCCGAAGATTCAATGTATTTTCATAGTATTAATTATTTATTTATTTTTAGCCCACAAGTTCCACTGCAGGGCAAAGACCTCCTTCCTTTCTTTCTACTGGTCCCTATCAAGCGCCAGCTGAGTCCAGTCACTAAGGTACGAGTCCAGCTCGTCCCGCCATCTTCTTCCGGGCCTACCGCGGGGTCGCATGCTGTGTACATTATCTCTTTATAATATTCGTTTGTTTAGAAGACAAAATCCGTAAAAAATATTTTATTACGAATTTTCAACAGTCGTAGTCCATTTAAGTTGTTTATTTAGTTGGATGAAGGTAGGTACAGAAGCTCCCCTTACCAGATGCTACTTCATTCACAAATATTATTATATCAATCTAATTTTACAATAATGGGTCATATATTTTTATGTTATGGTGGCCAAAAGTCAATGGTTTATTAAATATTAATTAAAAGTAAAAATATTCCATCCTACGCGTAGTAATGTTTAGTCTGTCTGATAATTAACTGCGTCTGGTCAAATTACACAGATGACAATATCGATTTTGAAGGCCATAGATACGATACCTATAAAGAAATTTTGATCTCGTCAAAGAGAATATAATCACTACGTTTTAGGTAATGATCTTTGTTCTTTTTTAGAGAGAGAAGGGATGGGAAGTGTGTGTGTGGTACGAAGGGAGGGAAATGAGAGAAAAGAATGTGTGTGTTTGAGGGTGGGGAAAAACAATGTGTAGGTATTTTATGTTAATCTTACACCTACTCAGGGAATATGGAATTGAAAAGATGATTTCCAAAACTCAATGCGAGATGGAATTGCATGAAAAAATCTACAATTTCTCGTAAAATCAATAATTGACGAAGATTAAAACAATATTTTTATAAAATACGATGAAGGGGTTCTAGGTATTGTATTTTCTAATATTATGATGCCTATAAGAAAATATAGCGGTTAAGGATTTAGAAGAAAAACTGATATATTTTTGTAAAACAGGGGTAACTTTGCCTGTATAATAGTGGTATTTAAAGTTATTTTTTATTGTTTTTGAAATGAAGGGGACACTTCTTGTATCATGTACAATAACATTAAACATTGTTTAAAGATCTATTTGATACCGGCTATTAAGAAAACTCACATTTCACATGAGTCGCATCCTTAAGAAAAGCTCTTTTCAATCCAAAATAAAATTGTTGAATGCTTGTTTTCACGTCAACATGCAAGTTTTATTATACAAAAAACTGGCATGAAATGCGTTTAATACCACGAAGTGTGGGTCATTCACCTTGTTTAATTATTCATATGACTAAAATTTTGATATCTTGGCTGGCCTCCACGGCGTTTTAGAACATCATGCATGACAAGAGGAACAGGCGAATCTGGTTTGTAAATAGTTTAACATCGGACTAATCTTGATCTAAGAAGACACATCACGAAATAACAGGTTTTGTGCATAATTATTTTTATATGACTGTTAGGCCTGGAGAAATATAAGTGACAAAGTAATATGTAATAATTAATATAATAAGTAACATGTTTACTTATTAACATTAACGGACTAAAATGAGAACAGGGCATAAACCTTTTCACGTCCACCACAGTCATAACTAGGTTACTAGCCCATGGCTTCCAATTAACTAAAAATATTAAAAAAGAAATGAGCAGCCAAAAACAATTCGCAGAGTAAAAGACATCAACGCAATCTTTCTTTATTTTCTTATTACTTCTTCATTTTGCAAAATTGTGGGCGGTAATGTCTTGTCTAAAATATTAATGTAATAAGTTTAAAAACAATGGTGAACAATGTGCCCTTCTATTTGAGAATATTAAGTACCTAAGTAATGTACTTATCCTATAGTAAGATCTAAAATGTAACTTTAAATTCTAGAAATTTTGTTTGAACACTTTTGAATTAAGAAAATGTATTCAAAGCAGTCGATATAATCATCATCGTTGGACTGAGCTCTTAAATTGAGGAACCTATTTAGTCTTTATTAGCCAATTATGATGCCGAGGCAGGACTTGCGTGTTAAATCAGATGGAATTCCAGGTCAGTCTGTCCTTGGACTGGCTTAATATGCGGTCTTCGAAAATATTGTGTAGAATCGATTGGCTTTACAAATAGATATTATTCTCCCATGTTATTTTTATCTCACAAACCTATCCCCGCGTGTAAAGGAATCCGATCGATCCTACAGGAAGTTACAAAGTTCTCACGGGAAAATAGTTTTATTGTAATCTATCTATCCATTACGTTCGATAGATGCATTGTTCGACATTCTAAAGTAGAAATATCGGTCGATACTATTACCCAGATATTTGTCAGTATAGTAAATACCTACTGCATCATATTTGTAAATAACAACAACATTAATCAAATCAGGAGTTGTTATCGGGCAGATAGATGCTTAACTAAACCACTACACCCGACAATGTGTTAATTAACAGCCTCAGGCGAATCTCTATACTTAAAACCTGCCGTGTTACCGCCAGAAAAAATAGCATGTAAAAAGTATGGCTACGAAGAATAGGCGAGACGAAGTCAAGACCCTCGACAGAACTCGTTCAACGGAGCTTCTCCTGGCTACTGGCTACTGTGCACTTTGGCTTGGCTGCGAGCCGGTTTATGCGGGAGCGAGGGAGACGGCGAATGTGGGTTGCGCGCGCGCAGTGATCTCGCTCGTCAGTGTAGTCACACCGAACGGCACCGCAATTGCTTGCAGGAGGCAATCGGCCCTTCCAGTTTGTGTTTGTAACCCGCGAGCGGCTGGTGTGTCGCTCGCACCCGGAACCCAATTGCCACCCGTTTTACTCCCATCGTTTTATTGACACATCTAGAGGAATATCATGACGTAAAAGTTTTGTGACAACATCCGTATAGACGTTATAGTGTTAGTGTTGTGTATAATTAACTAAAGTTAGGCTGTAAGGTCACTATTAAGTTTTAAAAGGTAAGTTGTGTCACAAAAGCTTTGTGGATCGAGAAGCGCTTAACTCATATCGACGACGACGCGAGGAATGCTGTTTGACAGCATACATGTACGGGAACAAAAGCCTTATGCATAGTCATCCCATTTCTTTTTATTTCACCAGCTTTCTTGGGAGGTAGAAATGGCGGGTGTGAAAAATTCATTGGATGCCCATTAAAACGTTATAGTGGCCGAGTTGATGAATCGTGTTCGTTATGAGTTTTGGTGAGATGTTTGTTCCATTCACAGGTAGCCGTATTGTCCCCTTTTACCTGAACTTACATAGGGGAGAGGACGCCGATCTTTATTGCCGACAACTATTTGAATAGAATGGACGTTGTAAGGCCTTGGGTCGGCAGACGTTTAAAGGCTAGGGGTTAAAAATCATAAACTTCTAAAATGTGTAATTCGTTTTCGCAGAATTTTAAGGAAACAAGAACAAAGAGTGTTTTCATCTGCCGGTATGGTTAGGTGGATTTGTAGTCCACACGTGATATTTTACGGTCCACGAACCTACATTGAAGATGCTCATGCAAGGACACTAAATAATAGAATAAAAACCACTTAACTGCCTGATTCGTTTTAGCAACGTAACCGACTGTAATTTGAATACAGTGAATATTTTGCAAATTAAGACAACGCGGAAGAATCAAACAATGCTTTCTGTACTCAAACATAGCATGACTGTGAGATTGTGAAATTATAGCTTACTGAATTATAAATACATTGTCATCATTTAATTACAAATTGTAAAATGAATCTGTAAAGGAAACGTACGCAAAAATGTACATAACAAAAACATAACATTTGTACGATTTTTAATCGACGAAACAACGGAGAGAGGTTCTCAAGTCGACGCGTATATACCTATATATTTTTGTAATGTATGACCACGCATATATTTTTTTATAAATAAGATTAAAATTTTACCCAAGAAATTAATAAGACATTTGTTAGTTCAAATATCAGTTAAAATACCTTAACCATAAGAATATTCATTTAATTCATTCAGTACACAAGCGATAAACTTTAAATAAAAGACAAAACACAATTGAATACTAAGGCCCAAGATAGGCCCCTTTTGAATAATAGAGGTCATAAAGGGAATCCAACAACACAGCTAAAGGCACTGTTGTATACCGTTATCATTTGAATTTGAAGTCGCATTCATTAACTTGGAAATGAAATGGTTCCAATATGTACATTAGAAGGTGTTTATTCTTGGTGTGGTGTCACAAAAGGGGTCATCTTCAACCGGTCCGGTACATATTCTAGTCACGGCCACCTGCATCGGTATGCCCGTAGCGCCTGACGATAACCTTTTACAATACTTTGAACTTGCAAACATCGTTTTTATTATTCCATCATCGTCCGTATAATATCTCTCTTTTCCCAGGGTTTTGTATCGACACGATTCAGTAGTAAAGTCACGGTCATGATCTCCCTAATAATATTAACTAAGAGCTATTTCAAGAATTTGATACGAATACTCAGATTAGGGCAGATAGAGACTGAAATGTAATTAATGAAAACAATACGTAATTTAATAATACTCTGGGTTTGTATAGAATAAATCAGTTTGGAACCCCGATTTCGGTACTACTCCTCATTTACGCACTCAACACACGCAATGTCAATTAGCCCGCATAAGTTTTGTATAGTAATGATTTATTTACGTACCAATATTACTTTATCTTTGACCTCTACGGATGATAAAAATGGGTAGTTATCTGTGCGGTAACATCTCAGAATAACAACTTGTATTAAAAAATACACTCAGAAGGTTCTTTTTACAGTGTTTGTGGGATCTTGGGCATTTTAATGCTTAGGTAGATGGAATAGCGAAACCTGACTCGTAACCGCATCGAAACCGCAAGGTACGCTTATTTCCGCAACAATTATTTCAGAAAGTCTATGTCGGTATCCACTCATATATATAAATATTACATTACTATACATTAAATCAGAAATGATCTCTCTAGGTACTCTTAGGGTAATTGCATATTTCCGTTCACGAGGGGTATGGACGTAATTTTACCACGTGCTTTGACATAGTTACCTTGCGAAGTAAACAATGATGGAATGCCACTGAACGTAGTCAATGAAAGTTAATTTCATTAGATTCGAGACGTCATTGGCCGAAAGAAATGACCACGCCAGACTGAATTGCCTCTAGCTGCGAGAATGCCTCGAGACATACTAAAGTAAATGACTGAGGCGACAAGACGGTCGTTCACTCACTTGCAAATCTTAACGTTACTCAATACCTACTCAGCTTCGTATGATCGAACACGCTCTTACTCTAATAAAAACATGTCAGATAGAGATCTAAACTTAATTGATTTCGTTCAAATCTTTTTAAACGGAAGCTTTGAACATAAATTGTAAGAGAGAAACCGAGTTAAATTATTATAAAATTACTTACATAAATGTTTATTAAATAGTAAATGTATCGAAGCATGTGATGATTACGGAGGAGACAGCACTCATCAACCGCAATTAGCGTGCATTCATCTCCAACGCGTGCCAAGCTATTTAAGCCTCGTAACGTAACCGAGATCAATTTATTTGGAATTTCTTTACAATATGATCACATAAATTAATATTTTTGTGAACACTACCCATACATACTACGGAAAGCGGATGGTCTTAGAAAGAAAGATAATGGTTAGATAGGGATAGATCGCTTTCATATCAGAGCCCAGAATGTGGAATGTTCCCGACTCGTCGCTCTAATATTATCAGTACACGTTAGCAAACAGTGATTACCAAAACTGGGTGACTGTTGGAAACAACTTGCTTGACTATTTAACCATACATTAAACTTGTAGAATTTCAGAAACAACAACAAGAATATTATTTAACATTCTATTGTCCTCTAATTAAGAAAAACAAATATTTGAACTGAAAAGGGGCGCGGGCGCAACAAGTTGATAATAAACGAATGACCAGCCACGTCGGAGACGAACGATATTTGCAAAGATTTGTCGTCAGCTAAACTGGTTTCCTCATAAAATTCGCGTTGCCAAGCAATGCATCTGCCCAGGGTCGTCGGAGGTAAACCGAGGGGAATGGGAAAAGAGGGGGGTTCAAAACGCAGGAGGCGCACGAGCAGCGCCGGTCGACGACCCGACACATGCCCTGCGCTGGCGCACCATTTGCTTCAACCGCAGTCGATACTAGCTGCTATTACGATTACGTTAGCAAATTCCTCAAAAAACGGTCCTCTACTCGACCAAAACTTTCCAAAATCAAAACACACCAATCTTGCGCCAGATATCTCAATTAAAACCATTAGGTTATTAAGAACAATATAGACAATTTAGTTTCAATCACCTTCCGAATGCGATATTCATTCGGCATGATTGTCCCCCGCAAGCGACCTAAATATCATCTGGACACGACGACACTGCGTAGGAACGGGATCAAGAAGTCGTCAAGGTTGGATCCATTTATCATAAATTGTTGACTATTAGGTATCCACCCATTCATACACGCAGCCCGGCCATTGTCAGAGATTCTTGGAGACAAAAACAAAAAGTCAAAAGTCAACAACGACGACCCGGCATTCTTATTCACACACATGTAGTGACAAGAGTGGTCAAACTGTGAAGAAAAAATATTAGTGTATAAAAAGCGACGTAGGTAAGTTCTAAGCGTGGGCGAGAGGTAGCAGCATCGTTAAACTATGTTTGAGGTCATTGATTGAGAGGACCGTGTAGACCTGTGCATTTACTTGACTCTCTCTTAACGGTCCACTGAATTAACGAATCAAGTTGGGAAACTGTCCCCATTCCACCTACCCAACCGGTAATATCAACACAGTAATGAGCATTATGAGAATTAAAACATCTCAGCACAGCTGCCGCACACATTTGTAGTATCAAACATCAATAAAGCTAACAGTTTACGTTCTAATTTGGTATGTGTTGCATACGTATGGCACTTGTCATTACGATAGTTAGAAGCGAGCGAGCGCCTCGTGGTTATATTTAAAGTTGCTTTGTTTCAGTAGTAAAGCACATGGTATTTTTGTTTCAGATATTTGTAAACAAAAAGACACAAGATGGCGGTGTTCGGGATGGTGTCCGCTGTGGCGGGCTTCGTCAAAGTCCGCTACCTGATCGACAAAGCGATCATCGACAATATGGTGTTTCGGATGCACTATAGGATCACGTCTGCCATACTGTTCCTTTGCTGTATACTCGTCACAGCCAATAATCTTATCGGTGAGTTACATTTTACGTAATATTTTGGAACTCCAATAGTCCTAATCTTTATGTTTGTTTAGATAGATATAGACCTCACGTCAGAAATAACTTTATTTAGTTAAGTGGTCAAAAAATTACGCAACTCAAAATGCTAGTAATGTAAGTAGGTACTTATTTGATCACTTTTTCTCAGAGCTACTATAAATTAGTAAATGAAATACAGTAATTAGGAAGTTCTACTTAAACGGTACCGTTTTCATAACACGTAAATTGACGCCGATGTATCGTCACAATACTGTGAAAGTAGAGCAAATATTACTTCAGTCAGTCACCACATCACATAAAGAGAGCCAGTGAAAGTTTAAAGCCGAGTTAATTATAAAAACAGTAGCATCTTTGATTATAGACTAGACTTGATGTAAACAGACCTATAAACACATTTACACAAAGGTCTTAGTCAGAAGCATCATTCATACGGAGATATCACAATTTACAACTACCGTAAAGTGAATCATTTTCAGGTCAATGTTCAGAGGAAACCCGTATGTATGTAACAGTTACCCAAATTGAGACGTCATGGCTCACCAATTGGTTTTACAAACATACGTAGTACGTGATAAGATTGAAATCGATCAAGTAAACCGGGTCTTGTCTAACGTAAAGTACAGTGTCACACAACAGCTGTTCACTGTAACAGGGTATCTAACTAATCTAAGTTACGATAGGAATTTAATGAATCAATTATTTGTTTTGTTCAGCCATTCTAGTTCTTCCTTATTTGAAGACTTATGAATATTATTGTAGGTTTTTTTTGTATAAATACAAATATTGCACACAGTGACCAAAACTGGCCAACTAGGCTTGCAACTGACAGAATATTTATGGATACATTTTTGTATAGACCAGTTGTATACTTAATTTATTATAATAGTACTTAATAATAATGATAGTTACCCCTTTAATTTGTCCCACTGCAGGACATGGGCCTCCTTTTAGAAGGGTTAGGCATTAAGACGCCACGGGAGCCTACTCCGGATTGGCGAATGTCCCATGTCTTCGGACTGTGATGAGTCCTAGGACATGTCGGTTTCCTCACTATGTTTTCCTTCACCGTAAGAGCGATGTTGATGCACAAAACTTTTTCTTAAACATAAATGCATTGGTGCTCGGTCGGCCTGGTTTCGAACCCACAATAAAAGTCGGGGTATCTACCACTGGACCAACACCGCTCCGTATAAAAATACTTGATTCACTTAATTTAAATTCAAATAGAACACACAATATTCTGGTATTGCAGATGATATTTGACTACCTTGCCACTGTCTCAGAAGTCATCGATTTTAAACATTAATTTATTAATGAAAGTCTGAACTAATCAACATAGAATAATCATTAACTCAGCAATTAAAAGCAGTATTATCCCACGAGAATCGACTGATAGTGTTATCTTAGTTACACGTGATCTTACAATAAAGGGGCGGCTGTTAGATTGCAAGGAACAATTTATAGGAATCAAACGTAACATTTATTTCATTAAAGTCACCAGCCTACAACTCAGGTTATTTTACTACTAAATATATTCTGTAAACAACACAGCGCCATCTAGCCCCATGGTAAACTACTAAACTTGTGATACGGTAACTAGACAACGGATATAATACTTATATTTATTTTTCTTTTGTAAAATATGTATGTCATATTATACATAGAAATACACCCAGACCAGATGCAAATAATTTCATGACAGAGCAAGCACTTGTGGCGCAATTGGCAAGCGCGCGATACGGAATATCGAGGTTGCAGGTTCAAGTCCTGTCTGGTGCAATTTTTGAAAGGAATTTCTTCAAAAATTGGTCATCTAAGTGTAGGAAACACTATAAAACAATAAAAATTTAGATGCAAATATTTATTTAGAAGCATACCTAATTATTTGCACCCGACGGGAATATAACTTGAAACCTTTTGCATTGCAGTCGGGCCTTCGCCCGCGGCGTCACAGAAGTCGTCAAAATTGTTAATTAGAATAGTATTTTGTGACTCATAGACGAGTAACTAATTAATTTTTTCTATAACGTAACAATTGTAATTTAGTACAAAACCAATTAAGTCACAATAGACAATGCAAACTAGGTACCTACTTAAAGACTACTTTGTACATGTTTTTACTTTAGAATAAATTCTCAGCAGGTCATCAGGGCACACCTCATTGTTCCTAACTTTCCAATAGGTGCTTCAACAAACGTGTACCAAGTTGTATGTAGTTAGAGTTAACGCGGTTAAGACGAAGAAACTTTCAATTACAGGGTTTGTACTGTGCAACGTCGCAGTTCGTGATTACTCGACTGTTTAGTTAACAACATATGGGGCAATGTTTATTAGCAACAATAGCTATCGAATGTATTCCAGGTGCAAACTAAAACATACGCGATAACGATTGAGATTGTTACTAGGCTAGTGCAGTTGACTGGTAAGATGGCAATTATGATGAATTGCATGTGTTTAAATGGATAAATAATTTTACTATTGAATTAATCGAAGTAGTCCTTTGAGATTCTTATCGACAGTCTTAATAGTTGTTCCAATATCATAGTTATTGCTCAGAGCTTTATGATGATTATATCGTAGCTGTGCCCCGCGGTTTTGTCCGCATAAGTCCCGTTCCCGCTGGATTATAGGGATAAAAAGTAGCCTATGTGTTATTCCAGGTTTTCTACCTATATTCCAAGGTAGCTGGAAATCCATTTCATCGCAATCGGTTTAGTAGTTTTTGCGTGATTGAGTAACAAAATAACAGACATACATACATACATGCAAACTTTTACGTTTATGATATTAGTAAAATTTCTTCCTACCTTGAAATGACCAACAAGCCTCGAATAAAGGTATCTTCTAGATCGAAATGCTATATCTTAGACCGCACCTCACTTACCATTTGGCGTGATAATAGACAAACGATTAATTATCTTAAAACAACAATAATCGTTAATTAAGGCTTTGAAAGTATTAAGATGATTTTTCTTGATATCACCGCACATTTACATGTTTACCGTGACCTACTGTTGGCAACTTGTATATCAGGATCTGGCTACTTGGCTGCAAGTAACAATTTCTTATCGGGCGTCTTTAACTCGTACATTCTCGTGTGTGGCGATAATTGTGTTATTTATCATTACCATAACTGGTGTGGCTAGTTAAGTTTACTTGAAGTCCACGTTATTGCACGGTAGACCATTGTTTTGAGAACTGGTACATACCTATTATTAATTGTTAATATACAGCTAACCGATCTTTTAGAACAAAATAAACGATATTACAATCCTGCAGGTATATTCAAAGGATCAAGAAATTAAGGGCCTATATAACTTTAATAGCGTGACAGGGATAAATCAAATAATTGCTAGTTTCAAGATAACTAAACGTTAATCTTGAAATGCTAATCATTCAGGACCTGTAATGAGTTAAGTTTAGTTCTTAAACAAAGTTTTATTAGTTTACGGACAATATTGACTGAGTAATATCACTTATTTGTACAATTAAGAGAAAATTTTCAGGAATCGTGTTTTCACGTCAATCATGACTTAGTAAATATCCTTGACTTTAATAAATATGGTTTAAATAACTTTTGTAGTTATTCATACTAGAAACATCAGTTGTGGCCTACTATAGCCGCTTTAGGTGCTTCCTCGCCGCTAGCATTCACTTGTATGTAATGTAACATTATAGATTCGACTTACAAGGCTCTCGGTGTTTGTAATGTTCGAATCTGTAACGTTACATTACACGCCAATTCTCGCGGTTTTAAGGTAATCCACTCTTAATTAAATTCTTGTCTTTAGGTATTTTCCCTCTGCCTTACAACTATGCCTTAAATTCTAATCTCAACCAAACTATTAGGAACGGAATTATAATTTATAACCTTTGACTTCGACATTTATGAGATAACATTAACACAATAATGTAACCTTTAGATAACAGTAGTCCCGATGTTATGCATTAAGTATATAAAATAAACTATGTCAATCGCAAATTTTGTATTTTATGCATTCTTTAGGGATATGTTATTTTATTAAAGTAGTGAAGGTGGATATTATCACAAGGAGCTTGTGTAAGTTAATTAGGCAGGTGTCAATAGATTACACCATACCCTTTCCATTTGCATTTGAACATTTGGTTATTGTGATACATAAATTTAATTTAATTTTTAAAGTAGCGCCAATCTATTGTATCAGACATTTATTAATCAGTTCAAAACATAGACATTTTTCTCAAAATAAGGAAACACAAGAAGAGAACAGAAATTTCATTATTTCACAACTTAACAGCAAGTCAGTGAGATAAGACATAAAATAATAAGATATTAAAAATAATGTTTTTAAGTACTTACGAAACATAATAAAAACAGTTGTGTTTCCTTAGTACATTGACCGTCAGAGACAAGCAATAACTGTTTCAACAGTTCATAAGAATCGCAAGACTGTGACAAATACGCAAACTATCCTAAATTGGTCGTTATGAGGCAATTACCAAGTGTGTGGCATAATTCGACATCTCAGCCAGATCGTCTTCACAGTTCTGACTCATACCATGTGACTTTCTTAATTAATTTTTCTGTTGATTTCTTAATGTTATGAAAAGGTTCAAAGAAACAGTTCGGGAGTTGACAAATGTGTCAATTCATTATCTACCAGACAATTTCTATTGGTAGCACCATACTAAATGGTACATTTCAATTTATTTTGATTGATTCTTTCGGCTCCTGAATTATTTTTTCACTTAAAGCATGTGTGTGTATAATAATTCATCTAAGGATAATCGTAAAATAGGCTTTAGTTGTAGTAATATGTGTGACTCAGTTGTTTTTTGTACTAATGTATCGATCTTCAAGAATATTATTACTTGATGCATGCTATGCCTGGTTTCAATATTTAAGGAACCTAGTTAATAAAGATTTTGAAGATATTTGACATAGTTAAAGATATCAATCCTTGCGAGTTAAGTTTTTAACCGGATATTTCCACGGATTCAGGATTTCGGAGTGAAATTGCGGGGTGCTGCTTGGTCCTAACAAAAACAACTCATTGTAAAAACAGCCTTTTTGCTCTCTACCTGTAATGAGTTTTTGTTATTTGTCTATTGAGAAAAAAGATTACTTTGCTAAGAATTTTGCATACCGTGTTAGGGAAAACCCTTTTGAGTCATACTACCTGCTGCCCAAAGCCAAATTCCATTATAAAATTTATGTTAAACTACTCTTCTAAAGTTTCATTTAAATGAACGGTTATTGTTATCCGCAGAATTGCTAAAATTAACAATGCAAATAACTAAACTTACTTAGGTATCCATCTACTCAATTTTCTCATAAATATTGATGTTCAGTAAACATTTATTTTGATGTAAATTAAATTCTAAGTAACTGGTAAACCGATAAATAGTATTTCATGTAAATTTGAGTCACGTCACTCTTTGAAATAGGGTCACTCCCTGCATTGTCAGGCATACAACTTTTGAGCCAAACATGTGTTCGATTGGAACAACCTGTGGACAGCTATAGACGAATTTATACATAAGTACATCAATTGTTACTTATAATAAAACTTTTTTATAGTTTTTCAGTTACAACATAATTTTATTACCATACGATCATCAATAGAAAATTTGTACCAAGAATATTCGCCCGCATACGCGTTTAGAAGGACGAAGTCATAAAGAGCCGTAGGTTTTTATGTCAAAGATATCGGTGCCCGTTGTTACGATTTCGCTTAATATTGTGAAGGGTAATTACAATAGTTAAAACTATTCATTTGGCATTTAGATTGTACCAATTCATCATCAAAGTCTGACATATACCTACTTAACATTTGATAAGTCATTCAAAACAGTATTTCCACTGATTCATACTCGTATACGGAAGACGATAACGCGTTACATCCTAGATGCCTGCCTGCACTTTGTTGCAGTTTTACTGTCATTTAAATATTTAACAAAATCTATGGCAGCCCTCGAACCGGGCAAGGTGATTCGAGTCACGGTCGACACAATTGTGGCAGGTAGACGCCGACAGCTGCAGTGCTACTAAGGACTATATTAGCTTCATCCGGACTCGCACAACACCAATGTCGAGGCCATTAGGGGGACAAGCGCATCAAGCAATTATAGATCTTACAATCAATAAATATTGCAAGCCATGTGCGTTATGATAAACGCGAAACATTTACCTGATACTTAAAAGCCTTATAATCTTTCTAAGCAATTTAAAGAATGACTGATTGAGCAAATAGGCACGATTAATGACGCACAATGACAACGAAAAAAATCTTAACGAGTACCTAACTACGACAACTTTACTATGACTATGACTAACCTGCATGCCTTAATATAACTTAGTTATGCAAAAAGATAAAAGCAGCGTAAACATAACAAAACGTTAAACATGGGTAGGTAAGTAAACTTATTTTTTTAACCACATGACTGACTCTAATGAAGGACTCGCGTGATCCGGCTCCGACTAGTCTAGTCTTTAGATGACGTAGATGATTATAACGACACACCCAGCTATCCTTGACTTTCGGTTTTAAAACACATTTCAACCGGATACAATACATATTTTAGCGTAAATTACTCATAACTAAGTTGGAAATATTATTTATAATTCATGGTCGAGCATTTGATCACAAGATACAAGATAGTAAGTGATTATAGGCTAAGGTATATAGCACGTTAACCTACGAGATGATCACTCTTGACCTGTTAATTTCATGATTTGAAACTCTGATCTCGTCGAAAACTAGTTTCTTTTTATGCGAAAGAATTAGCGGATAGTCAAAGAAACTTGAATGGGATAAATATTTATGCTGACCATAAATGTTTGTGTCTGGTTTTGGGTTTTTTCTATATTTAATGTAATTAATTAAATTCAGATGTCACAGATCTAAATTGATTGTTAGTATATTATTATAGTAAAGATATACCTATATATGAGTCGTTTATATTTATTTACAAAAAAAGTATGATATGTAGCATATGCGTTGTCCAGTGCCCATAGTTTAAGTGTAGTTGCTTAGTTTGGGACTAGATTGCGCTCTGTGGAACGCTTGCGATATTTATTTATGTTTACATTTATTAATTTCAGGCGAAGCGATATCCTGTATAAGCGACGGAGCCGTTCCCACCCATGTTCTCAACACCTACTGCTGGATCACCTATACTTTCACGCTGCCAAATGCAGACAACCGTGGCATCGCGCATCCAGGGTTAGGAAACGATTACGATGAGGAGAAACGACATCACGCCTACTACCAATGGGTACCATTCATGCTTTTCTTCCAGGTAAGTTCTTCAATTATTTTGCAGTTATGACCTTGAAGTTTCGCTAAAGACGAAAGTCAATCGCAACCTAGTTTCATTATGTCGATGTTAAGAAATGTTTAGATAAGTAAACTATAAGTTTCATCATACAATTTCACGAGAGCACGGTAAACAATAGTATTGTAGTTGTTATTATTCATGCAGCGAGCGCAGATATCTGAAAGTTATGAGATTCCAATTTTTTTAAAGAAACATTAAAAGTGGTTGTGATCTAAATTATAATAAACAGATCTCGAACAAAACACTGTAAGAAATTGTATCACAGAATATCGTTTTGCTCTTTTCTTTTAATTTACAACATACAATTACTTGCAGTGTTAACAATTTATATCTCAACGATTGCTAAAATAGAATATCAACTTTTTCGCAAATAGTATGATGTTGAAATGAAACGGTGTATTCAATAAAACGTTAACAATTCTCCTTTCAGGGTCTGTTGTTCTACATTCCACACTGGATATGGAAGAACTGGGAGGAGGGCAAAGTACGGATGATATCAGATGGGATGCGAGGCACAACCGCCTGCATCGCTGACGACAAGTCCAACCGTCAGGTAATACTACACCTTATTCACTTACTATTGAGACCAATTTGCCAATTAACGTTCAGGAGCTGTTAATCAGGAGTCAATTAAACAGTGCAGCTAGCATATCTAGTTTCTTAGCTCAATCGAGATATGTCTGGCTTCTAATGAAACTTGATGAATGTCCCTAATAAGTCTTGTATCTTATAACCGGACCGCAAATTGCATTACGTAACTGACTACAATTCTCTAACATGTGATGACAATTGCATTTTTTGTTTTCAGAATCGTCTAGTGCAGTACCTTCTTGATACGCTTCATATGCATAATACCTACTCATTCGGTTACTTCTTCTGCGAAGTGTTAAACTTCATCAACGTCGTAAGTATCGAAAAAGTAAAAACAAATTATTTTGATATTTGTAGAAGATAACCTACTAACGGCTGTTTATTATTCCTTTAGGTTGGAAACATATTCTTCTTGGACACTTTCCTGGGAGGAGCTTTCTTGACATACGGTAGCGATGTAGTGAAATTCTCCAATATGAATCAGGAGCAACGGACTGACCCTATGGTAAGCTATTGGCATACTTTAAATGTGAAGTACTTAACAGTCTTGGGAGATAAAAAAAATGGTTTAATTAGGTAACCAGTGTCGCTTAACTGAGTCGAGTAACCTTGAAAGATCCCTTCCGTTTCGATCTAAAGATATAAAGAGTTAGTTTTAGCTTCAATAAATAAAATTATTGGATTAGTTTGTATTTATGAGCATTTTTTTCCGTTTGCAGATCGAAGTATTCCCTAGAATAACAAAATGTACATTCCACAAGTTTGGTGCCTCCGGAACGATACAGAAGCACGATGCTCTCTGCGTTTTAGCTTTGAACATCCTTAATGAGAAGATTTTCATCTTCCTTTGGTTCTGGTAAGTTTAAACACAAATTTTCTAGAGTGCAATGCCATGGCCATTAATCTACATATTGAATTTAAGGTAAAATCGACGAGATTAAGTAATGGGTCGTATGATTTTCAGGTTTATCATCCTTTCCGTCGTGTCTGGTTTGGCGATAGTGTACAGCGCAGCCGTTATCATTCTGCCTAGTACTCGGGAGACCATTCTCAAACGAAGATTCCGATTCGGTACTCCGAATGGTGTTGAAGCTCTAGTTAGAAAGACTCAGGTAATTTCAATTTACTCAAGTCTTACAAGATTAAAAAAAAATGAGGAATTCGCCTAAAGTAAAAGCCTTAAATATATTTATAAAATGAAAAATATCGATATTTCAGGTTGGAGATTTCCTACTTCTGCACCTGCTCGGACAGAATATGTCTCTGCGTGTGTTTGGCGAAGTTCTCGATGAACTATCACGAAGACTTCATCTCGGTTCGAACGCACCCTCCGCTCCATCGACGATCGAAATGGCTCCAATATACCCTGACATAGATAAGTACTCGAAAGAAACCGAGACATAAGAAGTAGACTGACAAGTAAACCACGTTTCCTAACAAAAGTACGTACAAAGCCGACTTTACTAGGCATTACGCCAGTTTCAGTGTTTTTAATTAGGAAATTCAAACGTCCCCACCGTGCCTCTTGCGGTTTTCGTTCGGGGTTTAGTAAAAATTGTAAAGTCGGTGAGAATATAGTCTAAATTAAGGATCTCTTAATGTTTCTGGCGCATGTAAGTTTCTCTAAATCTAAGCTCTCTTTTCGTGACTTTTGTAATCAATTAATTGACAACACAATTCTTTTAGTTGATAAAATGCCTGTATTTTAATTTTGTTTTACGATGTTTTGAAATACTTTCATAGTAGTACGAGTATCAGTCTTTATTGATACAAATAAAATCGAAACTCGAATTAAACAGTACCATTAAAATCGTTCTAACCGAATTTCAGTAGTATCAACAAAAGGTTACGAATTGCAACATGTAACTTACTCAGAACATTCCTAGCGATTAGCCTCTTATTAGTAAATTGACAAATATACAATAACGATTAGTTACTAGTTTTTATTAATTACTCAAACATTTTACACCATATTTTAATCACAATTTTAGAGGCCCCAATAAAATACTAAACGTACTTTATTGGGTTCTCTAAAATTAAATAACGAAAAGATCTGTCGCATTTTTTTTAAATTTAGTAAATAAATAAGACTCATATTAAAAGACACATTTCTGAAACGCCAATAGCTGCCGATGTGATATTATTACATTATTTCTAAATCTGAATGCCTCAGCATTGAGATGTATATAACGTAAGAGTAGGACTCATGTTTTAATAGTTTTTAAGACTTAGTAGAGAAGAATCATTGCCACTGTTTTGAAATTACCTTGCCCAATGTATTATGTGAATGTCAGACGATTAATAAATCTGATAAATTATCGCCAGAAATTAATATCCGATATATCAATAATTAATCAACCGCTTACGGATCACTTATTGACAGTTTTGTATTGAAAACTTGTTAAATACACGTCAAATATCGATCTGTGACCCGCATCCAAAGATAGATCGGTTATTAATTTCCTGAGGTGCACCAGACATCGCGAGGCAGAAGCCTCGAATGGTTCGCCTTGTTTGCATCGGGCTGTCTAGACGTGTGTGCTCACTGTGAGCATTCGCCGCATACATTTGCTGTAAACGCCTGTCTCAGCATGAGCTGGGTTGCTTGCGTGCTCAGTTTCAGCATGTCGTTCGCGACATACGCTTTGCGATGTCTTGTCTCACTTCATTTTATATCGATTGAGATTAACCTGGGTTAGATATGTATGACGGTTCGAAGTAGTCAGGGTTCCAGTTCGTTATGGCAGCATAAATAATAGTTTTGTAGTTGTAATTTAAATCTTTACTATCTTTACTCTTAAGGTAAGTAGGTTATTCAAAAACGAAACAGCATTTTATTGTTGGATAGTGAGAGATATTCGTCTTAGAATGGAATTTAAAGATAGGTATATTATTTTCAATGTACTAATTGTATGGAACTATTTTTAGAAAGATTTTTATAGTAGGTAATGTGCGTAAGTTATACACTTGCATGCGTAAACATATCTTCATTTTTATTGTAATTAATTTAGTAAGTAATTAATGAAATCGATTTTCGCTTCATATACAATATCTGTAATACTATACCTACATACTTTATAAAATTGCAGATTATTAAAATAGATAACTTTGAAATGATAATTGTGCCTGCGTGTTCATTAATTGTATGAACACTAGGTAGATATAATAGTATGACGTCATATTTGCTTGATTTTCAACTAAAAAACATCATCAATTTCTATTTTGAAATGCAAATATGAAATTAAATACCATTTCGATTTTAGTATTTAAATTAATTTTATAGCTTTGATTTCATCATTTTATAAACGTTTTGAGTATTTTACAGTGCCTCTTTGTCACGGGCTGACTGAGGTGTAATTAATTTTTTTACACCTTACCTTAATAAGTTTTTTTGAAATCATTTTATTTAAAAAAACTTATTTTTTGACATATAAATAAAAATCACTCAAATGCGACGTCAGACTAAGTTAATAAGTAATTAAGACTTTATATATTGGTATATTTGAGATGAGCATATAAGTTGAATGTATGTATAAAAACTAGCTCCAAAAGTGCCATGTCGGAAGCGGACTCAAAAAAGTAACGACCTTAGTGATATGATTCCCATTGTTGAAATTATATAAGTCTCCCATTGACATCCTATTTAGATCCGTATTAATTAAGAAAATGTTAAGTAGTATTCATGTATGGATTATAGATTTATCATGAATTTTAACCTTTAACTATTGGCAATGTCGGCCAATAGCCGACTATGCTTATAGTTCTAGGTGACATGTAACAGCTTTTACCTATGATTCGTTTTGAAAAGAAGTGATTAGTAGTAGTTCTTTCGTTACTTAGTAAGCGATAAATCTTTCTAGTTAAATTGGAACCACTTCCTCCAAACTTTGAACTTTGAAATATTGCATAGTTATTACCTGATTGTCTGCAAAATTCTAAGTCTAAGGTAGCCATTTTAAATTCTATAGTGCTTAATAGTAGACTTCAGGGGTGGCTTTTTTCTCATGATATTTCTCTCAGTTTTTAAATGTTGTTTAAGTCAATGTTGTTTTAGTTAATTCTTAACATACTCTGTAATACGGATCTTAGTCTGTCGAAATGGAAAAGGGTCTAGTTTTAAAATCATTCCTTTTTTTGGGAAGATTGTTCTTATAATGTGACATCCACAGTAATATTACATTACATAGTGCTTTGAATTATACGAATAAAATATGGCAAGTTGTTTTATTTTCAATTTACATACTTTATTTGGGAAAGAATAGATAAATTTTGGAAACAATGATTATTTGTGATGGAAAAATAAATTTAGATTATAATAATATAAGTCAATACAAAATATAAATCAATCTAACTAGGTATATTATAAGGTAACCTAAAACTACAAAGAGGTGGTAAACCTTGGTAACATGAATTGATATGTATGTACGTTGGGGTAATCTCAGAAACTACTGGATTGATTTTGATGAAATTTAAAATGGGCATACATTGCATCTTTGGGAGTATGTAAAAGCGCAATAAATAATACACTAATCCGCAAATCTTCCATTCCTTCAATAGAAATAATACGGAAATCAAACCTCATCTGAACGCTGGCTGTTCCAGTTGCGTCCCTCTAAGGAAACTGGGGTACTTAGGCGCAGTAGGTAAGTCTTATTGACCGCCGGTTGAAATTGATGTTATGAACTGATAACAAGGATGAAAGGAACAAACCAAGAGTTCAATAATGAAATAGTATATTGACGGTAAGTGACTCATAACACGATGTTTTCTTTTTGTTTTGTAGTCAATGACTCATTTTGTTTATTATTAAAGGGGCATGTTTTTTTTCGTTGGCATCGACGAACAGAATTTATTAGATTTTAAATATTGCAACTGTAGTATATAGCTATGCACGCTATGACACGGTTACAATAACTGTGAATTTGGCATTGGCCCAGAGGTCTGATAAGTAATTCCAATGCTGTAGTTGGTATCGCATCTATGACAACTCCAATATTATGTACGAATTAAAAAGCATGTTTATTAAAAGGAATTGTTTTGAACCCTTCGATATTCCCACGTTACCTTATGATAAGTAAGTAACGGCCAAATACTAAAACTAAACGTTCGAGGGTGTCTTCAACAATTGAATATTTACTAAATCTATTCTAGGTATACATATTTACGTATAATAAATCTGTAGAGATGTCAATTCTGTACATTGAATATATGTTCAAAATAACTATCAGGGGGTGATTAGTTATCGATATTGATGCCAAAAATGCAATCAGTAAATTTTTTCGGGGCACAGCTAGTTCAAAATAAGTGAGAGGATTTTTTAATTTAAATTTTTAATTTAAAAGTGCTTATTAGCAGCCCTCCGATGTCGATTAGCGTTTCTGCATGTATTCGGCCGTTAGTTTATTTTTTAGTTAATAAAATCTGACTTACCGATTTCCCCAGTCGAGTTTAGCGACAAGCTTAAGTCTCAATGCTCTGGTTTGGTCCTGGGTTAGAGTTCCGGCAAGCAATGCGCGTCGGCCACTCAACAGTTCGCGCATTACCTTGGCTACGGCGCTGAATCTGTAGGTTTCCCGTTCCTGCAACAGTTCAAATGTTAGTAAAACCCCGCCTATAGGACGTTTTTTTTTATTTCAGACTCGAATGTGACTTTTTGGTTCCTTGTATTAATTTTTCTATAGAAAGAAGTCGAATGGTTGCACTCAATTAAAAAATGAAGTGTAGATACATACAAGGGGAATCTTATAGCGATCTCTTATAGGCAACTTTTGGATCACGTAACAGATGTTAATTTCAACTTTAGTTCATCTTGATGAATACCTACAATACAAGGTGGTATTTCAAGATTTTTTCTGTTATTTTGTTTTGCAATTTATTTTTAATACTGAAGGCATATCAATCGAGCCTATCAAGCCTAAGTCGAAAATAGTAGGCAGGGAACATACATCTTCATAAATTCATCACTCGGTGTGGGCACTCGTTTAGTTTAATGGTTTAGCACGCATCGGCGCAGACGCAGAAAAGTGAGATCGACACACGCCGCGAGTAAGTTTTTGAAGATAGGTCTGTATATTTTTTCCAGAATATATTTATTTTACTTTTTAGCCTGTTCCGTCTCAAAGCAGGGCAAAGACCTCATGTTTTTCGACTGGTCCGTTTTTAGTGACAGCTGTGTCCAGTAAGGTTCGACACTACCTCATCCATTTACAACATTGCATTTTTCCTGACTTCGCTTAAAATCCAGAGAGACAAACCATAGAGCTCTGATATTACGTTACATCACGCTTTGCGGAAATGTCACGGCGTATATGGAAAACGGAGGCATATTTCCGTTCGTTCGCGCAATTATCGCTTGTCCATAACCAGTACCTAAGTATCTAACATGAGTAAGATTACCGTACAAACTCCAATCATCAGCATTATGTACACTAACAATTATGGAGCACAGTATAGCGGGATTTTAAGAAAATATGACAAAAAACATGTCCTAAAATACAATGGATTAAAATAAGTAGATATAGGCATTTCTATTGTATATATAGTTACTATCCATAGTATAGTTACTATCCAAATACACACCCTAACTTTGGATATACATCATTTCAGCCCTTATCCGTCTACTGTAGAACATAGGTTTTCCCAATACGACGCCACAAATAGCGATCGCGAGGTAACTCCATTCAACAACTCCCCGCGACCGCCACAATGTCGTCGGTTCACCGAGTAGGTGGTCTTTCAACACTCTGTTTCGCATTACATCGTGGTCGCCACTCGAGAACTTTTACTCCCCAGCAGTTATCTGTCCTTCGAGCTGTATGGCCTGTCCATTGCCACTTAAGTTTACTAATTTGGAGAGCTATGTTGGTGACTTTGGTTCTCCAACGGATTTCCGTATTTCGTATGATAATTTATTGCACTACTATTACTACTACTATATACAGTGTATCCTATTCAAATGATCAGATACTTGTTATAATTTATTTTTTATACAGAATTACGAATCGAATGTGCGAACTTCAACCTCGCATGCAAGTGTTATGCCTCGGCGCTATACATAGAACTTTAATAGATGTTATTCTCAGTTGGTTTTTATTTTTCGTTAAGAAAACCACAAACAAAAGCCGACACCATTGGGGATTCCCAAACCGTACCTATAATTTACTGCAGCAGGATACAACTAATTTAAACTGACAGACTGAGGATTTTTCGTGACAAACAGTAGTGTATCTATATTTCAAACTTATTATATAATATTATGCCTGTGCACTTTAAAACTTCGTGTCACAATAAAAAAAAAAAAGTATATATTTTAATAATGGTTTCTAAGAAAGGATTCAATAAAATTTAAAAAAATAGTTGTAGATTGAATATACAAAAAAATGTACTAATTACATATTATTGGTTTCATTCTAGATATTGCATTAATATCAGTTTATTATTTATTTAATTAACAATATTTCAATATACATAACTAAACCTATGTTATGTAATATTAGATAAGTTAAATCTGCATCATCTAGTAATATGTACCTATTAAGAAAAACTCTTACCACATAAAGTTTCTTCCACAGTCTTGCCCATTCTCTTAAAACGCAAGCTATCTCTCGAACCAGAGGGTCATCTTTTAACTCAGCTATGGCAGTGGCGCCAGTGCCCTTTACAGTACAGGGACGAATTGATACAACACAGGCCGGAAATATTCCCCACGAAGATCTGTTTTTTGTACTGAAGCCTCGGAACCAACCTGGAAGGATGATTACTTACAGTTTTATAAATGCAGATCTTTAAAAGCACATTGCACTTTGATTTTTTAATTATTTTTCGTTTCTTCCATTGGTCAGTTTCAAGTGTATTTAGTACTAGCTGTGCACCGCGGTTTTACTCGCGTAAGTCCCGTTCCCGCGGGGATATCGTGATAAGCCCCGCGGGCCTATGTCCACACATATTTACACATTATCACGGGTCTTAATCGCGTGTGATTTTCAACTTTATGATTTTCCTTCCCTAAGTTATCAGAATCAGTTTAGCGGTTTAGATGTGATGGTACCTATTATAATATTAGTAAGGATATGTCTTTACAGATAAAAGATTTTCATCTTTACCTCTGTGCTTAGGAAGGTACATTAAGCTGGTTGTCTTGGTTCTTTTCTCTGATAGGCTAGCTGATTATGTAACTCTGTTGCTAATAAATCTTGTATAAACAAATTAAATTGTCGATGTTTACGATTACAGGGATAAAAATTGACAATCACTGTTGCTAGTTTTAATTGCAATGACAATTTGTTTGTTTCTGAAGAACTTGGAAAATTATGTGAATACAACTATTTCAATTGTTTCAATTGAGATTTGTTCACAACAGAGTTACGTAATCAGTTAGCTGACTCTTAAATAAACTGTGATGTAACAAAGGAACAAACACTAACTAACCTAATATTTGACTGTGTGTGCTTATAAAGAACTTGTAAACAAATGTTCCATTCGATTGATTAAAAATTAATTTAAAATTATTCAATTCTTTACCTCCACTTTCTTCAAGTATTTGTACTGCCTCTCCAATTTCTAATGGTAGACCAGATCGCACATCGCCTTTCCAGTTATAAACGGCTAAAACATGAATACCAATATTAAAATTGTAACCCAAAGTACACCTGACTACTGGTTTAGAATAGTAACTGCGGGAAATAAATCTAGTATAGCGAGAAAGAGCATCAAGTAATAACTAAAAGTATTTATTTATGACTAACAGTGTCCTGGTGTTACACCTACATAAATCCCGATCCCGTAAGATTTTCCATAATTCCTTTCTTAGTGAATACTTACACAGCACAATGAATGCACTCTCAAAATTTTATGTCTATAGAACCAGTGGTTTGGGATCTGTGTTGGTATATATATAGCTCAGTTGTTAACAAGTCAGTCAATCATTAAGAACTTTTTTAATTTTTTAAGTACCAATAGATTTTGCATGTCAATAATGTACTTTTGAGATTTACCCAGTTCTTTTGGTCTGGGAGTTTCTTTTGCTACCATCATCTTATTGTTTTGTTACACCAAGGGGCAAAGGTTGAGGAATACAAAGTTGTGGAGGTTTGTTTGTGCCAGTCTAAGCACTGAGCAGTCTCGTGAGAATTCTGTGGACCCTATAGCTGTTATAGTTTTGAAAAGTAGGATTCTAATCCCACATAAACATAAGACATGCAGGGTAATTAAGTTGTTGTATAATACAACTAGTTCTAGACTTCCACGACCTTAAATCTCTTGAACTTAACACCACATGAATCATCTATGCATTATCATACATCGGGAGAGCACCATTCCTTATCGAACAATTAATTGTAGGCATATTGTTAAAATTCAAGGGACGATAATTCGCTTCCGCAGTAATTGACAGGATGTATAGCGCAGTAAAATGCTCATTGAATAAAAACGTCAACTTACCGACGGCTAATTTCGGTGATTTTGTCGGAATCCACATTTTAATAAAGACGGACTCGACCTCCCATGCAACAAGTCACTGAAGTAGTTTTATTTCTTTAATGAGTTTTGGGAAATAGACATCATTTTCAATATTATTTTTTACAAAATCTACAACAACAGCATCAATTCCAATTTGTGTGGTTTGATAACTAATATTTGGTATTGCCAGGTCAGAAAAATAAATCAAAAGTATTCTTCTTCTTCTTCTTTAAAATGGCTTTTCCTTTCGGACATTTACCAGTGTCAAGTATTATCAATATTTGCAGGTTATTTGCATCGAACAAAACAGTCAAGTCGTCACAGTTAAAGTCAAGTCGAGGGAATCATTGTAAAAAGGGGGCCATTTTTTACAATGTTTGTTCACGGAGCTTTGGAGAGAACACTAAGCTAAAGTCCATGTTTTGCACCGATTTTCACTTTTATTTTCACTTGTACACCTTTACGAAACTAAATTGATTATTATGCCCCCGAAATTTACACGCACTTAAACTAAGTTTCACAAAAATGAAAATTTTGCAACACATTTCCTCAACGCATTCCCGCCAAAACTGAATCAAAAGTATGTCAACTTCAATAACAGATATTTTGAAGTTTTCATTATTCTATTGACTGTCATCGTTAATATAAAAACGGAGTCTTGGCGGGAACTCCTTGAGGAGATGTGGTGCTAAATTTTAATTTTTGTGAAACCTAGTTCATATGCGTGCAAATTATTTAATTTCGGGGGCATATTAATCAATTTAGTTTCGTGAAGGTGTACGAATGGAATGAATGTGAAAATCGGTGCAAAACATTGACTTAGTGTTGTCTCTAGAGCTCTGTGAACAATCTTTGTAAATGGCCGCCGTGTTTACAAATGATTCCCTAGACTTGACTTTAACTATGACGACTTGACTGTTTCGATGCAAATAACTTGCATAATAAATTAGAATACATGACACTGGCTAATTTCCTAATGGCCAAAATCGGTTCACAATCGATAAGAAATAAAAATAAATATAAAAACGATGGTTTCACAAGCACAAGCGTAGAAATCTCTCGAGAATTTTTTTTTTGTTTATCCATTTTCTTTATTCTATATTTTGGAGGTATTTTTAATGTTATAAATTATTCTAGGTGTATTACTAGCTGTTACCCACGACTTCGTCTGCGTAGAAATAGTGTATAGCCAACTTTTTTGTTCATTACTCGGGTTCTACTAATTGGATTTCGATAAAGTATACCACAACGTGCCTCTAAAACCAGATTTCAATCCAGAGATATGTAAAAACTTTTAATAGACTGAACTTTAATAGACTCATTGTTTCAATCGGATTAGTAGTTTTTAATTGTTTAGGGAACAGACAGAAAAACAAAGAAACAAACAAACATAAATTTTAAAAATTATATAATTTTGTTCTACTACTTATCCTAAGACCTCTAGACCACTATTATAAGTAACTTTAATAGACTCATTGATTGTAAGGAACAGAGAGAAAAACAGAAAACTTCATTGACCTACACTAATGGACTTAGAATGTGTCAATTTAGATTAAGACACGAGATTTTTGGCGGGAATGCGGTAAGGAGATGTGTTGCTAAATTTTCTTTTTTGTGAAACCTAGTTCAAATGCGTGCAAATTGTTTAATTTCGGGGGCATATTAATCAATTTAGTTTCGTGAAGGTGTACAAGTGTAAATAAAAGTGAAAACCGGTGCAAAACATGTACTTTCTCCAAAGCTCCGTGAACAAACATTGTAAAAAATGGCCCCCTTTTTACAATGATTCCCTCGACTTGACTTTAACTATGACGACTTGACTGTTTTGTTCAATGCAAATAACTTGCAAATATTGATAATACTTGACACTGGGAAATGTCCGAAAGGAAAAGCCATTTTTAAAGAAGAAGAAAAAGAAGATTAAGACATAATTTGTAATGAAATATTTTCTCTTTACTTTGAACTTTTTTATCCAGATATTTCGATTTCATTGTCTGTTATGCTTACCTATGATAAGTGATAAGTGCTAAGAGATCTAAAAATAATCAAGATCGTGATGGACTATCGCTCGGCAGCCGAGCCAAAGAGAAAAAAGTCAAAGATAAAGGCGGCAATGCATGGAGCATTCTCAAATTTCGAAATTTTGGCCTGGTAACACGTCAATCGTCGTTCTTTTTTTATTCATTGTCACTTGTCACGTGGGGTTTGTTTTTGTTGGTAAATGTATTAAAAGTAATAATTGAGATTTTAGCTATTTCTACACCAAACTCGCTTTGCAATGTCTGAAGATTTTATCCCTCTAAACCAGAGCACCCCTGTTCAAAAGAAATGGCACCAAAGGGGGAATCTGAGTCTCAATCAAAGTGGAAACAGCGATCACAATCAAAGTGGTTACAATAATCACAATCAAAGTGGATACAATAATCGCAACCACGGGAGACATCGAGGAAGACCTAATAACAGATGGGGAAATAATTCTCGTAACAGCAGTTTTGGTGTAAGCTCCTTTTTACTATTATCTTTTGTTCTCTGCCGTGTTTGATGTTGGTTGGATTATCCCTGGCCTTCACTGATTATAACGCCTGAGTGCAGCAATAGCAACTTTCTAACTGTCTAATAAATAAATAAGTGTGTGATCCTTTTAGAGTGGGGGCCCTATTATTAGTCCATTGTGAATAGCTGAACATGAACAGTGAAAGCTGGACAGTTTATTTTTTTTACAGATGTATGTATTTCTGTTGCTACCTACTAGGTATATGAACAATAATAAAACAATAAAATAAATATTTAAGTGGATCTGCCATAATATACTACAAACATGTTTTTTTAATGATAATACTATGGAACCATTTTTGCGCCATTGCACCCCTAATAATATGCTATGCTTTGATTTACTTATTATCACAAAACACTGTCTAAATCCAAAATGTTTGCCTCAAAAGTATTTTGAGGTAAACATTTTAAACTCATACAATTTGAACTCATAATTATTTTTCCAGATTATACTTTTGAGGTAGGTATGAATTATATTTATATTACAGTGTTGTATAATTAATTTCACCTTTTTTACCATTTCAGAGTGATAGTAACAGTAGTTTTGGACAAGACAGAAATAACATTGATGCATATTTACACCCGTCAATGCTGGAAGATCCTTGGGCAAAACTCAGACAAAAAGCTGATGGAACCAAAACATAGTTGTGATTTGTTAGTACCTGTCCTTATTATTTATATCTAGTTGATAAATCTAGTTCTAAATTTGCTTAGGTTACTCCAACTTACGATATAAAAAGCCACAAACGGTGCAAGCATACTTGTATTGATGTTTAATGATTTAATTAAAATGACAGTGCAGAATATTCAAGATCTTTACAAAACCATGAATAAAGAAATAACAAACCACTACAGCACAAAAAGCCATACCAATAATCCTGTTCGGGTGGTAAGATAATGATGCAATAATGCATATCTCCATTTAAAAATAGGTTTTTCAGATTGAATAATGAATTTAAGTACCTATTATCTCTGTCTACACTATTACTCATACATAAGAATCTATACAAACCAAGGATAATTAAATGTGTATCATGCATTTGATCTCTACCAATTTTTATACTACTACTTACTTTTCTAGCAGACCATTTTTTAAATTAATTTGTAGTTCTAAGAATGAATGTGTACTTTTATCTGTTTGAAAATTATTTTACATTGTAAAAATACAGTCAATATCGAGTATCTAATATACCTATAAAAATCCATGATTTAGTTTTAATCTTCTATCCATATTTGCAAACACAAGAAGATGAAATAAATACTTACTTAGAGTAGGTACCTACCTATGTTACATCCTAAACTCACTGCTCACCCCAAAACTTTAGCTCAATTAAAATATCTATTGTAGGGGTTTTACTTAGGTAAAGAATTGTGAATTTACATTTTCTATTATATTACAAAGAAGATTACCGGTATTTATACAAGTGAATAACCATTACAAATGTTTAGCCAGTCAGATAATAAATTATATGGCTAGCACCTTTCAAAAGTGTACCAAACATACCAACAATACACACTAATGCCCTTATTTATAAATGCTAATTAATGTGCTGCATAACTATGCATCATTTGTCTTTTACTGTCACATGAAGTTTCAAACTTGACAGACAGAGACAAACGTCTCATAACTTAGTCATGTGTAAATAAAATTTTATACTATGGAACCAAGTATGGAACCAACCAGTAATGGAGTAATATAGGATATTCCTGCAGGATCGGGACAATTACGCGGGTGAAACCGCGGGGCGAAGCTAGTATATAATATATATCCACCTGTGCTCTCAAAGCAATGCAATGACTTAGACGAGATTATTTAGTCACGTGTTTGCATTCTTTACTGGAGGTGCAGCTGCTTATTTATTTATGCGCTTGCAGATAATATTTCGATCGTGTTCAAACCTGGGTTGTTCACGACTCAGAATTTTACTGTATCAGCCGATGGTGATGCCGAAGCCTATGGTAAGATTATCCTAGTCCAAAACGGAATATAACACTTAAGGAATTTTATCAAAATTTGATAAGTAGGTAATGTTAAATTGCTGAACCGCTGCACAGTTCTCAAAAAAAAATAACAGGCTGAGAGCTGAGGCATAGTTGAGACGTTTGAATAGGACTACTCTTAAAAATCGATCTTCATTGTTATTATAAAAGGTGTGGGTGTTGTAGGTATATATAGTGTATTTAATGCTCCTTCACGCAAAACCTTCAACATTTACGAAGAAACTTGTCACTCGCGACTGACACGGGTGAAACTGTGAGGCGCAGCTAGTAATACCATAATGCTTCTTGAATAACTAACTGTACCTATCTACACATAACATGTTTGTAATCAACTAAGAATGGCCCAGAGTTATGCCAAGTTACAATAATATTGTATTCTGTTTGTGACTAATTAATTACATGCCTACATTACTTACCAACATAATTACTATGTGTAATTATAGCTAAGTCCCACCTCCTATTGTTAGTGTGCATCCGCGAAGACGTCATTTCGTTCTCACTTCGTTTTTTAGGGTTCCGTACCAAAGGGTAAAAACGGGACCTTATTACTGAGATTCCTCTGTCTGTCCGTCCGTCGGTCCGTCTGTCACCAGACTGTATCTCAAGAACTGTAATAGCTAGACAATTGAAATTTTCACAGATCTATGATGTTTTTCGTTTGCCGCTATAACAAAAATAAGGGAATTGTTTTTTTTTTTTTTTCAATTATAATCGCAACGATGCCGCGAATCGATGTATTTGTGGACTTATGATACTGTGGACATTTAGATACTATAGACTTTATGACACAGTGGACATTTTTATATAGTTGACTTTATGAGACTAAAAGTATTCACCACCACTGGCGCCGTCTAGTGATAAATTAGCATAAGTTGCGTTCGGTACCAAATTTTGATAATAGTACGGTACCCTTCGTTACCGAATTTAACTCGCACTTGACCGGTTTTTTTTTATTGATGAAGATAAATAGAAGGTCATGTCAAATAGGTATTACGGTCACAGTGATAAATTAATTGGAAATATCATCATAAAACGACTTAGTTCGCTTTGAACTAGACGTTTGTTTAGATATAAATATAACCCTTCCTTTTGTCTTCGAGGTAGTCGGGTTAAAATGAAGGGATATCTGTGTTTATTTGCTTTTTTCTTTTGGATTGCTTTTTCTATGGGTAAGTGTTCTGAACTTTTTATTTTCTTTCTAGAGAAGGCACGTACGGTAGATAGGTAGGCGTAAATTGTTATTGACTTGAACGAAGGAATATGGAGGCGAACTTGCCTATAGTATTCTACCTACAGTTTTTCACCCGCTGCCCACACTGGGTCGTAAAACGCAGTGCAGAAAGTATTGTACTCCACCTGTCAGTCATGAGTCTAATGGACCCGAGCGCAGTGCTGCACATTATTGCTTCGATAAGCGTTATCGATATCGCAACATGTTGCTCTAACCTTAAAGCTGATTTACATGAGGCCAGTGATAGAAGACCTTTCGTAGTCAGTCACTGACTTTGACTGACTGAAATTGGATGTCACTGACTTCTATCGCTGACCCAATGTAAATCAGCCCTTACGTATACTATGATTTATGATCGTTGTGTAGCAAGTAAACATAGGTATTTATTTATTTATTTATTAGGAAGTTCAACAGCTATACATAGGTATTATAGAAACATCTAAGTAATTTAGTTGTAATATTTGCACCTAAACCTACCTACCAAATAAATTTAATTAATTTCGTGAGAATGAGATCTAAGGAAAGTGACAATAAAATAAAAGTGCTAATTTTGGGGTGTTATTCCCTGTTATTTTTAAACAAGTTTGATCATTGGAATCAGTTCAAAAAGTA
The DNA here is from genome assembly GCA_949358125.1 of Idaea dimidiata. Lineage (NCBI taxonomy): Eukaryota > Metazoa > Arthropoda > Insecta > Lepidoptera > Geometridae > Idaea > Idaea dimidiata. The sequence goes on along the minus strand of OX442332.1, from coordinate 19,854,829 downwards.
GGTACGTACATGTGAAAGAGTAACAACCATCAAGTGCCTACCTACTTACACAACTCAGTCACACAAATACATACATCCTCATATTAAACTTTACCATTTATAATAAGTAAATAATAAATAAATCCTGTGACCAACACACAGCGCCATCTAGCCCCATGGTAAGCTGCTAAGCTTGTGTTACGGTGACTAGACAACGAATATACTACTTATATTTATTTTTCTTTTGTAAATACATACATAATATTATACATAGAAAGACAGCCAGACCAGATACAAATATTTATTTTTAAGCATAAATATTTGCACCCAACGGGAATTGAACCCGCAACCTTCTGCATTGCAGCCAAGCGTTCGCCCGACGCGCCACTGAGGTCGTCGAATAATATTAGTTGAGGTAGTAGGAAAACGTGCCTAATAAAAATTCACCTACCGCAGATCTGCACCCATATTATCTAGCCAGTGGACGTCGGACAACAGTGGAAATTGACAGACACTATGCAGTACATTACTGCTTCAACGTAACATGGTTATTACCGGTGATTACCTCAAAGCAGCAATGTACTGCATAGTGCCTGTCATTTCCCACTCACTCAAACGTCCACTGGATAGATAATATGGGTGCTGTATGATGATACTTAGTAAGCAGATAATTGACAGTCACATTAACACAGGCTAACTTTATCCTGTTATTCACACGCGATTGTATATTATGCGAGTGAAACCACAGGGCGTGGCAGTGAACCTAATAAATTCCATCAAAGACGCGTAGGCAGCGTTGAGTTATGCCATCTATTATAACGAAATTACAAGATAATTCCAATGTTTCGTTTAAGAAACTTCGGATTTAATACCTAGGTACCTACGTAATTTTCCTTAGGCATTATGTGGGAGTCGGTGGTATATTAGGCACCTAATATTTTCAGAAAAACTTGTTTACCAAATTAATTGGCTATGAACTACTTAGGTAGACGCGTAGGTAGATTATGTTTGATTTTAATTTTAATACTTATTACCTACTCAAGTATTTTATCTATTACCTATATTTTAATTTGACTAGAAAACAAAAAGTTACCTATACATAATGGCCTTTTCATCTAATTTTAGATGATTTATACAGCGCAAGCAACTTTTAATCCATGCTATTTTATGGCGCTGTAGTAGGTACTCGGGACATTGTTAGGTAGAGTTTCCCAGCTCCTATACCACCCTTCCAGCTTATGTAGTCAGCCAAGCTCAGAGAAAAGAACCAGTTCTTTCCTCTTCGTTACCTCTAGAGATTGATTGATTAACTCTTTATTGTACACACACAAACATAACAAAATAATACAGAAAATATCTTAAAATAATAAAAAGAGACGTATTGACCAGTCAATACGTCTCTGAAGGTAACGAAGTCGTGGGTTTCCTCACGACTTTTCACGACGACGAAAATTCAATTCGACTTCATTTTCCTTCACCGTAAGAGCGATGTTATAAGCGCACATAACTGTTCCGCTAGAAAAAAGACTAGTGCGCGGTCAGGCGGGACTCGAAACCACGACCATCGGAATGAAAGTCGGGGTATCTACCACTAGACGAACACCGCTCTCTATAAATAACATCTTATAAAACTAAAAAGGATAACTATAAACCAATAACACGTTTTCATAATATGAAATAGTAGGTATAGAAGATGGATTCAAAATACAAATACATAATGATTTTGAAATGTCGTCAAATTAGAAATTGGGAAAGTGTGGTTTCTGAACGCACCCTCATATATGAAGAAACCACTGCCGAAGTGTATTGGATGAAGTAAAACTCACTGTCGACGACACTATTCCCCCAAAACTTGTACTTACTCCCTTACTTATAAAATATAATTTGCATATGACTTAGTTATGTGACGTTTATCTCTGTCTGTCAACTTTGATACTTCATATGACAGTAAAAGTCAAACGTTGCAATGTTAGGCAGCGCATTAGTTAGCTTTTATAAGTAAGGGGGAGTCTACACATTGTCATCGCTTCCCATCAAGCTCACATCCCTTGATGGGAAGCGATGACAATGTGTAGACTCTTTTGACAATTGCAAGTCTATCCGATATAAAAACCTACCCTACCTACCTAATTGTTTTGTCATCATAATCATTGATCCCGTCATCACTTAACATCAAGCAGCATGTTCTTCGAATTGTCCAGACAATTCCTATTGAGATTTGCCGTTTAACTTTGTTACAACTAACACCCACGCAGACGTCCCATTGTTTTAATCCCCTAAGAGTGACGAACAAAGCGCCTGTCTATTTGAATAGGTCTCAAAGTTAGAGATACTTATAGCTACCCATCTATCTACTTCGCTTAAGTAGGTACCTACGCCTCGTGTCTCGCGAAAGGTTGTATACTCGTAGAACAGAGATACCAAGTTGAAATAGCTACATAGGTATGCCTACATAGTATCTTCCGTTTTGATATCTTAAAAGCTACCGTGGATAGCTACGTATGTCGTTTTAATTTTGGACTTGCTGCACATCGATCATACCTAAATCACATCAGCATGTTAAAATTCGATACCGTTTACTGATAACAATAGTTACGACCGCTCATAAGATCCATGAAATAAAAGCGAAATACTCTACACCGCTCTAACGTTTAAAGACCCGATGTGTGCAGGTAGTGAAAGTGTTATCAAATATATATATACCTAGATAACTACCTATCAGATAAGTTGATCTACTAGAATCATTTTGGTAGTAAGTAGAGGTACACCAGGATTCAATTATGCCTAAACCAACTCAATGATTATTATAGTTATCCCACGCTCGGCTGAAGCCTCCTTTCGAGCAATTGCATTGTGGGAGGCGTCAGTTGCGGCTTGTTAACAACCACCGGCCTAAGTTGTATCGCTAAGTGAACTAATTCGTGTTCCGATACGTAGGGCGGTGAAGCCTTCAAGAGAGATGGTTTAGCACTCTTCCTATCACTTGTGAAATCGTGATTTGTGACCGACACGAGAAGATAGGTCTTCTAAATTAGCGAGCTACGATACTACCTACTGTAAATAAATACCATATCGTCACTAACCATTCGGTCAGCTGTAGTTACCCAGACGCAGCGAGAGGTACAGCAGCCTACAGCTCATTAATTCATAAATCATTTATTGCAAAATAAGAATACATAATTGAAGTTATATAATATTATTTGATCACCTTACTTAGCCTTTACATATGGCATGCAACAGGGTAATTTTCTATAACATGAGCTAATCAAATTGTTACAATATTCAAATTATTAATCAAATGAAGTCGGTTAATAAGATGTCGAAATACAATGTTCAATGGTCACTAAAATGCTTCTGAAAAGCATTTCAATCGATAGATACAATGTGATTAAAATATACCTGGATTTAGCCAGGTAAATGGAAAGCGTCGGTGTCCTTATAAAGGCCAGTACCTGCATCTGGGTTAAGGCGTTCCTATCAGTAAAACCGAAGCTGTATTCTAAAAATCATTTTTCAAAACCTATTATTATATTATTTTTTAATTTTCAGCGGAATGTCCTTCGGGAGAGTACAATCCCGGGCCGGACTGCAGTTTTGAAGTGATTTGCCCTCAAAGGTCCGCCCACACTTACAGAAGGCACTATTGCGACTGCTGGTGTAACCCCGGCTTGACCAGAGACACCGTGACCAATGCCTGTGTCGAAAAGTGTCCGGACCTCAATTTAATTTAAAATAAATTTTCTATACCTACTAATATTATACTACTAAGTACTTATTATATTATAAGTACTAATATTATAAAAAACAAAGATTTATTTCTTTGTTTATTAGTTTGCTTGTTTGTAATGAGATGGCTCCGGAAACAACTGGACCGAATTTAAAAAATCTTTCATCGACGGAAAGCTTCATTATCGAGAAGTAACATAGGCTACTTTCGATCCTGATATTCCCGATTATTCCCAGCTGTCCCCTCTGACCCTGTCCCCCGGGGGGACAGCTGGGAATTATTTTCCCAGTGGTTCCCAGGAGTTCGAGTAAATAAAATGTATTAGCATAGGGCCATTCGATCCTAAATTTAGCAAAAATTTAGGCTAATAGTGACCAGATCGAAGCTTACATCTCGATACAATGAAGGTAAAAAGAGAGTAAGATGCAATTTACCCGCCACCAAGCGGGGAGAACTCCAGGTTCGCTAGTCTTTCCTTCATCCCTTAGTCGCCTTTAAGATACCCATGGGAGGAAAAGTGGCGAAATAGATAATTCTAACTAGTTTATGGCACAATAGTATATTGTTTCGAGGTATCTACCTACTTATTAAATACTAGCTGCGCCCCGCGATTTCACTCGCGTAAGTCTCTTTCCCGCGGGAATATCTGGATAAAAAGTAGCCTATGTGTTAGTCCCGGTATCCAGCTACCTATATTCCAAGTAGTATATAGTTCCATCGCAATCGGTTTAGTAGTTATTGCGTGAAAGAATAACAAACATACAAACTTTCGCGTTTATAATATTAGTAAGATAAGAAGTAAGATAGTAAGAAGTAATAATATGAAATATTGTAAACACTATGTAGGTTTACCTATTAGTACCTACTAGATAAAATAACCTGTTATTTAATGTGAAATAATTATAACATACTCAAGAAAACGATTAAATAAATGGAAAAAAACATTCTGTCATACTTTATTGTCCTTAATATTCACGTTAATTTTTAAACCCACACGATTTATACTTAGGTATTCATATTAATATTTTACCCAGATCTTATTCCCGTACGGTTATTATTAAATACTCTTATCTCGACTGGAGACTGAGTCCTCTCGCGTCTAAGACTATTGTATGTAACATAGTCGAAACGTCGAGCTGAAACAATACGCGAATAAGACTTGGGTAAAATATATTAGTATAATTTAGGTATTTCACAGACGAGTAAAAATCAAAGGCGAATATTGTAAAAAGAAACAGAAATATTTCAACACTCAATAGTTCTTTGTTGATTTACAGTCGTTTTCACGAACGACCCTATGCTTCGCTTAATGCTTTGCTTGACTTAACTGTCGAGTTTCTTAACAACTTAAATACACTTCGTCCTGTCCTATATTCGTCGCCTTATGCATGCTATTTCGAGATAGGGGTAGATACGAGGGCTGCCTTTAAAGTTGTATTATTTGCCAACCTCCGCGAGTATTAAAAAAAACATGTAATTTTCATCATTTTGAATTTAGAATTCAAAAATAAAAGAATGTTTTCAGATTGTTCGAATTGCGACACCAACTGACACGGGCTGTTTTTTGGTCGTCGCTAAGCAAATGTGGTATCCAACAAGAGATCAACTTTCTTTGATCTTTGAAGTTGTAGAAATTATCGCACGCAAATTCCCTTTAGATATTTCCTTTTTTACAACCGACTTTTTGAATAGACGATATATTAAAAGTATTCGAACAATCTGAAAATATTCTTTTGTTTTCGAATGCTAAATTCAAAAAGATGAAATTGCCATTGTTTTTTTTTATAATCGTGGGAGGTTGGCAAATGACACGATTTTAAAGGCAGCCCTCGTATATTGGTATTGATTTAAATACCTCTTAGTTATCTATATGCGTTCCACTAAAATATCTACAGTTAGGTATTGACGTCATACTAAGTGTGTAGGTTACTTACCTATCTTTTGTACCTATTACGCGATTTATCTTTGGCGTGGGAAGCTTATTTATCGTACCCTAGGTAAAATAAGTATTTTAAATATTTTATACTGTACACATATTTTTATTTACCTAAAGCAAATCAAAAGAGACGTATATAGACACAGTAGACTCAGCGTTAGGACCTAAATTAATATACCGCCCTACCATGAAGTTTAGAATGTTTATTTCGTAAAGTATATTGAAAAGTACTTTATCAAAGTAGAGGAGGGGTTAAGTAGTTAGATCATCAATAAACAACCCCAACTGTCCCATTTATAATATAAGTTGGATTTAACATTCGGGCTCTACGAATTTACGTACGAGAATGCTTCGGTCACAAAACAATGTTCGAAATTTCATAACTCAACATAATAACGTATGAGTATTTTGCGTTACACGGCTCGAAGTCCTTTAGTAGAGAGCCCTACGCCCGTATGTGGTTTGTCGACTGTCCGAACCTTCGAAACACGACCTTGTTAACACCCTGAAAGCCTGAAACGTTCTTGAAGCGCTTGACTCTTGCCCCTAGTAATTATAATGACAACAGAAATTGAGAGCTTCGAGTAAAGGACCGATATTAAAATCGTAAATTGATGCTTGAGATTGTGAATGGGTTTAATTAGCTTGTTGCCAAATGTTATGATTATTAACTCGAATAATTCGGTTTTGATCTGCGTTTTTGTAACTTAAAGTCTCATTACTAAGGTACTTTATATATACTAACATACTTATATTATATCGCCTTATTTTGGCCATGGCAACAGCAAAATTTGTTAAATCATCAAGTTTTCTTGTAACTTGGCTTACCTAATTTGAATTTATTAATAAAAGATAAGTAAAAAGTTTAGAATAAGCTTAACGATAATATCTTTTATCTTAATTTATAATCGGAATCCGAAATTGTCTTGTAGCCATTTAAACTGTTTCAGACGAGACAGTGACCTGATTCCCAAATAATGTTCCCCCCTTCTATTGTACTTATATATCGTGTGAAATAGCCGTAGTCGGTCGCGTAACATCGAGTGCGGTTCTGGCGGGTGATGTCAGAATGCGATTAATAGGTCGTGTCCCGTCTCGAGTGCACCGTCGGAACCTCGCACCGAATAATCGCATCGATCGCCAAAAAACTAACCCACATACGCACTGGCAGCGTAGCCGGAATTATTAATCGTGAGGAGTAAAGGGGAGCGAGGCGCGGGCGTGGTTCGGGGCGCATGCGCGGGCTCTAAGCGGGCACTTCGCGAGGAAGGCTCGCGCGCTCCGGCCGCGTGGTGGCGAGATGCGCGAGGTGTGGGCCCCGCGGCCGCACGCGCCGCTCTAACCTGCACCCATGCAGTGGCGGAAACTGACCAGGTTGAAGTCTTCGCCGGGCGGTCAGTCCCGCGCTCGGAGGATGCTCTGCTGCGGCCGCAGGAAGGTATGATGGGATCCGATCGATATCGCGCGCCGAACACCGTGCCCCTACCCCCCAGCCGTTCGACGACCCCGCTCGCTAACCTAGCTAGCTCTCACACCTAACACTCCCTCGTTAATCTCGTATACCACTCTCTTATTCATTAATAGGCCCTTAAACTGTAGTCACAACCTCAAATCTCGTGCATATCATCTTAATTTATAATTACGTTCCTAATTAAGTTCTTATGACTCTCTTTTACTGTGAAGTAGTAATTAATGAAATGTATATTCGTATAATTACTGTGTTGTTAATTCATAAATCCAAATTAAGAGAAACTAAATACACCCCATTTAATTATAATTAGCGAATCTTGAATGAAAACGTTACTGAAACTATTTCATTCTACCACCAATCCAGTAACAGTGCTATAATTGTACAATATTTTACAACTTTTAAAGAAATTATTTAGTCATTAAGTAGCCTCTTAAAGTAGGCTGTTTGCCGTGTGTTTGCGGGTACTTTCACATTGCATGCCACTTGCATTTAGGTATCGCGCCATCTTGAAGGCAAAAGACGCTAAAGCGCTTAAGATCTAGGTGAAGACGGCTGGGGTTTTCTTAGTTTACTATTTTAAGAAGTTTAATTAAAACGCTTTTTTTCTTAAATTTATTTTGTTATTTCGTTGTGTTTTACAGGGTGTGTTTGTAGTTAATTGTATGTTCAAAATTTATATATAAATATAAACTTAGGTCGTTAAATGTCGTCAAGTGAAAGACGTTGAGAATAAAATGTTGAATAAAAGGTTCCACCGTTTGATAGTTAGTTATCTATAATGTAGTCTTTGCATGTAAAAATTACAATAATAAAGTAGTTACATTACTACAAAATTAATTTACAAATAATTGTTACTCATAACTTTTAATTTTAAAACTTACACCTATTTATCTGCTTTTGACTCTAAAATACACTCTCTATCAAACTCCACTAACGACATTTTGTTCCATGTCATAGTGATACAGCTATTAAGAACTCTGCTAAGATATTAAACTCATTTTTAGGGTTTCGTAGTGAATAAGAAACCCTTATAGTTTCGTCATGTCCGTCCGTCTGTCTGTCCGCGGCTTAGCTCCGAGACGTCTCGTATTAAGAAACTGTAACTTTGTATGAGCAGGTATACATATTGTTCACGCCAAGAAAGTGCTGCAATAAAAAAAACATATTTAGGGTACCTCCCCTACATGTAAAATGGGGGAAGTTTTTTTTTTGTTTTACCTTATGATGTGTGTGGGGTATCGTTAGACAGCTCTTTTAAAATCATTGCGGGTTTACAGAAACTGTTTTTCATTTTAGGGTTTTCGAAATATTTATCTTTAAAATGCTAGTGTTTAGAATCATCTGTACCCCCCCTCTATAAACCAAGTGGTTGTACTTGGACACGTCATATATATTCACAATAATTTACATATAATTAAGTTTAGGTAAACGAAAGTTATAACAGTTGAGCTGTCTTTACAAATTTACGTGTAATTAAAATAAATAAAAAGTAAAATTTCAAACAAATTCCATTGGATATTACATACTCGTACTAGGTAGGTGTTAGTTGTGACTACTTTTCCAGATTGCAAACTCTGTTATTTTTGGAAACTACGAAACCCTACAATGCGCGTGGCCCGACAAGGCACGTACTTGGCCAATTTTTCAGTCATAATCGCGTGACTTAAATTTTAAACTTTATTTGGCCGACGCCTGACGCATCGAGGAATTTACAATTCTTGTTGGTCACAGGTTGACTGTACTCTCTTAAGGACGCGACTCATGTGAAATCCCTTCCGATTGAATAGTTTTCTTCATAGCTGGTATCAAATAGATCTTTAAACAATGTTTAATGTTATTGTACATGATACAAGAAGTGTCCCCTTCATTTCAAAAACAATAAAAAATAACTTTAAATACCACTATTATACAAGCAAAGTTATCCCTGTTTTACAAAATATATCAGTTTTTCTTCTAAATCCTTAACCGCTATATTTTCTTATAGGCATCATAATATTAGAAAATACAATACCTAGAACCCCTTCATCGTATTTTATAAAAATATTGTTTTAATCTTCCTTAATTATTGATTTTACGAGAAATCGTAGATTTTTTCACGCAATTCCATCTCGCTCATTTATATGCAATCGGACAAGGACCGTTGATTATCATCTATCGCCGCCTTAAGGTTTAGATCAATTTATAATGCACCGTTTATATTTAATACTAAAGGGAGCGAGGTGCGAGGAACAAATTATCGGGCTCATTTATTACCATTTCATTTAATTAAAATAACTATAAAATACTAGCTGCGCCCCGCGGTTTAACCCGCGTAAGTCCCGTTCCCGCGGGAATTTTGGGTTAAAAAGTAGCCTATGTGTTATTCCTGATATCTAGCTACCTATATAACAAGTTTAATCGCAATCGTTTCAATAGTTTTTTTATGCGTGAAAGAGTAACAGTCACATACATACATACAAAGTTTCGTGTTTATAATATTAGGAAGATGTGATTGACTAGTAGGTACGCCACGACCGAATTCACCCACTTAGAAACTTTTGTAAGTTTGAAAAAAAAACACCCATATTTAAAGAGAAATTAATAATATACTTGCTATGATTTTCTGCTTAGTGCTTAGTAGGTAGGTACCTACCTACGGCAAGAGTTTTGAATAAGCCTTTAGCGATGCGTTTCCTAACTATGAGTCACCACCCGCCGATATTTTCATCGGTCCATACGGCACAAGCCGGGTTGAAAGCTTTATTCACGATTATAGCTCGTGGCGCTAAAGTTTAGGTACCGACCTCATTACAAAAACGATCCTCAAATTTGCTTAAAAAAATATTTTGTTCTAATTTCAAATTCCATGCTCTCAGCAGAATTGCAACCCAACCCAAACAACCTTTCGTTCCCCTTTTGATCTTCTTTTCTTCTCTAAAGCAATTTTCCTTTGTAGATAAAATCTAATAATTTAAAAAATAAAATCCTCAATCGTATTATAATTAGATTTTTTGGGATTAGTAATTGTTTAATTCATCTATCTATAAAAAGCTTTGTCCTAACAGAATGACTAATGCATCAACACATAGCCTAGACCACTGATAGTAGACTACTAGAGTTTAGAGATCGTGATGTAGGCATCCAATCTTACTTCTTACTAAAATTATAAACGCGAAAGTTTGTATGTATAAATGTATTATATGACTTTGTTACTCTTTCACGCAAAAACCGATTCCGATGAAACTTGGAATATAGGTAGACGGGGACCTAGAATAACACATAGCTACTTTTCTATCCCGATAATAACGCGGGAACGGGACCTACGTGGGTGAAATCGCGGGACGCTGCTAGTTAGAAACAATATTCGAAAATCTCTACGGGATCTGAGCCCTTAGTATGAGTTTTGATAGTTTATCGTCTCGATGAAACTGGCAGTTTACTTCATACATTTTCCGTCAGCGCCTCTAGCGGTAACTATTATGAACTAAAATAATGTATGGAAGTAAACTGCCAGTTTCATCGAGACGATAAACTATCAAAACTCAAACTAGCCTCTCAGAACTATGAATAAACTAGTCTAAAATAAGTCTTATTATATTTTACACACTAGCTGCATCCCGCGATTTCCCCCGCGTAAGTTCCGAGACTATAGGAATATCGGGACTAAAAGTATAGTTTATCATATATCATTTGTACTCCACTATAAATTAGCTTATTACTGTTTCAGAGCCTAATATTTACAAACAAAAACTTTCCTTTCAATTATATTAGTGTAGAAAGAGAGATAGTATAAATGTCACCCCCTACACCAATATTAGAAGAACTAAACTATATTTAAACCGGGTTTATACTCGTATTACCTAAACAACATTATTTAATCCCTCTATCAACATAACGTTTAAGGACAAGTAGGTCACGAGAGGGACGTACGTCGATCGATGCTTTCAAATGATTATATTTATTTATAAACAAGTCGAAGTTTCATACGCACCTTCTTGTTAGTATTTAATACCTTTTAGGGTTGATTTTTCATTCTACAGATAAAACATATGTGTTTATAAAAATCGGATACAACCGAATTCAAAAGCCTGGTACAATTTGTTTGTTTAATAAAGACTAGCTGCGCTTCGCGGTTTTACCCACGTAAGTCCCGATTTCGCGGGAATATTGGGTAAAAATTAGCCTATGTTACTCTTCGATAATGTAGCTTTTTAGTTTTGATTTTTTAAATTCGATCCAGTAATTTTGGAGCTTACTTATTACAAACAATCAAAAAAACCTTTCCTCTTTATGATAGTGTGTCTTCTTTAGTGTAGAAGTACGCTTTTATTCGGTGGAGTTACATTTTATGGGAGAGTTATATTTGTCTTCGTATGAAAGTAACAGCCCTTTAAATATTAAATACTAACAACAGTGAGGACCTTATCCGACTACTTGCCCCAGCCGATCCTAAATGGTCGTGCGGGTTAAGCAACGCTTGGCGTGGTCATTACTTGGATGGGTGACCGAAAATTTGTATGGCAAAAATCATTCTTTTGAGCTACTTCGTGCTTCGGAAGCCACGTTAAGCAGTTGGTCCCGGTTGTTATCTCTGATAGCAGTCGTTAGGTCAAGTTAGAGGCTTAGGGCTGTCTGAAAACTCTAAAACTAGGTGAGATTAGTTGCCTGTTGTATGCAGTAGCTTGTTGTTTTATCTCATTCTCTCTTACTTTTATGAAAAATATCGAGGCACTCGCATGGAATTATGTAAAAAGTTCATGTGTCACAGTGTTAGTTCTTTACTCCTCCTAACCGGCTTGACCGATTTTTATAAAATTTTATATAAATATTCAGTAGGCTACGATATCTATTTTTCATACCCCTAAGTGATAAGGGTTTTTAACACCTAACATTTATTTTTTATTTCTTGGAACGATTTGAATGAAAATTTGCATAGTGATAGTTTAAGTGATGGAGACTAACATAGGATACTTTTGATAATCCCGATAATCCTGCGGCAACGGGGCTTACGCGGGTTAAGCCGCGTGGCGCAGCTAGTGTTACATAAAATCGTTTATATGTTATACTCTGTTTAAAATGAAGTAGTTTATTGTTTTATACCCTTTAGCGGCTCACCCGCGGGCTTACCGCTTACTCATTCTTAATAAACCGAAACTGAAATCGACCGAGAAGGAAACAAAAGATAATCGAAATGAAAACAAAAGACGATGGAAACTGAAACAAAACAAGATTGAATAAACGTGATTAGAACAGAAACTGAAAACTATCAAGACTGAAACTAAGTAGTACATATTATAATTTAACAACATGTTTTTGCTGAAGTATACAATTGTAAGTACTAGCAGCGCCTCCCAGTTTCAACAACCTCACATACATACATACATACTGACATACAAACTTTCGCATTTATAATATTAGTAAGACTAGCTGCGCCCCGCAGTTTTACCCGCGTAAGTCCCAATCCCGCGGAAATTTTTGGATAAAATGTAGCCTATTTTTACGACCGTAAACTTGAAAAGTTATTAATTTAAGCATTTAGAACTTCACTGTTCCATCTATCAAAAAGTCCTAAAAGTATTTTCATAAAATAATGTCAAACATTACCTGTGGCTGTTCACTGATCTAATCTAATCTAATCTAAGGCTAATCACTGTTTAAACCCCTCGAGAAATCCATCATAACCTTTTCTTACTCTTACTACTAGCTTCGCCCTGCGGTTTCACCCGCGTAAGTCCCGTTCCCGCGGGAATATCGGGATAAAAAGTAGCCTATGTGTTAATCCAGGTCGCCAGCTACCTATATTCCAAGTTTCATCGCAATCGGTTCAGTAGTTTATGCGTGAAAGAGTAACTACCTCACATACATACATACAAACTTTCGCGTTTATAATATTAGTAAGATAAACGAAAAAGTTTGTATGTATGTATGTTTGTTACTCTTTCAAGCAAAAACTACTGAACGGATTGCGATAAAACTTGGAACATAGGTAGCTGGCTACAAAGAATAACACATAGGCTACTTTTTATCCCGATTTTCCTGCGGGAACGGGACTTACGCGGGTGAAACCGCGGGGCGCAGCTAGTAGTTTTATACGTTGGTTACAGAACCACAAAACGACAAGAGGCTCAGTCCAAAATTAGAATGCCTAGATCACTTTGACAATGCCATTCATAGTTTAACGACCGAAATTGAGTGGGATGTAAGTCTTTACATCCCACTCAATTTTTACACATGTCTATGTGTATTGCGTGGGACCATTCATAATGAATGAATTAACAAATTCTCAAGGATAAAAACTAAATCATGGTTACCTACATTTACCACTATTATCGTGTTATCAATAAACCCACATACTATGTTATTAGATAGCCGACAATTAAAAAATTAAATCCTACTAATATTATAAAGCTGAAAGTTTCTGAGTATGCGTGTTTGTTACCCAATCACGCAAAAACTACTGAACCGATTACGAAACTTGGAACTTGAAACTTGGAATATAGGTAGCTGGGACCTGAAATAACACATAGACTCCTTTTTATCCCGATATTCCCGTGGGAATGGCACTTACGCGGGTGATACCACGGGGCGCAGCTAGTAATTTATAAGACAAATACACAGAAATTAATAATAGTAGTAGTAAGTAATATTAGTAAGATGCACTTTATACTATTTTCCACGTGTATAATATACGAGTACATACAGGCTGACATAATTTGGTTTTGTAGTAAATTGCGACAAATTTATAGCTACGAATTTCGTAGCCTCTACGAAAAATGTAGCAAATGCTACGTGATTCGTAGCGAGTTATTTACTGTAGCGCAATGCGTTGTTCCGACGATCCCGGACATTATTTAAAGCATTTTAGTCTTTATTGCAATTCATCAAGTAATAAAATAATCGTCATTCTGGACGGAAACACGTTTTCCCCAAAATATTTTTAACCGAATATATAGTAAAGGGAATTTCCGTTTCCGGTGTCTTGTTTGCTGATGAATATCGATCACGTTACGGAATTAATGTTGTTTTTGTTGTGTTATTAAAAAGATGTCAGACGCTTTAGAAAAAAATGTGTGTGCTTTTTCCGTTTTTTTTTATCGTGTTCCGTTTGTATGTGAAGGCTCTTTAGCTGCTTTTCATAAATAAATAAATATTGCACAATATTGCCCACACCGTAATCTAGCCCCAAACTAAGCACTGGACTTGTAATAGTACAAGCAGTACCCATAGGGGTACTAGACAACGGATATATTACATATTTTACTTTTTTTTTGTATATACATACATAATATGTATGTACACAATATGTATGTATATACAAAAAAAAAAGTAAAAGCGGTGTGTCTTTCTAATATTATAATATTATTATACATAGAAAGACACCAAAATCAGATACAAATATTTATTTTTAAGCATAAATATTTGCACCTGACGGGAATCTTCTGCTTTGCAGTCAGACGTATGCCCGACGCGCCACATAGGCCGTCAAAGTACAAGTCTTGTATGTATCTTGCACGCGAATGTAACATCATACCCTGAAATGATTGTATGTCGACTAACGATTCCTAAACATGTTTAAGCTTTAAAACGTGATTAAGAACTGTCAATAAACTTTTTAATTGGAACTCAATTTTACACATTTTCCTGGGTCCTAATCGCGTGACTTTTTAATTTTCCTTACAATGATCTTGGTCGCGAGGGAATGGAGCTGCGGCAGGTCATCATCAGCCTGTTGCAGTCCACTGCTGGACATAGGCCTCTCCAATTGCACGCCACCTAGATCTATTTTCGGCTTCTCGCATCCAGTTTGCGGCGGCGGCCGCGGCGGGTGTCGTTCTTTAAAAAAAAACACCTCAAAAGTCTCTGTAAACTACCGTCTCATCTAATATGTGGAAGAAAACCATCGCGTAGTAAAACCGTAGCGTTTCTATATCTGGCCGTACGTAAATGTATTATTCTAAGTCAGTAAAGTAATTATACCTGCCCCGATGAGTGCAGTACTCGTACTGTAATTTCGATTCATATCTTAGTTGGAAACTAGAATTTGTTGACGACTGGAACTTTAGTCAAACAGTAAATATGGAAATTCAATGCAATTATTAACCCATTAGTTGGCCTATTGGATTGGATTTTAAAGAGGGATTTGTTTTGTTTTTGTTTTTAAAGGTTTTTTTTAATAAATCATAATATTTACCGGGTTTTACTGGTGTTTTATTAATTAACGGTATTGTTTCTAAAGACCGAGCTGACTTTACAGTTAGCTTTTTTAAGGTTGATTGAGATGTAATTCGTCTATTTTAATATTCTAAAAAAGTTACTAGTCGCTACAAATTAAAGTTACAATGATATGACAATGAAGTTATAGCATTGTAACAAAGTGAAGCCAAGTTTTTGCTTAGCATAAACTTTGCCAAGTTTTTGCCTAGCTAAGTCTGCGCAAAGTCTAAGTACGCTCTTAGGATTTCAGCCCTAGACTGGGCGTTAACAAATGTACCCTTTATAAAAAAATAGAATTTACCTGAAAACTCAGTCATAGATTCTGAAACAATTCTTCCCGGAAAACTAGGCTACCGCCACCATAAAACTGTCTTCGAAAATTAACCCATAAAAATTCTGTCAATACAGCCATTTGGCACTCGACACTGATAAATTTATCTACTTCACTTGCTTCCTCCTTATCACTCTAAAGATACGGTTTATTTTCATTTTAAAAGCACTTGAAATATGAGTACTTAGAATTGTACAGCTCTTCAGAATTCGAGTTGGCACCAAATTTTAGGTTTCAACGCTTCTCATTAGGCGGTGAGTGGGAGAGGGTGCGGGGGTGTTTCAGGCCGAGTGACTATTGTTGATATAGGTAAGATGTAGGGGTTTGTCACAGGCTTTTTGCTTTATTCGTAACTAGACGATCCGCCCTGCTTTCGCAACGGTGTTCTACTCGTAACATAAACTTCTGAAAACCGTGTTAAATATCCTGTACGTGTATTAGAAAAAAAAATAGCAAAGGTAACTAAACGACTTGGAAAAAAGTCAGTATTTTCAAAAATCGTATAGCAAAAGTTATTTTTGTACTGTACACGTCACGAACAAACCTTTTCGGGCTTATAATTAATGTTGTTAACAAAAAGACTAAGCTTTTAATCAGCCACCTAACTGAATATATGTTCGGTCTACAGTTCCCTAATAATCTAACACTGATAGTACAGAGAGTTTCCACGAAAAGTTTGTGATTAAAAAATAACAATCAAAGTAAACGTAAGCCTCGCCCGAAGCAGCAATAAAACATTTACAGCCCAAGCTTTTTGTTACAAATTAAAACAATATAATTTATGGTAAAAAACATTAAAAAATCTGCTTCGGAACTTTCGACGGGGATTTCGCTGGCTCAGCGTTTTATGGAGAAAATAATTAGTTTTCCCTATATATTCCTTGAAATTACTGCACCTATTAAGGATAACAATAAACGTGCAATAAACTGATAACTTTTACATGACAACAGCCATTTTGAACCTTTTTATTAAATCGGTGTGCTTCAATTCTTATGTTCATAGGTAAAGTAATTTATCAATCGATTGATTGATTTATGGCCTTTTGCAGAAAAAGGGAAAAGTATTTCTTTTAATGACTTATTTCAAGTTCGTTTATAAGTAAGTTACCTTATTTGTAAACGCTTTATAAATACCTAATTACACAATATTTGTTTCTGTCTATCAAGTTTTACACTTCAAGTGACAGCAAAAGCTAAAACACTGTGTCGTACCTACCTAGTATATAAGTAAGAGTGAAGAGTAATATGTATCTTTACATAGTATATAACAAAGTCGCTTCTCTGTCACAGGACGCTTATGGCGTGTTCTGTGATTTATCCAAGGCATTTAATTGCGTTAAACATGATACAATGATCATGAAACTACACCACTGTGGTATTAAAGATACCGCTCTGGACATTATCTCCACCTATCTGAGCAATAAGGATTAGTGTGTCGATATCAATGGAAAACAGTCCCCCGGATCCACTGTAACAATGGGGGTTCCTCAAGGATCTATATTAGGACCATTTCTATTTCTTGTTTATATAAATGACCTACCTTACCTTGTAAGCGACAACCACAAAATTTCAAGTTAAAAGACTAAATATCGACGATGTGAACAATGCTATCCCTAAAATAGTTTATATATTTTAGTAAATGGATCCAAAACTAAATGTATTTAATTTACACTTTCTAATGTTAAACATGTGAGACTGCGGTAAAAATTAATAAGGAGGAGGTGGAACTAATTGAAAAGGCTGTTTTTCTAGGTATAACTCTAGACTCTGGGCTTTAGTGGGGCCCACACGTGGAGGCTTTGTCCGGTAGACTAAGTTTATGCTGTTAAGAAAATTCGTGAATACACAGATATTGAGACTACTCGCATACTACACTACTTTACATCGCATACATCGCTACTTTAGCTACTTCATACAGTTAGTATGGATAGGGTACCCCTACCCATACTAACTCATACATTTGTTAATCATCAACCATGACTTTCACCACAATTATAACAATGGTTGATGAAAATCAAATTAAAAATATTGCATTGTGTACTTTTTCTGTAACAAAAAATGTAAATATCAAGTAGGTACATGTGGTAACATAATTTACATTTCCTTTACTCAGTTCGTCCTTAGAAGACTTAAAAGGCTTCCAGACGATAAATTCTTAAATTACAATGCCAGGATCTGCCAACGATGTGACGCATGTCGTTCCCCTAATGAGTCTAACAAGTATAGCAATTTGAACTGTATTCATGTTCATAATAGAGCTCGTTATGGTTTGAACGCGGCGCGTGGCGTGAATATTTTTTACCCAGTAGTTTTTGCTCCTAAGAAATTTTAATTTGTTAATGAGTTGTCAACTTTTGCGTTTCTTACAGTAATGTGTCATATGCTTTTTGAAGTTTAAGCGGGAACGCGTTGAGGAGATGTGTTGTTATAAATTTTCATTTTCGTGAAACCTGGATTTTAGCGTTGTCTCCAAAGCTTGCGTAAAGTTCATACAAATAAACAAAAAGTTTAATTGTAAAGAGCTGCTATTTACAATGACTTCCTTGATTGATATTACTACGACGACTTGACAGTTTTGATGCAAATTGCAAATAACTTGCAAATATTAAAAATACTTGACACTATAGATTGGGACCTCCAGGCACCGTAATAAATCACAATGTGTGGCTACTTTCCAAATGGCCATAATCGGTTCACAACCGATAAGAAATTAATGAAAGATACGCTTAATCTCATATTTCTAAAAATAAATATATACCTATGTATTTTCCCACCCTCCATATTAATTCCCACGTTTTTATATTTATGTCCAATCGATATTAATGTGTACAATAATTTTGAGCATGGATTTCCAGGTGCAAATTTAGTTCATTGCATGGATTAAACGATTTTCCGTAACTACAACATCTATAATAAATTAGGTAGGTATTACTATAAACCTACTGGACATCTATTATGATATGACTATACGCACCGAGGCTCCATTCGTAATAATTAGGATTCAATGTATGTCCTACATATTACTTTATGAGTAGGTAGGTTCGAATACCCAACCTAGGTATATTTATTATATAATTAAAGGATCTTAACATCGCTTCAGAATCGATAACAATTATGAGTATTTTTGCACAAAATAACACTTCAAAGATCAAAGTTTAGCAGAACGCTGCTAAATTTTCAAAAATAGTATGTTAAACCTTTGTGGATAAAATCCAACGATGCTGAAACGATGGCGCCTCACCATCGTTTCATGCGGCCTGGCACTTATCCATCTAGCCCATATTATATTAATTTTAATATAAAATTATTATTTTACACAAAAACCTAAGAATTTCAATCTAATTTACATTGTTTTGGTATGAGCAAAACTTAGTCAGTCAAAAAAAGTCATTGTTTAAAACTGGTACCTGAAGATAGCTGATAAAACACCTGTAATAGATACATTTCTCAAACTCTAAAACATCTCTCTATGGACTTCGCTACATTTACAAATTCAAACTGAAGCTGAAACGTTTTATAAACCGTAGCAACCATCACTCGAACCGATAGATGTAAAAGTAACTATATAAAGGCACGTATACACCGCACTTGTTAAAGTTAACACTTATTATATAATGTCAATTTTGCCCCCAAATGTCACGGTAACGCGGCAAAAAGTTTATAATGGGGCAGACGTGCGACGTTAGTGAAGTGCCTTTAATGGTACACTTACATGTTAGACAGCTTTGGAACATTTTCGTGGCTGAAATGAAATTTTTCACAGTAATATTTCTACAATACGTAAGTGTTTGGTAAGTGACTTTTGTACTTAATGACTAGGCTGACGATATTTTACACTTACCTATTTATTTTACTTAAATAAATAAATGAAAATAAATATTTACCCCGTTAATTGGTCCCATTGCTGGGCAAGGCAAGCTCTTACAGGGGTTAGGCAGTAAGACGCCACCGAAGCCAACTCCGGATTGGCGAATATCTCAAGGACCAGGATCTCGTCTTATTTAGTCATATTTGAACTTATTGTTTTTAAAGTTTAGTGCAACATTAACTAGTTACAACCTTTTAACCAAGTAACATAAAGCATTTTTGTCGAAAGATGAGCTAAGATCAAATGCAAGCCCTTTTATGTAAAAAAAAACTGTTTGATATAAACCATCAACATAGTTGTTTTTACAACAAATATTGTTTCAAGAAAGGGTAAAAAAATACCCACAATGTAAGTACTTATTTATTTGTTGTTTTTTTTAACGTAGCTCAATATATTGTCTTGTTAACAAGCAACTTAAAACTACTGTCGATATATCAAGCTCCTTTAAAAAACCTATTATAACATGGCAAATTCTATTTTTAAAAACATTTGGGGAAGTAAAACTAATGGTATTTTGTATACTTTTTGTAGTTAGGAATAAAGTTTTAAATGACTCACATCCAAGTGTGAGTCAGTCTTTTCCACTTTATTTCCATATGCTTAGTCACTTTTATAAATCCAGCTAGTTACCTATCCTATTCTAACTAACTTTAGACAAATATAGGCTAAATTATCTAATTTTTACCCGCGTGTATAAAAAAATTAAGTTCTATAACTTACACTACTTATTTACCTTAACACATCCATAATGCTACGAATGAAACTAAACCCTTTATTCGGTTTTAATCGGAATGCTTTTATTATGTTTAAAAAAATTTTAAAGCCCTACGTTTCGAGAACTTTACCGTATCTCCTGTTGACGGGTATTAGAAACTAACGATTAAAATGGATACATAATAAAAATGGTACCTACATAAATAATAATAGGTCGAGTGGGGCAAATGCGAGTGTGGGGCAAATGCGGCGATCGTCAACTCACCGGAAACTAACAATGTTATATTGATAAAATCGCCATCTAGTCACAATATACAGGTAGATAATTATCTATCATGATTAGCGATTTTATTACTATGATTGTTTATTTCGGGTAATCCGAGATATTATTTAGCGTGTAAACCAAAAATTGCGATCTGTTTTTCTGACTGAACTTCAAGAAAATTGCGGCATTCGATTGCTACGAAATGCGGCTTCGATATGTTCTGCTTGGAGGGAAGTCACTGTAAAACCGATGACGATGTTAAAAGACGCGACGTTAAAGCTTCATCGATGAAACAATGCTCACCGTAGTAAAACTTCGACGTTCTAAGAATCACCGTAAAAGGAACCATTCAATTGATGATCGCCGCATTTGCCCCACTTGTCTTAATGTCATTTTTGACATTTAGACAAGTGTGTTTTATCTATATAATTACTTAATAATAACGTTAAATCAAAATGGCAATAATAAAACTATCTTTAACAGTAACAGCTGGGAACATAGTTACCTAACTTCGAAACCTTTCGAGACATAGTTTATGTTACCTACACCAAAGGTTTTCTACGTTAACACGGCGCACATGTCAAAATATTTTCTCAAGTTATGTTACCATTAACTTAGTAAACAGTTATAAACATAGTATAAACATTTTAGAACCGCGTTTCATATTAAGTTAAGGAAGTAATAACGTAACCCGTTCCTCAAAAGGATTCCTTTAAAGTTGTTGTACCTATTGTTTACAAAATAAACCTTTTGTCATGTAAATGGGAATACGATGTGAATATATTAACGGTATCAAAGCTGTCTCAGTTTTTAGGGTTCCACACCTTAAAAAAAGGAATTTGAGCCGTTTAAGCCAAAAGGGAGTTGTTCTAGATGTCTAGGCGAAAAACTTTTTTTTTTAATTCAACCCTTTCGCCACAAATGGTCGTCGACGTAGCACCCCTTATACAGAAATTAGAACGCGCTATCGGTGTGTTTTATGAAGTGGGTGGCTTGGAACTCTAGGGGCAATTGTAAATAACATCGAATTAATCGGTTAAGTAGTTTTTGAGTATTTTTGGGTTTGCTTTAAGAATTTTGGGATTCTTATAGGCATTCATAAAAAAATAACACATAACAGATACAACTTTTAAAAGGATTAGTAATTAAAAAAGAGTTTGATCCTGAATGTCAACTTGCAGGCGAACTAGTTGCTTCATTCCCCATTTCGAAGGTGATTAGTTCGTGCCACATGAACAAGATTGACGTCGACTGAATTAAGATCGGCACGCACAGGATAGCACTACATACTCCGTTCGTTCACCGCACATGCCCATTCAAAGAAGTTACATTACTAGAACACTCAAGTAGAATTAAAGTGTTTTACTACATTGAGCATTCTGACCCTTTCTAATAACACTATTAGAAAGGGACATCATGCTCAATGTCATTCACTCTAGTAATATAATTAACTTCTTTGTGCACATCTCGTTACTACTTCGTACTTTACTTTATCTACGGACATGAGTCATGCATGAATGTAAAAAATCTTGTTTGGTTTGGTTTCAAATTTCAAACAAATTCAAGGTAGGAGCTGACGAACTAGAAGAACGAACTAGTTCGTTTAGGAGCGGCGACCTAAAGTGAGCGGTCTCAGTTGTGAACTAGTATGCTCAGGACTAGACTACAATAGTCAATAGTCAATCAATCAATCAATAATCAATCAATTATATTTATAGAATGCTAAGTAAGAATTTGTTAATTCTTACAGCAAACCCAAAAATACTCAAAAACTACTGAACCGATTTATTCGATTAAACTTACTACCTTACTTACAGAGTTCCAAGGCACCCATTTAATAAAACGTAATGATAGCGCGTTCTAATTTTACATATAGCGCCATCTAGTGGTATCATAAAACATTAAAAAAATTAGCTTTTGACTGTGCATAGTGGATACTAACTAGGGTATAATAGATGCAATCTACCTAGATATAGATCAAAATAAAGTTAATGAAAAAGTTAGTAAGTTGTGAAATTATTAAAAATATAAGCAAAAATTCATACATTTATTTGAAAGTGACAGCTCTTTGTTTACTTTTTCCTTTGATAATTAACAGTTTATGTTTACATTTTTGTTGCATAAGCAGTTCATACGAAAATTATACCTAAGTAGCAACAATATTGGTCCCTACCCTACCATGCTCGTTTGTCGTTGCTATGTCGTCCTTAGGCCGTTAAAAAAAAAGTAAATTTTAAATAAAAAATACCCCTACTACTTTTTAAAACCACAGACAATTTTCAAAAATCTTTTTATTTTTTAAAGTTTGTTTTTCTTTTTTTTTTCATTATTTGATGTTTTTAATTTTTTTTTTTAGCTGAACGACAACACTACGACTTATAAGACATCATGGTAGGGCCCAATAACTTCAAGGAAAAGACGGCATCTATCGGAACACCACTTAATATTAAAACAGATTCTAATTGATTCTGATTATGTTTAATTATGTAGCAGTAGGTGCTTAGGTTTCTATTTTCGAAGCCTCAATTACCAAGCTCACTATCTGACAGTTACGTCATGGTTGTCTGCTATATAGCACAGTAAAACGGATTGATGTCTGTCGGCACCGAGCAGGATCACCACTTAAATTGTAATGGGTTTTTGGAAACACTTAAAATATTCTTAACTATTAACGGTCATTTGATACTACTTAGTAACAATGTCGCTTAAACTTTTGTTTACATATTATGGTCTTTTGCTTCACTTCTAACTAGAATCCACTTAAAATTAAGAGTCAGATTCTAAATTCTTGTCATAAGTTTATCTTTGATAGACTCTAGATGGCGCTATATGTCACATTACTTAACAGATAAGTCGATGTGACTTTAGGTAGTTGAGGCAATTGATTTTTTAAGTCGGTTTTTATTTTTTGGTAGTCTTAATATAGATTTTTTTATTATTTTTAGAACACTTTTTACGGCACCAAAATCTTAATCTGCAACTATTCATCCCTTAGACATTGTATCTCAGTAGATTTTTATATCAAACGTATAATTTGTATATAATTTAGTGCAAACATCCATAAATCATTAGAAACATAATTAGGAAAGCAGGACTGTAACTTTTTGTAGGGCCTGTCATAAACCTTATCTCGTTTAATAAAAGTTGGTCGCACCCTGCCTTTATCATGTTGTTTCTTACTTAAGTACGAAGTACTTACTAAGATTTATACTTCTATATTAAGTAAGCTAAATTAATATTTGACAAAATATGCATGTACACTTTACTGAAAATACCTGTTGAAAATACTTTAAATTCGGGATTTTATAATATTTACATTTAAACGCGAAAAAGTAACTTAGGGTCTCAAAATACGTTTTTCCATTCTTAACTTAGATATTAACTGTTACCCGCGCCAGATATTAATTACATACTAGCTGTTACCCGCGACTTCGTCTGCGTAGAAATAGTGCATAGCCGACTTTTTTGTTCATTACTCGAGTTCTACTAGTTTACTTACTTCCTCGAAAATAGAACTATTAATATTGAAAACCAGATTTCAATCGGATTAGTAGTTTTTGATTGTATAAGGAACAAACAGATAGACATGAATTTCAAAAAATATTTAATTTTGTTCGGATTTGTTTCTTTAGTCCCCTAGACAACTTTTTTTTTATTTACTTCCTAGTAGGTACAGACCTTTTGTCCTTTCTACCTTTATTATAAGTATAAATAGAAGATATAGATATAGGTACCTAACTAATCCCATAATAAGACTGAGGTAACGGTAATTTCTCACACAATGAAATTTTTAGACAAAGTCTACACAATATGCAGTAGTTCTACGGTAAAATGAGGTTTTCTGTAGTCTAGTAAAGAGAGTAGATTTTAGAATATTTCCCACATATAGTAGGGCAGTAGATAAAGTAAAAGTCGTGTTAATAATCGTTTCGTTTCACCCGGTCGGTTGCCGCCGCATGTCTAGACGACAGCTAGCCTTGATGGTGGATTATATCCTTGGTATATTTACTAGCCTCTGCTGAACTGAATCCGAAACTTTGGAATAATGTACCAGTACTTATCATTATTTAGTGGTTAAGTTTAGGTACATTATTTAGACAATTATTATAGTCGTATGTTTTAGATTAATTTTCAATGTAGGTAGGTACTTATTTAAAGTGGGTGGGTGTACTTAAAAATATGCAAAAGCTTTTTTTAAGTTAAAGATTTAATTAACACACGTCCGCTCGGCCTTTGGCTTAAACATGATCCTTGTAATTCTAAATTAAATAATTAAATGCGTAAAATTTTTACAACGTCGCAAGTAGGTGGATGGATAAACTTGCAAAATCAAGAGAGAAAAAAGATAAAAAATACTAGTCGTGTAGCTCTTAAAATAAGCAAGAAACGGAATATTTTAAAAAATATTACAGGAACAAAATGTCAGGATTCTTATTTATTAAAAAAATACAGCGGCGAAATTGAAAGTAAACTATTAATAATTATGCGGAGGCGACTTACCTAACTGAAATCGCTCGCGGGCCAGCAATCAGTGTCACTTAGCTAAGATTGCGGGCTTAATTTATTTACCTACTCGTAGGTCCTACTTAAGTAATTTATCGGAATATTTAATCTATGAATATTCTTTTTCTAAGCTTTAAGATACTAAGTAGTGTGTGTGTAACTAATAATATTATTAGTATAGTGTTGACATATCGTTATTTTGGTTCTTCTCATTTGTCCCATTTAGGGGACAAATGGATTTTATTTTTGACTGTCTGAGACTTAACTGTTTTACTTAAAATTGTCTCATTTATTTGTGCTCTGAAGATCATTGACAAGGGTCTACGATTAAAGATTTGTGGTAGGCCTGCTTAAGGATAATGGTTTTTTAAGCGACTTCAAAAAAGGAGGAGGTTCTCAATTCGTCGCGTTTTTTTTTTTTTTTATGTTTGTTCACCGATAACTCGAAGGTGGCTTGACTGATTAAGATGGTTCTTTTATTTAATGGAAAGGTGGAAGCCCCATAAAAATTTGGTCAGGATCTGATGAGTATCTTCGGAATGATGGACAGGATAGCTTCCCAGAATGTAATAAATTACTCGTTTTTGGACTTCTACCAAAAAGAAAAGACCCAGAACTAAGTACATTGATGGGCCACCTAAACCCCCTTCTCATCAGCAAACTCCTCAATAAATTAAATTACGGTAACAATAGGTATTGTTAATTTATTTGGCAGTCGAAAGAAGATAGGTAGGTACTAAAAAGGGTGAAATAAAAAAATAATTTAAAAATTAAAAAACCGACTTAAAAAAAGAACAAAAAATAAATTAAAAATTTAAAAACCACCAAAAAAAAATTGATAAAAAAGACCAAAATAACCTCTACATACAGCGCCACCGACTAATTAATCTGTTTTATCATCTGAAGTCGGGCAGTTTTACTGGCTGTATGGTTCTATATTGTACTTAGTTTGGCTGCCCGACTTCAGTAGTCGGTGGCGCTGTATTTAGAGGTTATTTTGGTCTTTTTTATCAATTCTTTTTTTTTAATGTTTTTATTTTGTTCGTATAAAATCAACAGCATCAAAGCATGCAGCGCATATTCTGATTATAATTAAAATGGATCAACGTCAATGTACCGTATCTTCTTAGATAAATGCACGGGGTAACGTTTCTATGGTACAAAGTAAAGGCCATAGAAGCTAATCATGTGAGATGAACTCGGTACTGCTGCTTTGTTAGAAAACATTGTAAATGTCAACGAATATGTATTCACGCAGAAAGATTGTGGTATTTTAGTAATAGCGTAGGTGTGGGTCATGAATAAGATTCTTATAAATCATCTGAAGTTATGTAGAGTTTTCACAGTTGGATTTAAATTTCTTGAGTGAAAGAAGATTGCAAAAATAACAGTCATTTTTTATTCATATTTACTTGGGCCCACTTATCCCAAACCTTTTAGTGGTACTTTGTAACTCAAAAAAGACGGTGTAAAAATATACAAGTCGACTTACTACTCTTTATTACGTCAAGCAATGGAGCTAACGAAGATCATTATCATACCGTATATACGGTTACCCGCCACTATGCACCCTTGAGTGCAGCGGCGAAGGTTGGCGCGGTGCATTGACTCCGATTACCCGACCGAATTCAATAACACGGTTAAAACCGCACAATTCGTACACAAGGCAACCATTTCGATTGAGTCGGGTTATAATAGGTGGTAGTATTAGACAAGCAACAGGTGTTAGTTCTGCGCGTTACGTAAGTTTGTCGGCGCGCGCACCCCATTGAGACAGTAGTACGGCCGTATCGATTAGGTGTACGTTCCACAATCGATCTCAGAGCCGTTGTATGCTGGCCCGAACGTCTTTTAATGTACTTCTTGAATTGTCTTTTTTGTATATTCGGCTCTTTATAATTGTGTTAGACGTTTGTATCTATTGCATGGCAATTTCCTTGAACGAAACGATTGCTTTATCCGAAGGTACTAATTAATTTTTGTTGCTTTTATTTGTACGTACTTAATGTCACATATGATTTATGAAAGTAATAATACAGGTGGAGTGGCGCATATCCGGGGCAGCCCTGGTTTGCTTTGAATCGAACAAGCATGAACGAATTGAAATTGATGAGAGAAGTGATTGTGAACGCTTAAGATGTTTCGACAATGGAGTTGGACCTACTGTTGCGTGCCAATGTTCAAAGGGAGTCTCCTTGTTATTTATTTTATTAAGGCTCGTTGAAACCATACGGAGATTATTGAAGTTAAATGGTTTTGAGACACGTAAATAGAGTGGTTGTCTGAAAGAGATCGCTCTTAGGCGAAAATGCCGCCCATTGTGGCACAATATTTTAAAGAATTTCTTGGTAATGTTTGTACCTATAATTATTATAT
Source organism: Idaea dimidiata (assembly GCA_949358125.1). NCBI lineage: Eukaryota > Metazoa > Arthropoda > Insecta > Lepidoptera > Geometridae > Idaea > Idaea dimidiata. The sequence goes on along the minus strand of OX442332.1, from coordinate 19,827,466 downwards.
TTTTTTGGTACATTAAAGTGTTTTTATACTAGATATCTACATAGACTTAAAGCGACTTGCATAAGATGATATTTTGCAAACAACAATGATTTATCGTTAAAATGTAGTGAAATGAAAAATAAATTATTTGATCACATATAATCGTTCTTCACCCTTTGCGAAATAATAAAGTAAATTAAAAGTATTATAAAATATGTATTTTTTATATCCGTTGTCTAGTACCCATAGTGCAAGCCTAATGCCTAGTTTGTGGCTAGATAACGCTGTGTAATGTCGTGGTATATTTATTTATTTAATAAATAAATTTAAGAACATTCATACATTTTTGCAGCTGCCCTTAATTTCCAGTTAATACGAAATGTTCCTACATAAGAGAACAGTGTAAAAACTGTTCTCTAACATTTCGTTGCCTTTTTATTTTATGAATGTAATAAAAACCTTGCAAGAGCTAGCAGTAAGTACCTTTGACATTTTACCTTCAAACCATGAAGAAACAATTACTTAGAAATATTGGATATGCGAGATAAAATCGTATTACTCATATACCTCATAGAAACCCAATTTGTCAAAGTCATATAAATCGAAGTTTAATATAGGTTGTACAATGGTCGATTTGTTAACAACTGTCACCCTCTTACTCGTACCATTGTGTATGAGCCCTCGAGAAGTAATCACAATACAAGCGATCAAAGCACTTTGAAATAAGTTTTTGCTTGTTTGATTTGGCTTGAAAATATTATTTTAAGATGAATTTTTAAGTGATGTAGAATTAGATGCATACATATTATTAAAGTTTGTGACTAGCAACACTTAATTGTCGGTACTATTTATATATTCTGTGGCTGAACGTAAATGTTTGTTCGACGTGTTTTCTATATGAATCATAAAATTATTATAAACATTTGTCTATACTTATAATATGTATTTACAACAAAAAAGTATAACAATAAGAAAAATATGTAAGTACTACGTTCTACAGCATAAATGTCTAGTTGCTTAATTTGTGGCCAGATGGCGCTGTGTTCAAAATCTTGAAAAAATTTACTTATACATACAGTATGTAAATAAATATCCACTCACCACGCAAATGTATAATAAACTCTATAAATTATAAACTAGCCCACTTACTTATACATATAAACGAAGATTAAAGATGACCAAGTTTTATTAATTTGTCTCTGTCTGTCAACTTTGAAACTTTATGTCACAGTAAAAGACATACGATACATAATTATGCAGCTGTTAACCAGCGTTTATAAGTAAGGAAGTAGATTTGTACAGTAGGTAGCTAACATACAGTGACTAATGGGCATGGTGAACTGTACACAAAGGTATCAAAACAAAGACTCCGCCTATCGACTAGTGAAATGATATATTCACCGCAATTACTAAAGTTAACCCAGCTATTTGAAGTCGGCGGACGCGACTAGAATTAATGAGTGACCTGAATTCCCAACTTTTATATCTAAAGATTTATTGGAGTTCTTCGGTTAACTTAACTTCTATTGGTGTCAGTGTAGTGAATTTTTAAAATTTCTTATTTAAAGTTTATCGTGAGCGGCATAGTGGGAAGTTATGCTAGTTTTAATGTGAAATCGTGCGTCGGATCGTATTCCCAAAGGTCCAAATCGCACGCCCGGTAATGTCCGAATCGGAATCCGCAAACGCATTGTTCCTCATTTCAAAACGGATACTAAGTGTAAACCTAGTTTAAGGTCAGACTTTCTCGATAATTTTTCGGGCACGAGGTTATGTTACCACCAGAGTTAAGCAAGAATGCGTTCCTACGGATAAGTTCAATAGACCCAATAAGATCGATTTTAAAATAATATCTTTTAGCACAACCGTAAACGGATAATAAAAAAATTTAAAAACCACAAAAAAAAAAGAATTGATAAAAAAGCCCAAAATAACCTCTACATACAGCGCCACCGACTAATTAATCTGTTTTATCATCTGAAGTCGGGCAGCCAAACTAAGTACAATATGGAACCATACAGCCAGTAAAACTGCCCGACTTCAGATGATAAAACAGATTAATTAGTCGGTGGCGCTGTATGTAGAGGTTATTTTGGTCTTTTTTATCAATTCTTTTTTTTTTGGTGGTTTTTAAATTTTTGAAATTATTTTAGTTCTTTTTTTAAGTCGGTTTTTTAATTTTTAAATTATTTTTTTATTTCACCCTTTTTAGTACCTACCTACCTACTTTCGACTGCCAAATAAATTAACAATACCTATTGTTACCGTAATTTTAATTATTGAGGAGTTTGCTGATGAGAAGGTGGTTTTAGGTGGCCCATCAATCTATACTTAGTTCTTTAGGGGTCTTTTCTTTTTGGTAGAAGTCCAAAAACGAGTAATTTATTTCATTCTGGGAAGCTATCCTGTCCATCATTCCGAAGATACTCATCAGATCCTGACCAAATTTTTATGGGACCACCACGAGGCTTTCACCTTTCTATTAAAAAAAGAACCATCTCAATCGGTCAAGCCACCTTCGAGTAATCGGTGAACAAGTGAATTGAATACAGGTTTTTGAGGAGCATTCCCGGTCCTCACTTCGAAGACCCTTATCAGATCCTCACCAAATTTTTATGGGACCACCAAGGGGCTTCTACCTTTCCATTATAAAAAGAACCATCTCAATCGGTCAAGCCACCTTCGAGTAATCGGTGAACAAGTGAATTGAATACAGCTTTTTGAGGAGCATTTCCGGTCCTCACTTCGAAGATCCTCATCAGATCCTCACCAAATTTTTATGGGACCACCTCGGGGCTTTCACCTTTCCATTAAGAACTATCTTAATCAGTCAAGCCACCTTCGAGTAATCGGTGAACAAACATAAAAAAAAAAAAAAAAAAAAAAAAAAAAAAATACGCGACGAATTGAGAACCTCCTCCTTTTTTGAAGTCGGTTAAAAAGCATTTAATGCGATTAAATAAAAATATACTTACCTAGGTAGGTACATTCTATTACTATTTACTAGGCATAGCTAATTCATATTCATTACAAGCTCTACATGTGCCCGTCGAAGATTGCATGACGGACGACAGAACTCTATTATCGTCGTAGGTACAACCCTGACATTGTTACCTATACTCATTTCCAACAGCCTTGCATGGAAAATACAACCTTAATTCCGTTCAGAAAGAGTTGAATACAGAACAAAATTGTATGATACTTACGGTGTTTTGATCCGAGAAAAAGATAGTCGGTTACAAGATAGGGTTGTGTGTGTAATTGCTTCGCAAATAGAATAGATTTAAAAAGTCATGTATAAAGGATTATTGGGTTTTAATCGGATTTTTTCTACTTTACTATTCTCACTTGATAAATTGAGCTGGTTTTATTTCATAGTGATTTATTTTATAGACTGTAGGTAAGTAAGTATAAAGTATTTGGTCGATAAAGTTTCGTTGGCGTAAGACTGCGTTCAACGAACGTCCTTTGCGAAAGGTTAGAAGTTCGTTTGCGATAAGAAATGATCTTTAATTTTGAATTGAATAGACGCATTTAGAAAATTACTTTAATAGTTGTTGTTGGTTATTTTTCTTTTTAATAAATGCTGCTTTAAATTTTAAATGAAACTTGTACGTTCTTCTATAGGCGCATTATGAATAAATACAACGTATTGAACAGTTCTTTCCTCTAGACATGGCTGACTAGGCTGGGAGGGTGGTATAGGTGCTGGGCAAGCCTACTCCACCTAACAATGTCCTGGGCTTACAATGCCATAAAATAGCAATGGATTAAAAGTTGCTGCTTGCTAATTTTATAAATAAATCATATAAAAATTGGATGACGAAAAATGATGATGATGAAAAAGGACAATCATTATTATTAATATTATATTATGAAGCTGTAGGCACGTCGCCGTAGCGTCGCGAATTCTTTTGAAATAAACACAGAAGAGGCAACAATCACAAAGGTGACAATTTCACGATTTGTCAGCGCGCAATAATAAGTCAGCTTTAGCGCGTAAATTAGATTTGGAAAGTACCTAATGCTTACTGTAATCTGACTAAATAAACGCGAAACTTTGTATGTATATATGTATGTATGTATTTGACTTTGTTACTCTTTCACGCAAAAACTACGGAATAACTGGACAACGGAAATAACACATAGGCTACTTTTTATCCCGATATTACCGCAGGAACGGGCCTAACGCGGGTGAAACCGCGGGGCGCAGCTAGTAGTCTTTATCTTGTGGGTATGACTAACTAACTAAAAAAATGAAGGTTTGATTTTTAAGAGCAGTCATTGTAATGTAATTTAACAAAACGCTTTACATTTTTTAGGTTTCGTATCCTTTCGTAGCATCATTAAGGTATTCGTAGCAATAGTTATGTATACTTTAATTATAAGTAACTTGAAAATATTTCTAGTGTACTTATATATAAGTACTTAAGTTAATACTCAATTACTCTTAGAAGTTCAATTTATCAATTTGGTATAGCAATTAACTATGAGCCGAGTAATCTGAGCATATTATAAGTAATTTTATATACCTACTCTACTATAATTTGACTCAATTGCTCTTGCTTTTGAGTTCCTAATTGATTAAGTATAAGTATATTACGAGTGTAATTGAGTATATTTTACTAAATTACCCTAACACATAAACAGTTGAGTTGATAACCTAGCAAGGTACATATAGGTAGGTATATTTAACTTCTCAGTGGAGGTCGCCTTTCGAAGACACGTTAGTTTACGCTAATTTGGTAACGATTTCAAACCATTATGCGATTGTAATCTTTATGATTATTTTTTTGAATTTGAATTGGATTTGCTTAATTGAGTCTGACTGCTGTAAATACAAATGTTGTGTTTTCAGCGATTTGCGATTATTTAGTTTTGTGTTTGATTTTGCAATTTGCATTAATTTGTGATTTCAACGTCAGCAGTCAAAGAGTTATGCAGTTACGTAGTTACCTATTTTATGAAACCAATTTTTATAAAGTGATCTCTTTACCCAACTTTATGATTCGCAATTAAAAAGCTTCTAAGTCCCAAAATAATATGCACCGAAGTTTTCGAAGACAAGACCTTTTGTAGAAAAGCCCACAAAAGTCCAATCACCCTGCGGTATTCGAGAGATTGCAACTGCAGTACAGTGACCTCGTGCGTACGCTCGGGGAAGGCGGGGGTAACTAGGTCACGGCCCCCCTTCGGCATCCACGCCCCCATCTCCGCGATCGACCGCCAAAATTCTAACGCATGAAACAAAAATCACGCTCCGGTAAAGAATGACCTTGCCTATGAGAGATGATCGGCTGGAGTTCTAAAGAAATAGTGGCGAGTTCTTTTTTTAAAGAATTTAATCAAAATTTTTAAGCGTTATCCATCAACAAATAGGTATGCGTGCGTGACTGGAAAATAATAATTTTACCCAAGATAGATCAGAATGCAATTTTCCATTCTGATATAATAATATCTTAAGTTTAAGAATTACAAAAATATATTGCCTGTGTACTATAGGTATTTAACCCAAAGCAATTTTTGAACCCCAAAAAAACTTGTTTCACGTTATACATTTTACCGAGTCCTAATGGCGTTATTATAATTTATTTTCTTCCCTTCGACGTTTCGACCATGTTACAATGGTTTTCGTCGCGAAGGGACACTCACATTGTGTAGGTACATTGTGTATAATTCGTGATTGTGACCCCGTAAAATGTAACGTGTTTAACTAACTTTAATGCCTACAGTTTTTCAGAATGCTTATAAACACCAACTATTTATGTGACAAATAAATGTAAATAGAGTCAATCGTGCTCGTCAGTCAGGATGTGGTGACTGAAAATGGAACTGTGTCTGTCGGAATAATGATGATTTAAAACGGATTGTAATGATTCAGAATATCCGTTGAAAATTTCTGTGGGTAAAACCAATACCCATATAATATTCAATGGGAAGTTTACAACTATGTACGTTTCGATTTCATCTACTATTACGTAATAAACGTTTGTAGATATGACAGACTAACGGGTAAATACTCAAACGCTGCTCAATATTTAAGGTCTCCTGAAATAAATAAGCAGCTTCTAAAACCATTATTTTTGAGTTTAACACCTGCTTAATTGTTTAAGTAGCAGTCAAGTTATGAGCAGTGTTACAGAATTCAGCTGTTACCTGGCGATTAGGTATGATAGATAATCCTTATGTATACTCAGACGGAAGTCACGTTAAGCTGTTGATCTCGGATGTTATATAAATTCCTGATTGCAGTCGCTAAATTAAGTTACATGCCTTAGGTCGACTTAAAAACTAAAATGAAGAGCAACACTGAATACAGTAATCAACGCTCTGAACTCAAGAAGTACGTGGACTTTAAATCGCTTGAGCCATATTTCAGACAATTTAATTAGCTGAAAATAATACGGAACAAATTCCAGTTGTTTCACCAGTGATAGCCCTAATTATAAAGATCTATATCGCGGTAAGAGCTTTAGCAAATTACATAGTGTTCCCCAAGTGTTCCCGCTGAATATAGACACACCTTGGTAGACTGTAGAAATTACTAACATCGATTGAAAATCAGTATAAATCGAGCTGTATAAATCGCACAAGCGATTCAAAAATAGAGCCTCTGTCCTAACAGAATGCTAAAGTTGTTATAATACTATTAAGATTTTTTTTCCTCATTGTTGTTAATAGGAGAATGGGCGCGCTGCGCCGGACCTGACGGCGTCGCCGGGCCGCGCGCCGCCGCCGCCCGGCCCGCCGCAGCCACAGCGCGCCAACCACGCACCACCCTGCGTGCTGCAGCCAGACTTCCGGAAAGTAAGACCCAAACTATCTTACTTCTTATCTTACTAATATTATAAACGCGAAAGTTTGTATGTATGTATGTATGTGAGGTTGTTACTCTTTCACGCAAAAACTACAGAACCGATTGCGATGAAACTTGGAATATAGGTAGCTGGGGACCTGGATTAACACATAGACTTTTTATCCCGTTATTCACGCGGGAACGGGACTTACGCGGGTGAAACCGCGGGGCGCAGCTAGTCTATTATAAACTAGGTGTTCGCCCCGAACTGAGACCTCATGACCCCCTATCTCACTCGCTTCCCTCGTTCGGTCAAATATTGCACAACTTACACACAGCGCAGTCTAGCCCCCAAACTAAGCACTAGGCTTGTACTATGGGTACTAGACAACGGATATACAACATATTACACTTTTTTTTGTAAATACATACTTATTATACATTAGCTGCGCCCCACGGTTTCACCCGCGTAAGTCCCGTTCCCACGGGTTTTCGGGATAAAATGTAACCTATGTGTTATTCCCGGTATCCAACTACTTATATTCTAAGTTTGATTGCAATCGGTTCAGTAGTTTTTGCGTGATTCAGTAACAAACATCCAAACACACACACTTTCACATTTATAATATTAGTAGGATAGATAGACACCCAGACCAGATACTAATATTTATTTTGAAGCATAAATATTTGCACCCGGCGGGAATCGAACCCGCAGCCTTCTGCATTAGGTACAACCTAATTCAGGCAGGCGTTCGCCCGACGCGCCACATAGGCCGTCAAATTAAACACACATAGCCTTAAATAAAACTCATTTTACGGTTTTAATCGCGCTGTTTTAGGAGCTTACCTAGAAAAAGGAACTGAAATAGGCTCTGTAACGTCGGATTGGGATGGCAACATACTGATAATAAAAACAACGTGATTAAAATCGTAAAATTTGTTATAATTCAATACAAATTGCGAAAACAGATGAATCTACACATAGCCATATTAACAAACTCGGGATAAGGTCGTAGTAGTTTTACAACTTTTTGTTTCTGACTGTCAACTTTGAACGGTTCTTGTCACGGGAGAAGACAAAGCATGTTCTTATTACTCCGTTTTTACTTCACGTTTTTAATAAGGCTAACAGATTCCAAGTTACTGTATGTTATGCATATCCACGCAGTCAACTCGGTAAATATCCGAACGACACTTTCATTTTAAAATCATTCACACTTCATTCACAATTCAAAACGACCTTGAATACAATTGTGGAGCGATAATTGAATTTCTAGAGCATTTAAATTCTTGCGTCATCCTTTTCACTAAAAAAATAATTTAAAAATTAAAAAACCGACTTAAAAAAAGAACAAAAAATAATTTAAAAAACACCAATAAAAAAAAAGAATTGATAAAAAAGACCAAAATAACCTCTACATACAGCGCCACCGACTAATTAATCTGTTTTATCATCTGAAGTCGGGCAGCCAAACTAAGTAGAATATGGAACCATACAGCCAGTAAAACTGCCGCTGGCGCTGTATGTAGAGGTTATTTTGGTCTTTTTTATCAATTCTTTTTTTTTATTGGTGGTTTTTAAATTATTTTTTGTTCTTTTTTTAATTCGGTTTTTTAATTTTTAAATTATTTTTTTATTTATCCCTTTTTAGTGTACCTACCTACATACTTTCGACTGCCAAATAAATTAACAATACCTATTGTTACCGTAATTTTAATTATTGAGGAGTTTGCTGATGAGAAGGTGGTTTCAGGTGGCCCTTCAATCTGTACTTAGTTCTTTAGGGGTCTATTCTTTTTGGTAGAAGTCCAAAAACGAGTAATTTATCACATTCTGGGAAGCTATCCTGTCCATCATTCCAAAGATACTCATCAGATCCTCACCAAATTTTATGGGACCACCTCAGGGCTCCCACCTTTCCATTAAAAAAAGAACCATCTCAATCGGTCAAGCCACCTTTGAGTAATCGGTGTACAAGTGAATTGAATACAGCTTTTTGAGGAGCATTCCCGGTCCTCACTTCGAAGATCCTCATCAGATCCTCACCAATTTTTTTATGAGACCACTTCGGGGCTCCCACCTCTCCATTAAAAAAAGAACCATCTCAATCGGTCAAGCCACCTTCGAGTAATCGGTGTACAAGTGAATTGAATACAGCTTTTTGAGGAGCATTCCCGGTCCTCACTTCGAAGATCCTAATCAGATCCTCACAAAATTTTTATGGGACCACCTCGGGGCTCCCATCTTTCCATTAAAAAAAGAACCATCTCAATCGGTCAAGCCACCTTCGAGTAATCGGTGAACAAACATAAAAAAAAAATATATATACGCGACGAATTGAGAACCTCCTCCTTTTTTTTGAAGTCGGTTAAAAAGTCAAATTATTCTCTTAGTAGGATAGGTTGGATACCGCTGTGTGCATTTGATACGTACAACATAATATGCTAATTTTAAAAACACTCCGAATTCAGAATCGAATTTTATAGATTAACGTTATAGAACTGACATGTTGGTAGCAGTAGCAATATAATTAAACATTTCTCATGTTTATTGCTCAAGTCGTTTTACTAGAAATATTTTAAAAAGAGAATGCTTCATCAAAAACCGCGAACCTTAGTCGGTAAAACAGAAACAGGGAGAAGAGCATAATCGTCAATTTCACCGTGGCGCTTGGAATCTCGTGTGGCGCAGTGGCAGCGCGCTTGCCCGGTAAGCGAGAAACACAGGTTCGAATCCTGTCACGGGGGAATTATCTACGATGGAGAACGCCTTGTAAAATATTTTAACATCTTGTTAACTATATAAAATTGTATATAAAATTATAAATAAATAATTCTATATTGGGGTTGGTCTAGTGTCTACCACTACCCTAACTTTCATTCTGAAGGTCGTGGTTTTAAATCCTAGCCGCGCACTAATGTATTTTTCTTTTATGTGCGCTATTGACATCGCTCTTACGATGAAGGAAAACATCGTGAGAAAACCCACGGCTTAAAATCACGCACAAAGGCCCAATAGTAGGGCTAATTGCGGAAACACACGAGTTAAAACTTTAACTTTAACTATATAAAAAGTAAAAAATCACAAATGATCACAGTGTGATGAACAGCTTTACCTTATTATCTAAGTTGATACCATAAATCTGTAGGTACATTAACCCAGTACGGCCATTGGTCCGGTAAAATATTGCATCCCAAGAACCTATGGCTACCCACAAACGACTGGTTAGCGGATGCTGAACTAACCGAGATAACCTTATCCTTCTGCTTATTCACTTAATTTAACTCTAGTTATTCCTACCTACTAACATAATTCATGCACATGATTATATTGATTACTCCTGTTTAAATTATAGATATCTACTGCATTATAACGATTGTAGTTTCTTCTCATCGTAGGGCGCGTTCCGATACCACACTAAAATCACAGCTATAAGTCCGTTGACGTATCAAGGTGATCATGTACAGGTATTGTGTACACGTTTTAAATGAAATAAACTATTTGACATATTTTTATTAACACTTAAACTACGTATACAACCCGCTATATTATCTACCATTGTAGATGCTCTCGATGAAACTCATTTGCAGTATTTGCTTTCGATGAAACTTATTTACAATATTTTACATCTATATTATTTAAACAAGCGACGGAGGTTTCTACTTAAGTTGAATTGCTCTGAATTACTTATGACTTCGTATGATAGGTAGAGATGTTTCTGTCTCAAAATATAATATCTATATCATAACATATTGTTGACTCGTTCCGATCAATAAGCCTAATTTACATTACGAAACTAGTGTCATGCATTATAGAGTCAATTTCATAAAAGCGAACAGTTATTGGAAGCAATTTTATCAAATAGATAGATAAATAGTACAGCTGGGTCACCGCATTTTTTTGTGAAAATCACTAAGTATTAGAACTGATTTATACTGCGTGAGTGACAAGAGTCAGTGCCTCAGAATTTCCAAAGTCAGTCACTGACTTAGTCGAAATTCTATGACGCTGACTTCTGTCACTGACCTGACTGTAAATCAGCTCTAAATTGCATGCACTGTAAGTTTAGTTATGTACCTAAATCCCGTTATAAGGTTTTAGGTATATTTATTTTCTAAGATACGCCTCGAGACAGAACAATAGGTACAATATTTTTTAATAAACAGCCACCCAGCTGCCAGCGAGCGAATCGACTATTAGAAACTATTTTTCCAATATCCCGCCGAGAAGTGAATTGTAAAGTAGTTAGGAAATAGAAGTACGATTGCTATTTCCAGTTTCTAAAGCCGAAGGTTTTATAGATACATACATTAATTTGGGTTCATATGGGGCACCACTCTGTTGGGGTCTCAGAATCTATACTAATATTTAAGATTTATTTGCTTGATTGTAATTAATAGACTCCGAAACTACTTGACCGATTTCAATTTAACATCATAAAATTCTTTCACCAATAGAATGCTACACTATCGAGGAGTAACAGAGGTTATTTTCGGATCCCTATAGTCACACGGGTTTCAGACTTGCGCGGGTGAAACCACGAGACGCAGCTAGTATAGAATAAAACGAGAAGTGTTATTCTAACTGAAGTTTAACGGTCTTGAAGTCGCCAAGCCTCGCCTACTTATTTATCCGCTAAACACAGTGAGTGGTTAATTTGTCTGCCTATACAAAAAAAAATAATGGGTTTGCGAAAAAAAAATCAAGACTTGTCAATATTTAGCCCTAATTATCTGGAGGAAATCGCGTACTTACTGCAATAAGGTTGCCCATTTGTGCAACTTGATTTTATCTTGAGTATTATTTGTTTATCTTATTTTAAAAAGTTATCTATCCATCAATTTTCAGAAGGTAATTAATATCAATAATTATTCTTGATCAGGCTAATGAGTTGCAGGTTAGGCTTCTAAAAGACTTCAGCTGTACTTTATTAAAAATATTAAAAGATTTATTCTCGGTCGCGCACTTTAATTAAAATTCTGTTTTTGAGCTTTGAAGCAGACAACGTAATATCTGTTTCAAAGTAATTATATTAAAGGGAAATTATTCAAACTTTTACCTGTGATTTAGTAAGAAGCAGATATAAAAAAATATTTAGATGTTTAATGCAAAGAAGTTATAATACCTATAACTTCTTTGCTAAACTAGAATGCTTACATAGAACTAAAAAGTGTTTCCCTAGATTGAGCATGGTGTTCAAATTTCTAATATTGTTGTTAGAAAGGGACAGCATGCTCAATATAGCGGAACACTTTTTAGTTCTACGTGTTCCGCTAATATTGACCATGTTCTAGTAATATAACTTCTTTTTTTTAATGTTCTTTTTATAAGCTAAATTAAGCATAACGTCAGGCAAACCATATCATCGAGTTAAAAAGACTTCTTGAAGACATAAGTTTGAATATCGTCGCTTTTTATAAATAACTTGTAACTGTATAATTTAATGAAAACTGCTTTTAAAAATGTACATATAAGGTATGTACCTATAGATTTTTTTTAAAGTTACTTTATTTAACACTTACATTTTAATCTTACATGAGTTCTGTCCATTATTGTTATCGTCAATGTACGATCGGAATATTTAATTTTTACACCAAACTATTGCTACTTGCGGTAAATACTAAGTACTAATATTAGTAATATTCATCAAGATATTCTAAAAAAGTCAATAGCTGGCGTATTTAGGCCAAACGTAATCTTAATATTGACATGTAAATTGTGAATGTCCATTAACTACCCAATGTTCCACAATTGTCTGATTACCCTACTTATTATTAGAACAACTAGTTGGTCTAATGATAAGTAGGGTATCAAGGGTATATAAATATAAGTAGGGTATAAGAAATAGTATCAAGTTTTAAGATAAATTAAGTTTACAATTACCTACGAACGCGATCTAGACCCGTGTACTAATAATATTAGGTAGTACTTTATTTAATTCTCAAAAGCACTTTGTAAATCGGTAGCCACATTTATGTAGGGATCATTTAAATCCAGTAATGGTAGCAGAAGCCACGGTCCCGTTTGCTCGTGACAGGTTAAACAAATGCGATCTTTTTTTTATTTTTGGCTGAACTTCAAAAGTCAGCCTTTTATTATCATGTTGGTACATTTTGTGGCACGAAAATTAACTACCTCCCCATATTTACGGAGTAGGTATTTAGGTTCAAAATGTGGTTCCATTTTATTTACTGGTAATAACTTTGTCATAATTAAATTAAATTGTACATGAGCAGATGGGAAAAACGTCCCGTGGGAATATTGGGTAAAAAGCAGCCTATTGATGTTTTAGGTTTTCATCTAAACATATTTATTCCAAGTCTTATTGCTAAATGTTTCGAAATTTGTTTTTTACGTGAGAGAGCAACAAACATAACATACCTACTCACGGCGGTTAGCGTATTTACTTATAATATTCGTAGAATTACAACATAGTTTAAAATATCCATATTAGAACCCTTAAATAAAGGAGGTTTTAGAACCAAGCCAGTCACTTTGAAAAAAATACCTTATAATTTCTGGCATAATTCACACGAAAATCAGGCTTTATCATCTCTTGCTTAAATCTAAATTCTTCATACACAATTAATTTGTCGTTGAACCAAAATGTATACCTTGAATACTTACCATCTACTTATGTACAATTTTATGTATGACAAAATTGATCATATAAGAGCCGGGTTGCGGGTTCGATTCAGAACGTGTCACAGAACAAACATTTAGCTGTGCAATCTACCTACATGTACTACTTATGTAGGTACAGGTTTTCAATATTTATTAATCAATTTTATTTTCTAAGGTAAAAAGTAACCCATTACCCCTATTTTCAATACATCTAATTTATTTATTTCAGGTATCAGGAGTTAGTAATGAAATATTCAGGCAGATTGAAATGGTTGAGAACGATCATGACCAGACCACGGCCGCGGCTCTCGAGGTACGAATTAAATAACTCATCAAACGGAGCATGCCAATAGCTGGATGCCGAACCAAATGTCTGAGAGATAACAAGCGTTATTGGCATGCCGATATACCGGTACCACTTTGATGGTAGATAATGAATTTTGTTGTAGGCTTTTGTTTTAGTAATTTTGGCAGATTCTAGTGGAGTTTTTTACTATTCAAGTATGAATCAGTATTTCGACTGTCTAAACTAGATAGATAGATAAATACTTTACCTGATCATCATAAAAGTACATTATAAATAATAGGGGTTAAAGTATGAAATTGCCGTTTTATTGCAATAGGTTCTTTGAATTGACATAGAATCTTCATGGTTTGAGGTTTTCGAATGAAACTTTTTTCAAACGGTTTCTGTGATGTTCTTTTTTTAAAAAATGTGAAACATTTGAATATCGACTTTCAATTGTTTTTGTTATTCAATTTAGACAAGAAAGATGGATACTGCGAAAATTCGAGTGATTTTTGAATACGAGTTCCGACGCGGAACTAACGCGGCAGAAACAGCCCGCAATATCAATGCTGCGTTTGGAGAGGGGTCTACTATTGAACGCACCGTGCGATTTTGGTTTAAACGCTTTCGTGATGGAAATTTCGACTTAAAGAACGAGCCACGAGGAAGACCGCCCACACAGGTGAATAACGATGAATTAAGAGAGATAGTGGAAGCCGATCCTAGTCAAACTACCCAGGAATTAGCGGCATGGTTTAACGTTACCTTACCCACTTTATTGACTCACTTGCGTCAAATCAATAAAATAAAAAATACGAAAAATGGGTGCCTCATGATTTGACTGATCTGCAGAAAGAAACGCGTGTTGAAACTTGTGTTGCCTTGTTGAACCGGTACAGAAATGAAGGAATATTGGATCGAATTGTAACATGTGATGAAAAGTGGATTCTTTATGATAACCGGAAAAGAAAAATGCAATGGCTGACCCCAGGTCAAATGCCACAACAGTGTCCTAAAGCAAAACTTACCAATAAAAAGGTAATGGTAACTGTTTGGTGGTCTCAGCATGGTGTTATTCACTATAGTTTTCTTCGATCTGGTCAAGCAATTACGGCAGATGTCTATTGTGCCGAACTCCGAACCATGTTGACAAAACTAGCAGTAAAACAGCCCCGACTCATGAATCGATCTTCACCATTATTGCTCCACGACAACGCGAGACCTCACACAGCACGAGAAACCATTTTGACCCTTCAGGAACTGCACTTAGAAACCATTCGTCATCCTCCGTATTCACCAGACCTTGCTCCAACGGACTACCATTTTTTTCGTGATTTGGACAATTATCTACGTGACAAGAAGTTTTCTTCCCAGGAGGCAGTACAAAATGCTTTCACACAGTTTGTGCAGTCTAGATCGTCGGAGTTCTATCGCAAAGGCATTAATAACCTTCCCATTAGATGGCAGCAATGTATAGATAATAATGGCAACTATTTTGATTAAATAAATTTGTTAAAAATTAAAAAAAAAAACAATTAAGATTTTCAGTACAAATCGGCAATTTCATACTTTAACCACATAAAAATCGTTTGTTACTTTCGACTTCTGAAACTTATATTTTTTTGGACGAAAACTTTGATTTTAAGTTTTGGGTACTCGGAAATCAGTTGTTTTTTGAAGTTAAAAGTTATAATCGCTTGAGTTTTGACTATTTTTATTATTTAGACAGAACGGTCCGTATTTCCAAAGACAGTTAACTTTCTAGTTTTATAAAAAAACTACTTTTACCTACTCACCAACAAAAGCTATTCGCCTACACTCTAAAGCAACCCTATTCGGTAATACTTAGTACCTACTCATAAACCTAGGTAGGTATAAAGACAACATACACCTAGTTGTTAAAGTAATGTTTAATTTTCAGGCGGTCGAGCGCCGCGGAGAGATGATCGTGAGGATACTGGAGTTAAGACAAGTCGGACGCAATAATATCGAAGCCGCCAAAAAATTCTTTCAATTACAGGTAAATATATAATCTAATCTTAATCTTAAATCTTCAAAAAAGTAATCTGTAATCTTACTATACCACTCATACCATCACGCAGAATATACTTAACTTACACAGATAATTACTTGACTTATTTTGCTGCGACGCAACTTAGGATGTAGATAACTGGAAATCAGGATTAAATAGACATAAGGACTTCTTTTTATTTTAATATTCCCGTGGGATCGGGACTTACGCGGGTAAAACAGCTGAATGCAGCTAGTAATAGCTCTGCAAAAGTCCAGTTTTCGTGAATAATATATTTCTTACCGTTTGCCCAAATATAATAGCTGCACGTTCGCTGTACGAAAATGTTGGTTGTTCATTGTAGTCAAGCTCTTCGTTGATAGTTCATCAGCACAAGATTGATACATAAAGTAAGCACCTTTGGAGGTACGAGATGGTGACCCCCAAAGGGAAGATCTTCCACCGGGCAGGTGGTTTTGCCCGGTAGGCCGCGGCCCCGACGATGTCTCGTCGGTAGTTGTATATGAGCTTATCTTGGAAAGAATGTTGATATCGCGATCCAGGATTTCATACTAGTAACGCCATCTAGTAGGTGCTGTGGGCGATCGCCACACACCCTATTTTTCCTGTTAGCTATCGCGGTGAAGTCTAAACGAAGTCATAAATTATTCCGTTTGACGACGTAAAAAGTCGATTTCACGTTTGAGATTATCGAAGTTCCACACCTTACCTATTGGCTCTGCTTAAAATGCGCATCTTTTGAATATTTAAGTGCCTCATCACGTCAAACAAGAGCGATTAGGATTATACTCTTTTCTGTGAAAATCAGTTAATTTTCGCGTTCCATTGACCCGGATAGTGGCTGCTCGTAACCTAGTACGGAACCATGAGAAAGAACCGAAAGTACCTCTAACTGAACTGTATTGTTCGCTAGGGCTGCCCTAGATCGTGGGGTGTGCGAAGGCAATTTAACCAGCATTGTTGGGTTATGCGGTGTAAGCCCTATGTGTAATAATGCCAGGTATTTCCGTGGAGATTCCTTAAACGAGAATAGTCCACTACTCGTGCATTATGATGTACAGGTTTATTGATAATACAAATTAGTAACTAGCAGTATCCCATGGTTTCCATCGCATAAGTATCTAGTTTCTTTTAGTATTAATTTAAGCATGTCATAGCCCACAATTGCATGCTTGCAAAAGTTTTAGTATCTTTTATTTGGGAACTTTCTGTTATAACGATTTATTTCATTACCAATGAAAATGAATACTTAAAGGCGGTTTTTATATTAAACAAACTACATTTCCGACCTTTTCATTCTTTAAAGTTTCCATATCCCTATACATTTAAACGTTTTCATATTGTATTGAAACAATCGATACTTCGTTATCTGATAATTCCAATGCCTTTAAATGATAATAGTTTTTCGATACAAATGTTGCTAAGGGAGATTCGTATTTCGATATACGACTGAAGCGTGTTTATATTCTTACGTAGTTCATACCTATTAAGTGTAGTTTGGTTAATTGATTTATTTGACCTTTCTCTTTGGAAATATAATATTACACAGTAATTTTATAGTAACATAATTACACGATTTAAAGCTTTGATGTCCTCAGCGACAAAGGTCAACTTGGTGTATTTTTAGACTGGCATTATTTGCTTGGATCCCGGGTAATTAAAGTAAGCTCTGTTTCGTTTGTCTGGGACTAGAGGGCGCTAATCTTTACTAACGTTAATTAAAAATACTGTTTTACTATGATTATTAGTTATTATTTAATTACGTTGCTAATTGCAGTTATACCCTTAGAAATTTAGGGAATAAATTCGCATTACATTCTATTTATTTGTTAGGTTCACCAACAGTAAGATACCTTAACTATAATTAATACAGAGAAATCCATTTTTCGAAAGATGGACAAGTGCACCTACCAAATATAGGTGTACGCAACATTACCATAACAGTTAAGTGCCTATAACAGTTCAGCTAAAAACAAAACATTAGATAGTTTGATAGATATTGTATAGATATCTATACAAAAAGTTCACTTATTTAAAAATAATGACTATAACAATCTGATTATTTCAAAACAATAACTCAAAGCACACATCTAAATATCCAATAATCCATTTTCACGTATAACTAATCTTGTCACTTTATAACATTAGTACGAAATAGATTTTTAGATCCTTAAGGATCCTTAAAGTTTAGATTTACGTACCTATCATTCGATAATCTATTCACACCTATATAGTTATGGAGGCTATATATAGGATCAGTAGGCAGCTTAATTTCCTCAACCACATCCGCAGACGGTATCTTAATGATTGATTACTTTTGTCTTTTCTCAGCCACTTATCTCCCTCGAGAGTTAGGAAGTTAGTCTCACCTTGTGCCACTTCTAATTAAGAGGTTAGACATATTGGCATTTATTCAATGCCCTTCTGTTTTTTACAAACGTACCTACTACGATATAATTAGGATTAAATATTGGAACCAGTAAAGAAGCGCTATTTCATTAAAATTTTAAAAATTACGAGTTGTTTGCTGCAAATCATCTGGGCTCAACCATCCAAATTTTCCGCTGTTTTTGAGTTGATACGTAATGGAGGCCGCCTTTAAATTTTTTGCTTTATAAAAGTGGTTTTCAAAGTCTTATTAAAAGAGATCAAAGTTACCCTGTTAGAGCTGTATGTTTTATATTTATATTTATCTAAATATAAATATAAAACATATTGTAAATTATTCAAACGTATTATAAGAACATCTAAAAAACTATTAAATACCAAATACATAAATAATAGTACCAACAAATGTAAAGCAACATGGGGAATAATTAAGCAACATTCTATGCCAAATAATTCAATTAAGACAACTATCGACACTATCAAAGTAGGTACAGAGGAAATAAAAAGTCCTAGTCAAATCGCAAATACTTTCAATAACCACTTTATTAATATAAGTAATTCAGATCCACATAATGATAGTTACATAGGCACTGGTCCAACATCAATAAATGATAGAAATTGTTATAGTATCTTTTTGATTCCTGTTGATCAGTATGAAGTAAGAAACGTAATAAGGCAACTTAAAAAAACAAAAAAACTGCTGGACATGACAGTATTCCAATTCAAGTTATTAAACTTAGTGTAGATATTATAGTTGAACATCTAGTTTATATTATTAATTTAACTCTCGAAAATGGATATTTCCCAAATGACCTAAAACATGGCATCATTAAGCCGTTGTTTAAAAAAGGTAAAAAAATAATGTTGAAAATTACAGGCCCATATCTATTCTTCCTAGTTTTTCCAAAATATTTGAAAAGATAATATACAACAGACTTGTTTCGTTCTTAGATAAACATAAAATAATTAATAATAATCAATTTGGTTTCCAAAAACACAAAAACACGACCTCAGCAGTTTTTAAAATGTTAAATGATGTATGGGATAGTGCAAATAAGAAAAATACTGGAGTAGCTATATTTTTAGACCTGTCAAAGGCATTTGACTGTGTTGAACATAGCATTCTTATTGATAAATTAGAGAGAGTAGGTATACGTGGGTCAGCATTAGCTCTTTTAAAATGTTATTTAAAAAATAGAATTCAAACTACAATGATAGACTACTTTAACAAAGACAACAAAACAATAGAAATGAAATACTCTAACCCAAAAAATATAAAAACTGGAGTGCCGCAAGGAAGTATCCTTGGCCCGTTATTATTTTTAGTCTATATTAATGAATTGCCCAACTTAGTTCATTATCTGTGCGTTATGTTTGCTGATGATGCCACTATATACATACCCCGAAATAAACTACCAACTCAAGCTTTCGAAAAAGAAATAAATAAAACTCTAGATACTATAGTAAAATGGTTAGCCTCTCTACACCTTAAAGTAAATATAAATAAAACAAACATGATTCGATTCAAAAATCATAAAACACCTCCAATAAACCTAAAAATAATAAATAATAAGAATATAGTTAAAGAAGTCAATGAAACCAATTTCCTAGGTTTAACAATTGACAGTCATTTAAATTGGACTATGCACGTTAAAAAAGTAAATAGGAAAATCTCAAAGTATTGTTATGCTCTTTCAGTTCTCAGTTCTATATCTTCTAGAAAAATTGCTAAACAAGCTTATTATGGTTACATTTACCCTCATATATCATACGGAATTATATTCTGGGGCAATTCCGTTGACATTAAATCAACATTGATTCTCCAAAAAAGATGCCTTCGAGCAATATACAACATGCAGAGTACTGAATCCTTTAAGGATATTTTTAGAAAAGAATACTTTCTTACTGTACCTTCTATATAATATATTTTCGAAATCTGTCACTTTGTAAAAAATAATGAGACTTATTTCTTTAATAAATCATCATACAGATCTAATAGCTTGCGTCACAAGTTTAAGTACAACATTTGTTACCATCAAATAAATAATGCTATGTATGAAAAAGGTACCTTCGTTTCTGCTATTAGAATTTTTAATAATCTACCTCTGGAAATAAAAATGCTAGATGGCAAATTGTTCTGCAACAAATTAAGAAAATGGTTAATCTCTAAAGCTTTCTATAGTGTCAAAGAATATTTGGATTTGGATGTTTACTTTACATAAGAAGTGTAGAGTAAGCATCTTAATAATTTATATTTATATTTAGATGTTTACTTTACTATAACTTGCTTGCTTATTTTTAATTTTAAAGAAGTGCTTAAATTAAGTACCTAAGTACCTCTACTCTATATTGTATGTCCTTGATGGACAAACTGTTGATACCTTTAATATTTAATGTCACCTTAATGTACACAGTTATTCAATAAATTTTCTTGATTCTTGATTCTCCTAAATCAGTTTTTTGGTAATTCAAAAGTGTAATTTAATATGTTTCTCGTTTCTTGGTCCAGGACTCCCGTCACATAGTCCAACTAGTGGAAATAGTAAAGCGTCCAGGCCAGACCCTCGGCCTATACATCAGGGAAGGGGACGGTGGGGGCAGAACTGACGGAGTATTCATATCGAGGATAGCACTAGAATCAGCAGTTTATAACAGCGGCTGTTTGAAAGTTGGGGATGAGATATTGGCGGTGAACTTGGTGGATGTGAGAAGGATGTCGCTAGATGACGTCGTCATCATAATGTCTATACCAAGAAGGCTTTTGCTGTGCACAAGGCAAAGAAAAGGTGAGAATTAATCTTACAATAATCTATAATATGCATTAAACTACTTATCAATCTAATAGCCGCATTCAAAGCGAGGCTTTGGTTAGGTTAGGCTAATAGTTTTATCATATTTTCGTACACATCGATTATTACAAGAGCGAGAAAAAGTATCTATTAACTTAGAAACGTTCTCATCAAAAACATTTTTCAGTACGGCTTCATCCTGTCTTAATAAATCTTGAAAATTGTTATTTACAAATGCCTACTGATTACCATGATCTGACTTAAAACATGAGCTATACTATCCCATCAAATCTTGATTCTTGCATAATTATCCTGGTTATGGGATCACTGTATCCTATTGAATATTTTGGTAAATAATAACACCTTCAGTATTTGTGTCAGTCCATATTATATCGCCTGGGATCAGTAGTCGTCTATCTTTCTCCAAGGTTAAACCTCCAAACTAACCATTACCAGGTAAATCAGGTCCTGGATCCCCGTCACTGCCGCGAGCTGAGCACAAACCACCTCCAGTCGTAGTGCTGAAGAGGGATTGCCGAGATGACGACGACAGAGAACGGGATCGAGTTGATGGACTTTATTCACAGTAAGTTTTTGAAGCAGTTCTCTGAAACGATCTCAGTCAATCAATTACAAAGTATATTATGAAATTAGTTAATTCTATTTCATGAGGCCAAATAGTATCCAACTTATAATACATTATGTCACATTTTCATGTTCACGTGATATAATTTACGTGATCGAACCAAATAAGCTGATCCAAAATGTGAGAGATGTCATCAAAGATGAATGACACAAAACTTAGCAAACCATGATTCGTTCGCTTACAATTTGTTGGTCTTGAGAGATTATTTTTCCATGTGTTAGGCTTGCATTTGACCTTATTTCACCTGATGGGAAGCAACGATGAGGTCTACGAAGGTGTAACATGCATGTCTAGAAGAAACCTGTTCGCTCCAGACTTGAAGATCCCAACGTCACGATAGTAGATATTACGCCGCTTAGTAGCCAGTACGACTATGCTGTTGAGCGGTGTCTGAAACCTCTAACTAAGAATAAGCATATTTGAGTTCTACAGTTTGATGTTACCTTGTAGACACGGTACCCTACGATCGACCGGTGGTCCCGGCAGCTCCGTACGTCCAGTCGGCGACGGAAGAGAAGAACGTAGTCGGTTGCAACTGGGGCCGATGTCACCTGACTCCAATGCGATCGATCTGTATTACAACCCTAGGCCACCATCGGATCATTCTTGGAGGTAATTAATTTTAACAACTACTATATTTTTCAACACAGACGAACGTTGGTTTGTGACAAGCTCTCCTACCGAACAGGGATCACAAGTGGGACAACGTTAGGCAAAATCCCTATTTGCAAGCAAAGCAAACTTCCAAAAATGGGTTTTTCTTCTATCCGCTTCCAAGTCCATTCCGCGTTCCTCAGGAAACAGATGGGGCATTGTTTGCCCAGTTACAATGGCGAATGTCGGTAAGACTCATCTGAGCTTATGTTCAAATCAGTCTTACAGGGGCCGGTCTGGATTCTGAGTCGGTTCCCTCAAGGAATGTTGTGGCCTAAAGACAATTTTTGGAAAAAAATGGAATGGAATTGGATTAGATATTTCATCAGTAGCCGCCTCCCAACTCTCATGTGAATCACCATTTTGCATTCAAGTTCATCTTCGTTCATCTAATTCTGTGTATTCGTCCACTAGTTACCGTCCACCGCCGCCAGTGATCACAGAACAACCAAAGTCTAATACATCACACTACGTTCCTTACGAGAGATCCTACCCCAACACACTGGATAGCCTAGCTGAGAAGGTTCATTCGTATTATCCGCCTGATAGTGGAAGGTAAGATAAGACATTTAGCAAATTTTCATGCCTCGAAATAGGAGAAATAATATATCAGCAAAAAATTCATCTTGAGCACCTGTCGGACGATCATCATCTCTGTTTGTCCACTGGGGTTTAATTTTCTAGAAAAGCTTTGCCCTGGCACGACTACTCGCACCACCGGTCATATGCATCCAGATGGAATGACAATCTGCGAAAGACTGCAAACGAGTGATGAGCTGAAATAATCTAATGACTTTTAACCAACTTTCAAGACTCGTCGATCGAATCATATATTTGAAGGTACCTTCATGTATTGTTTTTTTTTACAGTACAAGATTCGGAGGTAGAGTTCCACGATCCGGATCAGAACAACAACTGCCAAGAGCGGAAACGCATTCAGATTTCGGGCGACATTCGCTCCTTAGATCTAGTTTAAAGGCTTCCGCTGCTTCTGGAGGTAATAACATTAATAAAAAAGTAATAATATATTCATATAAAATAGCTTAAACTCCTTAATCGAGATGGAAAATAAAATGAACTCCATAACGATAAATTCAGAAGTTGTTTTTTCTACTGATATCCTACGGAACTACAAAGTCCAACAAGCGCATCTAAGAACTCATTTAATCTTTTTTTATGTTTAACAGCGTCAAGCCTAAGATACAACCAAAGATACGGCGGCGTTGGCATGACACCTGGTATCACAAGTGGTTTAACCGGCAACCTCACTAGTTCCGGTTTAGGTGGTACCGGACTACCTTCCGGGTTATCTTCTACGGGTCTCAGTGGATTAACAGGCTCCAGTCTCGTTGGTTCCGGTTTAACGAGCTCAGGACTTGGAACTGGGCTTTCTGGAACAGGATTAAGTTCCGCATTAGGAGCCAGTTATGGAACCACTGGATTAGGTATTTATGCAGCCTATTAATGCTTGTTTCTGTATCAAATCTGAACTGTTTGTTTTATTTGGAAGATTAGGAAGAAATCTGAAACCATATCAAATATTCTATGGTTTCAGATTTTCCCCTAGAATTTTGTCTTCGGAAACCTCAAACCTTTTTTAAGAAAAACTGTTTTGGTTTCTGAACTATTAGTTTCATGTAAGAATTATTTTATCCCATTCTAAATATAGCATTGCTGTGTACCATGCAAAATGTCGGTGTGCAACGTTTTGCAATATTTATTTATTCATTTATAGGTCTACCATCGTACAGTAAATTTGGTACTTCTCGTCGGAATCGAAGCTTGGACTACTCTTCGGACACTGAAGCGACTGCACCCACAAGAACGCCGTACTACTCCGGGCTCAGCGGTTACAGAAGTAGTACGTTGGGAAGAGATATTGGATCGAAGTTTAATTCTTTACCGAGGGATGTGAGGGGAACTGGGCAAAGGTGAGAATAACTTACAAACTAATAAAATATCCTTTGTAATCAAATAAAATACGACTTATTGATACATTAGCTTATTTCTTTACTACTTATGTTTGAAAGAAAGCACGGTATAATATTTACTTTGAAGACAAATATTTCGTAATTGTAGATACCCAACTTTTTTTTTTAATTTGACTATTATTTATATTAAACCACCTCACCTTGTCTCTAAAGAACTAAAAACTACTTACCAACCAAATGTAGGTAATGTAAAACGTAATTTTTTCGTCTTTATGGATTTTCTTGTATTATATTTGTGCACTGAAAAATGAGATTAATTTATCATCTCATTTTCGGTTTTTGCATCGCGGTTCGTTTATTATATTTTAAGAATTATGTAACGCCCGACGTTTCGAGGTCTTTTAGACCTCCTGTGCACGGGTACTAACGCTTGATATAATATTCTGATTATGTTTGACCTTTCATATTCTGTCTCTAGGAACAAAATGTACTTAGTATATATTTTTGTTGTGTAGATTGGGGTTGAGTAGGCGAGCAGGAAGTGTTTTACAAGACGAACCAGAACCGTTGTCTTCGCGATTGGATCTTCGTTCTTCCAGAGGTAATATTTTCTTTACACACCTACTGCTCTACAAAGTTACTTTATTTGACCAAAAAGGTCAACGTAAAGCGACTCTTTATATCCTAGGTGCATAAAGTTCTCATTATGCACCTAGGGCATAAAGTAATTTAAATTTGGAACTTAAGTTCTGGTAGCATACGACATAAAAAAAATAAAAACTGGGCTAATTTTTTCTATTTTCACGAGAGGGTAAAGCAAAAAGTTTTGGTTAGTATAAAGCCCCAACTTTTTATTTTCATCAGCTAAGGTCGATGTGTGGTTTCGTCATTTTGATGTAACATTGTTAAATTTAATTAATATAGAGCTGTCAATATATTTCATATACGTTCTATTAATCTATTTTTTTGTTGTTAGTTAAATGCTTATTTTTGTAGCCCTTTTATTGTCTCGCAGTAAATCTGTAAAGTAGAGTATTCACCTCGGTACTAAAGATGTCTTTATCTTGGGCGCTTGAATCCCACGCTTCACTCAGGACTCTAGGTATATAACTCCTTCGCTTCGCTCAGGAGCTAAGTTTTTAGCACCCTCGCTGCGCTCGGGAGTTAACCCTCTAGAGTCCTTCGTACGCTTTGGATTCAATATGACGCCCGCTATATAAGACAGGACTTTAGTATCTCGGTGCATAAACTGCTATTATAGATTAACAAAAAAAACAGATTAATAATGTTTTTCGAAATAACTGAGGAGCTTCAGTATAAAAGTTAAGTAGATTTGACGATTGATATGTATAAAAGCGAAGACAATAGAAAACAACTATAATAGTTGTTAGTAGGTGTGTAAAACATGTTTATCTGTTTAATTGATCCAAGCTATCATCTCTGATAGCAGTCGTTAGGTTAGGTAAGTAACAGGACTTAGGACAAACTGAAAACTTAAATACAAGGTGACCGACATCACACTACGATCAAACGGTGCATTTTTATTTTGTTAGCTTTTATTCCTCTACATGCTTTGTAAACATATTACAGGAAATGTATGAATTTCGTCGTATATAATATAGGCAAATTACAATTCATAAAATCGCCCGTAAAGGACTTTTAATGACATTTCGTCTCTTATCTTAGGTCGTCTCCCGTCATCACCGTCAATATTCACGTCAGACGAGTACCGAGCGTGGTTGTCCCGAGCTCCCTCAACCAGCGCGCTGTACGAGACGCTTCGGCCTCGCCTTCCGACGCACTATTCCGCTGAAAATATACACGATGCGCTCAAAAATGTAAGTCATTATATTGTTTGTATTAGTTTTTTGTAATGCTATTTAATGATTCGGACACTATTATGAGTTTAGGTTAAATTACCCCAATAATACCTAATGGTCGTTAGGATCCAGAACTCTTGTAGACAATTATTAAATTAGATAGTTAATCAACGTTTATAATATTATCGTGAAAATACACAAATTAACTTATTGAAACGGAATTCTAGCAGGACACTTTTAACATTTCAGCAATTACCTTTTTTGACTACGGGCATGTCTTAGTAGCATTTGACCTTTTGCACATACTGACTTTTGGACAATCAAAAACAATTTTTTTTGGTTGGACTTTGTTCAAACAAATCAGCTCAATTATCTCTGTTCCTTTAGATGGAAAGTGGCAGTCGTTTCGGTTCATCTCTCGGGTTAGCTCGAAGGGTGGAAAGACCTCGACACTTGCCCGCTCGCTCCATCTCTTCCCAACATTTGGGGATGACTGGAAGTGCGAGCGGGGCAGCAGGAGGCTCTCCTTCAGCTCGAAGAGTGAGGCAGCTGTTAGAACTGGGGTCGAGGTTTAACTGCCCCAATCCGAGTCCTGTACCGACGCCGGGCTCGAGACATCAGCGGCATCTTGATATCAATCCTAACGGTAAGATTCTGTTTTATTTAACAGAAGTGAATGTATCTTTTAACTACAAAGTCAGTAGTGGAACAAAGTAGTCTTCCTTAGTGGCAGATACAAGTAGACCAATCGGAACATGGGCAATTTCGCTTGGCGCCACGACTCAGTCCGGTCGGTGGGTTGAAAGAGTCTGTTTTTGTATCTGCCTTACCATACCGATACTTCGTGATCTATTACAAAAATTAGTTTAAGTATATGTTTCTTAATGTCATGTTTATTTATTTTGTTTTTTTTATGTTTATTTTTTTATTGTAAATGTTTCTTTTGGTACAATAAAGTTTTATTTTTTCTTACCTTATCTTATAAATGCAAAGATTTGTCTGATTAGATAACAATAGTCAGTTGTCAGGCTGTATTCGGGTCATATGTATTCGTTTTCTTGATTCAATTTTCCATATTCCTTTGTTGTATCGAATTTCGAATTGAATAGAAGAATAAAACGACATTTGAATTGTCATTTTCAGAGTTCCTAAAATACAAGGTTGAGAAACCCAGCGGTGGTCTGTCGGCGTCTATGACTGGGTTATCGAGGATTGCTGGTGGAGTGTCCGGAATGCTATGGGTACATTTATTGGCCGGACGAGGTCTAAGACCTGGAGGTAAATACAGCTGTCGTTAATCTATTTTTAAAGATGGGAATGTTAAGGACATTATTATTCACCTTGTAACCTAAGTTACCTAACCTAACCTCCTAAAAATTTGGGTCCAATTTCCGGTACTAATTTAAACTATAAAAAGAAACGTCTCATTTTGCTTTTAATTCCTTAACTGCATCACAATTACTCAATTGAACTATTTGTATTTATTTAAGTCATTATGAGCAATTTATACGATGTCTGTCTCCAAGCCATTACCCATCTCCATTACCCTCAGTAAGCTAATCTTGTAAGCTAGAAAAAGGCATCATATAGTTAAATGGATAATGTGTAGGTACCAACTGTATTGGCAAGTCAGCCTGAAGAACTACAAATATTTAGAATGGCTATATTGCTCATTGGGGTGCCAAGTTAGACTGATTATTCTTGTCATCTACCACTTCATTTATTATGTTTATAACTATATAGTTTTTGTTACCTAGGCACGGGATCAGCAGGATCACCACAATCGCCGCCATCTTCCATCGTACCCTCTCACCCAGTTGCACCGAGGGACTTGTACTGCGTGCTGGAGTGTGATCGCGTGCATAAAGCTAGGACTGTGGTGAGTAAAATCATGTAAAAGTAATGAATAATTATGATATGCAATATCACAGACATGTCTCTCTTTATGGACCGCAACGCACAGATAACTTTGTCGGAGTGTAATATCCTCTTTACTGGACGATGATAGGATGACCTCTTCCATGGAAGAGTACCCAGTCATCAATAGCGCGGCTTAAATTGTATATACCAATCCACCTTACCGTGATAGCAAACATTATGACTTAGAAGCCTTACGTCATCGATTACTAGTGTTCGAACTTTAAATGTTTCAGGCTTAGAAATTCTAGCTTTAGAATTTAAAACCACCACCTTCGGAATGACAGTCAGGGTATCTACCCTAAACCAACACGGCTTTTTAACTTACAATTTATTGACCAGGTTCGCACAGGAGAACTCCAGTTCGACTGGGACGAATCATTCGAGCTGGAACTGGTGGACAACCGGCAGTTGGATGTGCTGGTCTACTCGTGGGATCCACAACACAGGCACAAGCTGTGTTACAGGGGGGCGGTTACCTTGCCAGACCTGCTGTCGAGATCGGCGTCTCATCAGCTCGCTTTGAAGGTAGGTTGAATTAGTTTGAAGTGGTTGATTACCAGAGATGGTGGAGGACCACAATCGCTGCCAAAATTGCTTCGCTGTCTTTCGTGATAGTATCCTTCTTTTTAGAGCATAACCTAAAGATAGGGACAAGCTGTTTTATAAAGGAACGGTCATGTTGTCAGATCTGCTGTCGAGATCGTTCGTTTACGAAACTTTATTGTTTTTATACAATATTTTAAATAGATTTTGACCATAGACAGTAGTGTTTATAAAAAGTAGCACAGATAATCAACAAAATTTCCCTTCAACAAAATTCATTCGGCTTAGTGTAAATCGGAATTGGTTATCAGGCTCATTTAAAACTGTTTTACAAATTTACCAGATAATATTGGAAACTTTTATTAGTGTAACTGTGAATTTCTTCTTGACTTTTCTATGAAAATATCTCATTAGAATCCCGTAAGAAGATCTTAGTAGTAAAAAGCCAAAAATGTTTCTATGTACTGACAATGTACCTAGACGTCTTATCGATATTTATCTATCTATCAATGACCTAAACCAATAATTTCTCCACCAGATGGAACCCCGCGGCACGCTCTACGTCCGAGTCCGGCACACGGAGCCACACGACTTGTTCCGGCGGTCGGGCGCCGGGTCACGTGTAGCGCCGGTACTGTTCGGCGCAGAGCTAGAAGCCGTGGTCACGAGAGAGGTGCGCGCGCCGCACGCGCCACCCGTGCCCTTGATCGTGAGGCGCTGTGTGGAGGAGATTGAACGACGGGGGCTGGATATTATTGGTAAGGGATTTTTAGAGTATTGAGTCATACGTTATAATATATAAGGGAGCATTTGACCACTGTTTTACCCACCAGATGGTAAGGGATGTTACAAGTCAAGATAGACTTAGGTACTTGATTCCATTTCGTCGCGGTGTGAAAAAAGAATAAAGAAGTGAAACGCTTAGTGGCTATTAGGAACTACCATCATGACTTCGTGCAGCAGATCATATTATGATTGGATTTTTAAAAGCTCTAAATATTCTTATAACCCCGAAATCAGAAGTAAAGAGCCCCAACAGATTGACGCATTTCTATATTAATCCTTGTTAAGTAGGAATTCAACTATCAAATGAATATACCTCTGAACACAACTTTTCATCAAACAAAAACATCGACATCCTAAAAACGTTGTTTTCCTTGGCAAATCTTCAACTTGCAGCATCTTCACTCTGTATCATTGTAGATACCACTCCACTTTCAACTCTTCGCCCCTCGCTCCCATGCTAATAGAAGGTCATAGAGAAAAATCTGAATCGGATCACCACCTCCAGTAATTGACGTCTTTCCTTCTAGGGCTCTATCGTCTTTGCGGATCGGCAAGCAAAAAGCGCATCCTTCGAGAAGCGTTCGAACGTAACGCTCGAAGCGTGGAACTGGCTCCAGATTCAGTGCCAGATATCAACGTGATCACCGGCTTGTTGAAGGATTACTTGAGGGAGCTACCGCAGCCGTTGTTCAGCAGATGTCTGTATCAAATGACTTTGGATGCTTTAGGTGAGTTATTTTAACTGTACCCGTGTGTCAATATTGGGATACTGTGAAGTCTTCTCATTGAAAGTAAATAGTTTGCGTAAACGTGACGGTATGAAAAGGTTAAGTGCGTTCATGGTCTAAACTTTACATTTTACGTCGATAAACGTTTGTCTCCCGACGCGCAAAAGTGGTCGGCAAGGTACCTGTTCACTTATGCCTTTTTGGTTAAGAGTAGAGGTAAAAGTAAAGACAGTGAGTTCTGTGAGACTCTTCAATGTTCCAAATAATGCAAAAGCTAAGGTAGTGAAACGAACAGGCCTATTTGGAACATGAAAGGACTCTGGTGGTAGATACGAATTTCCACCCATAAAACTCCCTGTATTTCCAGGCGTATGTCTCCCAGACGACCGAGAAGGCAACGCGCGCCTAATGGCTTCAATAGTCGAATGCCTCCCGCGCGCTGCGCGAGCGACCCTCGTATTCCTTCTGGATCATCTAGCGCTGGTCGTAGCCGCTCAAGACCGGAACAAAATGTCCCCGCAACATTTAGCAGTGGCTCTAGCCCCACCGTTGATGCTACATTCTCAACCGCCGAACGATTTGGATTACCAGCGACCGATTCATGTTCTGCAGTGCTTGCTGCAGATATGGCCCGCTCCGAAGCGTTCAGGTAATGTCATCTCTTATGGTATGTCGTTCGTGATCTACTATTTAGACGACATAGTTTCACTTTACCGGATCCTAAGCGCTTATTAATTTTTATCTTTTTACCATGTTACAATGGTCTTGTTCGCGAGGGGACTGACCGAGACCATTGTTCGTTAAAAACCTAAAAACTTTATTAAGTAGACGAAGTTCTAATAGTGCTCTCAATTGGTATTATAAATGTTTTTATAACATTATTAGTAGATCACGGACGATGTATGTTTGTTTATTAGATTTCTTTTCTGTTTACACGATGTTGTATTAAAAATATATGTACCAACTCATTCTTTTGTTTTAATCGCGTTGTGTTCATTATTTTTAGCATTTTTCAATGTCCGCCTTTCAAGACCTTTACAGGGATCTCTTCTTCTGATCTGTAGGGCTATTCAGAGAGGTTCGATCCGAAACCGAAGTTCGACTCGACATGCCTGTCACTGTCTTATTGAAACGCGCTGAGCGAAATGGAGATATCGTTTCCGACATCGGATTCGGACCGAACCTATCTGAAAACTCCTACTGAACTTCTTCTTCAGAAATAAACATAACGCGATAATAACCTAAAAATGTGTTTGTTTATGCGTTTTCTATGTGTGTTTCAATTTGTTAAATACTCGAAGGTTACCGTAGGTAACTACTACTACTGACTTACATTTAATTATCAGCTTTCAAATCATAAGCGAAATACTTTTTATTTACTTATTCTAAAACCCAACGGCTAATTTATTAAAACAATCGTTATTAAGATTCAACAAACAAGACAATAATAATATATAGCGACGAATAGAAAACCTCCCTCTTTTTTTTTAAGTCGATTAAAAAGGAAAAAAAGCAGTTAGACTTGGCAGGCTAATTTTCTTAAGGTTGCGAAAAATTAGAGATTTCTCACAAAAAAAAAACCTGAAAAAATATTATGTCAGGTTACCTATAACCACCACCACAGTATATTGACCACTAGTACTTTAAAACTGAAACCGTAACTTTGGCATTTTTGTACTTAAACTCAACTATTACTTACCATAACCACACATTCTTTCGGAGAACAACTCTAAACTCACTCATTACCTTCAGACACACCTGCTTTCTAAGAGCAAACATACGGCTTCTATTGTCTTACCTGTAATTTAGACGCTTGTAGTTACTTGCGGGGCACGTAGCAAGGCTATAGGACGATAGATGGACTACCAAGGTGACAAAGTGAAAGAGTCTTAGTGGCAGACCCTCCACGCGATGGGCAGACGAAGTAATCAAAGATGCTGGCCCCTGCTGGACACAAATAGCCCAATAGAGACAAATGGACTTCTTTAAAGGAGGCGTGTGTCAAAGTAGAAGGGTCCAAACGGCAAGCGTCTTAGGGGGCCGACCCTGCACGCGATAGGCAGACGAAATAATCAAAGTAGCTGGCCCCTGCTGGATACAAATAGCCCAAGATAGAGACAAATGGACTTCTTTAAAGGAGCCCTTCACCTTCACAAGAGGAGCGGTTCTTGCATATGAATAAAATTTAAAAAATAACATCTTAGAATTAACTAAAAATTATTTCTTTTCTTCTTTTTAAATTCTGTAAAATATTATTGTTTATTTGCAAGTAATAAAAGGCTTTTTATTTTGCATTTATTTATTATTTAGTTACTCGTAGTAAATGTTGTGACGGCAGCGCGGTACCTTAACGCATGTATCTTTGTAGACAGTTCGGCGCGGCGAGCCAGTACCCGGGCCGCGTGGAAACAGAGCCAGTGCGTCGCCTCAGGCCTCAGCCACGCTCCCCCCAGGTTAGATCACTAGGTTTTTATACCTAGAGGTGTTTAAATGAACTCATGTTACGGTTTTTTTATGGCGTTAAATAAATAAATAAATAATATCAACATTGTTGCAATGCCAATCCAACGTTTCGGTGCCTATTTCAGGCATTTTTCAAGGTAGGTTTAACAGTGCAACAATGCAGATATTAAAAATATAACGTTATATAACGTAAATTGAGTTTTATTTCGATACAAGTCGCGAAAACAGAAAAAAAAACGATCACCTGTTTTTATTTATTTTTGTGTTTATTTTGTCTGTTTTTTTTAAATTTGAATATCCCAGGATATATTTTCGTCAGTTATCGCAATGTAATTAAACTCATATTTTGGTTTCGGAAAAAATGATCGGATAAAATGAAAATGACTGATCATTTAGCGAAATCCGCTTTTCATACACTTGCTTTACTAGAATTTCGTTTGTAACCTTCTAACTTTATACACAACTTAATTTAATAAAATAACCATTTTTGCTTGAAATCTTATACAAGGTGATTAATTTGGGGCAACTAGTTAGGGTTCTAGAACCGCCGCTTGAAAAAACATTTATAGGAAACTCATGACTTTAGATATACTTATAAAAATTTACTCCCTTACTTTTAAAATATTATTTACCCATGACTAAGTTATGTGATGTTTGTCTCTGTCTGTCAAATTTGAAACTTCATGTGACAGTAAAAGGCAAACGATGCAAAGTTATGCAGCGCATTATTAGCGTTTATAAGTAAGAGGGATATAGTGTAGAGGTTTTTGCACGGTTTACTAAACCTTTAAAATATACTCTAACTAAAATATGTTGATATCTGACTTTGAAAATATTTTTGATTTGACACTCTATTCTCGATCATTGTATAAAATAAAATAGTTATCTCAAAAATAATTAAAAGACGAGATGAATCGTAGCTTCCAAGATACTGAGTTATATTCTTTGTAGCCACGTCAAACGAATCACCCTGTAAAGTGTAATACCGTCTTGCCCAGGCCGAGTTCCGCCCTCAGTCAGTCCATATCGGCCTCAAGTGGCAGCATCAGTTCAATCTCCGCCGCCAGCTCTCTCGGCTCGGCCCGCGCCAGACCGCTCGCCGCCCGCACATGTAAGTTACACGCATTCCATTATAGCAGCGGCCCTCACTAACAACTCACCATCACCTTGCGCTTCTAAAGATGCCTAACGAGGAATAGCTTCGTTAGAACCAATACGAAAAATGTGAGCCGTCATGACTTCTGATAGATATGAATCATCGTATCGCCACGCTAACAATCAGCAGACCTACCTCGCAAGTTCAAGCCGACGCCGACGTCGACTTGAGGTGTCAAGAAGTCGGCACAGCGCAAAGGAGTGATCTGCGCGCAAGATCTTTGACAATTAACAGCCCTAGCTTAAAGCCGACGCCGTCGATATGAACTGTCGTATAACCAGCAGCTCAAGAGACTCCGGTTTCAATGACAGTTCAAATCGACGGCGTTGGCTTAAAAATCCTAGCATGCATGTCAACGCCACGGGGTTTGTATTACACAAGTTATTCCTTTACGAATTATTAGATTACGATGTCGACGCTAGATCCGTGGTAGGGGCCCAGAATCGCCTACAGATGTTTCATATTACAAGAAAGAAAAAAATACCTAACCTGAACATTCTCGTTGACATTCCGTTGGCCCAGTTTAAGGTTTCTTGTAGACACACTCTCACTATAGTGCAGTTTACGCTCTTTGCTTTAATTTGTGAGAGTATAGAAGCTTGTAGCTAAAGGACAAAACGACGAGTAGCGCGCGCGCGCGGTAGTTTGGCTGACCTTTAAACAAATAAGTCATTCATAAGTCTTTAATTCAGTTAGTTAATAAAAAATATACAATATCATTTTAAAACGTCTACTTATCATCATGATCATCCGAGCGGTGTTCCCGATTGTTGCTATCCCTCTCGGGAGCCCGGGGTTCGCTATTCTATTTCGCACTTATATTAGCCCTTACTACGTCAAGCCAGGATTTTTGGGGTCTCGCCAACATTTCTTAAGTCTAAAACGTCTATTTATGATGTGTGGTTTTGGAACACTCGCTCCCATGAAAAGAAACCGCAAGAAATGCTCTTGAAAGTTACCTTTTTTTGTAACCTTATCTTATTAGGTGTATGGTATTCGATTCCAGGTTCTCTCATCAGTCAGGGGCGGCCCATATCGTCCGCAGTCGCCTCGGGGCGTGGTAGTACCGGGGGCTTCGGTGGGGCCCGCGCGACGACAGGTGACAGTATCTTCGCCAGGCTCGGCCAGTAGCAGCTCCGGTTCCCACTCCCCAGCCGACACGATCAAGCACACCGGGTCCGTGTCGTCCATACTGCGGCAACCGGGCGGGAGTCCTCGGTCCTCGCCTCGCGCCTCGCCACGCGACTCGCCGGGCTCCAGAGAGCGTGATTCCCGCGACTCTCCCCGTTCCGCAATCCCGGGAACCTCCGCTGGGTTAGCCGTTACACTGAATTCTACTGTCGGCGGAACGGGCGCCCTTTCTCCGCGGTACAATTCCTCAACTAACCCGTTCTTACAACAGTACGACGCAGAGGCGGAGGCGGAAGCGTGGCTTTCTGCCGATATATTCTCCACGCACGGATAGTCTTAGTCGAAATGAAATCTAGTCAATTTTCCTTTATCGGATCGTTAGGTTCGGATGTATATTATTATTGTGTTGTTCGGTCGTGGGGGGATTGCGGGCGGCGTAGTGAGGATGAAGCCTTCTTTAGGTGATCACGAATCTGTGGCTGTTTGATTAGTGTTTACAGCAGTTTTTACTAATTTCTACTGTTGAAATATCAACATTAACAGTGCTGCTATGTAGCACTGCTATGCAGTAAGCATACTAACAGTTTTCTAATAACAGTGCAGTTACGCAATTCTGCCAAGCAATATTCACTGCTATAAAGTGTATACTGATATGCCCTAGCAATTTTGCTATGTTTTACTGCTAACAGTTTTTCAGAGCAGTTCTTTCCTAATAATGTTAATACCAAGCACTGTTAGTGTTTACAGAGTTCATTGCAAAGCAAACTATTTGCAATAATAGTAGAATGGTCTGACCTAATTTTAAATTAAATACAAAGCGATTTAATAAAACCAATTACAAAAGTTCTATCAAATCAGATTTTGTTTTAACGATTTTAATAATATCCAGACACTGTAAGTGAAGAATGTCGTAGCAAACGTGAATGTTGTAAACTGACTTGCTGTCATTTGCTTCATTGAAATTGAAAGCTGATTTTCATAAGGTCAGTGTTAAGCCAGTGCCTTATAATTTACGTTGTCAGCCACTGACTTGTTAGAAATTGTATGACACTGACTTCTGCCACTGACCCAATGTAAATCAGCACCCATATCTAGTGGATGTCTGACAACAGTAGAAATTGACAGGTACTATACATTGCTGCTTTGACGTAACGTGGTTGTTACCGGTAATCACCTCAAAGCCGTAATGTAGTATATACATAGTGCCTGTCATTTTCCACTGTTTCAGACGTCAATAGATAGATAATATGGGTACAAGTCTGATGTCGAAGAAGGATTTGCATAAGGACGTCACTGTGAATGTCACAAGTCACAACTCAATTCAATTAAGAATTTAATTTGACTGTTACTTTGACTGTGACTTTCAATGAAGAAACTAGTCGTCAGTCAGTGAAAGTCGGCCGACCCCCGGCCAGTGTTTGTTATGTATAGAAAAGTTACGATGTATATTACTGTGAGAATGTTTATAGCGAATAATACACTATTCAACTTTGCCGTTCCATTTGGATGAAAGAACCGAATTGAATCGTTTAAACGTAAAAGCAATCATACAAAGTCATTGTTTAACAATCACTTCTTCATACATTTTCAACAAAAATGAATCCAATACGGTTGAACCGTGTATTATTAGCTTAAGCTGACGCGCCCGCCGCCCGCCTTTCCGCCTGTAGTTTCTAGTATTTATGTTATGTATTGTACATTGTATATATAAATGTATTATTATGTAGGTACCTACTGTTTTGTACCATTAGGTGGGACCGCGGTCGGCGGCGGCGGCGCTACACACATCACCCGACATATCAGGGACTTGTGTTTGCTGGTACTACGCTTGTTATCATTATATCAAATGTATGAATCGCACACAAAACGGATGAGTTTCATAATCATTTTCACTTAAGTCTGCAACAATAATGTTTGGAATTCGATGTACTGCTACGAAGGGTCTAATAGCAGTGATACTGCTATTAGTAGAGAACTGCTATTTCTAGAGTACTGCTACATACAATTTGCAACAGTGGTACAGTTAATATTAGAGCACTGGTACATATAATTTGTAGCAGTGGTACTGCTATTACTAGTACCAACAATATTGCTGCATAGCAGTGCCAAAAGTTCTACAAAGCCGTTCTCTACTAATATAGCATATAAGTAGCACTGCAACAAAATGTGTACGGGTTTGAAATCATAAAACGTAATTTACAAAGTGACAAAAGTCATTAGGTTCGATTAGATACAGACAAAGACAACAAAGCCAATTGACTGCTCATAACGCGAACTTTTCCGCAAAACATAACTCACCGTTGCGGGCAGGGGGTGAGATAATAATCAAACTTTGTGATTGGCCATTGTGTTACCTATCTATACTTAGGCTGATGCGTTATCTATCTATACCTAGACTGTTTGTAACTGGCCATTCTTGCACTTGAGAGTGCTACTAAAAAGACGTACTATTTTCGTAAGGGGGAAAGACTTATGAGCAGTTAACTGGTCTTATCGTCTTCAGTCTACGGGAACGAAATCACAAAGTGTTTTACAGCGTGACACAAGTCATTAGGTTCGAATAGGGAGAGTGTATCATAGAGACGACGTAACGGACTGTCTTGAGACTGAGACCATATCAGTGTAGCTCCTAGCGTTGCTCTTTGCTCGTTAATGAAAGGACATCCGTCGTAGAACCAGCGATTACGTCAGCTTACACGTTCAATGTCACGTTAGGTATCGTGGAATGTTTGTAGGTGAGCAGTGAAGTACATTTGAGTAATTTGTCCAAAGCCTGTATCAAAAAATCATATTCATTATTATTGCAATTGCAAACAATAGGTACACCATAACGAAACTATAACGTGCAACTGGACTGCAATCAAAAGTTAAGTGACTCAAAAATGTATGGAAAACGGCATTCTCCAAACAAAAGTTGATCGTAAAATGTTAAATGTTATTTGGCAACCGTAATATTTGAGATTGTAGATTGAATGGCGATGATATTGAAATGATGTAAAAATTATTTTTTTGTTAATTATATACGGGGTCATGGGCTCAGATCACGTAATATAGCAAGGAATAACGATCTATGTTTTATCCTAGTTTCGTAAGTAGAAGACAAACAAACAACAACAGACAGTTTATTTATTTGTTAATAACTTTGATACCATCCATGTCACGGATTTTAATAAGGTTTTTGCAATTATTTGGATGATCTCTCCCAGAAGGTTTCACTGTGAAGGCGTATCTACTTAGATTTTTCAACTAGTTGCCTATAACATTTACTTGGTTGAACTTTGACATTACATTGAACGCGTAAGCAACTAACTCATTGACTTAATATTATATCAAACTAGCAAATTCATTATTACAATGTTACGATTAAATTAAAAAAATAACTATTTAAAAATAATCTTCATTCATAAAATAATAAAGTATTGTAACGATATTATAATGATAACTTATATAAAAATAGTGATTAGAGCATTTTTACGAGTCGCTAATTCTATGAAGGAAAGGTATTTATTCGTATCGGTCGGTCGCATTCTCAAGATCAGGGGTGCTATCTCGAATTATCGATAACAATAAAATATACCTATACCTAATTATTTACGTACAGTGTACAAAGACACACCAAGCCAAAAATATGCTACCGAAAATCTGCTATTGATTTAATGTTCCAGCGTATTCGATCGATCATTAAATGGCGAAGATACGCGACTGATGATCGGCTATTTTCAGTTTTTTGAGAATAGACTTCTAGGAATCGAAATTCAACCAAATACTGAGGTATTAATTCGGTTTCAGCACCATAAAAGAACCTACTTTAATTAGAGCGTTCCATAATCACGTTCAAATTCAGGCGCGTATTTTCGGCTAAACGCGACGGACGTAATCTTGAAATAAGTAACAAATTATAGGGTCGCATATTTTGGCTTGGTGTATTTTCAAACACCAAGCCTTATACTTATGTATAGGGCATCATACTTAGGTATTTTATGATAAAAACCAATTGATTTTTCGATGATATCATCTCGGTTCTTAACTTAGGCGTCTGCTGGACATATAATAGTGCTGGGAAATCGACCAATGACTGCACTGATCTTCATTTCACTGCCATGATTGGTCCATTTTTAAATATAGAAATTTATGCAGAATATACCACTTATTTATATGTCTGTCGGAAGCTACACGGTAATATATCACTTTTGAGCGACACTTCAAGACATTTTGTTATATTTTTAAAAATAGCATTGCACAAATAACATGACTGATATGGGACACAAAAATGTTTTTGAGACTTTTACTTTTTTGTACTAACTTTTTTCTTTTTTGATGACTTGTAGACGACAGCACGAAACAAATTATTATTTAGGCTTCTAACTTTTAACAAAAACAGTTTTTGGACTTGATAATTGTCTTTGGACATACCTATTTCGTCGTGAAGTTTTAAATTCTTGCTCATCATTTATAAAAAATAATCGAAGACAGGAACCAAACAGCAAACCTCTACATCACAGATGTTTGCTCACTCGCCATAGAAGCCACCAAAATATTAATAAATTTTAAGTTCTAATTTCATGTTAGGTTGTCAACTACAAGTCATTTTTTTTTAAATAATACGGGCGTTGTTATAGAGATCCTCGCTTTTATAGGTGTTGCTTAACATGATGTCCGAATGCGAGTTCCTATATTCATTCGATTATAAATACTCATTCTCTCGCAGGAGCCTCTCCGACATTATAGACGGGGAATCGTATTCGGCTATCTCGATTCTTTAGTGAAGGGTAAACGTCGATGACAATAGTAGCGATATATTTAATCGTAAGTGTATTAAATATCGAATTTATTACCTTCACGAGAATTCGAAATACTAGTTTTTATCGATTTTGTTACCCTAATGTAGAATTTTATAATCTATATGCACTTTATTCCTAATATTTTTAGCCTTTTAAATCGATAAAAACTGGTCTTTACTACAACTATGCTACATTTTAGTGATAGATTTCGATTGTTGAAAGATGTCTGTAAATTTTCTTTTGAAGTCTTGAATTGCTTATATAAAGCAATTAGCGGCGCCCTGCGAGTTAGCTCGCGTAAAGGCTACGCACGAAATCAAATCAAAAAGTTACATAAAAGTGTTAGTTTGACTTCCGTTGTATCGAATTTTATTGCAATTGTTTCATAACGGAGTAACAAACATACTTAAAACATATGAATTTCAAATGTTTAATGCTAGTTGGATAGGGCATACATTTGTGTGTACAAGTAAATGAATATAAATGCATCTAGATAGTCACAAGTGTAGCGTAGATGGAAATGTTGTACTTATCTAATTAAACATACGACTTTTTACATTAAACAAAAAAAAATGGGTATTTTTTTAGGTAATCGAGTAATTTTTATACAGACTTTTTAATACGTTTTCATTTTGACCAGCACTTTATTATAGTGCCTCTATAATACTGTTTTTACTCGCGTTTAAACTCTACTTAGACCTGAAATTATTAGATTTTTTGTAATTGTTATATAATATTATACTCAAAGTAAAAAGTCGTATAGTACTGTAAATGACAAACGTTGTACTTATCCTATTGTACAGACGAGCAACAGAAGTGGATATCTACTGTGGAGTTTAAAAATCGTGCAGATACGTACTATAAGTTGTTGAATGAAAACGGGATTTTACAGTTTAAAAGAATGGAGTATTATAGTCTTGCAATTTAAGTTAGGTAATTTAGTTTTTGATTTTTGCGGTTTATATTGTTTTTAATAATTTGTATTTTTGGACACTTTTTAATTCCCATAATCACAAATAGGCTATGATAATATAAGTAAGAATAATATCACAGCCAATTCTGCCTCTAACAATTATGAAGGGTCTCTACCCCACCCCACCCCCTACACAGAACTGGAAAGATGTGAAATTGTTAAAAGAAGATAAGAAAAAAAATGCCACTATCGCGACCTTTTCAACGACCATGAGACATTTTATTATTAAATAGTTCGGGTTTTTTTTAACATGGTGTATCAAAATTCTATATTTTCTATAGTATATCGACAGTTAACTTATAGCAGTCTTTAGTTTAAACGTCTATGGAATACCACTGTACCGTTTATCAATAAGTCAAACTATTTCATAAGAACGTGAAATCCTAGCCGTAGTTTAATCATGGTTTAAGTTTTTAATAACTTGGAGAAACCGTTCAAGAAACGTTAAAATGATTCACCTAATTCAACCAAAACTAGGACTTATTTAACAGTATCATTTTTGAAATTCTTCAGCAGATGTCTACTTAAGTTGCATACTTAAAATTAAGGCTTGAAGTGTCGCTCGACAGGTCGTTAGCCCGCGCGTAGTGTGTAGTAATCCGGCACGCTTCGGAGCTTAAAGCGGCAATGGTTCTGAGAGATACCAACACCTAATAGATAAATTATTATAACCATATTTATACTACTGTTGATGGCATAGACGTTATTTATATCTCGATTATGAAACGCACTTGTTAGAAACTATTGAATGTTTACATTATACAGTTTTGTTTAAGAGTTGTGGCCTAAGGAATTTGCGGGACAATTCGAGTTTGATGATGAAGTGGGCATGAATGTGTGTTAATTAAATAGCTAGTATAATTTCTAATGCTTGTAATTTAGCTTTAAATGTTCTCACACAACCAATGCCGCTGAGTTTGTGTTGCAGGGACATTGGGTCTCTCAAATAACAGTATTTCGACAATTTGGTAAAAAGGTAGCGTTACATACGTGTACTAAAAGTATATTTACGTCACTGGTGTCTGCCAGATGACTGGAACACAGACAACAAATAAATAATACAACGTTAAACGTTTTGTATCATTTTCTTATAATGTACCTAGTACCTACCTAGTCCTTACCTACTAGCTATTGATTATTCTAAGTTCATTTTTTAATTCAGAGGAACTTATCAACTTTATCTGTCTGTTAACGAAACAAAGGTACTCACAAAAGAATATAATGTACTTTGTCAAATTCACCGACCTAGTTACAAGGCCAAGTCTTTTGTCCGTTCCCATTAAGCCCAGGTTCATTTTGTCGACAAATTTTAAAGGCTTTGATGAAGAATTAGTTGGCTCCGGAAAACGACCATTAATGACTTCACGACTTATCATTGTATAGGTACTTTCGACTCCTAATGATCAAAGGCCAGGCATTTGGTCCGTCATCTGACTACGGATTGTATGAAATTTGAAATTTCAAACTAAATTTTTGATTTTATAATATTGACGTCCTCTGTGGCGCGTCGGGCGTAAGCCCGACTGCCCCAGGTTTAGACGTAATTTTGGCGAAATAATGACATTAATGTTTTTTAAGCTGTAGGTGAGAGTTTGACCACTATCCTATCAGATGGTGAGTGATGATATGTCTAACTAAGCCGTTGCATGCTTATCTAGAAGATATGAAGGCGGCAGTATAAGATCCGACCCGTCTTATATACACAGTGGCTGCACTGGCGGAAGTTTACCTAAGTATCTACTTGCCTAACAAAACAACTTTAAGGTATGCCCAGAGTCTCGCATTTAATAAAAAAAAATATTTCAGCTTCATTTCAATATGAACGCAGTCAATTTTCGATGTCAAATTTGAAGTTTATCGATAAACTTTTCTTAGGAGAAATGTCATATTTTATTTGACAACCGTTTTTGCGATTTTAAAAATTGACTGCAATGATATTGAAATGATGTTAAAATGAAGTTTTTTTGTTAACTTCATTATGAGAATACGGCCTCTGTTTATGTAAGAGAATTTCAATCTAGTCTCATGTCAAGAACTTAGTTACATCGAAGTTACAAAGTTTCTCATTAAATTCAACTAGACTCGAACAGTTTATTTGTCGATGCGCCATTTTGGTGATCGGAGTTT
The DNA here is from genome assembly GCA_949358125.1 of Idaea dimidiata. Taxonomy (NCBI): domain Eukaryota; kingdom Metazoa; phylum Arthropoda; class Insecta; order Lepidoptera; family Geometridae; genus Idaea; species Idaea dimidiata. The sequence goes on along the minus strand of OX442332.1, from coordinate 19,784,909 downwards.
TGTTCGCAATTAAATAAGTTTCAAGTTTCCCAAATACTTGATGCCGTCTGATTGATCGGTTTAACTTAGAGTTTTAATGGATTTGGAGAATCAGTATATATTACTTATCATTTATTTAGTATCCCTTGGGTTTTCCAACCTCTTCCTAGGGGACAGTGCTCCGTAACTTGTCATAAGAAAGTGTTTGGCTTAAAAAAACAGTAGAATCTGCATGAATTGAATGCAAAAATCTTGCATGCAAGTCTGGAAATGCGGCTGTTATTTTCGCATGCACTTTGACTTGTTTTATCTTTCGACAATCTAACCAGACGTTGTAATAGGTAGGTAGGCATCTATTAGCAGGTACGAAATCTCATGGTCTATATGAATATAACACCATGAGGTGAGTTTCTAACTATACTTATACAGTACAGAGTTCTATTCTACCAATTAAGATACCAATTAATTTTAACAGTCCATCCAGCCCGCTTCAGATTCAGTCAGCTACACAATAAAATAATTAAAATGTACCTTCAAAGCTATAAATCCTATAATATATACAAAAACCGTGATATAAATTATTCGCCTTCTACGTCTCTCGTATGCCTCTCGGCAGATTTAGGTGCGGTACTGTATACCTACCTACCTATCTAATACTAAGAACCTATACCGCCAACCGTCGTTGTCGGCAACGAGGAAATGAAATAGGGTCTCGTAATAGATATTCCAAATACGATGAGCAAGTTCATAAGGAAATTATAGAACTGATATACAGCTTTTGAAGCTTTTGCATGAAAGGAAATATTTTACTTGTTTAAAATTGAAATGAGTGTAATGTACGAGGTATTCTTCGGATTCAGGTCAGTTTGTCGATTTTGTAAACAACAAAGGCCCATCTCACTGTGGATTGCGCAGTTAATTTTTATATTAACCAAATTTTATCTTAAACGACGGACAAAAGGAATATTTCAAAATTGTTTCGATTTGTGAGTGAAAAGTGTGTGGTATTCTTGAAATTCGCGTTTTATAGACTGGCAAAGCGGTTTTTTTGTCTTTAGAGATTTATGTTACCAATCTAAAAACTGAAAATCAAAAGTTTGACTGTATTTAGAGTACCTATTAGGTTTAAGGGATAATGTGGGTGTGCTTTTCTATTTCAACAATTCTGAAGTTGCCATGGTAATACTGAGATAAAAAATACGAGTACCTTTACGAGAGTACGAGTACTCTCTTGGTTTCATATACTACCTATCTCCCTATCAAGTTTCAACATAGGGACTCAATCGATCAAATAGTTTGAGAAGCTATTCATTTCAAACAATATACAAGAGGATTGGGAACACCTCAGTGATATTTGTTGAATCTAAAACATAAGACAATTTTGAACTTATTACATAAAAAAATCTGAATCTAGCTCCTTTTTAACTTATACTTCCTTTGTTCTAAAGTTAACGGCATTCTTTTTATTAACCTGTACTGAATTTCTGTTAAATTGAACACCTAACCGTAATCTAAGTTAATAATAAGTTATATAAGCTTATTAAAAGCTATAATAACTTCCATTTCAATACTAACTTAGTACGGTAGAATTTTTACTAGAATTTGTATTAGAATTGGCACCTTGAGGCGAAGTGTCGGGGAATAGCGACTCCGCGACTTCCTGCGTGCACCAGGGGAAGTCACCGTTCCTCACCTCCGGTTTTCCTTAGTTGCCTGGTCGGAGTGAACACTGACGGCGGCAGTCTTTCACCGACCGGTCAGAGTGGAGCAGCGAGTGGTCGGAGGATGGACACCTCATGTCAGTGACGATGATGAGTAGGCCCGCCCCTGGTAAACCAGTAATGACTTAATTTCCAGGGAGGTATCTCCATCCTTCAGCCACTCACGTCCCTGTCGCTCCCTTGCTGTAATTTTCTCAGCTGATTAGGGTGGCCCAGTTTGTGAGTTTGCGAGTCTCCATATGCAATTTTTATGCGTTTATTGGACATTGTTACGGCAGGCGCCATATTCAACATAGTTCCCCTAGTAAGTAACCGAGCCACTACCATTACATAACTATAGCCCATTTTGTTTTCACCCGTAGATTTCTCAATAGTTCTATCCAGGTTCTATCCAATCCGGTGGTTGTCCTTGGCTGCATTTTATAGTGCAACAGGAATAATCCCCAGCTCGATGTTAATGGTGTTCTACTTCATAGTTTGCGAGTAAAATTGTTATTGAAAAGGGCCTCTAAGTGTTGGCTTCGGCTTCACGAACGCCTTCCAAAGGTCCGGGGCTCCATAGTCCCGTGATACTGGACGTATAACAGAAAATAATAATAATTTATCATGCACGACATTACACACTAGGCAATCTAGCCACAAACTAAGCACAGGGTTTGTACTATGGGTACTAGACAACGGATATACTACATATACTTTTTTTGTAAATACATACATAATATGATACGCAGAATAGAGTTAAATAGATCCCAACTAACATTGAGAATAAAGATTAAGACTAATGTTTTATCAGATCTTTATCTAAGTTGGTGTGTAACACTTACCAATACTCTAATACTCTACTGTAATATTCTAACACTTGGTTTGAATATATACATATATATAAGTATAGGTATAAGTACAGCCCTCTGTAGAAGCTATAAAATATACTATATCCAATATCCATGATTTAATAATAAACGGTCGAAAACTTTCCTAACAACTCCTCTTCGTAATTACTTAACTGTTAAAACCTAAAGTTTAGTAGGCAGGTAGGTGTCTTTGTTATGTTATATCCCGAGGAAATTTCAAACGGGCGTTTCGAAACCTACCTGTAGGTAAATTTCGTATATAGTTATACGGAAGTAAAAGACGCTAATCACTCCCCTCGGGAATTTCAGCTCAAATTTAATATTTTTGAGGCTTTTATTTTGTTACAAAGGTACCCGTTCGAAGCATGTTTTTCTTACCCTTAGTTGATATTATTTCAGGCTCTATACAATTTACTTTGTCGATGCTCGAGATGTAGGATCTTGATTGAAAGGGGATGAGATTTGTTCCGTTGATAATATTTTGGATAAACCATCAAATAGATTTTTGGTAAGTATCTTTTTTTTCATAAGTAGGTAGGTACTTACAGATAATTGGCAATATATTTTCTGAAAATGTTACCTAAAGGGAACAGAAAAGTTTTACGAAAAATAGACTTTTATATAAATAAACATAGACAGATTCTGAGAATTCTATATGGTTTTACTCCTGGTGGAACGCTTGGCGATAGGCATCGGTAATGGTATAACATCAATGGGGTCAACGGGAGTAAATAGTAAACCGCGGTTTACCACCCTACTGCTTAGATTTAGACACAGTTAATTAAAATCGTGTCAATAATTCTGTACTTCGTACAAGCATACCTTATAATACTTCGTAATTCGTTATTATTGCTCAAGGCATATCTATGTACCTACCTAGGAAAACTTCATCTTTAGAAATTCACTCGCGACGAAGTTTGAACTCGCGTCTCTGCGTCAGTACCGCAGCTCCATAACCAAGTAGGCCACACGGTCCCCATCTCGAGCGGCGAATTTAAGAGTATGAATGTTTCTCCTACTATTTTTCGACTAGGGCTTGATTGAGACGCCATCTACAGGATCACTTGCCAGTGATTTACCTTTGCGAGTGAATTTTTTGAATATAAATTTTTCCTATAAAATATTTCTAGTATACCTTATAATGTTAAAAATTAGAAAGTTTTATCTCGATGCGAATATCACGAAATGGAAAACAAGCGCAACGTATAAATCTGTATTTGAGCCAGCTTTAGTATATATATTTAACTAGCTGCGCCCCGCAGTGTCATCCGCGTAAGTCCCGTTCCCCGGAAATATCGGAATAAAAAGTAGCGTCTGTGTTATTCCGGTCTCCAGCTACCTATATTCCAAGTTTCATCGCAATCAATTCAGTAGTTTTTGCGTGAAAGAGTAACAAAATCACATTTAGACATACAAACTTTCATATATACAATACTAACTGCGCCCCACGGTTTCACCCGCATAAGTCCATAATCATCGCAATCGGTTCAGTAGTTTTTGCATGTAACAAAGTCACATTCAAACAGATATATTACTTGTATACTTTCGCGTTTCTAATATTACATTGCAAATTTTCAATTGCAATAGGAATGAATAAATTCTGAGATTAAACAAAAACTGCTGACTAGCAAACTACAGTCCATTTCGCAATGCATTCACAGCTGTATGCAAACACAGCTAGTATATGGAATCCATTAGTGTTTGAAAGGTTTGCGGGAATCGATATATGAACATAATAATAACTGCGGTAGATGCATTACTACGCAAATTATGACCATAAAAATAATGTGATATTATCATAAGTATAGCTTATGTTTTATTCATCCGTAGATTTCTCAATAGTTCTATCCGATCCGATGGTCGTCCTTAGCTGCATTTTATATTGCAGACAGCGATAATCGCTGGCTTGGTGTCCACTTCATAGTTTGTGAGTAAAATTGTTGTTAAAGAGGTCCTCTACGTGTTGGCTTCACGCACTCACAAAATAAACTATATCATTTAAAATAACAAGAGGGGTTAAATAAAGGTTACTATGTTTTTACGAATGAACGAACGATCGAAAATTCCCTAGGTGGGTTCAAAAAAAAATTCCGACAGGCGAAATTTGAAAAACTAATTGAAGGTTCGTTCGTCCAAAAAAGCTAGTGTGTAACATTGTGATTTTATGTTGTCTTTTTACAGGACAAAACAAGACACCCAATAGGTATAAAAAGATTCTGCTGACTGATGTTTGTGCTTTTGTTGTTTACTTTACTATCCAGTTCGTTAAACATTTCAAGATTTACGCCCATTTCGCCTTAGTATTTCGGAGATATTTTAACATAGACCCTTTCAGTTGCACCGATATGAACGATATGAATCAGACTACAGGTAGCCATAACGTAATCCAAGAGACCTTTAGAGTAAGTCGATGGGTCTTATTCGTCCCTGTGAGGAATAAATATTATGGCAAACACATAGCTTGAATTCTACTTTACTGCGTGCTTGATAAAATGGGCTAAGTCTCTATTAGTTTTAGTTAATAAATGTTTTATTCATTTCCTCCCAAAAGACAATTACAAAAAAATCATACTTCCCATAAACCCTAAGGTATACAAACGTTGTTTTCGCACCCATCACACGGTTGAGGAAGGAAACAAAACGAAAACAGCGTCAGACAAAGTTCTAGTTAATGACGAGGAATATTTGAATATTGATGAGTTGAACCAGCCTTGTTTATAGCAGTGCAGCAGTGGGTTAAGTTTTCATTCGTACTATATCTTTAATGAAATTGAGAACTGCAGAACTTTCGTAGGCTCTTCTTAATTTTTTCCTGCTGTTTTCGCGACTTTGTGTTGTAATAAAACTCATTTTCCGGTAGCGTTGCGACGTTTTGGAGAATTCAGTAGGCTGAGATGTAAATTGTCATTCATAATGTTCTAAAAAGCTATACAGCTACTTTAAGCTGTTTTTTAGCGTACTTAATCCTCGAATCTCGCCTTTATATTATTCGTAGTAGAGCGTAGTGCCCTTTGCACGTTGCACAAAGCACGATAGGTAGTAATACTAGCAGGTGTCGGGACTAAAGAATACCTATTAATTTTTAGCATGGTTGGTGTGGAGTTCTAAAAAGTAACGCCTAATTCAATCAATTATTCGCACTAGGGTATAAAACTATGGATACTAGTTCTCTAGATTTATTTTACCCGCTGTGTGCAGGTTTGGACATTGCAGGTTTAAAAATAATTGCAGAATGGAATAAGCGAATACGATTATTCTCTACTATCTCATACGTTAAACTACCTATTTGTAAATTAAAGCTATTGTTTTGAAAACAAAGCTTCGGTAGCACCAGCAAATTTATGCATCATACTCCGAAGCGTACAAAAATAACTTTTATGGCTTTAACTTAAGGTCTGTTTCTGGGTTTGGGTTTGTTTTATGACGGTATATTCATGTGCAACGATGTCGGAACGCAGTTGTTTGTACCGGACACCTGTCCGTTTCAGTAATATGAAAACTTTGACAAAAGATATGGATTAGGTAAACTAAGTCCAAAAAGAGACTGTGCTTGTGATGTGTGTTATGCCCTAACATGCCTAGATTTACTTTTAATGTCCGATTATATTCAGTAAGCATATGTTTAGTATTGTATAGTGTTTGAGATTTATGATTAGTAATAGTTAGTAATTCCTGTTTCTGCGTGAACGTCGGAATGAAAAGTAGCCTATGTGTTGATCTGGGTCTCCAATTACCTATGTTCCAAGTTTCATCGCAACCGGTTTAGTAGTCTTTCCGTAAAAAAGTAACAAAGTCACATACAGACACAGCATACAGACTATAATGTATGACTTCATTTAAACTTTTAAGTATAAATCAATTTCCTAGAAATAAGTCCAATGCAAATGTTTAACCGAGTTATTTGCAGGTTCGCAAACAAGTTGATTTCAGTGACACATGGCACGGAATAATGCAAAATCAGGGACTCGGCATACATAATTCATTATCTCACTTGTAGATGCAAGAGCATATCGTAGTTTTGACAATGTTGTTATTAAGATGACATTTTGAATAATTCTTTTTAGATTTAGATGTAAATATGTCTCAGTAATAACAAAACATACGGAAACCATTTTTGGTATTTAATTTATCCTTATTTTGCTTTACACAATTGTACATTATCACTTGTAAATTACAAAAAAAAATTTCATTTTTCAACGAAAGGAAACGTAGGAACGGCATTGCAATAATGCAGAAAATAACAACACAACTAAAACCGGAAAATAAGTTTCATATAATTTTAAACGTGTAAAATTTATAATGAAACACAATATTTACTAGGTTTTACTTGCGTGATGATACGCTAGTAACCGCCCGGGGGAGCACGTTTCACACTGCGGCAGCACTGGCGTCGTTTGGTGCGGAGGACGTCATAGGTCGCATTCGAGTCTTGGGTTTGGAGGTTGCTCCGGACAAGTGTGAGGCTATCAGCTTCCACAGCCCTCGCCGAGCGCCTCCTGGGTTACTCTGCATCGATGTTTGTGGTGTGCGCTTGGCTGTAAAGTCGTCGATGAGATACTTAGGTCTTATCCTCGACTCGACATGGAGCTTCACAGCGCACTTTGCAACGCTTGCCCCGAAGCTCAACACAGCTGCATTGGCCCTTTGCGGACTGCTGCCAAATGTGGGCGGGCCGTCGGTGTCGTGCCGGCGATTGTACATTGGCGTAGTGCGGTCTATGGCCATGTACGGAAGCCCAGTGTGGGCGGACACTCTCACAGACCGTAATCGAGCAGTGCTCCGACAGTCACAAAGACTGTTGTCTGTGAGAGCGATACGCGGATACCGCACTGTGTCGTACGAAGCCGCGTGTGTTTTGGCGGGGGTCCTACCATGGGTCTTAGATGCAAGAGCCCTTGCGGCAATGTTTCGTTGGCGCGAGGAGGTGCTAGAGCGGGGTGAACGACCGGCTCAACATGAGGTGGAGAGATCTCGGTTGGATCTACATCAAGTGGCTATGGAAAGATGGAAGGAGCGGTTGGATCGGCCCACAGCCGGCCATGCCACAATCGCGGCAATACGTCCAGTGCTGGACGAATGGGTAGAGCGACAACACGAGGTTCTCACGTATAGACTGACGCAGATGCTTTCTGGACATGGCTGTTTTGGAAAGTATCTGTGCCGCATAGCACGTAGAAAACCCGATGAGAGATGTCATCATTGCTCAAGCATCATGGACACCGCAGTTCATACTTTTGAATCTTGTGTGGCTTGGCGCGAACAGCGGGATGAACTGCGAGAGGTGGTGGGAAGCGATCTGTCGCTCCCCACGATCGTGCCGTTGATGGTGACTGATGGAGCGGCCTGGGACGCCATGCTGCGCTTTGCCGAGACCGTTATGTTGGCCAAAGAAGCGAAGCGGGAACGGGAAGTCACGACTGACCTTCCCATGAGGCGCCGTCGTTCGAGAAGACCTCGACGTGGAAGGCGCCGAGGTCGTGTAGACGACCTCATGCCGCCATAAATGGGCCCAAATGCGGCAGACTCGGGGGGGTTTGTCGCTGTATAAGGGCCCGAGCGAGACGCACGTGGTTCCAGTGCGCCGCTCATGCGGATTGAGGTTCAACCTCTGAGAGAGGGGGTCTGACAACAGACCCACGCCGTCGGGACGCGGACGAGTACGAACGTGTCCCCGCGTTTCGACTCCGACATCAAGGCGTGCGATAGGCCAGCTGGGAGCCCCACACATCCCCACCGCACCCCCCGGGGCGGCGGGACGGTGCATAAGGCCGCATTCCTCCACCATAAAAAAAAAAAAAAAAAGGTTTTACTTGCGTTTTACTTATTAACGGCATTGTCACAATGTTTCTACGTTACGCAAACTTTACAGTTAGCTTTTCTAAGGTTGACTTCCTCCTGGTTGGTTGAACTTGAAAAAGCGAACTGAAAAGCGAAATGTAGGTACATTGTAACAATGCTATTAATCTTACTTCTTACTTCTTCCTAATATTATAAACGCGAAATATTATTCCTAATATTATTCCTAATATGTATGTGAGGTTGTTCCTCTTTCACGCAAAAACTACTGAACCGATTGCTATGAAACTTGGAATATAGGTAGCTGGGGACTTGGATTAACACATAGGCTACTTTTTATCCTGATATTCCCGCGGGAATAATATAAATTATATAAACGCGAAAGTTTGTATGCTTGTAAGTATGTATTTATTTGAGTTTGTTACTCTTTCACGCAAAAACTACTAAACCGATTGCGACGAAACTTGGAATATAGGAAGCTGGATCCCGGAAATAACACATAGGCTACTTTTTATCCCGATCATCCCGCGGGTACGGGACTTACGTGGGTGAACCCGCGGGGCGCAACTAGTAAATTTATAAAAAGCGAGTAAAACCCGATAAATATTGTTTGTTATTATGATGTGGAATCGTAAGACTGCGTAAAATTCAACTTGTATTATGATTAACTGAGGCTTCTGCAATTGTATTGCATGCACAACGTAATTGTCATACGGAATACTGGTCCATGTTCCACTAACTTCGAATACCAATATACCTACTACATCAATCAGATCTGCCAGGTTCGTTTTCCAATTAGCGACGTATTCTATGCATGTTAAATTATTCATGCGATGTCTCTGTACGCGCAATCTAGTGTTATTTAGTTGGTACTTCATGCGTAATTGTTTTATCAATCAAGGCTTGTATTATCTATCATCTATTTGGCTATTAGTTACTGTGTAGGGTATTAAGCATATTCATGTAGTACCAGTAGTAAATAGAGACATAGGTTATAGCAGCACAAGAACTGTTAAAATATTGATTGATTGAATATGTACCTATTGAAATATTATGCCTTTTAATATACAATTGTTTCAGGTGCGACTTGAACCCGGGTTGAACAAATCAACCAGAATTTGCTGAAACTTTATTTTTAATTGATCCTCGCACCTTGATTGACGCACGATTAAAACACTCGTTTTATATTAATTTTCTTTTGATGTCGAACTACCGCGTGTGTTGAATTACAGTGATTGAGACCATTCGTTGCGATCGCATAAATTGACAAAGGTAGTTAGTTATGTTATAAGGCGGTAGTTTACAGAAACTTTTTAGAAAACCCGGTAAATATTGTGTTTTAAAACTTTTTAGAAAACCCGGTAAATATTGTGTTTTACTATAGGTAGTACGTTATTGCGGTTGAACGAAAATCAATAAAAACGAAGCGATTTAAAAATAGAGCTCTTACACCGACACTTAGCAGTTTGACAAATGTGTTCCTAAAAAATAATTAAGTAGAAAGCATCTATATTAAATTATTTTCAGGTGCCATTTTCTCTTATATTTTTACAGGAAAAGCTCTTTCCGTAATGCGTTCGCAATAAATTTACGATGTTACATTACGGATATTAAATGCGATGTGCGGTTATTATATTCGTTCAGGTATTTTTGCCAACATTAACACTATTTTATAACAATACTAGCTGCGACCCGCCGGTTTCTCCCGCGTTAGTCCCGTTCCCGCAGGAATATCGGAATAAAAACGAGCCTATGTGTTATTCCCGGTATCCAGCTACCTATATTCAAAGTTTCATCGCAATCGGTTCAGTAGTTTTTGCGTGAAAGAGTAACAAACTCACATACAAACATACACACATACAAACTTTCGCGTTTATAATATTAGTAGGATTTATTAAATACCGTCTCATATTCTCTCTTCCCACTATTTACCAACGTTATATAAATTTCTAGTATTTATAATAATATTTTCACTTTTGACCGTTACAACCATTAGGTACATAATTTTATTCCGATACTTCTACGAGACTTACGCGGTAGAAACCGCGAGGCACTGCTAGTTGTTTATAAAATGTTAATTATTGTTAAATATCCTTATGGTATACCAACTACGCCCCGCGGTTTCACCCGCGTAAGGCCCGTTCTCGCGTGAATATCGTGTTAAAAAGGTTCCCGGTATCCAGCTACCTATATTCCAAGTTTTATCGCAATAGGTTCAGTAGTTTTTGCGTGAAAGAGTAACAAACTCACAGACATACAAACTTTCGCGTTTATAATATTAGTAAGATTAAAAAAAAGTAAATCCCGTAAAATGTGTAACTATCTCGAAAGAAAATAATAGAAATTAGTTCAAACAGTGTTCCCATCGCAATAAGAGATGAAATTAAACAACACATAAAGATTGGTTTCATAGTCATACGAATCTTTCGCGCGATGAAAACGATAGTAAGTAGATATTTTAAGTCTCACCCGTAGAGTAATTTGTATTAAATGAAAGTTATGTATATGTACCATAATGGTTTTTTGACCTTATATCGTTGTTAAAAAAATACTTTAAATATCATAGATTTATTTAGTAGTAGGCGTAGCTAGTATACCATTAGGAAATTTAACAATAAAATAAATTATTTTAGTTTGTTTTTCTTTTAGTTCAACGATTCAGGTCCCATTTAGCTCTTGCAATAAGGGGATCATGAAGGCCGTAGCCAAAATCCAAGATCGTAGTTCGTAGTAGGTCGACATTCCATAATCGTAGACTCGTAACGCACTACTACGCCGTAGCCAGCAATGTAGCAAGCGTCATCATACTGTAAGTATTGTAGCGGTACTGGTATCAATACGCGAAACTTACAATCTAAACTGCTCTTCAAATCCTGACCAACTCCTTATAATATGAAAAAAATATAATTATATATAATTATAAGATAAAAATTTATTGTACCAAAAGAAACATTTACAATAAAAAATAAACATAAAAAAAGAAACAAAATAAATAAATAAACATGACATTAAGAAACATATACTTAAACTAATTTTTATAACTATGGTACAATGGGCGGCCTTATCGCTAAAAGCGATCTCTTTCAGGCAACCTTTGGATGGACAAGAATTGAATTAAGTGCAAAATTCAAAATTTTGTTTATTTAATTGGATGTATTCGATCACTTTAAATACTTCGAATGTTCTTATAACTACGACTCTAGTGTGGCTTCGGAACGCGCCCTCCGATGATAAGAAGCCACAAGAAACTCATGGGGTTTTTTTGTGATCATGTTTTTATTAACAATCGTCAAAATATATATTTAAATACATTTTTTACGATGTTAAAGATAAAAGAATAGATACGGAAAGATAATTACAAAATATAGAAGAGAAGAGACAAGAAAAAGTACACAACCGCATCCACAAACACACAACCCGCCCAATTCATCTATTACATCATCTATCATCTATTGCTATTAACGTCGATCGCTCTTACGGTGAAGGAAAACATTTGAAGAAACTGACATGTGCTGGAAATCACCGTCTGGAGACATAGAACTTTTGCCAATCCAGAGTAGCCTTCCGTGGCGTCTTACTGCCCAACCCCTACAATGATGATGTTTTTCACTGCGGCAGCGGAAAAACTGTAATTGATTACCTGCGGATGATTGCTTATCTACTTGAAAATGATACTTAATCGAATTCTGTAATAAGATCGACTGTAAGAGGCCACATAATAAAATAAATAAGTAAGTACCTATAATAGGTAGTGACCGACCGAAGGTTTGATTTCGGCTAAAAACTCTTGTTTCGGCTAAAGTTAACACATAGTTTCGACACCGCGCCGAAACTAACCCCCTTACTTATAAACGCTAATAAATGCGCTGCTTAACTATGCATTGTTAGTCTTTTACTGTTACATGAAGTTTCAAAGTTGACAGACAGAGAGAAACGTCACATAACTTAGTCATGTGTAAATCAAATTTTATAAGTAAGGGAGTAAATGTTCGTAAATTTTCAGTTTACAAAAACAACAATATTATTTTTGTTTAAAACGATGGATTTTTTTTGTAAAACTTTTTGATACGCAAGTAAATGTTTTTTTTCTTTATTTAATGGATTTTATTTCATTCAACTCAAAATAACTATGTAGGTACCGCATGTATTTCCCTGCTTATTTATAAATCAAATAATAAATAATAATTTATGTGAACAACACAACAGCGCCATCTAGCCCCATTGTAAACTACTAAGCTTGTGTTACGGTGACTATATAGACCACGGAAATACTACTTATATTTATTTTTCTTTTGTAAATACATACATACCTATAATATAACACATAGAAATACACCTAGACCAGATAAAAATGTTTATTTTTAAGCATAAATATTAGCACCCAGCGGAAATTGAACTCGCAACCTCCGGCATTGCAGTCGGGCATTCGCCTGCGGCGCCACAGAGGCCGTCAAATTTAATTTTAGTTTTCGACCGAAACTGAGATAAATGCCGAAGGTTAAGACCTTTTCCGTTTCGGCTGAAAATAGTGTTACAGAATAATAAATAGAATAACTGCTTCTTCAAACAACTATTTGAGAAACTTAATTATAGATAGAATGTACTAAAACAGATTTAACTTAAGTACATGATAACACACGAAAATAAGCGTATAAAGATGCCAAAATGTACAGCTCTAAAATAACGTAGAGCTTACAACGATGTCATTACGAACCGACAATTTATCGAAAGGAATCGTTCCCATCCCTAGGTAGGTCTGAATTATTTATATTCAATTCAATTCGAAGGTAAGCGTATCGCACTACTCCCGTGTATTTATTGGATTGTTACGTTTTATGGTACTAAATACCTGCGTTAGAGTTGTGTTGAGGTAAAATATATGGAGGGTTGAAATTGTAATTGTAGGTACTCGTATAGTTTAGATGAGATTTAAGATGTTTGTACTGTTGATCAGTACCACAGAATACTGTTATTCACAGTATTAAGTATAAATAACAGTGCTCTGTAGGATCTATTATATTTATAGTTATTTTATTTATAACTAGCTGCGCCCCGCGGTTTCACCCGCGTAACTTCCTATCCCGTAACGTTAATGATCCCTCACGTATGTCATACCAGGTGTTGCTTAACGATCATTCAAAGTACTATATAATATTTCTACCTCTAAACCAACCCTGTACCAAGTTTATGAATATCGGGTCACCTGCTCTTTTTCACCCATCACGTATTTTGTACCAAGTGTTGCTTAACCCGTACGATCATTCAAAGTACCCTATATATTATTTCTACCCTGTACCAAATTTCATTCATATCGGTTTACGGGTTGTTGAGTTAGAAATAGAAATACACGACTTTATTTTTCAGAGCTGCCGTCCCGCGGTTTCACTTGCGTAAGTCCCGATCCCGAGGGAATATCAGGATCAAAAGTAGACTGTGTCACATCTGGATAATGTAGTTTTCTATTAGTGAAAGAATTTTTTAAATTGGTCTAGAAGTTTCTGAGATGACCCCTAAAATACATACATACATACATATTACCAACGTAACCTCTTTAAAATATTAATTATCAACATAAAACAAAATATTAAGAATCAAAAGTACAATGAGATATTGCAAAATAATTATTAAAAAGCACTGCAGTTTGGTGACACTACCGTCTCGCATGGAGCCGACCGATTGAGCCGCGCGGCATGATGCCTCACAGAGCTGGCTGGCCACCCTCATCATCGTCGCCCGCTACGTGTATATGTATATGCACGCTTGGTACTTATTAATTATTTATTGTGGAGTTATTTTAAAACTGTAATATCTCGTGAGATATTCATTGAAATCAAGTGATGTTAAGGACAATTATGTTTAAAATTAATTACTTTTAATGAATAACGTATTTATTTGGATAAGGATTAATATCATATTTACAAAATTACCTTCGGAAACAATGCATTGTTCTACAATAAATTTTATTACTCTAAAAGATGTTATATTGAGTCAACCTTAAGAGTTAGACATATGCTGTCGCGGACTATTTATTAGATCCTATTTAGAGGAAGAATTCTCTCATAAATGGTTTTTATGTAACTTTGACCGTTTACTCAGCGCACGCGACAGTATCTCGGAAAAGGGGGATTTTTTTCCCGTGATGTAATATAGCCTATAACCTTCCTCGATAAATGGACTATCAAACACAAAAAGAATTTTTCAAATCGGACCAGCAGTTCCTGAGATTAGCGCGTTCAAACAAACAAACAAACAATCAAACAAACTCTTCAGCTTTATAATATTAGTATAGATAATGTCTGTAGGTACTTAGTGGATTATTGATTAGGCCGTTTGCTTTGGCTTCGCCGTCGACTAGTTAGGTAATTATTACTTTTTAATTAAAAAAGGTAATTAGATGGTATTGGATAATTAGTTAATACATCGAGCGAAATATTACCTGTTCAAAATTAATAACCTAGTAATAGTGTTGAATATAATTTACTGGCCGTGGCCAAATGTGGCTCGATAAATATTCTATTCACCCAACATGCATCTAGTTGTCAATCAGAGTGACATAGACGTTTATGTAAAAGTCGCTCATCTGAGATTCGCTTTTTCACTCTCTTCCATCTTTTAATTCCCCCGTGTATAGACATGTTTATTTTCACAAGACAATTTTATATTTTTGTATCCGCCATAATCTTAGTTATTGTACGCTCTATCAAAGAATTTATTTTGATAAATAAATAATCTTTCATTGTAAGAACGATCAGTTTCTTTTTTCTGCTAATCAATCGCGCTCTGCTACGTGGAAGCTGTTACCCTAGAGGTTCTAGAATCAAGAAATAGCTTAAAACATAAATTATGTTATTTGATTTCTCAGGGAATTTTAGAACAATAATAATTGACAATCTGAGCCCTACATCTTGAGCTAGAAATTAAGAAATGCCATCTCTTTATTAAGACCGCCTTTGTGGCACGTTGGGCGTACGCCCGACTCTGTGCCTGACTGCAATGCAGAAGGCTGCGGGTTAGATTCCCGTCAGTTGCAAATATTTATGCATAAAAATAAATATTTTTATCTGGTCCGGGTGTCTATCTATTTGTGTATTACATGTATGTATTTACAAAAAAAAATTATAATTTGTAGTATATTCGTTGACTAGTATCTATAGTACAAGCCTAGTGCTTAGTTTGGGGCTATAAAAAGGTATAAATAATAATGTATGTTTAAAAGTTTAATGTTCATATTTGCCATAGATATTATTTTATTTGCAGTACCCATTATTAATTGCTCCAGTCTTGTATAATAAATGACGTCATAAACTATAGCGTAGGTTATGTTTCGCAAATGGTCTTCGTACTAGAGTGACCATAAAAATGTTATTTTTTCCTTTACAAAAACATGTTTTATAAAATATGTATCATAATATAAAAGGTGACAGCAGTAACTTGTAATGTAACATTATAGATTCAACTTCTAGCTTTAACATAAAATTACAACCATCTATATGGGAGTTTTTTTCATATTTTTAAGGAGACTATCATTGTAACGTATTTACAAAAACTTTCTAAAGGTACCTCAATGCAGCGAGCATTAGCGTGGAATGTATCGTTCCAGACCTTAGAGTATTAATTATGTAGTAATATATACTCTAAGTTCCAGACTTATAATGTTACATTACAAGTGAATCCCAGAGATGTTGTTGCACCTTAAAACAAAACATTTTAACATAGAGCATCGAATTTTCAGGACAAATGAAGAATTTTTGTAGGACAGAGTTTTCTTTCATCTATTCTGGAAATATTGGGCAGTGTAAAGAAAAATCTTCCAAAGTAAGTGACATGGTAATCCTAGTGTTATGTGCCCGTTAATTAAAACAGTGACCCAAATCAAGCGAGGTAGGTCAAGTGGCCCTTACTGAGGTGTCCCGGTAAGCTACGTACTTTACTATTTTATGGTAGGTATTTCTGTAGTTTTGTTCGTCAGGCACAAGCGTTTCATTTACTAACAGCATATTTGGTGAGCGGTGTACTCCAGTGGTAGATACCCCGACTTTCATTCTGGAGGTCGGTTTCAAATCCCGGCTGACCGTGCACCAATGTCTTTTTCCTTGCGAAACAGTTAGGTGCGTTAATAACATCGCTCTAACAGTGAAGGAAAACTTCGTGAAGAAACACACGGCTTAGCTCCAGACGTATTGACCAGTTCTTTCCTCCGGGCATGGCTGACTTGACTTGGCTGAGAGGGTGGTATAGGTGCTGAACAAGCCTACTCTACCTAACAATGACCCAGGTACTAGAGCGCCATTAATATCATTGATTAAAAGTAGCTTGCGCTGTAAAAATCACCTACAGTTAGATGAAATATTGCGCGGTGTTGGTCTATATTTTAACTAGAAGTACCTTCAACAACATACGGGGATGAGAAGAAAAGGCAATTGAACCCAAAATTAAATTAAATAAATAAATAAATAAATCCTGTGACGAACACACAGCGCCATCTAGCCCCATGGTAAGCTGCTAAGCTTGTGTTACGGTGACTAGACAACGGATATACTACTTATATTTATTTTTCTTTTGTAAATACATACATATTATACATAGAAATACGCCCAGACCAGATACAAATATTTATTTTTAAGCATAAATATTTGCACCCAGCGGGAATCGAACCCGCAACCTTCTGTATTGCAGCCAAGCGTTCGCCCGACGCGCCACAGAGGTCGTCAAATTAAAATAAGCAAAAACACATCCAGACACGATTATCCACAGTTTAGTTAATCCACACTAAGTAAAGTTGATTTAGCATGGTCGAGTCAGTTTTTCATATAATACGTACATGTCCACCGCAAACTATTTCAGCTATTCTCACTTCTTTGGCAAGCATGTTTCGCAGGTGGTCTAACTTGAGTAAGTAAGCTGAACTAACTTACTTTATTTGGCGGTGAGTGGGTGGCTTTAATGCTAAGAATATAACTCTTGTTTCATCATAATTAAATTTTTAATGCTTATTTTTTTATTAATATAATAATAATATCTTAATAAAATAGGTAGGGATTACCTACCATTCGGGATATATTCATATAAAAAGCTTTTGTGGAACAAGATATTTTTTTCTTCAACAAAACATCACAATAGCAAGTTGAAAGAGTAATTGAATTGGCACGATATGTCGACATGTACCTATTCACATAAATTTGTTCGAACGTGTATCTTTATGAGTGCATTGAAGTGTTGGAATCGTCGTATCCTCTCAAGTGTGTACATGTGTTTGAGATAGGTAGGTAGGTACCTTTGTTATTTACAATACCGTAAAATATTGGGTATTGATTTTATGGGCAGTGTCGTGGTGGTAGGTATACTTATGTGATGAAGTAGTTTTCGTCATTCCTTGGTCTTATTCTGAAGTTAGGGAAAACCGTGAGTCGAAATTAATAGCCTAGCGCCATAAGAAGTGTCATAGACTCGTCATTTATTACGTTACGAGCTGCGCCCCGCGGTTTTACCCGCGCAAGTCGCGATCCCGCGTTGTTCGAATACCTACCTACCGCAATGCAAAAATCCACACTTAACGGTCGCCCATTGAAGTACTGTTGAAGTACATCATCAGTACTTCCCTGTTCGTCCGTTTAAGTGTGGATTTTTGCACTGCAGTAGGTAGGTGAAGTAAGGTAAAGTTTGTATGTCAGTAAGTGACGATGCCGATGACAAAGGATGACGATGACTATGGATGACGATCAATGACAATGGATGACGATGATGATGATGCCACTCTACATCACTTACCCTACCCCTGTGTCGATTTTCATTCATGATAGATAGATAGATAGATTTTCAGGTCAACGAGCCCCTAAGGGGGTTTCGCTTAAAGTATACATAAGCAAACTATAGAGCGCTGGTATACGAGTATGAACTGTAAGCACCTGTATGAACAGTCAAAAATGACAAAAACGATGTCATCAGTCACCTAGGGTTACGGGAACTGACTGTTTCTCTCGTTAGAATTTATTCTAGTAATTATTATGGTGAAATGTTCAGTGCCGCGGTGTAAAAATGATTCGCGGATCACTATTTCACTTCAACATTTGAATATCTATGTATAGAGCATCTGCTTACGCTTTGTGCAGTAGGCAAATACCCATAGGCGCGCTCTATAGTTTGCTTATGTATACTCTAAGGGGTTTCGCGTAGAGGTCAGTACTGCCGTCGTGACGCGGACGTGCCACGTCACGTCCGCGTCACGACGAGTGTGCACGGGTGTGTGCAGTTTCCATATTGCTCCCACTATGTACTATGACATTAGTCTCAACGTGGTACTATATGAGCTTAGTTACCAACGGTCCCCGCTCGGTCTAATAGGTAGTAGGTACAACATAATATTATTCAATCTCATTTTCAGTAGGTAGTACCAAATATTATTCAATCTTATTTAATCCTTTCGTCTTATGGATTAAAATCGAAACCGCAGCGAATGTGACATAACAACTTCAAAATAGTATTTTCCTTATTTTTTGGCGTTGCTTTATAAAGATTAGATACCTGCATCGTTGAAAAAGAACCTAAAACATATAATTAAAGCGGCTTTCGAAGAAAACAAATCAAAAAAGTTTAACCGCAAATTCTTTAAGCCCAAAAGTATGTAAATCTTAGGAATTTGAAATTCTTAAGCCTTTGGAACTTTTTCTCTTGTTTAAGTATAATTTGAGGGGTTTGCTAAATGGTTTCCAAATTTTGAAATGTAAATGGTCCTGTCTATCGAATGTTGTATGTTTCTACGAAGTGGTTACTAAGAATTGTAAATTATTTAGAGACAGATTCACGTTTTCATTTCTAATGAAAATTGAAGGGGTGTACGCCGCCCCTTCTACAACAGTATTATTTAAGTAGGTACTTATTGTAAAGAATAACATTTTGGTCCGTACTTGGTAGTAAACAATACTATAGAGTGGTTAGTTTTAAAATTATATTGCATTAATAGCAATGACATCAAAATGCCTGAAGTCACGAAATGTGTAGGGAAGCAGGTAGGTACTTAGTTTTTAATGGAAAGTTTGTGATATTATACTATTAAAATATTGGCTCCTTGCAAGTGAAACTGCGAGGTAATGAAGCTAGTTGAATATAAAGGACAGCAAAATATCAAGGGAAAGCGTAGGCTTGATGTTTTTAGGTAACCACGACATACTTATCTACCTACTTTTTCATCTCTTTGTGACAGCTAAAAGTTACAAACAGTACTTAACATAAAAAAGAGAATGTAAAAGTAGGTTTACAACCAACCACAGAGATTTATTTTATGAACAAAACTTGGTAGACATAAAGATGTTATGTAAAAAACCCCATCAGGAACACTTTGCGTAAGTAAACAGCAGAACATTTTTTATATGTTTACATTTATGACAAAAGTTATGTTGAGTACGAAATTTAACCCTTGTAAATAGGTGTCTGCGGCCAAAGGTTCATAATTTAAGGCAAATCGTTTGATGATTTCCTAACTGAGCTAACTCGTCTTTTCGCGTGGGTGTCGTAAAGGACAACTAAGGGTTCTGGAGACACCATCAAAATTGGAGTTTTCCCCGCACGGTGGCAGGTAAACTACTTGGCCTCTAGGACGCGTGGTATGAAACAGCCAGCCGGCCGTAAAACTGTTTCCAAATCGTCTATCTATAGGTTTGGTCAACAATAACGTAGATAGGTAGTACTGCGCCGGCCGCGGCCCCAATAATTGGAAAATTAACGAACCCTGGGGTCCCGGAAATAATGCAACCGAGATCATTGCTCAGTTTAAAAAAAGGCAATAAAAGAATTAAATAATAACTATTTAATTTACCACTGCTTACCACATGAGACATAAATTTACCTAATCCATCTTCTTCTTTGTATTTTGCGTTTCCCACCTAATTTTAAATTAACCACAAATTTACCTAATCCATATTCATTAAAAACAATTAGAAGATGAAATTGCACGAAACTTGCATAATTCCTAATGTGTAAAAGAATACCAGATTCGTTTAGCATACGCTTACGAGTATGTGTGAAACTATGCCTCGGAGATGAGAGCCATTCAGTTTAATTATTCAGCTACACCCATCCTGCAGTTTTCACTTCGCTACACCTTGTTTAGTGTTTACTTTTTATGAAATAAATCAAAATAGAGGTGCTTTATATGTGGAAATTTAAAATTCAAAGGATTTCAATTTTTGTAGAAGTTTTGGCGAGCAACAAAAGACCAAAAAAATGTTGCATTTGACCTTTATCATAGTAGATCTTTGCCTACGGCGATCATGTGGTCTGGGCCAAGGTAAAGTAAGTTTGGTTCGAAGATACAGATCTGCTTAATGTCACCAAGTCACATGCATGAATGACCTAGAGTCTGCTTAGCAGTACTAGGTACATATACAGTGGTGATAAACCGAAGTTAAAGTCTACTTTAAAGAACGGAAAATTAATGATTTGATGAACATAGATTAAAAAAAAATACATATAATATCTTCAAATAAGGTGGCACAGTGGGTAGTCTCCTAAAGGCAATCTCTTTCGGGCAACCAATGAATGGACAAGGCTTAAAGAAAAGGATAAGTAAGGATGAATGGAAAATTCAAAAGTGTCTAAGTAGGTTTAAGTTTATCGTTCGAAAAACTACACAATTCCGTGTTGCAGCAGATCACCCTTGTCGCCACTTCAATTCGGGAACCCTAGAATATTCTATAGAAGAGTCGGCGATGTAATGACTCCCCGCAAAAGCGCAGACACGAGTCCCAACATTAATTTTTATAACAACCCCACTGAAAGCATAGCTTTCCCCGTGTTACTGTGTTGTTAATAACTTACAGGACTCTGTGGTTTTACCCATGTAGACCACAGACTTATGAGTTTAGGCGGACAAACAAGAAACTAACGACGCTGGCTGAAGGTATAAGAGTACATACAAATACTCATATTATAGTTAGTTGTTGTTACGCACAGAAATATAGGCATCCATAGAAGCGCATCATTGTAATGTGAAGATGAGAATAAGAATATAGGGGTAATACGGTCAACTATCGTTTGTTCAAAAACAATTGCGTTATAAAGTGAAAAGTATAAAAATTGACTAAACGAAACTAAGCTTAAGTAACTTGGTTTAGTTGACAGTGGACGATCTGTTTACCTCATGGTATTAAATAAAATAAAATTGCAAACTCGATATCAAACGTTGATCGACAAACTAAACTAATATTTATTGGGTATTCCTTTTGAAAATGTTGTAAAAAAGTAATCGGTTTTACTATGCTCGATTAGACCAAACTGGATTAAACAACGATTAGCAATTCTATTCATAAATCGTCTTTAGTTCTAGAGATTTCCGAGAAATTAACTTACAAAAATATATGCAGGGAAATACGAGTTCATTGCTTAATTCTAGTTTGATCGAAATAGTATTACAAATACAAATAAATACAAATACAAATAATTTATTCGAAAAATTTACAGGTTATAATAACAAAAGGTGTGGGAGCTTCTCTGTTAAGGCGGCGATAGATGATAAGCAACGGTCCTTGTCCTATTGCATATAAATGAGCGAGATGGAATTGCGTGAAAAATCTACAATTTCTCGTAAAATCAATAATTAACGAAGATTAAAATAATATTTTGAAAAAATGCGATGAAGGGGTTCTAGGTATTGTATTTTCTAATATTATGATGCCTATAAGAAAATATAGCGGTTAAGGATTTAGAAGAAAAATTGATTTATTTTGTAAAACAGGGGTAACTTTGACTGTATAATAGTGGTATTTAAAGTTATTTTTTATTGTTTTTGAAATGAAGGGGACACTTCTTGTATCATGTATAACTACATAATACATTGTTTAAAGATCTATTTGATACCGGTTATGAATAAAACCATTCCATCGGAAGGGATTTCACATGAGTCGCGTCCTTAAGTTATAAACTTGTGCTAGAGGAGTCCCCTCTTTACTGCGATTCGTATTCAATAACAATGTTTTTTTTTCACTCAACAAACAAACAAGTAAAATTAAAATAATATACAATAATAACACCTAACGTAAAAAGAAATGAGTAAAAGTAAGTGACATTGATACATCCAAGTAGTCAATCATTTTTTTTTTGTGTGAGGAAGGTAGTTCGTAGATTAATTATTAGCTGTATACTTAATTATGATATCGAGAAGAAAGTAAGTATTAAATAAATCAGTTTTGGACAACTGAGGATCAATAAAGTATTAATTTACAAATAAGTATGTTCATTAAATGTATGTTTGCATATTAAGCGGGCGAAATAAGTACGTACAATGTTGATCACTTGTTTAAAACGTATTAAACAGGTAGGTACCGTATGCGCGTCATCGTCATCGCAGGCCCATAGCTATAGTCGGAGTTAGAAAGAGGAAGTGTTTTGTTTACCACTTTATGATGTTACGTATTTAAAGATATTTTATTTGTAGTGTAATGTAGCAAAAATAATATTTAAAAAATCGTGATGTTATGATATTTTGGTGCATGTTCAGTTCACCGTAAGTAAAAATAGTTTTTAATTTTTTATTTTATTTTATTGATCTAAATACTGATTTGTAAACAAATTTAACTGCGTTTATACACTTAAACACTATACTGAGTTAAAAATAAATAGATATGCTATATGTAGGTCCATAATGGGTAAACATAGTTGGTGTTAGGAAGTCAGCAATTCTTCAGTTTGTTCATATGTTAGTGTTTTCAGCCAACTCGTAACATTGTTTTTACATTGCTGGTATGTCAACTTAATTATTTTCATTTTAGTATTATTTTTGTTGTAAATTCTTCTTGAGTTGCTTTTAAATTGGTTAAATGCAAATATAGTTCTAGTAGATGGTATATTAATGTTAGAACGCTGGTTACGTTTTTTTGTGTTCATACCGTGATACGTAGTTTTATGTATTTTAAGTATGCATTTCAAGATATACAACTGTCTGACAGTCAGAACATTTGCCTCTATGTATAATTTATTAGTACTATAGATTCTTTTTTTACGTAGCATTACTTTTAAAATTAGTCTTTGGGCACGTTCAAGGTCTAAGAATTTGGTTTTTAGGGCCCCACCCCAGATTGGTAAGCAGTAAAGAAGTATTGATTGGGCGAGTGTAATGTAGATGTATATTAAAAGTTGTGGGTCTGCTATGTCGCGTAGATATTTGAATACCCATATTAATCTTCTGGCTCTATTCGACACCAATTCTAGTTGAGGGTACCACGATAGATTCTGGTCAACTAAGACTCCTAGGTATTTATAGGTAGTTACTTTTGTGAGGTTCGTGCAATCACAATTATCTAAGTTATTCTCCTCGCAAAAATGAGCAGTTAGTGTCATTCTAGGGTCTGGCTGTTGTGCATTTCTTATTGAAAATGTTATATATTGAGTTTTATCAGTGTTTAAGGAAAGAAGATTTGAATTTAGCCAAAATATAACTTTACGGAGCCCCTCTTCTGCTATGTTGTGTACTTCTTTCCAGGTCCTCCCATGGAACAAGATTGCCGTATCGTCAGCATAACAGAAAACTCTTCCGTTTGTGAGGTTTAAGTTTGTTAGGTCATTTATATAAGCGAGGAAGAGCGTAGGTCCGAGAACACTACCTTGAGGTACTCCGTATTTAGAGCTCGTTTCATCGGTGCTTACGACATCCTTGTCGAGTTTAACTCTCTGACTTCTATCGCGTAGGTAATCATTTAACAAAGTGTGAAAGGTTCCTCTGACACCCAGTTTTTCTAATTTTATTAAGAGGTTAGGAACAGATACGGTGTCGAAAGCCTTTTTTAGGTCTAAGAAGATGCATAGGGTTTTATTTTGTTCATCTAGCAGTTTAGTTACTTCACTTGTTAAGTCTAGTATGGCATCCTCAGTGCTGATCTTCTCTCTATAACCATATTGTGAACTCGATATGATGTTGTATGCTTTAAAGAAATTTGTTATGCGAGCATTTATAAGTTTTTCAAGAATTTTAGACAGTACTGTGAGTACGGATATTGGTCTGTAGTTATTTATGTCATATTTATCACCAGACTTGAAAACAGGATGTATGATTGAGCGCTTTAATTCTACGGGAAATATCCCTTGCTGTAGGCATAACTTACATAGGTAGGTTATTATAGGAACTAGAGTAAATTTTGCCATTTTTATGAATTTAGTGGGAATTTCATCCCAGCCGGCAGCAGATTGAGTTTTCAAATTACCAATAATAGATTCAATTTCACTTGGAATAGGTTCAATTATACCTATTGAATTAACCTGTGAAGGATGTGAAAGAGGAGGAGACATACTTGTGTTGTTGCCTCGATTAATTATGTTTTCAGCTAATGATTTACCTACATTATTAAAGTGACTATTTATATGTATAGCTGACTCACATGCATCTTCTTTGAGGTATACTAGTTCCTTGTTTCTACTATGTATTTTATTAGTATGTGTTAGTGTTTTTATGCATTTCCATAAAGATTTATTGTCAGATTTGGAATTGTTTAGTAAGTCAGTTTCATACTTTATCTTTAAGTTTTTAATAAGGTTAGTGCAGTAATTACGGTATCTTCGGTATGTAATTTTGAAAATCTCATTAGTGGGATCATTGCCGAGTTGTTTCTGAAGCTTGTTTCTATTTTTAATACACTTTAAGACACCCGGTGTGATCCACGGTTTAATAATTCTTTTGCTACATGGAATTGTGATTGTGCTTGTGTGTTTATGTATACTTTCAGTAATAATTGTAATAAGTTTTTGGCAAAGTGAATTTGCATCGTTTATATTAAATAGTTCGGAGATGTTTGTGTTATTTAGGGTTGTTAGTGCATTATTGAAATCTGTTGAGGTTTTAGTAGATCGTGGTGTAGTAGATTTTGAATTATTATAATAATAGATCAGTCCCATTTTATGATCAGTGATCGTTGTGTTTAAAATGGCTACTAAGGCTGAGAGTTTAGAGTGATCAATGTTTGTAAAAACATGATCGAGACAGCTATTTGTTCTAGTGTCAAATCGATGCCCTGGAAAAAGGCTATGCGAAGCTAACGTATCTAAATACTCCTCAGAATACTTTGCATTGGGAGCGTTAGATCCTTTTAAAATATTAATATTTATGTCACCTAAGAGCGTTGTGTTTGATTTTAGATGGGACGATTTTAAATAAGAGTCTAAGGAATCTATAAACTTTTTCACGTCTTTTTCAGCTGGTGAGCGATAAATGCAGATGAGAGTATTAACTGGAGTTTTGATTTCCAGACAAGAAGCTCGATAAAGAGTGATTTCTTTAACAAAGTGCTTTAGCGTTGATCTTACAAAAACTACAATACCGACATTTTGATTGGTTTTTATAGTCGATCCATAAGTTATATAGTTCGGTTTTTGCGGTAAAGGCTTATTTAGATCAGTCCTACTCTCCGTTAGCACAATCACATCCATCTGATGCTCCAGCATACTCAAGTTTATTTCCAAATCATCTAGATTAGATCGATTATGTGCACTTCTAATATTTTGCAGTATTACTGATAGTTTTGGTACATCTGAAATAAGGTTTTTTTTTAGTTCTGCGATTGAACAACTTACTGATTTTGCACTATTTATATTATCTAATTCTTGTAGAACTGCGATTTGACTATCCATGTCGAAATGTGTAAGAAGACATTTCGTTGTTTATAGTAACTGTGTCGTCGTTATGAGTATTACCTAAGTTTGGTATACGTTTTATAGAATAAATAATAAGTCGTTGGTGGTGATTAGTTGTACCTACTCACATTTTTTATAAAGTTGTAATGGTAATTTACTTGCTTACGGTTTTGTTTGACCAGCATAAGGCGCCCCAAGTTATAAATTATAAAGTAAATAGGAAATTTGTACCTAAAGTTCGCATTCAGATATGTTAGATGTCTCTTTACGTACCCGGCTGCATCATCAAAGAATTTAAATATACTTTTACTCACTTTTACAATGCTACGGGTATTCCTTATGAAAATTAGTCACTTTTGCTGTAATTGTTGGATTTGTGCTTCATTCGTGATAGTGATGATATTAAATGAATTAATATGAAATAAATATATAGAAATGTTATTACTATTTGTTTTTTCCATTAACGATACTCGGGGCTATGGAGCACTCGAACCTTTGGAAGGCGTGCGTGGGGCCAATACGTAGAGGCCCGTTTTAGTAACATTTTAATTTCATTTGTGATGGACACCAAACCGGCGTCTATCTCTGTCTGCATTATAAAATGCAGCCAAGGACAACCCCATGTCTGATATAACTATAAGATTGCAGTTAAAACTATCACAAACAAAGACTTCGAAACGACTAGACCGAGTAATATATTTAAGCGTTTGAAATGTGCCAAACAACGACATTTCGAATATTGCCGAAACAACGGCAAAAATGCGGTTTTATTTCAACGGTATTGGCTGTTTATAAGGCGTTATAAATTTTAATGCTCGCTGCTTAGCACATAAATTGCTATGAGAACTGCAATACTGGTTCCATCGGAATAAGAACGTAAACTTAACTTCTATTTATATTATATCTTTCTACTTGTTCCTATACACACTTAATCTACCTTATAGACACTTAACCTACATTAATTTTATAAAACTACTGTTTTGGTAGCGGCGTAGGTATAATTAAGTAAAAATGAATTCCTGATTCTGCTCCCGATAGGGCTCTATTAATTCATAATGGATGGGGTAGGTAGGTATTATCTATTTATATTTTAACCTTTGCGTAGTTGCGTCACATTTGACAACAAGTTGAAATTCACAACATGCAACTTGTAGATTGAATGCAATTTGTACGTATGGCGTCATATCTGTGCACATGTCTTTTCTAATGAAATCGCGGCTTTAGAGTAAAACGCGACAAGCTACGTTCTAATGGCACAAATAGTAGGTAGGTAAGTTTATTGTCCAATAACTGGCTGGCGAATAAACCAGAACAGCAGACGGTTCAATTCCCTTCCAAATTACTTGTTTCATATCCGCTGTTAAAGGAAAACTGGGATACTAATCATGTCGCATTTTTCCTTTGTCTTTTGTGGAGAATAAAATACGCATAATATTCGTATTGTTGTTTTTTGACGAGCGACGGGTTTTGTACTTTTTGTGTCGTTAATTGAAAATGGCAAGGCGGGAGAATCTGACGGAATTAAAAACGAGCAGTTTTCCAATTCGTGATGAATATAACAATTGTTGGTTTGGTTGTGTTTGCCTTTTCATTGGCAAATTAATTCCGATAAACCGAAATACAAATGTTTTTATCAATTGTGACTGAAGAAATTAAGACGTGGAACATAAATGTTTTTTTTTTTAAACACACGCGATAGATGAACGTATAGTCACTGTCTGACCTGATGGTAAATGATTATGATATAATCTAAAATGTAACACGCTCATTAAGAAGAAGAAGGAAGACGGGTAGTGTGGCAAGATCTGAGTCGTCTTCCTTAGTGGCTGCAGCGGTCTTTCATTTATTTTATTAGATCATTTTCAATTACGTGTTTTACTTACGCTTCTATTAAAGAGTAGATATTAAAATCACACCTTGATAATCCCCTCTTGCTAAGAAATAAGGTTTAGTAAGTCGGTTTTTAGTATTTACTCTACGTATTCCTTATTGATAGTTTGGTGTCTGTTTCTAATTAAAGCATCTGTTAACCGAGATGATTTTGTATTTTTCATACATGTGCGTTATTGCAAACTATGACAGCTTAAAACATGCTTACTTGTTTGAAAAAATGACAAACTAACTTAGTTTAGTTGGTGCTGAAATGTCTTTCTAAGTAGGTTGGTCTTGAGCCAAGTTGGTAAATTTTGTCAACATTATTGTAAAGAATGAGAATATCAGAATTATTCAACAAATTCCTAGGTGTATTAATAATTCACAATGTATCACGATAATATCGATTTTCTCTTGTCGCTGTAGAAGCATTTGGTTTTAGGAATTTTGATTTGTGAGCTTAACATTAGAATTGCTAACTTAACTGATCAGTTGCGGTGGTAGGGGGAGATCAAAGACGATAAAACCAGTTGACTGATCATAATTTAGGTCTACTGAGTCACTGTTGTTCAAGAATGCCTAATCACAATCCCCCTTACTTATAAACGCTAATAATTCCGCTGCATAACTATGCATCGTTTGTTTTTTACTGTCACACGAAGTTTCAAAGTCGGCAGATAGAGACAAACGTCACATAACTTAGTCATGAGTAAATAATATTTTTTAAGTAAGGGAAAAAAAGTCTAAATATATATAGATATTGCATCGACCAGTTAAAGATATTGAAAATTACCTTAATTTCATACCCTTGCCGCACGCAACGGCGAGTTGTGTTTTGTAGAAAAATCGCGGTTTGAGTAGGCAATTGGCTTTATTACCTACGTGGGAGATTTACTTCAATGAATTTAAGGGACTATAAGAAGTCATACCTATGAGAGAAACAAGAAAAGGAGGAGGAAGCTATGAGAATTCTTGTGATAAACCCTTTCCTAAGCGCTACAGCAGTTTATATTTTTCTAAAACTGACCAAAATAGACCGCCTACACAGTTATAAAATCGCGTGGGCGCTGCATGACGGGTCTTATATTTAGATCATCTTCTTATTATTAGTTATAATATACTTAATTACTTATTAGTTATAATATACTTAATATTCATTTAAGTCTTATTTTAGCTCCTAAGCATCTGCAATGTTATTTACACTGTTTCTAGTTGTGGATACCTATTATTGGCTCTACTATTTCTATTCTATTGTTAGTATGTATTGATAGCTGTTGGTTTCCCTAAAATGTAAAAATTAAATAAATAAATAAATAAATAAAATAAATAAATAAATTATTAAGTGGTACCTAACAACAACAAGGTAAGGTGGGTAAGTGAGGACGCTATATCATCTTCAGCATGATAGATTAATTTCGACGGAGGTGTGTTATCATATAGCTGTGTAGCTCACGTAGTGTTTAGTTTGAGGTCGCCCTAAGGCCGCTAACTTGATCTAATGACTGCTATCAGAGATAACAACTGGGACCAACTTAACGTGCATTCCAAAGTACGGAGGAGCTTAAAAATGTTGTTGCATTCAGTTTTGGTCACAGTATCCCCTATAAATTACTCTAACAAACATATTTATAGTTTAGAAACACGTAGATATGCCAACTTAATATTACAGAATTGCCAGCTTATTTCAACAAAGTTAATAGCCCAAAATATAGGGCTATTTCGTAGATCTCTGTTAGTGATTGGGAGTCGCAATAACTGTCTTTGTTAATTGTTTTATTTCGCAGCAATCTTCGTATGATTTATAGCCCAGTTTAATAACTCCACCGGCTGCCATTCATCTACGTCTAGGTCGTTTTTATTGTTGTTATGTGTTTAAGTTAGATAGGGAAGTGCTTTTAATTTTCAGATTAGAAAAATAGAAAACTAACTAAACGCTGCATTTGATATTAATTTGAACTTATTTAAATAACATAAGAAGAACTAGGTACAAGCATAGTTGTATAGTTTTTTGAGTTTAAATACCCGTCATAATATTTAATTTTTATAATTGCTTGTCGTCAAATTCAATAGCTATAAGTACTTATAAAATATAACACAACATTATTAATCTATTGGAAACCTTTTTTAAAAGCAGAGAGTCTATGTATTATCTATTTCATCACAAACTATGATAAATGAACTCTCAGCTCACGACCTCGTTAACTAAAGAAAAAAAATAGACGTAAATATGGGAAGAAGTACTTGTTGCGAAACAATGACAAATTGTTTTATACCTATATAACTTAGGATGATGTTGTGATTGCGTTGTTGCGTTTCAATTTATTTAGAAAATTGGTTCTACCCGAAAAGGGTAGAGGCAGTATTAATAGCGAGCTATATTTTTCACATATGATACCGAAGTACTTACCTAGTGTTTTTCATTAATTATAATTCACTAGTAGTGCCCCGCTGTTTCACCCGCGTAATTTCCGTTGCCGTTGCCGCCGAATTCAGGGCTAAAGTTTGTTGTGTCTTCAATGTCTTAATACTTAAATATTTAAGTACCTTTGTTCTAAATTTCAGCCAAATCCGTATAGCCGTTTGTGTGACAATATACAAATAACCAAATATCTAAACTTTAGTGTATTATTTATAGCAATAACAAAGATGAGTGTTTGATTACTCTCTCATCATCTGAGATAAGTTTAGGTTAGTTTAGGTTAACTCCAATCAAATCTGTATTTTATACAATGTTCATCATGCAATATATGCTTACTTACTGAAAAAACTGGCAAGCTAATTTGAAATAACTTAATTTAGTTGGATGGCGCTTCACACGTGACTGACAAAGATACAAAATATTGATATTTTGTAGTTATGTCGACGTAGAACATGCGTAGAGCCCTTTGAGTATAAATAAGCAAGCTATAGAGCGCTGGTATGCGAGTATGAACTTTAAGCACCGGTATGAACAGTCGAAAAATGACAAAGACGATGTCATCAGTCACCTAGGGTTACGCGAATTGACTGTTTCTCTCGTTAGAATCTATTCTAGTGACAATTATGGTGAAATTTTCAGTGTCGCGGTGTAAAAATGATTCGCAAATCACTATTCAACCGCAACATTTGAATATCTATGTATAGAGCATCTGCTTACACTTTGCGCAGTAGGCAAATACCCATAGGCGCGCTCTTTATTTTTCTTATGTATACTCTAAGGTAGAACCTTATTCTTAATTAATACTTAACAACAGCCAAACATTTGTCGTCTTGGTGTTGCTGTCAAAAAGGAAAAAGAGATGATTTATTATGGAGTACAAGGTACGTATAGCGCGCACCGTTCTAATGGTTTCCCAAAATTATTAATGGTGCCCAATACTGAAAGGACGGCCAAACGCTCAGTGTCATCAATTCTAAACTTCGACTATGTGGGAAAATACAAAGCGATTATTGGAAGACGTTGTTTGGTTATTACTTTAATAACTGGGTTTTAACGGAACTTTTGTTGAATTGAAATGGGTAAGTCATTGTGGCGTCACTCAACGTAATGCTGTGTTTGGACTTTTGTTCTTTTTATTATCAAATAGGTTAATGAGGTTATAGGGTTATAGGGTTTATTGATGTCCGTTTCGGAGCGTTCCTGCTGCAAAGATTGTCCATTGCGGTTCAGCGCGGAAATGCTGCTAGCATTTTGGGCAGTTTTGCGGCGGGAACGCTTGGGGATGAAATATTTTAGTTTTAGTTATTATTTTAAATTGTGTTTCTTTTTTTGAAATGTGTGTGTGAATAAATAAATACTTTATTTAGAATGTTTGATGTGATGTGTAAAATAAATAAAGAATTGTAATTATTTTATTTATTTAGAATAGGTTAATATACTCTTAGACTGTAGGCGTAGTTCGAACTTTCATATTTAAAATGTGTAAAGGCGCCCTAAGCTCTCACCCGCTAAATCATATGAATATCGGGATAAATAAATTTGAGTTCGGTTCAGTGGTTTTTTTTACCTAAAAGTCTAACAAACATTTGCATTTATATGTAACTAGCTGCGTCCTGCAGTTTCACCAGCATAAGTCTTCGTTCCCGCTGGAGTATCGAAATAAAAAGTAGGCTGTGTCCTTTTTCAAGGTCCCATCTATCTTCATACTAAAATTCATCTAAATCGGTTTAGCGGTTTAGACGTGAAAGCGTGACAGACAGGCTAAGTTACGCTCGCATTTATACCTAATACTAGTAAGGATAGTAATAGAAATTCGGGTTATTACTAATATACGCCTAATATATTAAATTACATGTTACAGATAACAACTTACTCGGTAAACTGATTTTCAATCAAATATAGGTTCACCTTAATGCCTCAGAATACATTATACTCCAAGCTTTACGCATATCTAAAATTCAGCAACATCTGCGGATTCATTGAATAATTGATCCACGTTTCAATAAATTTCCAAACAAAATGTTCTATAATTCAGTCCAAATTCTGGCTAGAAACAAAGCGTTTACGTAAATGAAAATGGAAATCCCTCGGTAAACTACAACTTGGTTACTTTACCGCACTTATGGGTAGCAAGACAGTCACATTACAAAGTTGGAGACAAAATGTTTCGTGGGTCGGTTGGGGACAAGCTTTAAGAAGCTTAGTCAAGAGCTTTTCAACTCTGCTTAGTTGTTTCTTTTTTGTTCGTAAACTAACCAGACATTTGTTGTAGAGCGATAAAAAATACCTATACGGAAAAACTTAGGGTAAGTACTATGGAAGTTTTTGATAAGCGTGCCAAATAAAGGAAGATATATTTTAGGTCGTATGTAACTACTCGTATCAAAGTATATTTTGTGAAACTTAAAACTACTTGCTTAACTTACACTACACTTTCTTACTTTTAGTTACTTAAGTTAGTATACGCGTTTATACGTGCTTTTTATTATTATTTTTTGTTCCTTCTCAAATCTTTGGGATAGAGACAGATGATACCGAGTGTAGTGGTCAGAATAAAGCCATTATTCCCGTGTACATGGAATGTAGGGCGCAGGGTCAAAGGGTCAGGCCTCAATGCCTCTCATTAGGTACTGACAAGGCAGTGGTCCTATATAATGTCGTTTGGTGTTTTTGGGTGTCATCGTAACATTCATAAAATATCCAATAAAATCATGGTAGTTATTTTAATTTCAAACGGTCTTTTTTATTTCGTGTTTAATGATAAGATAGTCAAGATAGTTTTGAAATGTTTAGAAATGGCACCCAAGAAATCACACCAGAATTTTGAATACTATTTTTTTCAAAACTATACATAATCACTCAAACTATATTATTATAATAATTTTTTCTATTTAATAACTTAAAACTATGACACGAGTGCTAGCTGGTTGCCTAATGAGCGCGTAAACGTATTACTTATGCATTTAGTATTACAGAATTTGGCTTTACTTTATTATTCGTAGCTGGAAATTATTTAGTCTGAACATAATCATAAATTTTCACGAATATAATAATAGAAATTCGTGAAAATTAGGTATTCGTGTAAAAAGATATTTTTTACAGATAATCTTTACAATTTATAGGAGTAATGCTGTTGGTTAACCTAAAGAACAATTGAAAGACGTTTACGAAATCCGTGTGGAAAGAATCCAAGAGCTCAAATTACCTATCGAAATGCGAAAAGACTTCTTTTCAGAGTACGGGCTTAAGAATATACTAATAATTTACTTTCTTAAGTTAAAGTTTTATACGACATGTAATTCGTTCTTTCTTTCATTAATTAATTTTTAGTATGATTAGTACATATCTACCTTCAACATATTTTATCAGTTATAGTACTAAAGCGACAACCCCAACGATGAGGGAAAATCAATTTCATCGTAACGGATATTGGTTCTGAGGTAAAAAGATCTCTCTGATATTTAGGTACCTATTGCCAACATACTCGTGCCTTGTAGCGGCAGAGCTTTATATTTGATTGAAAATATCAAATATTGGTCGCTCGTACCTAGACATCATATAGATTACAATTCACAGCTGTGGCTTTTTGGGCTGTGCCGTACTACTAGGCCGACTTATTTTGCCAGCAATTTAGGAATATTTTATTCGAATTTTGCTTGCCACTTTTGTTACCCAACTGCGAGAGGGTTATGTAGTTGGTGGTTATTGTAATGGGTATGTGACCATAACTTTGTCACCTCTTATAGACTGATGTGTAGACCGATTTTCGTTAGTGTTCTATATCCTACTAATATTATAAATGTGAAAGTGTGTGTTTGGATGTT
The DNA here is from genome assembly GCA_949358125.1 of Idaea dimidiata. Classification (NCBI taxonomy): domain Eukaryota; kingdom Metazoa; phylum Arthropoda; class Insecta; order Lepidoptera; family Geometridae; genus Idaea; species Idaea dimidiata. The sequence continues at coordinate 19,750,834 of OX442332.1, read as the reverse complement.
TGTTACTCAATCACGCAAAAACTACTGAACCGATTGCAATGAAACTTATAGGTAGCTGGATACCGGGAATAACACATAGACTACTTTATATTCCGATATTCTTGCGGGAACGGGACTTACGCGGGCGAAACCGCGGGGCGCAGCTAGTATATTATAATAGTAGCTGCGCCCCGCGGTTTCACTTGCCTATGTGTTATTCCAGGTTTCCAGCTATCTACATACCGAGTTTCATGGTAATCGGTTCAGCGGTTTTTACGTGATTGAGTGACAAACACACAAACACATAGTCACAAACTTTCAGCTTTATAATATTAGTTGGATAGGATAGTGAGTTTAAAATTAAATAAATTAAAAACGTTCAAACCTAATGAGTATGGTATTAAATCGAAGGCATTAAAACGATTATGAAAGTTAAAAAAAATTGTGATATTTAAAAAAAAAGGATGATTGTTTTATGTAAATAAACAACATCAATAGTCAGTGCCAAAAGATTATCAGCAATTATTGTCGTAGGTTTATAAAACGTGTCTGATATTAAATATGCTTCCAATATTTCCTTAAAACATCATTAAAATATGCAAAAACGACTTATACTTTTATACTATTCAATAACAGTTGGTAAAAGTAAAAGTTCTACCAGAAATTAAAAACCGATTATTGATCTTCTTTGTTCAAAGTTTAACCCGTTTAAAAAGTAGACCGTATCGGGCAACTTTTAATGGAAAATTGGTGTCACGTCTCGTCGGTTTGATATTACAGCGAGGTTCGAGGCGTTCCAGTGTAACGTTAAGACTTGACAGCCAGTTAAGGTACTTGCCTTGGTTTTAGATTTTCTAAAGTAGGTAAATACTTCCCAAGAGGAAAATATAGTGACGAATTTATACGAGGGTTTAAATTCGTCTCTATATTTTTGTGAACATGACTGTTCACAGATTAAAAGATGGCTTGGCCGTTTGAGATTATAGTTTTTTTTGTTATTGGAATTTAATAGGTAAATCAAAATTAGTTGCATAAAATTGTTATGATGATATGATGATAATCTTCGGAATGATAAAGCAGAGATGCCGTAAATTGCTTACTTTATAACCGACTTCAAAAAAAGGAGGAGGTTATCAATTGGTCTGTATGTATATTTTTTTTTATGTTCACCGATTACTCGAAGACGGCTTGACCGATTAAGATGATTCTTTTTTTAATAAATAGATGGGAGCTTCAAGTTAGCCCTTTGATGTGGATCTGATGAGGGTCTTCGGAGTGATGAACGGTAATGCTACTCAAAACGCATTAATCAATCCAATTGTTTATCGATTACTTGAAGATGGCTTGACCGATTGAGATGATTCTTTTGGATTTTTTTTTTGAATGGAAAAGTGAGAGCTCCGAGATGGTTCCATAAAAATTTGATGATGATCTGAAGAGGATCTTCGAAGTGAAGACCGGGAATGCTCCTTAAAACGCTGTATTCCATTCAATTGTTCATCGATTACACGAAGATGGCTTGACCGATTGATATAATTATTTTTATAATGGAAAGGTGGAAGCTCCGAGGTGGTCCCATAAAAGTTAGGTAAGGATCTGATGAGTATCTTCGGAATGATGGACAGGATAGTATCCCAGAATTCAATAAATTACCATTTTTGGACTTCTACCAAAAAGAATAGACCCCTAAAGAACTAAGTACAGATTGATTGGGCACCTGAAACCACCTTCTCATCAGCAAACTCCTCAATAATTAAAATTACGGTAACAATATTGTTGATTTTTAGTTAGGTAGGTATACTAAAAAGGGTAAAATAAAAAAATAATTTAAAAATTAAAAAACCGACTTCAAAAAGAAACAAAAAATAATTTAAAAAACAACCAAAAAAAAGAATTGATAAAAAAGACCAAAATACAATATGGAACCAACCAGTAAAACTGCCCGACTTCAGATGATAAAACAGATTAATTAGTCGGTGGCACTGTACCTATGTAGAGGTTATTTTGGTATTTTTTATCAATTCTTTTTTTTAGTTGTTTTTTAAATTATTTTTTGTTTTAAAGTCAAAACTCATCAATGGGTTGGTACCTAACTTAGTTAAAATAGTTAAAAGTAAGAAACTTCTCAAGTCGGGTTGGTGAATTACAAACGTACGTAGATCCTCCTAAAATTGCGGAAGTTTTTACGTGTTTTAATTTTTTCTGTTTTTAAAGACATTTTATAAAAAAAAATACTGTAACATTAACTGCCAACAATGAACTTATTTTCAACCTGGTACTATTAAAGACAAACCCAAAATATACATTCACCTCACGTTTTGACAAAACGATTGTAATAGACTTCATACGCACGTTCAAATGAAAGTTAACTTTTATCTCATCTAATCAAAACGTTGATATTTGAGTTTTCAATCTGTTTCTGTTCCAGGTATTTTTTATATTTTCAGTTTTATTTTGAGAGTAAGATAATCATGAAGTAAACAATAGAGTTGGAGAGATCTCAACAGTCTCAAGCTCTGTGCATCTCAGGCCAAGCTGGCTTGAACCTCAATTGTTGAACGAAGTGGGCTTCAAATTTGAACCTTCGCTAAACAGTTTGTCTGCAGGTAGGTATAATCTAATTGTATTTGATTAAACAATTTCGGAGGTCTTGGTTAGTAAACGGTTACAATGTTACTATATATTTTAACTAGCTGCGCCCCGCGGTTTCACCCGTATAAGTCCCGATATTTAGTTTTTTTTTTCAAAGAATCTTCCCCTGATCATAGCGATCACAACACAAAAAGAATTATCGAAATCGGTCCAGCCGTTCAGGCGTGATGCCGTGACTACGCAAAATAGGGATTCATTTTAATATTTAAGAAGAAGATTATTAATTTTGGCATCGTCGCTAAGAATTGTTGTTAATTTAAATTTTGCCTTAGCAACTTAATAACTTAATAATTGCAGGAAGCACACGGGGCGTTTACCTACTTCTTAGTACCTTCAAATAAAACGTGTTTTCGGACCCCTTATCTAAAAGTCGAAGATAGAATGATTTGGAAACAGTTTGTCAGCATCTTCGATAAAACTTTAGAAAAAAAACACGACCTTCAGTAATTAAGAATACGACCAAGAAGAAGTCTCAATCCAGTCCAAAGAGTACATAGGCTCGGTCATCAGAAACTCAACTCAATACTTTTGTGCAAAGATTATAATATAGAACATTCACATATTTAAAATATCTATTCTATTAACAATAATCCACCTACATAAATATTAATAAAACACCTTATACAATACGAGAAAAAAGTAAAAATCATAATGTATGATTTAGCAAAGTAAATCCATAAAAGGGTAAAACTAACGAGTTCCATTTGAATTTCAAAATGTGAATTGTGAATCGTAGCACGTGTGTGGACCATTTATTGGCGATCAGAATAGATGGGTACCATTATCCAGTACCCTACGCCAACGTTCGAAAAGAATTTAACGTTCCCTGTTTTATCCATTGCTAGTAGGTAGGTACAAAATATCTAGACAATCTTTATTTTCAACAGTAGATGATTTACTGTATTTGATTTAAAAAAGTATAATCTTACTAATATTATAAACGCGAAAGTTTGTATGTAAGAATGTATGTATGTATATGAGGTTGTTACTCTTTCACACAAAAACTACTGAACCGATTGCGATGAAACTTGGAATATAGGTAGCTGGGGACCTGAATTAACACATAGGCTACTTTTTATCCCGATATTCTCGCGGGAACAGGACTTACGCGAGTGAAACCGCGGGGCACAGCTAGTAATAAAATAAATACCTACTATTTATAAATTTATTTATGAATAATATATTTACATACTCATAATAGTACTAAAACAGAAACACATTACGCATCAACCTTTCTCGTTCGTACTGCTACGAAATGGAACTTCTGCCCGCGTCGATGTTCCCCCTTAACTACAAGTGGAGGCCTTGGAGCCTTCAAGTCAAGAGTCGCTAAGTTTCTTCTAGGCAACTTACACCGTGTCGACTTCATCGTCTCTTCACATCAGTTAAGATGGGGTTGACCTGCAAGTAAACAAATAATATAAACTTATTCAAGCCCCCTATTCCTATTTGACCGTTAATGACTAGGTATGTCGAAAAGGAACATAGAGCCCATGCAGCATTGTACCTTTTAAGTATTAGAGAGGAGCTCATTGGCCTAGCTGCACCTGCCGATCTTGAATGCTCATGCGGGTTAAGCAATGCTTGACTCGGTCATTACTTGGATGGGTGACCGAAACTTTGTGTGGTGAAAAGTTGTGCAGTAAAAATCATTTTCTCGAGCTTCGTTCTTCGGAAGGTACGTCAAGCAGTTGGTCCGGGTTGTGTTATGTCTGATAGCAGTCGTTAGGTTAAGTTAGAGGCATTAGGGGTGACTGACCTGTAAACTCTAATATTAGGTGAGTCACGGATTGGATTTTTTCGTTGTTGTTTTAATCCTCCAAATAATAATTTCAACATACTACATAACTCCATCAAAACGATAAACGCGGCATCGCCAACGTGAAAATATCAAATAGTCTTTCTTTTTCTTAGTTATGGCTTCTGTCAGCAATATAGGACAATTTAGCCAAATACTCGTACGAATAGCGAACTACCACTATTGTACTGTAATCGTTTGAAATAATTTTCAATGCGTGACGGCTGTAGAAAAAATGGCGACGATTTTTCTCCAACCCTATGGGACAATTGTTTGTAACGTGCTAATTTCGTGTTTGGCACTGGTATTTTTATTTTCACTTAACTCGTTGAACTTCGCGTAACTAAATTGGTAACTTGCCGCCGAAATTAAACAATTTAAACGCAATAAAACCATGATTTTGTAAAAATGAAAATTCAGGACGACATTTCACTAACGCGAAAAAAACAAAAGTCCATCAAATAGTCGTTGCATGGAATTGCAGCGATGCACCAAAGGCCATGCTCGCATTGTCGCGTAAATTTGTCTGTCAAACACAAATATGGCCGCCATTATTTCGTGTTCCGTTATTCACCTAGGGTTACTGGTGAGAGTAGGTAGATGTAGGTACCTCTTTAAGTGATTCTTTTTTTCCTTTGACTTTCGTGAAGGAGAGAAAAACACTCGAATTTTCAGTTCAAATAAAGTCGAGTGTCTTCAGTGTCGAGTCTGTACCTTCGTCACCATCCTCCAAATCAACGAGTATGTCAAAGTGTAAGGAAAACATTGGGAAAATTTGGAAAATTAAATTAAGTAAATGTCTCCGTACTGTGTCTGGTTCCAATTTAATGAAAACCTATCTAATGTTTTACGCAGTAATATTGTCCACACCTTTAGCTTTTGCCCAAATCGATGTCATACTTATCAACGTGTCCATACCCTGTTCAGAATATAATAAATAAAAAATGTAAATATACAACTGTCAAATATCAAAGGAATATAAGTAAACATAGAGCTGTCAATTTCAAATAATTGTTTGAGTTTTTTGTCTACATTTTTGCTCGAAGATGGGTCTTATTACGCACAATCACAATCAAGAGACTAAATTGCATCGCCAATCTAGGCTCATGACGTCTCTTCATATACCTTATTTAATATACGCTATTAAGCTAGCTTATTTATTTGTTTAGATTTTGTGAAGTTTGGGCACTTCCATGTGCCCAAACTTCACAAAAGTCTGGCAAAAATATGTCTAAATTTGCCACACATATGAAACATTAAAAGGTACAGCTGTCACAGCTGCAAGAAGGTACCTATCTAAAACTTTAATCTATAAACCAGCCAGCTCCCAAAACAACTTCCAATATTTATTACAACAACATAGTAGAAGTGACGCGACCGTACCTTCCATCTACATCAGTGTAATCCGGCACAACCTTCGAGACCCGTACAACACAATTCCATTAACGTCTCACGAGCTAGAGGTCACGAAAAGGTGCAATTTATAAAGTTTCTCATCTGATCTGCAGCTCAGACCTTTTCCAATAAATTTCTAATCTTCGGACCTCTTTCAATAAGCGCCAAAAGAAAATCAGTCAGACGAAAAAGATATTAATGCGGCTATGATCCGCTGACCAATAATAATGTCTGTATTTTATCCTGGCAGTGGTTGGCTGGTTCTGAAAACTATACTCCACCGACCTTATACTTATGAACTCGTTCTACTATATCGTAGCGTGTTATTTAGTAGGTTCCAGGGGCTTAACCTTTATCTATCTTATCTTTTCTATCCCATTAAATGTTCAAGTGACAGTAGTATATGACCTATGGTATTATTTCGATTTACGGAAAATTGAAACAAAGCAATTGGTAAAAGAACAATTACGACTAAGAACGTTCAAAATTGGTCAAAAACGTTGAGTAGGCGCTAGAGACACAGGCAGCCATGAATAATTATAAAAACCACGATTTCTTAATTTTTAATGTAGTACTTACTGCTTTTAAACTTTTACATACTTCCAAGCACAGGCGTTTTGTCAGGTCGTCCTTTGTTAGAAGTATAGTTAGAAGATAAAGGATTTCTAGATTACTCAAAGACCTATAAATTACTACGGAAGGACTGGCCTTCAGGTAGCAGTGAATAGAAACTTACTATTCTTGTGATTCCAATGTAGGGTAACCTATTTTGACAAAGGTAAGTGGTAGGTACGTGTACATTTAAGCAAGAGGAAGCAAACTAAAGTTCAGAATATTAAGTGCTAAAGTGACATAGACTGAGTTTGGTCTAGAATGCATTAGGTAGGTAAGGCAAGTCGACTAAAATCACATGCAGCATCTCAGTGTATTAGTGAACAAAAGCCAAAGGTAACTATATCAAAACTTGGAGAGAAACATTGTTACAGTTAAGCTAGACTCTATGTAGGTATGTGGATTGCATCATAGCTTGGTATCTCATAGGAATAGAAAAGCCGAACTCGGGATAAGAATAATTCGTTGTTCTAACTGTGTAGGTACAGAGCTCTTAAATATGTTGGTACTTATTAATAGAGTTAGTTTTTTTGCACTGGCTTGTTTTTCTTCAAGAAGAATGTTGTGCATCTTATACTAAATCTTCAATCTTTTAATGCTAAGCTAAGTTTGTGGTCAAGCGTTAATCCATCTTTTCTAGAAAACTGTATTTTGTAATAAAATGTAACGATACAAATAGCACGGTGTTAGAAAACCTCTGTTTCTGTCTCTGACGCTTTTGTGACAGTGATATTCGTGAAATCTAACTAGCAAATTTCGTTGGTATCGGTTGAGTAGGTTTTGGTGAATAGAAGTAAAGAGTAATTTTAATTAAGGTGTAGAAAATTAAATGTGATATACTTATTTTATAGGGTAATTCCCCCAACAAATAAACTTAAATGGATTTTGAATTTATTCAAAAATCGGTTTCAAATCACTTTGACTAAAGATTTATTTCGGGTTTAGCCCACTTTCAGAATTACGCGAGTACACCTTATAGTACCTTTACAATTAAAGTATTAATAGGTATTTAAAAAAAAAATTAAGTAGGTATTTTAAAATTATACAATACAACGGTACGCCATTGAAGCCAGATTTATTTCCAGCATAAACCAAAGAAAAGACACTTGAGAACAAAAGTAAACTAAGATGCGGGCCAAGTGTGTTTGTTAAACCGTGAAGAATATCCTTTGAAGATACGTTTTTACTTTATTTTCAGCATCTAACACTGAAAGCAAAGGGTGGTTTGGCGCGCACTTAAAACTACCTAAAATATGGATGCTAACAAAATTGGTTTCTCGTTGCATTATACATCAAACAACACAGACGACGTCGTCATTTGAAGTGTCCATTTATTAGAAATTGTTTACATTTGTAAGAGCTCCTTGTTTCTCTAGAATTGTATGATTTTACTTAACAATGTTGAGATGCAAACCATTTGAATATTGAGACATTTTATCTAAGAGATATGCTTTGAGATTGAGATATACTAACAAACCTACAAGAAATGCTTGATAACATAAATAAATATTGCACAACATTACACACTGCGCAATCTTTGACGACCTTTGTGGCGCGTCGGGCGAACGCTTGGCTGCAATGCAGAAGGTTGCGGGTTCGATTCCCGCTGGGTGCAAATATTTATGCTTAAAAATAAATATTTGTATCTGGTCTGGGTGTATTTCCATGTATAATATGTATGTATTTACAAAAATAAATATAAGTAGTATATCCGTTGTCGAGTCACCGTAACACAAGCTTAGCAGATTACCATGGGGCTAGATGGCGCTGTGTGTTGGACACAGAATTTTATTTTTTTTATTTTATATATTAATCTAGCCCCAAACTAAGCAGACTTGTAGTATGGTTACTAGACAAAGGATATACTACATATTATACTTTTTTTTTGTAAATAAGTACATACTTAAGATAGATAGAAAGACACCCAGACCACATACAAATATTTATTTTTAAGCAGAAATATATGAACATTGTATCAACTTGTATTTTCAAGATTATATCATTACAAGGTGTAATGCTCAAATCTGTATCATAACATTACAAAGAAATGCTCGCAGTAAAAGAGCACAGTAATACTTTGTTCTGGAACACTACTTTAGTGCGAAAACCACTTCATTCTACGGGTTTATCATAAAACTGAGTTGATTGTCCTACTACGTTCCCCTTACCACCACGTTTTTGATCTTGATTATCGTAAAAACGAACATTTGTCATAATAAATAATATGTAAATAGGTAAGTAAATACACCTTAGATACCATGAATAATCAAAATAACGAGATGGTATCAAATCTTTTATATTTCAACAGGGGCGGTGAGGGTGTCGGCCCATTAAGCGGAAATTAAATTGTCTGCTATAAAAAGGAAATAACATTTTTGATGCGACAAGCGATACGTTGCTGAACGAAATTTTCTCTATTTCGGTATGGAATGTTAAAAAGGTGTGTGGTTTGTTGGGCGAAATTGACGTGTGTTTAAAATGTCTTGGTAGGTATCTACAACTAATCAATTGAATATGTAAGTATATGTATATGGCAGAGTATGTCTCTCCATACTCTGCCACAGATGCATACCAAGATTGTTTTTTAGGGCTCCGTACCCAAGGGTAAAAACGGCACCATTGGAGGTACTAAGTATGATTAAAGATCTTTATTCTCAAAATAACTTAAAAACAGTTCACTTGGATGAGAACTTAAAACTATTTATATAATTTGTAATTGTTTTGTCTTCCTGTTTGAGATGTGCAGACATTAATGTGAAATTATTGCTACTGTAATGTAGTAGGTACTCACTTATCATTCCGTTTTTACAACACAAAAACATTAAACACCAAACAAACACTCGCGTAATACTATAATCGACGATAACAGTTATTGTAAATACAGTAAGAATCAATAAAATAACTGATCAACTTGAGTGATACGAAGATTGCAGGCAGTGCGGACCTACCTACGCTTAGTCCGCTGTCCGTCTGTCTGTCACCAGGCTGCAACTCATAAACCTTGAATAGCTGGCTAGACAGTTGATATTTTTACAGGGTATGTGTTTCTGTTGTGCTATTAACGACGACTACAAACCGAATACAAAACAAACAAACGTGTTTTCTGTGAATTAGTACGGAAGCCTTCATGCGCAAATCCGACTCGCACTTGGCCGCTTTTTGCTTTCTTTATTCACAAATAGACATACATATAATGTGTAATGTACATTATTATGCCTTAAGTTTACTGTACGTTCACGGTCCAGCAAATTTCCCCGAGGCACGGTAATGCGGCTTTGTTGAAGCTTTACGCTCTAATATGATAAGTCTGAATTGTTTTCTGCACTGCTTTTACTTTAAACTTTACAATGTGCGGTATTTGTGATGTCGTATTGAGTTTAGTTTCGAAGTTCTTACCTTGTTTTTAATTTTCACACAGTAAATCATTGGGTTTGTTCATGAATTTCAATTTTACCTCCTCCTTACGGCCTCTTTGTCGAGTCGATTAAATACCCGACTGCAACGCAGAATATGGCGAATCTCGTAGGGGACAAGTATTTATACTGACCATAAATGCTTGTATCTGATTCTGAGAGTTTTCTATATACATAACTAAGTAACGTTTTTACAAAAAAAGTATTGTATTTAGTACTATCCATTGTCTAGTCATAAATAGTACATATTTGTGACTTATAAAAATTCGGCTAAATTCAAATCATGTAATCATTTGTAGGTTTGGAGGTGAATAAACACGAACCATAAAGTGCTTTCTCTCGAATCAAATTGTCTTGACCTTTTTAAGACCGCGCACAAAGCAATAAATTCTGTATTTATATTATGTATGACCAAACAAGTATTGTACACTGATTTATGTCCGTATTTCTTTTATATCAAAAATTGGGCCTTTTGTGAATCAAATTTTTCATCTTTTTCTTCTTTTCGTTTAGTGGTGTGGCTTACCTATTTGGTGTTAAAATTTTCAGGTTGCCCTAAGGCCTCTTGACCTAACGACTGCTATAAGATAAGCGAGACCCACTGCTTAACGTGCCTTCCAAAGCTTTCACGGAGGCCAATGACCTTATCAAAGTTTTTGATGTAAAAGTATTTTACTATTCAGATTATTAGCTATGATCTTCAATATTATTAAGGTGCTCCTTCACTGCTAAGGACAAGTGAATGCTCACAAGGTGCGCTCTGTTTGTGATATAAAATCTGAAACGTTACAATAGACGCGAATGCTCGCGGTGAGGGAGCACCTTTAGAAACCTGCCGCTTAGGTTGACCTGCGCTGCTATCTGCTATACTTAGCCAGGGCTAACTAAATAGCTAATCTGCTAACACTTGTGATTAGTTATTCACTGATATTTGTGTCATTTGTGTTAATAACTTATAACTTGCATAGAGTCAAGAGGAGCTGGGTTAAAAATGTAACTCCCAGACTTTATTATGTGAATTCAGTATGCAGGTTTGTAGATATTCTACAACATCAACAATCCTGTAAAAACCTGAGAGTACAAAAAATATACAGGTAAAAAGGCAGAAGGGGATTTCGATATCGTTTCACTGAAATTTCGCTTACTTTTAAATTATTGCCGTAGAGTTGACTCTATTTAGGGCCTGTACTTAAATTTAACAAACGAATGGTAAACCTGTCATATACTATACTAGAATGACAGATTTTTTCTGGATGACAGTGGTTTTTCGTCCGGTCGTACGTAGAACTCTATAGCAGAGGCCGAAATATGGAACACATTCACGCACGTGATTTGTACCAGGCTGTAAGGTCTCTGATGGGTCGAAATATCCGCAAACTTTCATTCTTGCACATTTTTGTCATAAACTAACGTTTTATGAATCGCTTTATTTATTTATTTTATATTCTCCTTGAAAATAATTGTAAATACACGTATGAATTTAAAAGTACCTACGTACATGTAGTCGTGGTTTATTTTTATAGACAACTAGTTGCGCCCCGCTGTTTCACCCGCGCACGTTCTATTCCCGCGGGAATAACGAGATAAAAAAATAGCATATTTCTTGTTCCAGGTCTCCAGCTACCTAAATTCCAAGTTTCATTGCAATCGGTTCAGTAGTTTTTACGTGAAAGAGTAACAATGTCACATACAAACTTTCGCGTTTATAATATTAGTAAGATTTTGTTAACGATTCCAATTACATCAAGCAATTATTCAAATACCGTAGTAGGTACGTAGCTATGCGAAGTGTCCATTTTGCGACACTCACTCAAAATGAATTGGAATTCGAAATATTGAAGGGACGGAGGTCACACGTGACTGACATTTTGATAAATGTGAACTTGTAAGGGTGCTTTCAAAACGGTTCTCGGAAATATTTGCTGGGGAGGAAGGTCAAATATTTTATGAACAACACTTTTTGTTCCTAGTGCATGTTAAATGGTTTATACTCGTACATTGAAATGAAAGTCCGGTTCCGGTTTCTGGTTTACATCGCGTTGCTTTTATCCGTTTCGGAGCCTTTACGGACTATTTTATTTATTTTTAGCTGTAATATGGTAAGTACATACCTGTTTTTAAAATAATATTTTAGCAAACAAAAAAAAAGCTTAATACACACCTCATCAAAATAATGAAACAACAAGTGATACTAAACCAGTCCCGTACCGTGTTCCCCTCTTGAGGCGTTAAACCATTTGTTAAGCAGTTGATCTCGGTTATTGTCGCTGATGGCAGTTTAGGTCAAGTTAGATAGACTTAAGACGACCTGAAAACTATAATAGGTTTTCAGGTGAGCTACACTTCTATACGAAAAGAAGAAGAAAAATTGCTGTACATATACAAGATGTAACGGGTAAGCCTTTTTAAGCCGAAAGGGGGTTGTTCTAGACGTCTAGGCGAACAACTTTTGTTCTACGACTTTTGGAAATTCGAAGTACTTTTCGAAAATTTCAAGTGTAAAGTTTACTTGAAGATCAGCTGTTTCTTAGAGTTCGAGGTTATTAACCTTATGTTGTCCTTTCATTTAGTTTGGTCTACTACAATCAAACCTTCAGTTCCCTTTATTTTCAAAAACAGCTGTTTTTTCAGTGAAACATAATCTCAAAATTTTTAAAAAATTAATTAAAAAAAAACAAAAAACCCGACTGCGTAAAAAAACTCGATTTACAAATATGTAAAGAAACGACAAAAAAAAACTAAAAAGAAAAAAACAAGCCCAGTAATTTGAAATTATGCTAAGTAATACTGAATAATCATTCAAATAGTTTTGTAATCGATACACACAGAACACATAATAAATGAGTAAAAAATTACTCATAGTCGGGACCCATTCATTTTACCTATCTAATTTTTCCAATGGGTCCCGACTGTGAGTAATTTTTTACTCATTTATTATGTGTTCTGTGTGTATCGATTACAAAACTATTTGAATGATTATTCAGTATTACTTAGCATAATTTCAAATTACTGGGCTTGTTTTTTTCTTTTTAGTTTTTTTTTGTCGTTTCTTTACATATTTGTAAATCGAGTTTTTTTACGCAGTCGGGTTTTTTGTTTTTTTTTAATTAATTTTTTTATTTGCCGCTTTTTAGTTATTTTCATTTATTGACGGTAAGTCTCGTAATCTATTCATTTCATTAAGGGAGTTAATACCATGTGGATTATTCAGTAGATAACTAATATTATAATTAAGTAGGAAGGTACTTATGTTCCTACTTTATTTATTTATATATTCTATTTCAGTTAGGTTTTAGGTATTTATTGTTTAAATTTATTATTATTATTTTAACGTTTTTACCACCTAAGTACCTAAATGTTATTAGGCTTTTATTCAGTTGGTAGGTACAATTTATGTAAATATTTTTTTAGTTTATTTCAATAAATTTCTGTCACCTGTACCATCACGGCTTATAGTTTGTTAGTTCTAAGCGTTACTACGTAACAAAAATAAAAACTTGTTCGTTAGTAGTAAAAAGCAAGAATACCTAATTGGTAATTAACTTTAAACTGTTATATTTTCCAAACTGTTATTTAAAATGAAAAATGGTAAAAGAAACCTAACATTGATTTTTAAATACCTATTCAACGATACCCATCTTGACATACTTTGACGATTATGGATTTTTTAATTTTGACAATATGGCGTCTGGTTGTGACAAAAGTTGATTTGGATTACTGGCATGTCTTTAGTCACACTCGCCAGATTAAGACGAATCGATTGACGTAAGAATCATCAAAATCGGTCCACGCGTTTGGCCTCTAGAACGCCACATAGAAACATCCATACATACATACATACATACATACATACATACATACATACTTACATACATACATAGACTTATAAACACATTACCCTCCTTTGCGTCGCGCAGTCGGGTAAAAAAAGGTCGAATTTTAAAAGTCGTATAACAAAAGGTGTTCGCCTAGACGTCTAGAACAACCCCTTTTCGGATCAAAAGGGCTTATCCTTTACATCTTGTATATTGTATGTTTTATTTAATAAAAGATAGCTAAGAACTATGTTAGTAGCACAGTACTACCATGATACTACTTTAGTGTGTTTTTGTGGGAGTCCGCCACAAAGGCGACAAAGTGCAGTACCTACATTCGGTCTTTTGGGGCCGAATATGTAAATTCTAGTTATAGCACTCACTCACTACCTAGTAGGTCGCGCAAGCCGGAAGCACTAGCTTCCGGCTTGCGTACATGTATACGTACATGTATACATATACCTATCATAGACCTAAGTAATTTCGTTTTTCTATATCACTCATTCGAATATTTTTTACACAGACATGCCTCGAAAAGCTTTCAGTAAAACTGTTGAGGTGTTCGGCTCCACCAGACTATAAACTCACACCTAGTCAACATAAAAGATAACATCAAGATCATTTCACACAGAGGCCCTAGCATGACTTCTTTCGTATAGTAAAAACCCCATGTTTGGCGCCCTAGTGGACGAAATGTGTGTGTCTCGTAGACTTATCGAACTATCAGCTGACAGAAAGTATCTAGTTTACGAAAGCTTCTAACAGCTTGGTAGTGGAAGCGTCACTGGCATGCGGCACCCTGGGACATTCCATCATCATTTGTTTGCACATTCATCGTTTAGAAGCCACGCGTCAGGGTGCGCCCGGAAGCCCCTGAACAAACATCCATATTTCGATAAAAGTGCTTGCTTCTCTAAAATCTGTTTGTCAAACGTTTCAGTATTTTAAACTTAGAAATATTTTTAGCAAGGAAATATAATTCCAAAAAATCCCAATGACAGGAATCGAACCTGCGTCCTTTCGCTTTCCTTGCTAAAAATTTTTCTAAGTTTAAAATACCTTGAGCAATAAAAACAAAAAGAAATATTAAACGTTTCAGTGTTTAAGCATAGGTAAATCGTCATCGATTTTGACTATTCCAAAACGAAATTGTAAATCTATTTTGGTTCCTATTTCTCAACCGATCTTTATTTATTGTAGTAGGGTATTTTAGATTAGTGGGGTATTTCTCTTACACAGAAGGCTAATCGATATTTTTGCAATTTAAATACTGATTTCAATGATTCGTAGGCCTTTTAACTAAAAGGTACAGATACAATGATCACCGGAGGAAATTACATCACAAATTTAACACGGTTAATTATTAACACTTTGAAACCAATTTGCATGAAACGCAAAAACTGAAAAGCTCACGGTAGTCATATCAATTTTTACAAAATTTACCTACACTATGTCGTAGTAGATCATCGCGACGACGCTACGTCGCAACGCTGTGTCGTGATCACATAATAAACACGAAGGGACGCGACATCGCATTGTAGCACGGTACAATGTCGCGGAGAGCTACAATATAAGTCGTAAAAATTCATGGCACGACATCGCAAAAGTGACAATATGTCGTCGATACGATGGTGCTTAGAATTGCTGCAGTTTCTCTTCAAACTAGGATTGCACCGCACCGGTAAAATAAAAGTAGGTATACTGAAAATCTTTGTCAATTTGAAAAGTCGAATCGATTTTATAATTTTGCCTACCTACATACATTCTCCAATCAAATTCATTTTGTGTGTCTGAAACTCTGAAGGGTACCTAAAACTGGTTGCGAACTCTTCGAGCATCATTGAGTAAACTGAATTTACATTTTGAAACGACAGAATCGCTTCAATCAAAAGTGCCAGAATTTCTGAGGTCTGAAATTATCATGAAATTACAAATGCCAAGTTCTGTAGGTAGCAATTTTACAATGAAGTAATTTCACACTACGTTGTAATTCTCTCTATATCAATCAATATATAAAACAGTACTTTATCTAAGTAGTACTTAGTTACATGTACAGTAGGATAATAGACGTTCGTTTAATTGTTATCCCATCGCAGATGCCAAATAATAAGGCTCGGGTCTCAGGCATTCGGTTTCGAGGTCACCAGTAGATATGGTAGAGTTAGACTATTTTACAAGCCTTTATTTAATTGACAATATTGTGTGTGTAATTCTATTGTTAATTAAATAATTCAAGGATCATAGTTTTTGTACTATTTAGTTGAAGTACATTTTATAATCATTATGATAAAATAATAATAGGGGTTAAAGTATGAAATTGCCGTTTTATTGCAATAGGTTCTTTGAATTGACATAGAATCTTCATGGTTTGAGGTTTTCGAATGAAACTTTTTTCAAATGGTTTCTGTGATGTTCTTTTTTTAAAAAATGTGAAACATTTGAATATCGACTTTCAATTGTTTTTGTTATTCAATTTAGACAAGAAAGATGGATACTGCGAAAATTCGAGTGATTTTTGAATACGAGTTCCGACGCGGAACTAACGCGGCAGAAACAGCCCGCAATATCAATGCTGCGTTTGGAGAGGGGTCTACTAATGAACGCACCGTGCGATTTTGGTTTAAACGCTTTCGTGATGGAAATTTCGACTTAAAGAACGAGCCACGAGGAAGACCGCCCACACAGGTGAATAACAATGAATTAAGAGAGATAGTGGAAGCCGATCCTAGTCAAACTACCCAGGAATTAGCGGCATGGTTTAACGTTACCTTACCCACTTTATTGACTCACTTGCGTCAAATCAATAAAATAAAAAAATACGAAAAATGGGTGCCTCATGATTTGACTGATCTGCAGAAAGAAACGCGTGTTGAAACTTGTGTTGCCTTGTTGAACCGGTACAGATATGAAGGAATATTGGATCGAATTGTAACGTGTGATGAAAAGTGGATTCTTTATGATAACCGGAAAAGAAAAATGCAATGGTTGACCCCAGGTCAAATGCCACAACAGTGTCCTAAAGCAAAACTTACCAATAAAAAGGTAATGGTAACTGTTTGGTGGTCTCAGCATGGTGTTATTCACTATAGTTTTCTTCGATCTGGTCAAGCAATTACGGCAGATGTCTATTGTGCCGAACTCCGAACCATGTTGACAAAACTAGCAGTAAAACAGCCCCGACTCATGAATCGATCTTCACCATTATTGCTCCACGACAACGCGAGACCTCACACAGCACGAGAAACCATTTTGACCCTTCAGGAACTGCACTTAGAAACCATTCGTCATCCTCCGTATTCACCAGACCTTGCTCCAACGGACTACCATTTTTTTCGTGATTTGGACAATTATCTACGTGACAAGAAGTTTTCTTCCCAGGAGGCAGTACAAAATGCTTTCACACAGTTTGTGCAGTCTAGATCGTCGGAGTTCTATCGCAAAGGCATTAATAACCTTCCCATTAGATGGCAGCAATGTATAGATAATAATGGCAACTATTTTAATTAAATAAATTTGTTAAAAATTTAAAAAATAAACAATTAAGATTTTCAGTACAAATCGGCAATTTCATACTTTAACCCCTAATATATACTATAGTATTATTTATTTATTTAACTATGTTCATAAAATGTATTATAGGGAAACATACTCCATTGAATATTTAATTAAAACATAAAAACCTGTCCATGACTTATTACAAATGCGCTTTAAAAGTCCATTTTAAATTATTTTTACCATTTTACCAAAGTAAAATATTTGTCATCAAGGAAGCCACGATTTTTAGCTTTGAAAATTCTTACCGCTGAAAGTCAATTTGAAAAGGGTCATGCGACAAGTATAACATTGTCTGAAGTTCCTGACGAGCCCTCAACGTTGACTGGGTTTAACAAGAGGTGGTGCCCTTCATATTAATTAATTAATTAATTTTACTCAGTGACGCAAAATGTGGTTTGGAAAAATTGTGTCACAAAAACCTTTTACATTGTACCTACGTTGAAGGTATCAGGTAACAAATGTGGATATTTAGCATAGAGTGTGTTGTATTCAAATGAAGCTGAAATGAAAAATAAAATTAGGACTTACTTTGAACGAAAAAAAAAAACCTTTCTTGACTTAACTTGCTAACCAATATGGGATGTGCACCACGTGCACGCTTGGTTAATTTACTCGATTATGTTTTAAATTGATAATATTATATTTTTGTAATATTTAACTGTCAGTAGTTATATAGATTGTTGCGACATTTATTTAGGGTCCAAAAATATTACAGCAGCCTTACTTTCAGATCTAAATAATTTGTGGATTTCTTAAACATTACTGATTAGAGGTAAAAATCAATTTCAACAAGCCAAACAATTTAATTGTTTAAATAATTATTGTTCACAATACTAATACACTAAAATCTCTTAGATTTTTTTATTGTTTGGAATGTTATTTTATGAAAAAGTAATTTTAAACTAAAACTAGGTATTCTAGAAGAATTCCCATATACGAGTATTATTTTGTCTCGCAAACTTGCAAATTTTCTGAAACGAGAGAGTTGGTTATCTTGAGACTTATGAACTGCCAGAATTGAAATGTTCCCCTCATTTGTTCAATAATAACATGCAAATTACATCGTTCCACTTTCTACTTGAAGAAACAGCCCGCCAATTTTCAGGATTTTGACAATTTCTGCCGACGTGGAGGTTAAAAACTGTTATTTTTATCTAAATTAGAACGTGCATTGGGTGGTTTGTAATTTTATTACGAATTTGCTGATGTAAAACTTTTTTTCAGGGACTTTAATATTTGTTAATGCGTCTTGCTATCTCTACCTACATTAGGTAAGTATATCAACATTCTACATGTGTATATGTACCAACATCTGGTACATAATGTTATGTACCTACAAGTGTATATAGTCAATAGTCAAATACTTTATTTAAAAAAAAAAACATTTAACAAAATACATGACCATTTAGGTAAGTCAACTTAAAATTATGACTTTATTGTGTAGGAAACACACTAAAGCCATAATTTGTACTTAGCTAAATATGTACAATATGAAATGTGGGAAGGTATCAATTATATTATGTATTACTTACCTGCGCGTATAACTTTTTTGTACACGGTACGGATGTACCGTGTATGTCATCGAAGTCAAGCTAATGACTATCGACTAGACTAGTAGATTCACCGAAGTCATTTGATTCGGCCTCATCAAATCCAATGCAATTAGTGTTTTCTTTTGACTACGTCTACCATGATATTATGAATAGGTAGTATGTATGATAGGTGGGTTACATCCAACACTGATTATTTCAAAAATGTAATTTAATACTCGGTAAGTAGTTTGATTGGAATCGATTCCCCTCGAAAGGCAAACTTGCTAAATTTAACAATCGTTCGTTAATGATGCTCGGAGAAAAAGTCTAATTTATTATTTAAAGTAATGATAATTTTTGAAATGACAGCTGTTAGGTTTATATAAGACTAACTGTACCCCGCGGTTTCACCCGCGTAAGTCCCGTTCCCGCGGGAATATCGGGATAAAAAGTAACCTATGTGTTATTCCAGGTGTCCAGCTACCTATATTCGAAGTTTTATAGCAATCGGTTCAGTAGTTTTTGCGTGAAAGAGTAACAAAGTCATATACATAAATACAAACTTTCACGTTTATATTATTAGTAAAATTAATATTCACTTATATTCATAAGAAATACTCATACTCATAAGAAAGCTCAGTATCAAAACAGTTTTTTTAACAAATGGTTAAAACAAATTATAATATAAGTCTTATAGACGCACTACAAGGACTTATAATATTATTTTTGTATTCAGAGAAATAGCATTTGCTTCAAAATTCAATGTTTAATGCGGGACTTGAACCTATTCTTTAGTGGCACGCGTTAACCATTTACGCCAAGCGAGCTCAAGTGACACGGTTGAATACGAGGAACGCATTATTCTTATTTTGGCTCGTGGTTACGTATTGATTTTGTTACAATGTTATTTAGGTAAATTTGTTTGTAGATAAATCTCTTTAAATATTTCTAGTTGTATGTGCGGCCTTCACCTTTTGATGCTAATCCTAACCCTTAGCACAACAAAAACTGCTATTCAAGATAAAAACTTACTCCACAGCTTGTGAATTATTTATTTAGACTCTCAACTTTGTACTTACTTATTCGAGAAGAATAATAAATATTTTTATATTTAAATGAAATATTAAAACTTCTGAGTTCCAATTGAAGGTCGTAGATACCTAACTTTTTATAAATTTATGATTTCTCTTTGTTGCGAAATATTTTCTTGCTTCTTATCTTATCTTATCTTACTAATATTATAAACGCGAAAGTTCGTATGTATGTATGTGAGTTTGTTACTCTTTCACGCAAAAACTACTGAATCGATTGCGATAAAACTTGAAATATAGATAGCTGGATACAGGGAATAACACATAGGCTACTTTTTATCCCGATATTCCCGCGGGAACGGGAGTTACGCGGGTGAAACCGCGGGGCGCAGCTAGTAAATAATAATTAGAAAAAAGGTTTGAAGCGTTTTACACTACCTGTAGCAGGTATGTTTTACTTCTAAGTATTTTTTTTGTTTTCAGTTGGTGCGACACGGCTCTACCTTTTTACCTCTTGACCATTTTTGTAGCTATGCATTTTCGGATTTCTGACTTTCTTTCTTGTTTCGTCCTTCTTAGACCCCCCTTTTCACGTAATCGGATTAAAGTTATTAAAACTTTTTATTTTATTTAATAATTTTCCGTTGCCCGATCGGTTATATACTTAATTACTGTAATGTGCTCACCAAGACATTTCTTTTGATACCAACCACGTGATTATTATCTCAGTTTTTTCGAAAAAATTTCGAATTTAAGTTTTAAATACCGTCACATAAAATTGTTGATAAAACGTATCCCTATGACATCCGGCTCATTATTACGGATCTATTAACACCTAACTTTATTAAAATCGGTTTAGTAGTTTAGGCGCTAAGGTGGAATATACATGCATACCCTTCTTTTTGCCTTCGCCGTAGTCAGTAAAAAAAACATTTTTAAAACGAGTGTTGCAACTGACCGTTCTAAATTTTCAGGACGAAGCAAGTCGTCCCATTTATAACTCGACCACATTCGCAACTCGTTCCTGAGTTCGTAACTTCAGTAACTTATTCCATTTACCACTTACACTTAATCCCATTTACTACACTTAACCTTAAGAATTCAAACACTGTTGCCATACACTTTCGTAAGAAAATATTCAGTTATTTTTGCATAGTAAACATTCAGCTTTCCGCTACTTTTGCCCCGAGCCCTGAAGTGACTGGTAAAGTCAATCAATCACATACAAATATAGCTTTCAAGAATTTTTTTGCCAATGGTAACTCAAGACCTTTACCAAATACTGAAGGTAATCATTTGCTTTATTGTTTAGGTGAGACGTTTTCAACATGCGGAAATAAGTTGAAATAAAATCGAGATGGTAGGTATAGCCTGGAAGATACTAAAGGATAGCAAAATGTAAAATCTAACGACTAACAGCATTCGGTATTTACCTAGACTTAGGGAGGTAAGTATGCTTTGTAGAATAAACTATGCCAATGGTAGAACGTAATTATCTATAATAGATACTTTACAATATACCTCGGTTTTCACCACGTGCATCCAAAAAACCTGTACCTAAATCAATTTCTTTCAATATTAGAAGCATCCATCAATTCCCAATACGATGTACTCTTTAGCAATATTGACAGCCCTACCTACCCTACGTTTGGCGGGAAGTGATACGATGCGGATATCTAGGCAAGTAGGCACGTAGCATCCGCGAGCCCTGGAGACGTGGATCGAGCCACCTGGCCATCCACCGCCCGCCCCGCCTCAGCTCAGCCGCGGCCAGTCAGTCTGCGAACTGCGCGAAGTATACACGTGCCCAAAGTGAAACGACCGCGTAATCGCAAACTGAAAATTGAAAAACCATTTCATGAATTAAAACATTCGAATTTTAAACTTAATTGTGGTGTGTGTTGTGAGGTTGATCGTTACGTCTTTGATTGTGGTGGTGCCCTCGACTGCGAGGGTGTTTCTTGGTGTTTTTGTTTAGGGTAAGTTGAGAAGTGATTGAGAAATTAGTTGTATTGGATATTGTAAGCTCAAACCATAATTTCAGACTGGTTTAATTTGCTCTGAAATGTCCTTAACTCAATGCCAAAGTACGCTTTACTTATTTTAGACCTAGCTGTGCCAGTTTATCCACGTTGTCTACCATACTCCGTAGGAATACTGAAAAATATAATTCACCGATAAAATACCGGGATAAAAAGCATGTGATTATGTAGGCTATAAAGTGTCGTTTTTTGTGTGATTAACTCACATATCGCAACAAACATCTAAACTTTCGCATTAAGTAGAATGGAATGGGACACTTCAATTACCGGTGTAGCGAAAGCGGTGTAATTTATTTTCAGAAGTATACTTCTAACTGGAAACTAGAAAATGTTTAAGAGCAAGCACATATACGCACTATTATTATTATACGCATATAATATTGTAAATACAGAACAAAAATAAAAACATTTAACGCACATGTGTTTTTCACACATGAAATTTTCCCCAACGGGCTCTCCAACCGTACGCGGCGGTTATTGGGTTAACAAAGTGTTATTAGGTAAGTGTTTTCCAACTCATAAACAATAAAATAATTATCATTTACAACTACAATTATCTTTACTAGGGCAATTATAGATATCACTTACAATAAAACAGTGTCTGAGGCTCTGTTTGATATAGGCTGATAACGCAACTGACTAAGCAAACATGCTTCTATTGGCACAACGATTATTTAGATGATTTAAGTCAATATTGTTATCAGTACCTAATTGTCCTTACGCTAAATAGGTAGGTCTTACGTTAAAGACATTCCAATGCTAGGAGCTTCAATGTTTTAGAAATACTTACCTACTTAATCTAAGACGATGTAGGTATATAGAGTGTTTCAGAATGACATAAGGAATGCCACCTACCTACCTACAGTACCTACTAAGTTCTTGATACAGGATCGTTTTCGATTTGAAATATCTCATTAAATTCCTGAAAATCCTCTGTATCCTTCGTACGAAAATTATTTTACGCTCGTCATGATCAAATTATAAAATATGTATATCTTATTACTTCTTAATAATCTTACTAATATTATAAACGCGAAAGTTTGTATGTATGTATGTGAGGTTGTTACTCTTTCACACAAAAACTACTGAACCGATTGCGATGATACTTGGGATATAGGTAGCTGGGGACCTGGATTAACACATAGGCTACTTTTTATCTCGAAATTCCCGCGGGAACGGGACTTACGCGAGTGAAACCGCGGGGTGCAGCTAGTATCTTACTAATATTATAAACGCGAAAGTTTGTATGTATGTGAGGTTGTTACTCTTTCACGCAAAAACTACTGAACCGATTGCGATAAAACTTGGAAAATAGGTAGCTGGAGACTTCGAAAAACACATAGGCTACTTTTATCCCGATAATCCTGCAAGATCGGGATTTACGCGACTAAAATCGCGGTACTCTGCTAGCATATTCTATTTTTGAAAAAGTCTATGTACGGCTTAGTATCATCTACCTGTTTGAAATAAAATGAGTAGGCTACTGAAATGCCAGGTATAATAAGAAAGACCTTGTTGGCAGTTAGGTATGTGTAGCTCGAGCAAACCCATTTGATGTTAAGTCGTTTGATCCCGCAAATACCGATGTAACGAAATCGGGTTGCTCTGAATTTTTAATTATAACTTTTACTCATTTGTATAATAGGTTAGGTAAAGATTAACCCACGGACTGTGTTTGCGTGTGGTCAGACTCTTTGTGTGAGTTGCCCGCTTGATAGGTACCACCCGAAGAAGGGCAAAGGTTTAAACCTCTATTCTTGTACTCGTATTCAAACGATTGTTTGTTAATAACTTTCGAGATTATGGTAGAATGAAAGTTTATAAGCTGCTACCCAGTAACAAAGATTATATTATATTACACTGATTCTGATTTTAACTGAATTTGAATATTGTTGAAAACTTTCAATGTGGTTAGCAATATTTACTGTAGGTAATTAAAATTATCCTATCCTTTCTACTAATATTATAAAGCTGAAAGTTTGTATGTGTGTATAATAATGTGATAGGGTGTGTATGTGTGTTTGTTACTCAATCACGCAAAAACTGCTGAACGGATTTGGATGAAATTTGGAATGTAGTTAACTGGGGACCTGGAATAACACTTAGACTACTTTTTATCCCGATATTCCTGCGGGAACGGG